>CM068370.1:413272807-414472807 GCA_034769895.1 Magicicada septendecula
ATTCTTTGTACAGGCGCCATCCACCATGCATGGTGAGTTCCTGTTAAGCGGTCCACATGGTCCGTGAATCATATTTGTCTTGACAATCTCATGGAGGGCTGGATCTAGGTTGGGATCAGGTACTTCAGCTTTGATAATTTTATCTATGGACTCTGGCCTTATCTTCTCCTCCAACCACAGAAGGATATGAACGTGAGGGAGCCCACGCTTCTGCCACTCCACGGAGTACATGTGACACCTGGTAGGGCCAAAGATGTAACCTTTAGTGAGGAGTTTCATCATATGTTTCACTTTTATGTTGAAAACCCTCGCTACTATGTCATGTCTATCGTGAGATTTTTGGCCTTGTGTCAATATCTCTGTGATTTCCAGCCATTTTGGATTGCAAGTGAACGTAATAAACAGATCCGGTCGTCCAAAATGGCGCACATACGTCATCACGTCTTGAGTTCGCTCATGCATGTATCGGGGTCCTCCAGTGAAAGTGGACGGCAGCACAACCATCTTGCCTATTTCTGATAACTGGCCGTCCTTTCTACTCATGGCATCCTTCAGGTGGACATAATTCTCACTTCTCAGCTTTTTCTGGTTGTTACGTATCCAATTGAGTATCTCAGTTTCAATTTTCGCGTACATATCAACCAGAAATTGGTTGAGAAGGTTGTGAAACAGCAGTAGGTTGCATTGTTCACCATCACGCTCCATTATCCTGTAGCTGTAAAAGTCAGTAGCAGACAGTTTTCTTGAGAGGAGCCTTTGTCTTTGGGTCGCGCTGTGGTATGTCTATAGAATAGCCGTCTTCTCCACGACAGAACATCAAAGGGTATTGAAGACCATCATAGGCACGGTGCGTCTCACTGATTCGTATCTCATCCAACAGCCTCCCTATGAACTGTTGGATGACTTTTATTGTATTTTTTTTACGGCCTCTCTATTAACTGTTGGATGACTTTCATTGTATTTTTTTACGGCCTCCCTATGAACTGTTGGATGACTTTCATTGTATTTTTTTACGGCCTCCCTATGAACTGTTGGATGACTTTCATTGTATTTTTTACAGCCTCCCGGTTAACTGTCGGGTGACTATCAGTATATTTTTTGACTGCCTCCCTATGAACTTTTGGGTTGTTTTTGGCATATTTGGTAGCAGCTTCCCTTACTAGTTTTTTCCTGATTGCATTTGTAAACCTTTTTCTGCGTTTTTCCTCTTTTCCCTTTGACTGATGCTACAGTCGAAGCAACAGATTCGTCTGAACTTGGACTGGAGAGGTCAACATAAGGAGAGGATTGGGACTGGGAGACAGTGCAAGACAAATTCAGTTGACATTCCGCTGGGTTATTGGTATTCGGGGATTCGGACAAATTCAGTTGACATTCCGCTGGGTTATTGGTATTCGGGGATTCTAAGTTAACTGTATTATGTGTTGATTCGGCCAAGGGAATTAAAACATCAAAATGCCCTTCATTGAAATCTCCAGTGAACTGAATTCTTTTGACTCCCTGTAATGCCTCCCCAAAAATAGCAAGAATAGAGCCACCTTGAAACACCTGAAATTCATAAGGAAATATTTCTCCAGCAGCCTTGAGCTCGCAAGTAGTCTCATATGTGTACGGCCTAGACATTTCGGCGAGGTACAGACGTTTGGTACCATAAGCAGCTCCAGACCGCTTGGTGAGTAAAGCATTTGAACCTTTGCCAGCAGTTATTGGACACGTGATTCACTATTTCTGCACGAATTTGAGCGGCCCTTGAAACGTCGCCGTGCACCAGATAGGACAGGGAGGAGAAGAGACACGTGCCGTCACCACTTATCTTTACTATTCGGTAAGGAATCTAATCCGTTGCTTATTATAGACTCAATTTCCTCGTCCATTTTCTACTTTCAAAATAGAACGTTTATTTAGCTAATAGGTATCAAAATTCGTAGCTGCTTACTTAGGTACTTAACTAAAAAAGCGAGAGCGCACAAACCGGTCAGACCGACTGACTTAGCGTAGCGTAGGTAATTGTTATTTTATTATATTTAACATAATAATGTTAAATTATTATTATGTTATTATTATTATTGTTATGTTAATGTTATTTTATTATATTTAGCATATTGGTCTGTATCAAACTTTACATAAATTATGTTAAAATTTGTATAATCTGTAACATTCAGTTGATTTTTTGACCGCTAGAGCGCAGACTACGTTTCTTCACTGACAAAAAAAAACAAACACAGATTCGTCTGTATTATTTAATGTACAGGTTAATGTATTATTAACCAAAATAATGAATTTACAGAGATGGTGCTGTTTCTAGTGTTTTAGATTTGTAGTTGAGGTGTAATTTAGTTAACTTGTAAACAGAAACGATCTCACCAAATAATGATGACGTCTGGACTGAGCTGATATTAGCAGAATTTATTGTTTGTTCATCGATTTTCTGGTGTGGATCAGTTTATTCCAATGGACATCTCGGATGTAGTGTCTAGTGCTGACTTGTTTTCTTAATTTAGAAGTGGTTAATTCCAAATATTCTTTGAAATTTATTTAACTTTTATAGGACTTTACACTTTTTCATCTCACATTGAATTGCATTTAACAATTAATATTTCTTGTTAGTCAAGTTACTCCTAGTAACCAATAAATGTGTATATTTTTTTATTAGGTAACCTAGATACCTTTTTGTAAATAGGCTAATAATTATTGTTATTATTTTGTTTCTTCTTTTAGAAAAATAATTCTTTACAAATTTTGGTTTTAGTTAAATTTCATTTATATACGATTTTTCTTTTTGTCTTTACTTAAACTTGTCTACTGACTTTTTCGAATTTAATTTCTTTTAGTTTAGTTTATTTATGATTTAACTTTTAGTGAATGTATCACTACTCTGCCCTACTTTTACTTGCTATCTCTCTAGCAAAATACCCGTGCTTCGCTACAGAGTTTCACGTTGTACGTAATTGTACAATTATTGCTCGCTTAATAGTATAGGATTAGATAGATTGTACAAATTCTCAACTCTTAGTTTGTTTATTTACATTCATAGCAACAGCTATTTATTATTTATTTCGAGAAAATCGTTAGAGCCGTTTCCGAGAAAAAAAGGACATACATTTATTAATTAATTGAACTTCGAAATTTTCTCGACTATAAGAACCTGCAAACAACGAAGTTTTTTTCAATTTAAAACAATGATTAAAAACTCAGGACTAAATGTATTCGGGGTTTCCAGTAAACTGAGATGTCAACCACTTACAGTGGATAAATTTCAGTATTTGGTTTTTTGCCCCTTAGGAGTGAAAGTTTGTAAAACCGTTTCTTAGTGAGCACCTAAGACCTATGATGAAGCTATGTTCAAAGTTTCATTGCTATCCATTCAGTGGTTTCAGAGATATCGTGAAACCAGAAGGTTTCAGAGGTATCGTTCCGGGGAAGGCCCGTCGGACGACTCCCGCGCTATTTCCTACGCGGGAGACTTCCACTGATGCTATGGTAACCAGAATCTATTCTATTGGGTTGCCATAGTAACCAGACCTAATAGTTTTTTAAGAACCAAAGGACCCCCCAGAGGATCGTATCGAAAAAAAAACACCTGTCCTATGTTGGTTCTCCTGTTGCATAAAATATTTGTGCCAAGTTTGGTTGAAATCGGTCCAGTGGTTTAGGAGGAGATGTGGAAGACCCCAAAGGACCCCATCAAAGAAAACACCTATCCTATGTTGGTTCTCCCGTTGCGTAAAATATTTGTGCCAAGGTTGGTTGAAATCGGTCCAGTGATTTAGGAGGAGATGTGGAAGACCCCAAACGACCCCATCGAAGAAAACACCTATCCTATGTTGGTTCTCCCGTTGCGTAAAATATTTGTGCCAAGGTTGGTTGAAATCAGTCCAGTGATTTAGGAGGAGATGTAGAAGACCCCAAAGAACTTCCCAAAGGACCCCATCGAAAAAAGCACCTCTCCTATGTTGGTTCTCCCGTCGCGTAAAATATTTGTGCCAAGTTTGGTTGAAATCGGTCCAGTGGTTTAGGAGATGTGGAACATACATACATACAATGGGGGGGGGGGTTGCCCCTTAGGAGTGAAAGTTTTTAAAACCGTTTCTTAGTGAGCACCTAAGACCTATGATGAAGCTATGCTCAAAGTTTCATTGATATCCATTCAGTAGTTTTTGCTCTACGTTGATTCTATGTCAGTCAGTCAGGCAAACTTCCCCCCCTTTTTCCCCCTTTAAAGGTCGAATTTCCAAAAATCCCTTCTTAGCGGATACCTACATCACATAAGGCTACATGCCAAATTTCAAGTTTCTAGGTGTTATAGTTTCGGAGATTTCGTGATGAATCAGTGAGTCCGTGGTATTTCTCTTTTATATATATATATATAGACTAGCAAAATACCCGTGCTTCGCTACGGAGTTTCACGTTGTACGTAATTGTACAATTATTGCTCGCTTAATAGTATAGGATTAGATAGATTGTACAAATTCTCAACTCTTAGTTTGTTTATTTACATTCATAGCAACAGCTATTTATTATGTATTTCGAGAAAATCGTTAGAGCCGTTTCCGAGAAAAAAAAGGACATACATTTATTAATTAATTGAACTTCGAAATTTTCTCGACTATAAGAACCTGCAAACAACGAAGTTTTTCAATTTAAAACAATGATTAAAAACTCAGAACTAAATGTATTCGGGGTTTCCAATAAACTGAGATGTCAACCACTTCATTTACAAAGTATGCAATTCCCGCGATAAATTTCAGTATTTGGTTTTTTGCCCCTTAGGAGTGAAAGTTTTTAAAACCGTTTCTTAGTGAGCACCTAAGACCTATGATGAAGCTACGTTCAAAGTTTCATTGATATCCATTCAGTGGTTTCAGAGATATCATGATCAGTGAGTCAGTCAGTGGTATTTGGCTTATATAGATATCTATATCTAGCCGATTTGCCCAGCGTTGCTCGGGTTCATAATTTATTCATAGGCTCATAGGCACCTATTCTTGTTCTAACGTTATATTACTTGTATATTGTATAATCTTCCTTATATTGTTACGTTCGCATTCTCACTGGAGGAATACTCTGTAGCGCACCTGTTTAAGAACATGTCATAAACTGTATTCTTATATCTGGAGAAGAATTCTGTGGCGCGTGATGCTCCTGCTCGATTTCTAACTCTGGGAGAGGGCGAACAGCTAAATTAGTTTTCAATAAAATGTCTACAGTACTTGCACGCGCTGCGTATTTACTGTCTTTTATAATTCATTGTGTTAATGTTGAAATAAAGCATTTGTTAAATTAGTGTCTCCTAAACTTATTCTAACAATACAATACCTCTATAGATTTCAGCTTATCAATTTTTAAATTCAAACTGAAGCAAGTGCATTTATATTGTCTGAACACTATGATCTGAATACATTCGCTATCAAAACTTTGTTTTTTATACTCGCTTATAACTTACTTCGATCTTAACTTATCCACTTTTAAATTCAAACTGAAACAACTCTGAATTCACACACTATTAAGAAGTTTCTTAAGATGCATACACCACCTTTGATATCATAACCTATATCTTTATTTATAAGAACCGTGGACTCTGGCCCCGCCGTCTTTCGCGGGATCCGACCTAAGACTCCCCGGGTTCCGTGGATGAACTCCGGGCAAGGCCCGTCGGACGACTCCCGCGCTATTTCCTACACGGGTGACTTCCACCGATGCTATGGTAACCAGAATCTATTCTGTTGGGTTGCCATAGTAACCAGATCTAATAGTTTTTAAGACCCAAAGGACCCCCCAAAGGATCGTATCGAAAAAACACTTGTCCTATGTTGGTTCTCCCGTTGCGTAAAATATTTGTGCCAAGTTTGGTTGAAATCGGTCCAGTTTTTTAGGAGGAGATGTGGAAGACCCCAAAGGACCCCGTCGAAAAAAACACCTATCCTATGTTGGTTCTCCCGTCGCGTAAAATATTTGTGCCAAGTTTGGTTGAAATCGGTCCAGTGGTTTAGGAGGAGATGTGGAAGACCCCAAAGGACCCCCCGAAGGATCGTATCGAAAAAACACCTACCCTATGTTGGTTCTCCCGTTGAGTAAAATATTTGTGCCAAGTTTGGTTGAAATCGGTCCAGTGGTTTAGGAGGAGATGTGGAAGACCCCAAAGGACCCCATCGAAGAAAACACCTATCCTATGTTGGTTCTCCCGTTGCGTAAAATATTTGTGCCAAGTTTGGTTGAAATCGGTCCAGTTTTTTAGGAGGAGATGTGGAAGACCCCAAAGGACCCCGTCGAAAAAAACACCTATCCTATGTTGGTTCTCCCGTCGCGTAAAATATTTGTGCCAAGTTTGGTTGAAATCGGTCCAGTGGTTTAGGAGGAGATGTGGAAGACCCCAAGGACCTCATCGAAAAAACACCTATCCTATGTTGGTTCTCCCGTCGCGTAAAATATTTGTGCCAAGTTTGGTTGAAATTGGTCCAGTGGTTTAGGAGGAGATGTGGAACATACATACATAGATACATACATACATTAGGGAGGGGGTTTGCCCTTTAGGAGTGAAAGTTTTTAAAACCGTTTCTTAGTGAGCACCTAAGACCTATGATGAAGCTATGTTCAAAGTTTCATTGATATCCATTCAGTGGTTTCAGAGATATCGTGAAACCAGAAGGTTTCAGAGGTATCGTTCCGGGGAAGGCCCGTCGGACGACTCCCGCGCTATTTCCTACGCAGGAGACTTCCACTGATGCTATGGTAACCAGAATCTATTCTATTGGGTTGCCATAGTAACCAGACCTAATAGTTTTTTAAGAACCAAAGGACCCCCCAGAGGATCGTATCGAAAAAAAAACACCTGTCCTATGTTGCTCCTGTTGCGTAAAATATTTGTGCCAAGTTTGGTTGAAATCGGTCCAGTGGTTTAGGAGGAGATGTGGAAGACCCCAAAGGACCCCATCAAAGAAAACACCTATCCTATGTTGGTTCTCCCGTTGCGTAAAATATTTGTGCCAAGGTTGGTTGAAATCGGTCCAGTGATTTAGGAGGAGATGTGGAAGACCCCAAAGGACCCCCCGAAGGATCGTATCGAAAAAACACCTACCCTATGTTGGTTCTCCCGTTGAGTAAAATATTTGTGCCAAGTTTGGTTGAAATCGGTCCAGTGGTTTAGGAGGAGATGTGGAAGACCCCAAAGGACCCCATCGAAGAAAACACCTATCCTATGTTGGTTCTCCCGTTGCGTAAAATATTTGTGCCGAGTTTGGTTGAAATCGGTCCAGTGGTTTAGGAGGAGATGTGGAAGACCCCAAAGGACCCCCCGAAGGATCGTATCGAAAAAACACCTACCCTATGTTGGTTCTCCCGTTGAGTAAAATATTTGTGCCAAGTTTGGTTGAAATCGGTCCAGTGGTTTAGGAGGAGATGTGGAAGACCCCAAGGACCTCATCGAAAAAACACCTATCCTATGTTGGTTCTCCCGTCGCGTAAAATATTTGTGCCAAGTTTGGTTGAAATTGGTCCAGTGGTTTAGGAGGAGATGTGGAACATACATACATAGATACATACATACATTAGGGAGGGGGTTTGCCCTTTAGGAGTGAAAGTTTTTAAAACCGTTTCTTAGTGAGCACCTAAGACCTATGATGAAGCTATGTTCAAAGTTTCATTGATATCCATTCAGTGGTTTCAGAGATATCGTGAAACCAGAAGGTTTCAGAGGTATCGTTCCGGGGAAGGCCCGTCGGACGACTCCCGCGCTATTTCCTACGCAGGAGACTTCCACTGATGCTATGGTAACCAGAATCTATTCTATTGGGTTGCCATAGTAACCAGACCTAATAGTTTTTTAAGAACCAAAGGACCCCCCAGAGGATCGTATCGAAAAAAAACACCTGTCCTATGTTGCTCCTGTTGCGTAAAATATTTGTGCCAAGTTTGGTTGAAATCGGTCCAGTGGTTTAGGAGGAGATGTGGAAGACCCCAAAGGACCCCATCAAAGAAAACACCTATCCTATGTTGGTTCTCCCGTTGCGTAAAATATTTGTGCCAAGGTTGGTTGAAATCGGTCCAGTGATTTAGGAGGAGATGTGGAAGACCCCAAAGGACCCCATCGAAGAAAACACCTATCCTATTCAGTAGTTTTTGCTCTACGTTGATTCTATGTCAGTTAGTCAGGCAAACTCCCCCCCGTTTTCCCCCTTTAAAGGTCGAATTTCCAAAAATCCCTTCTTAGCGGATACCTACATCACATAAGGAACCTACATGCCAAATTTCAAGTTTCTAGGTGTTATAGTTTCGGAGATTTCGTGATGAATCAGTGAGTCAGTGGTATTTCTCTTTTACATATATAGATTTAGAGTTCGCACATAAGTTAATAATAAGTTGTTCACATTTTCTTCAACTGTTGTTCAAGTAAGTGAGATGAGTCTGCCATTTCTTCTGTGGTCAAAGTATACGTTCTTCCTGTAGCGGTTGTAGGTTCAACCTTTTTCAGAAGGGTGTCTGTTGACACCCAAAATATCCAACCGTGGTTGAGGATAGAAAAATGATGCTGCAGGTCCTCTGGGATGTAAAAAGCTCACTTTAACTTTATTTGTCTCGTTTTTCCCTAGGATGCATGCAAGCCACCAGAAGTTATCATACATGACAGTTACAAAACCTGATTCAATTTCTTCTAATTCAGCTGTTACACTATCTGTTATAACTGGTGCTTGTAGCTTTCTTTCAGTACTTGAAGAAAACAATTTTGTTGCCATTTGTGTGTCAGAAATAGGGATAACTGCATGTAATGTATGGGTCCCTTTTATAGTTTTTGTTTTATCAAAACGTGTTGCTAACCTTTCTTCATTTTCATTGTGTTCTTCTATTGTACAGTATTTAAACTTGATGCCTGGTATGTTGGTTGCTGCAAATTCATATAATTGATGCGGTGTCATTATTTGCTGGTCATACGGTCGCTGTAAACTTGCTTTCATAGCTAATCTTTTAACAGTCCCCCCTAGACCATCACAGGCACTTTTACCATGTGATGTGGGAAAGAAATGCCACTCAGCATCAATGCCAAAGTCTTTTTTGTGCAAACAAATGTTCTGGAAATTCTTACGGTTTTTATATTGTCCTGCACAACCATCTGAGAAGTAATAAATTATTTTAATCCCTGGGATGTCTTCTTTTAGGGCATTAATCAGGTGCGTCTGAAAGAGATTGAATGCAACAGTGTTGTGGGTAAGGCACTCTGATATAAAAACGTAATTTAAGTGCTGTATTTTACTGTCTTCTCCTCTATAGTAGACAACAAAGGGATGGAGTGTTGCCTGGCTATTGGTCCAATGGTAAGATTGAACCTCATCTTGGAGGACAAATGAATAATTTTCTGAAAAATCACAGGTTACAACCACTTGCCCTTCCTCTAAGTTAGTTTTTGTTTCACGGTAAAACTCTTTGCATGTTTGCTAAAAAAGAGTGTGTCTTTAACTTTAAAATAGCTTCACAGAAATCTTCTATGAATTCATCCTTTTCTTTTACAACAGTCTCTAACGTACATCTATCTACAGACATCCACTTTTTAATTGTTACACTATCTATCATCTCATCTTCAAACTTCTGGCGCAGTAAAGCTTTCAAAGGTTCTATCCCGGGACACTCTTTGCATGCATTCAGATAACAGATAGGAGATGCCGGGTTGCACATAATTTTGTACAGGCAGGTTTGGTAGTTTTTTAATGCCACTTCGTCTCCATCCAGTACAAAGCTGTGCATTTTTGATCCATTCATCATCAATTTTACATTCTGATGAATTAGACAGACACATACTGTATGGGTGCCACTCTTTCCGGCCAAAATGCAATTTTTTGGACGCAAATCACAAAATTTTGAAAAACCTATTTGGTGGCCTGGGTTTTCTTCCTTAAAAATTGTATATGCTTCATTCAAGTTGAGTAAAATTAATCTTTTTTGAAGATGAAGTTTGTCCTCTTTGCCTCTACACACTGTGACAACATCTTTCTTACCAGGCATCACTCTACTTATGTCATCACAATTGTAAAATATCGGTATGGAGAACCATACATGACTTCCATATTCTAAGATTTAAATTTAAAATCATTTTCGAAATGAAATATTACCATAGAAACTACTTCTTTCTACTTACTGCTTCAGCCTTAACCACAGTACTGTGGTCACTAACATATACCACCTCACGTATTCGCACTCGATTTTCACTGATGATGGAAGTCGATGGCATTGCCGAAACGTCTGGTTTTGTAGAAAACATTGGACTACGGCCAAATATCCCGGGAAGGAATTTTAACAAAAACTACTTCTTTGTTGCCGATAACGTTGTACACATATATTGTAACATCACAAGATGTTACCTAACCTAAGTGTATGTTATCAGATTTTATAAGGACAAAACAACCATGTAAATAGGAATATAATAGTAAAAATAACCAAGAAAGGAGAAACCAAGAAAGAAGAATGAAGCAGAAGTGCCACATGAAACAGTAACCCAAGGGCTGTTTGACACTACAACTAGACTAAGACTGAGACGAACTGATGGACAGAGTAAATTTACATTCAGCTGTCAATCCAGTCAGTAGTTGATGTAAACCGAATGTTATATGTAAATAAAAAATGAATTAATAAGCAGTTAAATACTGTGAAAGCAGAATTAGCATTTTGCTGATAATAGATTTGACAATTACCAGTAAATTATGAATGCCAAAACTAAAGTTAACAATGGCTACATAGTGAGAACAAAGGTGTATTTCAGCATCAAATATACTTGTGAGAAAAGAGAACTATTTATAAGAGAGAATCTTATACAAATAAGAGACCTCTACGAATTACCGAATTGAGAACCAATAAGTGTTATTAAGGCAAAATTCCAATATAGGCGATATGCCTTAACAACGCTCAGACCAAACATTAGTCAGTAAATTGGCTATGGAGAATTAACATAAGTGTAAATTAAAATACACCGAACAATGGTTATGCCCTGACATAACAAAAGACATTATTAAAACAATAGGTTTAATCATAATTTTAATTGTTAAACAGTAGATTAGAACGAGTTAGCATAAAACAAAATGTCATAGTAAGTAGGATCATTCATTACGATGTATAGAGTTTAGGTGTACCCATAATGTTCAATAAAAATGTCAGTACAGAATTAATGGTGTTCCCACATAAACATTTGAATAATAAAATGATATGTGAACACAAACAATATTAACCAAAAGTGTAAAATCGGCGACTCAGAAAAAGCAGACGACAGTGAAAGTGATGTACCCGAACATTGGTTTTATAACAATGTCGGTCAAAGTGAAAGTAATTCGATATCGAGTGATATCAAATTAAAGAAGAAAAAACGATCTTTAATTTGATAATGATATCAACCCAATCGCAACTGTATTTAGTGCGTGAGAGATGTTAGCATCATTCTAAAAATGTGCATCAGAAAACTGTTTATGAATAATAACAACAATGACAGCTAGCTGTCACCTCTGCATTTGACGGTTAGAAAAAGCCGTTATCAACTGCCAAAAAGTGGTACGTCATACCGACACACCTGCCAGAGCCAATCAGAAAATTAGTTAGTAATTAACATTTTTACCTAAGACCGATCAAAGAAGGGGGTATATAAGAACGGAACAGCGAATTTTGAGGCAGACTCTTACTGACCAGCATATAGCACAGACGTGTGCCCGTCATCTCTACATTTTTAATAACTCTTAGCGTCATCTACATATTACATCGAAACAAATAGTTCAACACCAAGAAACGACTACTTCAAGTTCATCTACAGTAAACAACAGAGATTAAATGCAGTATCATTTTAATTTTGTGCGGGAATAACGAACAGAAAATAATTTATTGTTATTATTCACGATCCATTTTAATCAGAAGAGGATCGCATTATTCTGTTCTTGTGCGAGTTTAGTGCCAAAACCCAGTAATCATTATAATCCGATTACTGAAGTGATTAATAAGTTTTAATTAAATAATTAAAACTCAGAAGGTAACAGTGCAATCATTACTAATTTTTACCTGAGCGCCATAACCTGTACTTTTTTCAACACTAGTCTGTACTGACGCAAAACACAAAAACATTTTAAGATTACACCACGTCTCAATTTATTATATTAATTTGTTATTATGAATTAAGCTATATGTTAGTTGTAAGGGTTCTCACATGACAAATATTGTCACTAAAAAAGCAAGCGTTGATGAAACGCGCGATCTTTCAACAGATCAATTTTTATTTTGTTTACTTTACGAAAGTAACCTAAAAACTTTGTTGATCAATTTTATATCAAAAAGATTATGGGATATTGTGTAGGCATAATCGTTTTTCTTCGTGTCTCAAAGAATTCACTACTGAGATTTTCATAATTTTATGTTAAATATCGGTATGGAGAACCATACATGACTTCCATATTCTAAGATTTATATTTAAAATCATTTTCAGCCAAACAGCCAGGCTGTGTCTTACCTGCCTTTTTATTGCTGTATTAAATGAAAAATATTATATTACATTAAAATGAAAAAATTATAATTTTATTGCCTGGCAACAAAATTATTTTATTTTTAACAATTACCATTGTTTCAAAAAGTTTAAATAAATTTTCAAGTACTTTACTCTTGTTAAAACGTAAAAGGTTGCAAGTAAACTACCCCTTCCCCTTAACCGATCTTCACCAAAATCGAAAGTCATTGAGACCTCTAAAATTCAGGGACGTATGCAAAAAATTATTTGATTCTGTTTGAATTTGCGGCTGTTATCGTTTGCCATAGAAAATACGCTTGATAAAAAAACGTTGCAGGTAAACTACCCCTTCCCCTTAACCGATCTTCACCAAAAACAACAGGTCTTGAGTACTCTACAAATCAGGGCTGTATGCAAAACATTATTTGATTCTGTTTGAATTTGCGGCTGTTATCGTTTGCCATATAAAATACCCTTGTTAAAAAAACGTTGCAGGTAAACTACCCCTTTCCCTCAACCGAACTTCACCAAAATCAACAGATCTTGAGAACTCTACAATTCAGGGCTGTATGCGAAACATTATTTGATTCTGTTTGAATTTGCGGCTGTTATCGTTTGCCATAGAAAATACCCTTGTTAAAAAAACGTTGCTGGTAAACTACCCCTTTCCCTCAACCGATCTTCACCAAAAACAATAGGTCTTGAGAACTCTACAATTTAGGGCCGTATGCAAATAATCTTTTGATTCTGTTTGAATTTGCGGCTGTTATCGTTTGCCATAGGAAATACCCTTGTTAAAACATAAAACGTTACAGGTAAACTACCCCTTTCCCTTAACCGATCTTCACCAAAAACAATAGGTCTTGAGTCCTCTACAAATCAGGGCTGTATGCAAAACATTATTTGATTCTGTTTGAATTTGCGGCTGTTATCGTTTGCCATAGAAAATACCCTTGTTAAAAAAACGTTGCTGGTAAACTACCCCTTTCCCTCAACCGAACTTCACCAAAAACAATAGGTCTTGAGAACTCTACAATTTAGGGCTGTATGCAAATAATCTTTTGATTCTGTTTGAAATTGCGGCTGTTATCGTTTGCCATAGGAAATACCCTTGTTAAAACATAAAACGTTACAGGTAAACTACCCCTTTCCCTTAACCTATCTTCACCAAAATCAACAGATCTTGAGAACTCTACAATTTAGGGCTGTATGCGAAACATTATTTGATTCTGTTTGAATTTGCGGCTGTTATCGTTTGCCAAACAAACAAAATTACCCTTGCTAAAAAAAAACCGTTGCAGGTAAACTACCCCTTTCCCTCAACCGATCTTCACCAAAAACAATAGGTCGCGAGTACTCTGCAAATCAGGGCTGCATGCAAAAAATTATTTGATTCTGTTTGAATTTGCGGCAGTTATCGTTTGCCATAGAAAAAAAATCTACAGATAGACAGACAGACACACACACAGACACTTTTCGGAAAACGACTTTTTTTCATGTTTTGAGTGTAGTAGAATCAGAATCTGCAATAATCTCGAACACGATTTTTTTTGCCATCACCATACTTCCATTCCTTAAGGAATATGGAAGTAAAAATAAATAACATCTGGACTTAGCCAGATTTATAATTCATGTTCTGAGCAAGCCGCATAAGGCATATAATAACTGACTTTTAATTGTACAACTTTGTACTACTGAGATTTTCATAATTTTATGTTAAAAATAAATAACATCTGGACTTAGCCAGATTTATAATTCATGTTCTGAGCAAGCCGCATAAGGCATATAATAACTGACTTTTAATTGTACAACTTTGTACAACTGAGATTTTCATAATTTTATGTTAAAAATAAATAACATCTGGACTTAGCCAGATTTATAATTCATGTTCTGAGCAAGCCGCATAAGGCATATAATAACTGACTTTTAATTGTACAACTTTGTACAACTGAGATTTTCATAATTTTATGTTAAAAATAAATAACATCTGGACTTAGCCAGATTTATAATTCATGTTCTGAGCAAGCCGCATAAGGCATATAATAACTGACTTTTAATTGTACAACTTTGTACTACTGAGATTTCCATAATTTTATGTTAAAAATAAATAACATCTGGACTTAGCCAGATTTATAATTCATGTTCTGAGCAAGCCGCATAAGGCATATAATAACTGACTTTTAATTGTACAACTTTGTACTACTGAGATTTTCATAATTTTATGTTAAAAATAAATAACATCTGGACTTAGCCAGATTTATAATTCATGTTCTGAGCAAGCCGCATAAGGCATATAATAACTGACTTTTAATTGTACAACTTTGTATGTTTGCTTTATATTTGTTTTTGAATTCTCTGTGAGGGTATAAATAAAACCCATTACTAACAGCATCACCTGATTTGATTTATTTCTATAGGATAATTAAATATTTTCTTTAAAAAAAAAAAAAAAAAAAAAAAAAAAAAAACTTAAACAACCTTCTGTTGTGTTTAATATTTTGGAATAGCATTGCCAAAAGGTGATACTCAATTATTTTAAATTTTTTAATCATTCAGTAATTTTATGTGTGGGTTTTACACGGGATTTTCCCTGAATAAATCCGTGTGGCGCCCACTAATTAATAAACAAGGTAATCTAACCTTGCAACCAAAGTGAGTTGGTGTTTGTAAACTGAGTTGACAGTTTAGTGAACTTCTAGTAAACACGACCAGGTACGTAAAAGTATATTTTTGTTTATGATATTGTCCAGACATTACGAGACGTGACACACTCAGACTACCTGCAATCTGGAGAAGAAGTTTCACTACCAGTTTCAACCAGACGATAACCATTATCAAGCAACCAACTGCTGTACTTTACGTTTCAACCTAAGCTAATTTAGCATTTAATTATAATCAACCTCACTATTTTATTTAGTTAATATAAGGGAATTCTTTTTAAACAAGTATAATTAAACCATTGTAAACACTGTGAGTAACTTTGAATGTTTCATTTTAAAATACTTTACTACATTAGTAACCTTCGATTAGAAACAACTATTCCAAATATTGATTTATCTCAAAAGAATATTTCACACATAATTGAACTTTGTTTTAACGAGACTTTTAATATTTTAAACACGAATATAAGTTTAAATAACAACACTTTTATTTTATTTCAAGTTAATTGTAAACACACACGTTTTCATTTTATTACAAAGAGGCTAGATCAACAGTGTGGCTTTTAAACGGAATTTAAACATTATTTTAATTTAATTACTATAAACAAATAAACATAATAATTTTAATCACACCCGAATTCCGGTAGATTATAATATATAAAAAATATGCATAAAATTAATGGCTTGTATAAGTTAATGATTGATCTCCATTAAGTAGTGCTCAAGTTTCCAAAGTTTTTATATTATGATGTCCGTAATTAAAACATCAGAGCAGGTTTAGTGTGAATGAGGGTACACCGTGGACTAAAATTTTCAACATTTCCTATTGAGCGTTGCTTAGAGTAAAGCTGCGAATCTACAGTGTATGTTTCACAGAACAAACACGCGAAAAAGAAGGAGCTCTCCGAAGTCACTCATGGACCTTCAGCATCTTGCAGAGGGTTCATTCCCTAAAGACGAAAAGTCTATCTATGAATCGTTCTTCTGTAAACACGTGCAGTTACACTGCCCAGCGATCCACAGGAAGCAAATTGATGTCCATTTTTTCGGCTTGCACGTGTTATGTTGGTGTGGGTTTCAGCACTTTCCATTTAAAAAGCGTGCAAATGTAAGAAAATAAACAAGAGTGAGGCCAGAAATAACGCGAATTTTGTGTGTGTGTGTGTGTGTCTTCCCTGCCTTTTTATTGCTGTAGTCATAATAATAAAATGGAAACGTAAACATTACATAACTGAGATATGCTTACCTGCCACGAACGATATATTATTTTATACATGTACGAGGTGTGTTCAAAAAAAGACCGAACTATTTGTGTAGCACGTCAACTAGCGCATAGAGCGAGCTGCAGAATTAAGTGCTGCTAGCGACAGGTTTTGACGCCTGAATCAGTGGCGGCTCGTCAGTTGACGCAGGTGAAGCGCTGCTTCACCTAAAATAACTGGTTCAATGTGTTTCTTTTTACACAAAATTATTTTCAATTTTTATTAAATTTTATGTTTAAAAATATTTTTTTTAATTAAATTTCGTCTGTATAATAATTAAAATAACATTTACAAGCGATGGAAATAGGTTACAGAAGCTGAACTTCGCTGCGATCACATACAAGCCTACTGGTGGCGGAAAGCGCTGAGATCGTAGAAGCAGCTTTCTGTACCTCGAATGCTGCATCAGTTAATACGTCACTAACAACGCTCGGTTTATCACGGTTGCCATGACAACGTATTCCGTACTCAGTGTTCCCCCCACACACGTGAAGCAGTGTCGCTGGCTGTTTCTCAGTGGTGTACGTGCAGTGCTTTACCTATCCAGCGCGTTTGTTTTGTTCGTTGTTCGTGGTGTGTGAAGTTTTTACAGAATGTTTCCTTCATATGATCCTGTATGTGTTTTATTAGAAACACCATTTTCAAGATGGAATAATGATGATAAGAAAGACTTTTTAAGCTGTGAAAAACCTATGTCTATATTGAAAGTAAATAAGGTTGCAAAAATAAAGGACAAGGTGTACAATCGCAACTTTAAACAAAATTGGTATTCAACGTTCGAGTGGTTGTGTGGCAGGTATTATTTAAATAAACTTTTTTGTATGCCCTGCTTAATTATTAGTGTTAAATCAAGTGCGTGGAATAAGAACGGCTTTGATGATTTTGGTAACGTTACTCGTGCTCTTTCCAAACATGAAGGTTCTTCTGAGCACATGCGTTGTGCATTGAGTTTTTCAAAATTAAAGAAAAATTTAAGTACTATCGAGGATGCTTTGAAGGAAAATTCTAGGTTGTATATTAAACACTTCAATGACAACGTTCGGCTTAACAGACGTTTCATGCATCTTCCTATTCGTGCAGTTCTTTACTTGGGTAAACAAGAATTAGCATTTCGCGGTCACCACGAAGAGTTATCATCTATTAATCGCGGAAATTTTAAAGAACTGCTAGAAACCTTCGTTTCGATAAGCCCTGTAGATATTCAAGAACACTATAAAAATATCTCACCCGTCTTTGCCGGCAATTCTAAGACTATTCAGAATGAAATAATTGACTGCATTTCACAATATATTGATGAGCACATCGCAAAGGAAATAAAAGATAGTACATTTTTTTCAATTCAAGTGGATGATTCCACAGACATTGTCCACAAATCTCAATGTAGCATCATAATTAGATACGTTATTCCCGGAGGAAAGCTGGTGGAAAGATTTTTGGGATTTGATGATGTTAGTTCCAGTCGGACTGCCGACGCACTGTTTCACGTTGTGTCAAGGTCCCTCGAAAAATTTGACTATAAATCAAAACTTATTGCCCAGTGTTTTGATGGTGCAAGCGTTATGTCAGGAGAATTAAATGGTCTTCAGGCAAAAATCAAAGAAGTAGTGCCACAAGCGGTTTTTGTTCATTGCATGGCGCATCGTTTGAATTTAGTGCTACAACAAAGCTGCAACAGCATTTCGAAATGTCGGATATTTTTTGCGACTGTTAAAGGTTTACCCTCTTTTTTCCACAGTTCTGCTAAGCGAACTTACGCAGTAGACACAGTCGTTGGAAAACGAATCCCTACTTCCGTTATTACGCGATGGAAGTCTAATTCAAAAATTGTGAATACTATATACAACGAATGGGATTCATTAAAAGAAGTATTCACTAAAATTGTGAACGATTCAAATTATGATCAAACATCAATTAGGCAGAGTGATGGCTTCTTAAATAAATTTAATGATTTTGAATTTACACTTTTGGTTGTCATTTTTAATGATATTTTTGGAGCCATGGATGTTCTCTTCAATATGCTACAAAAGAAGTCATTTGACATTAATTTCTGTATCTCGCAAGTTAAAAATACTCAAACACTCATAAATAGCAAAAGAACTGATGATGCATTTATTAAAATTTTCGATTTAGCTGCTTCAAAAACAACAATTCCAACTGAATACCATGAGTTGAAGAAAAGAATTACACTCACACGTGATCAACTTTTTGAAAAATACAAAATTCTGTATTATGAAATTTTAGATAACCTTTCAGTACAAATAACCACACGTTTTAATGATATGGAAAAGCTTCAGTTTGTTACATTAATGGATACTTCAAAGTTCGTAACGTATTCTGAAAACTTTCCCACGGATGCATTAAGTAACTTAAAGGTGTGCTACCCTAATCTGTTTACCGATTTCCAAAGACTGAAAAACGAATTACAGCTTATTTATGAGGATAAGCAATACAGACAAATGGAACCACTAAATTTTATGGAACTTTTAGCTGACAACAGGAACATCTTTAAAGAAGCTTACAAACTGTTTTGTTTGATAGTAACTATTCCATCCACTAGCGTTTCCGTAGAACGAAGTTTTTCTTGTTTAAAAAGAATAAAATCATACCTGCGCAATACAATGACAGAGGACAGACTTACTAGCTTATCAAAAATTTCCATAGAAAAGGAACTGTTAAACGAATGAATTAATGTACAACCATTTTATGACGACATTATCGACAAGTTTGCGTATTTGAAAGAGAGGAGAATTGACCTTGTGTTCAAGAAATAAAATGCAAGCCTGTAAGTACTTACTATTTTTAACTACTATATTTGTAAATTTTATTAACATACTTTTCTTTTGTCTCCATATGTTATTAATGATTCCAAAACAGGAAGAAACATATTCACATAATTTATGGGGGGGGGGGGACCTGCAACCGATTCTGCTTCACCAATCCTCGAAGCCACGAGTCACCACTGGCCTGAATGCCGTTTTCTCTGTTCCGTCACGATCTTCAGTCTTCGAGCTACACGCGCTGTAGTGGGCACGGGCACACCGTCCGGCGGATTTATAACGAAGTGAGAATGAAGATCTTAACACAACGTGTGTGTATAAAATTTTGCTGCTGACTTCGTAAAATCTTTACAGAGCTATTTCCGTTGTCTTCCAAAGTTTTCATTACCATTTGCATTGGTACGCAGTTGTTGACCGATTTCAAAACGGGTCTCTTTCTGATCGTCGTCAACAAACAGTAAGAATTTTTCAGTGATACGATACATTTAAATTTTTCTATCAAAATTTAATTTTACGATCCTAAATGGATTCTGTCAGAAAGTATCGGCATTTAAACGATGATTTACAATTACCACATCACGAGCTCTCTTCCCATGATCTTCGATATCGCTTTGATCTGCACCGACCATTGTTTTTCCCTCTTTAAAAATTCTTAAACTAATCGTTCGCCTCACGCAGGCTTCCGCGTATGCTTAATTGAAAACCAGAATGTCTCTGAAAAGTTTTAACCTAGTTTTGCTGCAAAATTTCATACGCACACGTTGTTCTCGCGGTCTTTCTTAATCGCATTGTCACTAATCCGCCGGCCAGCGTGTGTACGTCCCCACTCAATTTGATATACCTCAAAGACTACTGCCAATAGCGGAACACAATAAGTGGTAGTTTGTTGTCAAAAACTATCGCTAGGTGCGCGCAAAGTCGCGGCGCGTCGTTTGTGCGGATTGATGTGTTACTCAAAAAGTTTGGTCTTTTTATGAACACACCTCGTATATTAACTCATACATAATTTACATTAAAATGAAAAAAATAATTTTATTGCCTGGCAACAAAATTATTTTATTACTTCCATATTCCTTAAGGAATGGAAGTATGGTGATGGCAAAAAAAATCGTGTTCGAGATTATTGCAGATTCTGATTCTACTACGCTCAAAACATAAAAAAAGTCGTTTTCCGAAAAGTGTCTGTGTGTGTGTCTGTAGATTTTTTTTCTATTTTACAATTACCATTGTTTGAAAAAGTTTAAATGCATTTTCAAGTACTTTACTGTTGTTAAAACGTAAAAGGTTGCAGGTAAACTACCCCTTCCCCTTAACCGATCTTCACCAAAATCGAAAATCCTTGAGATCTCTACAATTCAGGGACGTATGCAAAAAACTATTTGATTCTGTTTGAATTTGCGGCTGTTATCGTTTGCCATAGAAAATACGCTTGATAAAAAAATGTTGCAGGTAAACTACCCCTTCCCCTTAACCGATCTTCACCAAAAACAATAGGTCTTGAGTACTCTACAAATCAGGGCTGTATGCAAAACAATATTTGATTCTGTTTGAATTTGCGGCTGTTATCGTTTGCCATAGAAAATACCCTTGTTAAAAAAACGTTGCAGGTAAACTACCCCTTTCCCTTAACCGATCTTCACCAAAAACAATAGGTCTTGTGAACTCTACAATTCAGGGCTGTATGCGAAACATTATTTGATTCTGTTTGAATTTGCGGCTGTTATCGTTTGCCAAAAACAAAATTTCCCTTGATAAAAAAAAACCGTTGCAGGTAAACTACCCCTTTCCCTCAACCTATCTTCACCAAAAACAATAGGTCGTGAGTACTCTACAAATCAGGGCTGTATGCAAAACATTATTTGATTCTGTTTGAATTTGCGGCTGTTATCGTTTGCCATAGAAAAAAAATCTACAGACACACACACACAGACACTTTTCGAAAAACGACTTTTTTCATGTTTTGAGTGTAGTACAATCAGAATCTGCATTAATCTCGAACACGATTTTTTTTGCCATCACCATACTTCCATTTCCTTAAGGAATATGGAAGTAAAATCAATAACTATCTCTACTGTTGTTGTGTCTAGGGTTTTACCTGGTTTGGGATTAGGAGTTGAAAGGACATCTTTTTCTTTAACTAATTTTACTTCCATATTCCTTAAGGAATGGAAGTATGGTGATGGCAAAAAAAATCGTGTTCGAGATTATTGCAGATTCTGATTCTACTACACTAAAACATGAAAAAAGTCGTTTTCCGAAAAGTGTCTGTGTGTGTGTCTGTCTGTCTGTGTGTCTGTAGATTTTTTTTCTATGGCAAACGATAACTGCCGCAAATTCAAACAGAATCAAATAATTTTTTGCATACAGCCCTGATTTGTAGAGTACTCACGACCTATTGTTTTTGGTGAAGATCGGTTGAGGGAAAGGGGAAGTTTACCTGCAACGGTTTTTTTTTATCAAGGGAAATTTTTTTTTTGCAAACGATAACAGCCGCAAATTCAAACAGAATCAAATAATGTTTCGCATACAGCCCTGAATTGTAGAGTTCTCAAGACCTATTGTTTTTGGTGAAGATCGGTTAAGGGAAAGGGGTAGTTTACCTGTAACGTTTTATGTTTTAACAAGGGTATTTCCTATGGCAAACGATAACAGCCGCAAATTCAAACAGAATTAAATAATGTTTCGTATACAGCCCTAAATTGTAGAGTTCTCAAGACCTATTGTTTTTGGTGAAGATCGGTTAAGGAAAAGGGGTAGTTTACCTACAACGTTTTTTTAACAAGGGTATTTTCTATGGCAAACGATAACAGCCGCAAATTCAAACAGAATCAAATAATTTTCTGCATACAGCCCTGACTTGTAGAGTACTCAAGACCTATTGTTTTTGGTGAAGATCGGTTGAGGGGAAGGGGGTAGTTTACCTGCAACGTTTTTTATCAAACGTATTTTCTATGGCAAACGATAACTGCCGCAAATTCAAACAGAATCAAATAATTTTTTGCATATGTCAGTGAATTGTAGAGGACTCAAGGCCTTTAGATTTTGGTGAAGATCGGTTAAGGGTAAGGGGTAGTTTACCTGCAACCTTTTACGTTTTAACAAGAGTAAAGTACTTGAAAATTCATTTAAACTTTTTGAAACAATGGTAATTGTTGAAAATAAAATAATTTTGTTGCCAGGCAATAAAATTATAATTTTTTCATTTTAATGTAATATAATATTTTTCATTTAATACAGCAATAAAAAGGCAGGTAAGACACAGCCTGGCTGTTTGGCTGAAAATGATTTTAAATATAAATCTTAGAATATGGAAGTCATGTATGGTTCTCCATACCGATATTTTCACTGCTCTTGCCATATAATCACTGACACCAAATTCATTTGTAATTCTACTTCGGCTCCAGCTTTGTGGCAAAACCGAAAGTATCATCATTTTTTCACTTCCCTTTGTTGTAGTCGAGAACTTTTTTTTCAACTGTGTTATTATTTCCGATTCATCTTTTTCAGCCTGAATTTCTTTAGTTTCAGGCTTGGCAATTTTAGTACTGACAAAATTCTTTTCAAGAGATAGTTTAACTTTATCAAATTTTTGTGTAGCATATGAGTCTGTTTTCAGTTTTTTTTTTTTCTTTATTGGGGACTCGCCTACCAATTCCAGTGATTTATTCAAATAGTCTAATGATGAGGTGGGATCTGTATAGCTACAATCTTCCTGACTATTATCCCCTGTCAATTTATCATCATCATTTGAACTTGAATTATTTTTGTACCGTTTGCAAATTTTAAGCCTGCAACCATCACAAACCTTCATTCCTTCCTCACCACCTTCGAGGCCTAAAGTACACATCCAGTTAGTTACATTCCGCAGGTTGCCTGACTTAAAATGGTGTGTCTCCTTCAAAGGATTACAGCATTTTACTGAAAACACAGCCCAGTTGGGTAATTTTTCTGGTTTTAGTTTATCTTTGTCAGCCATGGTAAATAAATGAACCCAAAATGTAAATATTTTCAAAATAGAACTGTTTTCCAACAAATTTTCACTAGGTCACGTTCACAATCGGTATAAACACGTACTACACCAACAACAGCTATAATGAAAATTAAATAAGAGTACATTTCATTAAAAAAAAAAAACAGTACAATTTAACACTATATATTATACCTATATTGTACCACAACTCACAACTAACTTGGGCAGAGAATGAAACACAACTGATCTGAGTGAGAGAATTTGCGTCGTTATCGATGTGCGTGTTACGATCGCTTACAACTTTGTTGTTGTATACATTTCGCTCTCGTATTCGTGTTTGGATTTCTCCTGCCGCTCTGCCTATAGAAGCGGCCTCGCCATAACGTCTCTACGTTTTAACTCTATTACTATAGATTCTTTGCTGGTACGTTTTCGAGATTTTTTTGACACCAGTACTTTTTCTCGGACACTGGTACTTTTTGGTTGATCTACCGGCCGCTCGGCGCGCTCGAGAACATGGTGTTCTAGCGTGCGTGGCATAGAAAAATAAATCAATTGGTGTCATAAACTTTTAAAACTGTGATTAATTTCATCAAAATTTTTTTAGGCAAGTCTTTGTAATTGTTTGTAATTTATCATTATGGGACTAAGTCAAACTAAAAATGACATAAAATGTAACTGTTGGGATTGTAATGCAAATTTACGTGAATACGACCTCCACACTGATGCCTTTAAATTTTTGTTAAAAAACCCATCATTTCTCCACTTTCAAACTTTGCATATTTCTAGTCAATGTCTTTACAAATAACATATTTTTTTGAAAAAATTCGATGATGGTGTTTTTGAAAACATGCCAAAAAAAGGTTTTTGTTCAAAGTAGGTTGTGTTACATATCAAATTAAAGCCCTTACAAAGACCTTTAAAATGAGCTATAAAAGAGCTTTCTATGTCTAATGGTCCCGTAATTATACACAGTTTTCTGTTTCAAAACAATGCGAAAAATGGCGTTTTGTGCCGTTTTTAAAAAATCTTTAAAAAACTACCCAACAAAAAAATTTGAAACTTTGTATTTTTGAAGTACTTTATAAGTACAACAAATATACAAAAAATTACCAATATCTGAGACACTGAGGTTCAGACCCCTGGTTGGAAGCGTGCTGGGCCCATAACCCAGAGGTCCGTGGATCGAAACCACGCTCTGCTACCAAATGTAACCCCACTTTAACTTAAGCAGTAAAAAAAAAGATTATTTTTTTTTGAGAAAAATTTTTGAGAATTTTTTTTTTGTAAAGGGGCCCAAGTTAATTATAACTAGGCTAAAGCCTAGAGAAGCCAAAAATGCGCTGGATCCAGTGAGACGGGACTTGCAATGAAAACTCAAGAATTAAACAATGAACAAATCCTTTTTATTATTCTATCTCAGTAAACAATTAATAAAAAAAATAAATAAACCCAACAGTAATCTATAATTCCCCTTAAATAGTTAATTAAATAAAGTATACTTTCTCAACAAGGCCACCTGAAAATATTTATTGAAACCAAGAAAATAATTTGCTATGTCACTCAACCAATGAAATGAAATTTAAAACCATAACTAACCTTGAAATAAAGTTTCCATGAAAATATTAATAAAATATAAAATTTATTTTATATGTTCCTTTTAGAATGCTTCATATAACTTAATGAAGATAAATGGTATAGATTCCTTGCTAATAATAATTACTCAAACAAATTAAATAAATTTTAAAGGGTGACAATTCATATACTTGTTATAAGGTTAAATAAAATAAATTATTCTCTTAAAGAAATGATCAGCAATGATTAATTTGAGATAGAATACCTGTTATAAAAAAAATGAAAAGGATATACCTACATGACTCCATGTATTAACTTTCTTTTATAAAAAGACATCGAACAAATAAAACCCTATATCTAAAGTCCCCACCAAAAATACACTAAATGCATAACACCTATAACCCCCAAAATGTACACACAAATATACATACATAACATGTTCCACGATACAAATACATTATACAATAGTATACAATAAAATATACATAAAGGTGTCTTGCCACGCCCTTTTTATATTACCCCCATGGTGTATATAAATTCTTACTTTTCTTTCTTTTATAATTATCCCTGTTAGGATACAAATTTATTTTTATATTACCCTCATGGTGTGGGTGATTACACGTCAGGTGTATAAGAGAATGCCTAAGCATACAGTAGTCCCCAGGACATAATAAAATTCAAAACTAAGTGGCTAAGTGCCTAATGCAGTTACACCATACTACCCTTCTGGGCTCTATTATAGTGAGAAATAAAAAATATTTAAAACAATGAACGCCCCCCAGTTATCATAAATAATTTAAAGAATTTATATATACTGAAACATTGCCAAATAATAAAAATAGAAATATTGCATAATATTATAACCCTATGAAAAAAATACACTTGGCTCAGAGACGGACATGTTAATAGCTTGATGATTCATCTTTCAACTTGTCTCGACAAACAAGTTGAAAGGTGTTCGACACGCATTCCTTCTGGTTGAAACTTGTTGAAAATGCACCTACCTACCCCAGTAATTTTTATACAAAATGAATTAAACTGATTTTTAAATTAAGAAAATATATATATATATACTACTGAATTGAACACGATGAATTACTAATAGCCAGAATGACTTAAAATCTGTAAAGAAACCCCTATAATGAAATAAGTGGAAATCTATGTTGAATGTGGCATTTGTAATCATGCCAGTCTCTGAGGTGACAATTTTACCAGAAATACACTGAAATTTACAATTAATTTAGCACCCAGTCCACACACTAAACTGTCCCATCAATTGGGGATCCAAATGAAAGTTTTAAAACTTGAAATGTTGTAGTTGATAGATATATATATAACTGGTCACTGGGTATGATTGAGTGTTGACTCTATGTGTAATTAATAATTGGTTTTGTATCACCTGATTTCATCCATGAAGGGTTTTATTGAGGTGACGATCTCGTGGCCGACATTTTAGGTGTTCGTGTGGTCGTCCAAATTCCTCCGGTATCGAAGGTGAGAGCTTATGATGTTCATCGTTCAGCCATGTAGTAGGTCTTTTTTCTCGTCTATATCGGTGAACCCTGATTACACCATTATATTTTTAGTCAGAGTACATAACACAATGCCCCACTAAAGTTTGCACACCCTCCAAAATACATATATAAAGTCAACACCGCTATTGAGCTACTTAATTAAACTTGATAAAATTTATATGGCCAACATGCCTTATTTGAAAATCTTTATAACAGTAATTCTTGATAATATTAACTTCACCTAATGTGAGTTAGCTTGTTTGTAATTTGACAATTAATTTTGGCTTTTTACCATCTCATAAACTTAATACTTAGCGTGAATATGTAGATACCACGTGGCTAAGAGTTTGTTTCAAATACATAGTTTTTTATTACAGAAAATAATATGAATTGGACATTATTTACTTTCAAAACGTGCCTGAGTAAGTTACCAGATATTAATAAGGTTTTACTGTTAATTGTAGGAAAACTTGTATGCCATCCAAAGCAACTACGCATTGTTAAAATAACCTACATCGATGTAATACGAATCCCATTACATCGATGTTAGATAAATTTTAAACTTAGATATTTTGTATTCAATATACTTTACTTTATAGTGCCGAAATTCTGACACTTGAATGGAATGTTTTATAAAGTTTTAAAAACTTTACCAACAAATTGCGTATTGCACAAGTGCACGATGCAACAGGTGAACAGAATGAACTTACTTAGGCTTACTAAAAAAACAGTTTTCTCCAGTGAAATATTGTAGTTAATTAATATGAAAGTAATCGAGACTTACCGCAGTCGTTTATAGATTTATCTATACATAGTCTGAAGGCTCGTAGTTGTTAAAATCTTCATTTCTCTACCGGAGAAAAAATGGCGACCGTCAGCCACGAAGTATATTGTGAGACGCCGCTAATCAGCAGTACCAGCTACGTCCCCGTTTTCGTAAGGTACTTCTCGCCAGAAAGCAGCACCTGGTGTTTTCATACCGCCAGTTGTCGGCAGGTGCCGACACCGATCAACGCAGTCTAACTAGAAATCGGTCGGGCATATCTTCTCGGGTAGGGTGCAGCACTAATTACCGCATTAAATTCTGTACTGCCTATAACGTTTTCTTGACTTTTAATTACTGAAGATCTGCCGCTCTATATTAGAACGGCACAACTTGATATGGAATGACCCAGAAGTAAACATAAAGAATGTAAAGAAATGATTCAAAGTTTTTTAAACAGTGGTGCCTCTTTTCAAAGTGCCGTGGGTACTGTATGCATGAGATGAGATTAGGTTATTGATAACACCTGTATCTTAATAATTTTGTCTTTCCAATTTCCACTAAGTGAATACTCATAAATGAGTATCTGTGAGTATCCATGATTCACTTCCTTGTAGTATAACACTTGTAAAATTTTGCGCTTGCATCCTTCCTAGGTTTCCTCCCTACTAGTCTTTTTGTTGTGTCACACAGCATCTGATATTTTAATGTTTCATTGTTGTAGCCAAAAGATAGGTTGCATTCTAGATAATTAAAGTATGATAATCGGCCTTCTGTGTAACACTTTCTGTACCAACGGCATAATAATGTACTCTAGTTGGACTTCGTACTTTGCAGATGGCATAATGTTATCCCACTCACTTTCCAAAATATTCACATGCTTTGTGTCTTAATAATACATCACAGAAAGCATGCAGTTTTCTTGCTATTTAGTTCTTGTTTTCACATTCAGATTCCAGCATTGACAAAACGTAATTTTATATAAAAAATTTCAACAATTGTAAGTCTGCTGTTTGCGTATATTTTTTCTGGGTATTTGTTTACATTCATTGGAGTTCAGATTGAAAGTTGCTGTCTTTGTGTATGCCTGATTTATTCTTTCTTGATTTTTGTTTAGTTTTATTTATATTTGTGCTCTTATAAACAATGGTCTGATGTATTTGTTGTAGTTTGCTTTAATTTTCAAAATTAAAAATTTTTTAATAAAAATTGCTAAAAACATCTGAAGTTTATTTAGCTTTAATTGCAACTTAGAAAAATGATAATAAAAATGCACAGGGTTTATTTTGAAGGGAATTAATTATATGTGAAAGTTTTTTTTAAATGTTCATGTTTGTACAGTGATTTATTTGAAACTACTACTTGTCTCTGGGGATGAATTCTGGAATAAGTTGTAACCCCTACTTCATTTTGAGTAGTTAAAACAAAAAGAATATTTCTTTTTGTAAAGAGGGGTTACAAGTTAATTAAAACTAGGCTAAGGCCTAGAGAAGCTAAAAATTGCGCTGGATCCAGTAAGACGGGACTTGCAATAAAAACTCAAGAATTAAATAATTAACAATGGTTTTATTATTCTATCTCATAATATTAATAACAAAAAACAACAGTGATTTAGAATTCCCCTATTAAATGGTTAACAAAAAAAGTATATCCTCTCAACAAGGCCACCTGAAAATATAAACTGAATCCAAGAAAATAATTGCTATGTCACCATCAATGAATTGAAAATGTAAAATAATCATTAACCTCAAAATGAAACTCCCATTAAACTATTTCTTAAAATATAAAATTTATGTTTTATGTTTCTTTTAAAATGCAGTATATAAATTTATGAAGGTAAATAATTTCATTCACAGTTACTATTAATAATTAAAATAATTATTCATCCAATTTAAATGAACTTTAAAGGTGACACTTACTATACTTGTTAAATAAAATAATTAATTTAAAGAAATGATCAGCCACGATTATTGAGATAGAATACTCGTCTACTGGTGTATATACATTCTAATAATAAAATCCCTATATCCCACCAAAAGTACAGCAATGCATAATATTTATATATATATATATATATATATATCCCCCAAAATGTACACAGAAATATACAGACATAACACGTTCCACAAAACAAATTACATATACAATAGTACACAAATACATAAGGGTCTCTTGCCACGCCCTTTTTTTTATATTAGCCTTCTGGTGTATATAAATTCTAAACTTCTGTATTATAGGAATCCCAATTAGGATTAAAGATTTATTTCTATGAATGTACCCGCATGGTGTGGGTTAATTGCACGTCATGTGTATCATAAAGTATTGCATACAAATGTCCCCAGGACAGTAAAATTTAAAACCAAGTGCCTAAGTGGCTCAGTGCTGAAATACTTAATTAAGGTGAGAAATAAAAAATGTTTAAAATAATTAACGCCCCCCAGTTACCATGATTAATATAAAGAATTTATATAGACTAAAATAGGGCCAATTAATGAAAGGGAAAAATTGCACAATATTAGCACCTTATATAAAAAAAATACATTTGTGTGTCAGAGACAGACATGTTTCTTCAATTTATAACCAGTCTCAACAACCTTGTTTCGACAAACAAGTTGAAAAGTGTTTCGACAGGCACAGCTTGGTTGAAACTAATTTAAAATAACACCTACCTCCCCAGTAATCTTTTTATACAAATGACCTAACCTGATTTTAAAAATAAGAGAAATATATGTTTTAATGCAGAGTAAATTAAACTTGAGAAAATAATAATAACAAAACTGACTTTAAATCTGTAGCGAAAGTACTATAAAGAAATGAGTGGAAAGCTAAGTTGGATGCTGTGTGGTACACATGTCAGTCTCTGAACTGACAATTTACTATACAGGTATTGAAATTTACAATTAATACTTAGTGTTCACACTAAACTGTCCCATCAATTGGGGATCCAAATGAAGGTATACTGGTACCATGTTGATTCTACGTGTGAATATAAAATGGATATTTTTCACCTGCTTTGTGTGCCCAGAAGGATGATCTTATTTATAGCGTGGCGATCTCATGATTGGCATGTTGTTGCGGCCTGGTCTCTTCGGTGTCGAGTGTGGAGCTTTAAGATGGCATTTCGTTCATTGGCAGTAGGAGTTGTCTTTGTTCAGTGAACCCTATTGTCACACATTACATTTTTAGTGAGAGACCACACACAAATGCCCCCACTGTTTGGACACCCTCCAAAATACATAAATAAAAACAACACCTAGTTATGTTGTACATAATAAAACTTGGTAACATTATTTTGGCCAACATGCCTTACTTAAAAAGTTCTCTAACAATGATTCTTTATAACGCTTTATAACTTGAACCTCACTGAATGTGAGTTGCTTTCGCAATATAATAATTTATCTTAGCTCTGTGACATCTTATGAACTTATTACTTTGAGTGAAATTGGGGTTACCACGTGGCGAAGAATTTATTTAAAACACATAGTTTTTTACTCCATAGAATTTGAGAATACTACTACTTTGAATGTGACATGATTTACGTTTAAAACGTGCCTGAGTAAGTTCCCAATTATGTATGTATAAAGTTTTACTGTCATTGTAGCAAAACTTTATACCACTTAATGACGACAGATTGTGTAACAGGTTAAGTGCTCAACCGAATCTCGTTACATCGGTGTTAATGAAAGTGTAAAATGAAATATATTGTGGTTATTGTACTTTAGGTATTAAAGCCGAGATTCTGACACTTCAATACTCAAGTTTTATTGGTTTATAAAAACTTTACGAACAATTACGTCTTTCACCATGCATGATTCAACAAGTGGGGACTTACTCAAGCTTACTAAAAAAACATTTTCTCCTTTAACAATTTGGTATATAATTAATATAATGAAATCAAAACTTACCGCAGTCATTAAGAACTATCTCATATTGAAAAGAAGTCGACGCTAGATATTTACACTAAACCCTCCACCGAAGAGATCTTCACGATGTCGTGAGTTAGGCTTCCATATAGAGACAAACTATAACAAAAGTTTTCGTTCGTTGTCCGTTTGTGAGAAAATTCTCACCAGGCTGCAGCACTGTTGTTTAAAAACTCAGCCGAGCTGCTGGAAAAACTCTGTAGATGGAAACACCGGTCAAACGGTGAAAACTCGAGAACGGTAGCCTCTCCTATCCGCGGGTAGAGAGCAGCACTCCTAATTACTTTAAATTCCGTACTGTCTTTACCGTCAAAAAAAAAAGCCAATACATTTACTAAACTCGCGCTGAATCATTTGACTCAGCACACCCTCACCCCAAAAGGGCAACATAGTTGCCCCAACGTTAAAGGCCAGGAGGGTACCCTGCAGTGTACCTCTCCCCAAAAGATACCGGTGGACGTCGTGGTTGGGTTGGCTCAGCTGAGCTTGCTCTCAGGAGAACAGAAATCAAAATGGAAAATGAAAGAGACGAAAGAAGATATGTATTATGTAAGTGTGCGGGTGCTGAATGCTGACCTGATCAGAGTCCGCATACGGCACAAGAGAGAGAGAGCTAAAGACAAAAGAAAGATTCCTACGCATGTAGATCTTCCGATCTCCTGAGGCTTGCCCACCGACTGAGGCCCAACTTGATACCTACTCAGGACAACAACAACCCCCCCCCCTTTCTTACTGGATTGGAAAACTCAACGCCAATGCAACCATCCTCATGCGACCCTCTCCGCCCGACCAACCCCACAGGACCACCCCAATACGTCACACTCTCTGGTGACCACCACCTACTCCTCCTGCTGCCACTCACACACGCGTCCGAAGACCAAAACAAGGTAACTAATACCTTGGTATGTGAGCGCCCATAACTTTATTGTCCACATATGGACTGACCAGCCATATGCTAAAACAAGGCATCACATATCCTTGACATATCTAACTAGTCGTTAAAAAAAAATATCCCTATACTAGGGCGGACGGCCCCTATTAGCCGGACAGAGAAAACCGCATCGAGGGCACGCGAACACCAATCCCTTTACTTGGTCTTCAATACTGCAGAACTAAACGAGGGGGTTATACTTCAGCACAGCAACTTCGAACAACCTACACTTAATCAAAAATAGCTACAACGGAAATCAACTAGGGAATGCGGCATGGCCAGGACTCTACAAAAAATCAACGACAAACTACAACAAAGAAAAATGAAAACGACAATATACTTACTACCCACGTAGTCACCACTCTTCCAACTAACTTCTCTCTAACTCCTCTCGGATATTTTTTTTCTTTTTCCTTTTCTAATTTTTTTTTTGCTTTTTCCTTTCTAATTTTTATTTGTTTTTTGGCTTTTACTTTGTTTTCTGAGGGGAGGGGTAGGAAAATTGGGAAGATGATAAGGGCAAGGATCATTGAAAGTTCAACAGCTAGGACTAAGGTAAAGGACATGGTTCCCTCCGGTAATAAGGATAGGTGGAGAAAACCAAGGCTCGCGGAGGCAGGGGCGCAACCCTGAAGTAGATGGACACCACTGGGATTGTGGGGAACATCTACCCGCTACCCATCAACCGCTTTGTCTCACCCTTTTATGACGAACTTTAGGAACCCGTTCTTTATGACGAACTTTAGGACGCCGTTCCTTGTGGACATCACTCTCTGAGAAACTATCTTGTGTAGAGCAATACTGATTTATTTCATCTGAATTATAATCAAGGTAACTTACCTTTCTACGTTTACCCCGATTTGGATTATCCTCAACCTCTAACTCCTCTGCTTCTATCTTCTTCTCTTCTACAATTGCTTCTGGTTCTATTTCTTCCACCTCTTCCTTTTCTTCCTCTACATAATCCAAATCATCATCACGACACTGCACATCTTCATCTTCTAGTTGCTCACCTGGTCCCCCTGGAACTTCTTTCCACTCCTCGGAATCCTCAACAATACTTACAGAAAGCGACTGCACATCTTCACACACTACATCATTCTCACCCACAAACTCTACAACGCTGCCACCCAGTTTCTCCCCAACTTCTACCTCATCTACTTCTACCACACTTGCAGACTGGACATCCCCTAGTCCATCCGCGACCTCAGAAACACTTGCAGCCTCCCTAACACTTACACTTATACTCCCCTGCGTAGCATGTGCAGACCACTCTTCTGCCTCCTCCTTCGATTCCTCTTCTTCACCACTCTCAGCAACTACAACTTCCTCATCAGTACTCAACCTGGAATCCAGCTGTTCAGGTCCATGTGCAATGTCTAAATTAACTTCTACTGACGATGGTAAAGCTCCACCATCAAGTGACTTATCATCTTCCGGCGTAGGCGATGATGATGTTATCGGCTCTGGATCCACCTTGGGCAGAAATGGATTTACCGGAACAATTACTGCGACCTTTGGTCGGACCGTATTTGTAGCAACACAACACCGGGCCATCTCCGCGAAATTCTCTGGACGATGCCCAAACCTTCCCAAACGATAACCGTCTTGGTCATTCAGTCCTCCTATAATTATATCTAGGACTTCGGTGTCGGTCAACCCTAATCTTAATACCCGGGCAGCTTTTCGTATGTCCTGCACGTAGTCCCCCAACGGCTCTCCGTCGGCCTGATAACGATAGAACCAATCCAGCCTAAGCTTGGAACGTCGTGGAGGATACATGAAGTAATCCAACACTTCCGCATGAAAAGTGTCGACCGTGCCGCCCTGACGCCAAGTGTTGGTGACCTTCTGTTGCAACGTACCCTGGCAATACGGGTATATAAGGCACAAGACCTCCCCATCGGATATACCCGGATAGGCGGCCAACTGCAGGACAAGGTCCAAGAAAACCAGCAGCTGGTCCTCCTTAAATCCATCTATCACCGAAAATTTCTGGAGAACTGGGGTGAGAGGGTGGGGCAATTTCTGTTCCTCCCGGTGGTCGGGGGAATACAATGGCTGAAAGCATAGCGCCGCCAGAATTACACAATTCGCAAACACTATCAACAAAACACAACACCCTACAAATACCTAACACCTACAAACATATTGACAATAATAAGATTGGAATAAGAAAAACTCACGTACTGTTCTTCCAAAGAGTAGACTGCGGGTCCACCTAACGATGCGAGAACTAGCCCACTACCTGAACAGCTCACACTCGATTACACCAGACAAAAGGAACGCGACACACACACAACACGAAAAACAAAATACCGACCAACGAAAATTTATTTTAACCATTTCTTAGGTTACCTCCGGCTACCATTTATCGGCAGAAACCGACTGCCGATCGGGCCATACCGCCTAATCACAAAAAACGGCAACACCTCCCCAAACATGGGTAAGGTAAACTCAAACTAACTAAGCGCCGACTGCGATAAGTCTTGCCCAGGGGTTTCCCCTTCTAAAATTTCCTACCACGTGGCACTATTCACTATGCAAGGCGGGCAAGTACATATACATATGTTTCAAACCTTAAAACTAACAAAATATTTTCAACCTTGGGATATAGGGCCTTGAAAATTTTTCTAAGTTCTATTTAAGAACTAAACATTGTGAAAATTTTAAAATATTTCCTAAGTTTGCAAGCCCCGTCACAACCCACAGGACCCTTGTCGTAAGCGCGCTCTGCTACCAAATGAAACCCCTACTTCATTTTGAGTAGTTAAAACAAAAAGAATATTTCTTTTTGTAAAGAGGGGTTACAAGTTAATTAAAACTAGGCTAAGGCCTAGAGAAGCTAAAAATTGCGCTGGATCCAGTAAGACGGGACTTGCAATAAAAACTCAAGAATTAAATAATTAACAATGGTTTTATTATTCTATCTCATAATATTAATAACAAAAAACAACAGTGATTTAGAATTCCCCTATTAAATGGTTAACAAAAAAAGTATATCCTCTCAACAAGGCCACCTGAAAATATAAACTGAATCCAAGAAAATAATTGCTATGTCACCATCAATGAATTGAAAATGTAAAATAATCATTAACCTCAAAATGAAACTCCCAGTAAACTATTTCTTAAAATATAAAATTTATGTTTTATGTTTCTTTTAAAATGCAGTATATAAATTTATGAAGGTAAATAATTTCATTCACAGTTACTATTAATAATTAAAATAATTATTCATCCAATTTAAATGAACTTTAAAGGTGACACTTACTATACTTGTTAAATAAAATAATTAATTTAAAGAAATGATCAGCCACGATTATTGAGATAGAATACTCGTCTACTGGTGTATATACATTCTAATAATAAAATCCCTATATCCCACCAAAAGTACAGCAATGCATAATATTTATATATATATATATATATATATATATATATATATATATATCCCCCAAAATGTACACAGAAATATACAGACATAACACGTTCCACAAAACAAATTACATATACAATAGTACACAAATACATAAGGGTCTCTTGCCACGCCCTTTTTTTTATATTAGCCTTCTGGTGTATATAAATTCTAAACTTCTGTATTATAGGAATCCCAATTAGGATTAAAGATTTATTTCTATGAATGTACCCGCATGGTGTGGGTTAATTGCACGTCATGTGTATCATAAAGTATTGCATACAAATGTCCCCAGGACAGTAAAATTTAAAACCAAGTGCCTAAGTGGCTCAGTGCTGAAATACTTAATTAAGGTGAAAAATAAAAAATGTTTAAAATAATTAACGCCCCCCAGTTACCATGATTAATATAAAGAATTTATATAGACTAAAATAGGGCCAATTAATGAAAGGGAAAAATTGCACAATATTAGCACCTTATATAAAAAAAATACATTTGTGTGTCAGAGACAGACATGTTTCTTCAATTTATAACCAGTCTCAACAACCTTGTTTCAACAACCTTGTTTCGACAAACAAGTTGAAAAGTGTTTCGACAGGCACAGCTTGGTTGAAACTAATTTAAAATAACACCTACCTCCCCAGTAATCTTTTTATACAAATGACCTAACCTGATTTTAAAAATAAGAGAAATATGTTTTAATGCAGAGTAAATTAAACTTGAGAAAATAATAATAACAAAACTGACTTTAAATCTGTAGCGAAAGTACTATAAAGAAATGAGTGGAAAGCTAAGTTGGATGCTGTGTGGTACACATGTCAGTCTCTGAACTGACAATTTACTATACAGGTATTGAAATTTACAATTAATACTTAGTGTTCACACTAAACTGTCCCATCAATTGGGGATCCAAATGAAGGTATACTGGTACCATGTTGATTCTACGTGTGAATATAAAATGGATATTTTTCACCTGCTTTGTGTGCCCAGAAGGATGATCTTATTTATAGCGTGGCGATCTCATGATTGGCATGTTGTTGCGGCCTGGTCTCTTCGGTGTCGAGTGTGGAGCTTTAAGATGGCATTTCGTTCATTGGCAGTAGGAGTTGTCTCTGTTCAGTGAACCCTATTGTCACACATTACATTTTTAGTGAGAGACCACACACAAATGCCCCCACTGTTTGGACACCCTCCAAAATACATAAATAAAAACAACACCTAGTTATGTTGTACATAATAAAACTTGGTAACATTATTTTGGCCAACATGCCTTACTTAAAAAGTTCTCTAACAATGATTCTTTATAACGCTTTATAACTTGAACCTCACTGAATGTGAGTTGCTTTCGCAATATAATAATTTATCTTAGCTCTGTGACATCTTATGAACTTATTACTTTGAGTGAAATTGGGGTTACCACGTGGCGAAGAATTTATTTAAAACACATAGTTTTTTACTCCATAGAATTTGAGAATACTACTACTTTGAATGTGACATGATTTACGTTTAAAACGTGCCTGAGTAAGTTCCCAATTATGTATGTATAAAGTTTTACTGTCATTGTAGCAAAACTTTATACCACTTAATGACGACAGATTGTGTAACAGGTTAAGTGCTCAACCGAATCTCGTTACATCGGTGTTAATGAAAGTGTAAAATGAAATATATTGTGGTTATTGTACTTTAGGTATTAAAGCCGAGATTCTGACACTTCAATACTCAAGTTTTATTGGTTTATAAAAACTTTACGAACAATTACGTCTTTCACCATGCATGATTCAACAAGTGGGGACTTACTCAAGCTTACTAAAAAAACATTTTCTCCTTTAACAATTTGGTATATAATTAATATAATGAAATCAAAACTTACCGCAGTCATTAAGAACTATCTCATATTGAAAAGAAGTCGACGCTAGATATTTACACTAAACCCTCCACCGAAGAGATCTTCACGATGTCGTGAGTTAGGCTTCCATATAGAGACAAACTATAACAAAAGTTTTCGTTCGTTGTCCGTTTGTGAGAAAATTCTCACCAGGCTGCAGCACTGTTGTTTAAAAACTCAGCCGAGCTGCTGGAAAAACTCTGTAGATGGAAACACCGGTCAAACGGTGAAAACTCGAGAACGGTAGCCTCTCCTATCCGCGGGTAGAGAGCAGCACTCCTAATTACTTTAAATTTCGTACTGTCTTTACCGTAAAAAAAAAATGCCAATACATTTACTAAACTCGCGCTGAATCATTTGACTCAGCACAAAGTGTTGGTACTCAAAGTGTTAACATGACTTTCATTTCATGAACATATGGATTTTTTAAATTTTGATATAGAACAGTTACATTTATTTACCAATTGTCTTAGGTTACACGTATGAGGGATATTGTAAAATGAATCTCCTCTTTCCTGGTATATACAGACTGGTTATATCATAGGAACACGGCACAGGCATGGAACTCCACAGACCATTTTGTTGTCTTCTGTTTGAGTAGTGACCAACAAAACATGGAGCCTGTCAGTTTCTCTCCTGCCAGCTGTAAGGTGCATGATGATATTTGCTGAAACATCCCATCATTTCCGAGGAATGTTCAGGACTGTTCCCCAAACTGCTGTACAGTGTTGGATGACGAAGTTCCCAGTCAATGGAAAGGCATGAGCGAACTTGTCTGGAACTACTGGTGTCCTGCAGGATCTTCCCTGTCCCAGGTGACTCGGTGCGGACGTCGTCACACCTGTCAACCACTGAACCATCGTTGGATGACAGGCTGTAAGGTGGTGCTCAGTTGTAGGTATGACTGTCAGGTGGTTGGCGACACTGTTGTGTAGGGGACTCACCAGTATAGGACAGGCACCAGACTCCATGTACTTGAAATCCTCAAACTTCAGGGAAGTATGCAGACAGGATTAGAGGATGATAGTGCACGTACCCTGTCAGGGACCGAATCAAGATTGGTACACCGCTGAACTAAATCTGGGCAAGGGTACCATCGTGTCACCTGGCTGACTGTCCAGAGCTTGACATCAATGAGAATGTCATTAAGGCATCATTTGGCTGGGTACCACGGTGGCAGTGGTCTTCAATGAGGCACTGCAAAAGCTAGTGCAACTTGTAAATGCTTGTATATGGGTAGTGATTACATTCTAATATAATAGATGTGTAACTTTTATATATCTGTGCACCAGAGACATAAGACGCCATGTCACGTACACAGTACTTTACAGGACAGCTAAAAAACATTTTGTTTGCTTCAAGAAGCAATGTGAGATAGTGTTATTTTAAACATGCGTATTGGCTGCATAAAAATAACTAAGAGATAGTGCCATGTACTACTTGAAAGAGGGCAGTCTATACATTAACTCTATATAAAAAGCTCTATTTTGTAAAAAATGGAGATGGTGTCTTATGCCTCTGGGGCACTGATATAATAACATATTTTTCCATATTTTAGTTTTTATTTAACTGCCAATCGAAGGTTAATTTTTGAACAGCCCATATACTGAACTATAAGTGATCTGAAGTAAAAATAATAACTTCTTAATTCACATTAACTATAGTGCTTATAAGATTATCACTTTACTCAAGTTCCTATTGTTCCATCCCTCAAACGTTGCCAGTCTCTTAACATTTTGTCAGAGTGTGTGTTAAGTAGAAATACAGAAAACTCGGTCCTTGTACTTTCTGTTTTGCATATATTTTCACTTTACTTATTTTCTAAAACAATACTACAAGTGATTTTAATTAAATAAATTCTTAAGAACCTCTATTACATGGTTTGGAGTACCTCTCACCTTTAGTATTACTCATAATATGTGTTCACTTAAGTAAATACTTTTTTGTAATCAATCAATTATATCCATTTCTAAATTATAGTGTGCACTCTTTTGTGTGTGAGTTTCAATATGAATACACAATCTACAGACATGGGATACCTTTTATACTGAAAAAATAAGAGTCCAAAGTAGAAATCAGAGACTCGTTTCCTATCGGGAAGGAAGTGTAACCCTACTGAAATTCATTGCCAGTTGAAGGATGTAGCATTTTCATGCCAGACCATCACAAAATGGTGCTAGTTGTTTGACAATGACTGCATGGATGACAAAGATAATTACCGACAAGGAAGGCCATCAACTTTTACAACAGGTGACAATGTTGAATATGTTCACCTCCTGTTCCTTGCAAGTAGGCAAATCACAATGGATGAAATTGGAGGTGAATTAGGTATTTCACATGAAAGTGTGTACTACAGCATCTCTGGGCATCTGGAATGTTGAAAATTTTATGCCCAGTGGGTGTATCATTTATTTGCAGAAGAACACAAGGGAAAATGTTTTCAGTCATCTTTCACTTTTTGTAGTGTTCTACTATTCCACCACATTTAAATTATTAATAAATCCTTATCAACTTACCTTGCCAGTCCAGGTCCGTCACACGAACTGTGAAGTACAAGCGTGATTTCAAGGTTGGATATATCAATAATTACACTCATTGACCATATTAATTAGCTGTTTATTACTCAATTGCAAAATGTGGTTAAATTTACTTTTATTCTTTTTATATCTCAAAGTTATTACTGTTTCTTTTAATTACTTTTCTTAGATATGAATAAAACCAAAACATTTAGTTTGACATTGTTTCACTTATTCTAACCCTTAGTTTAAATAAGACAACCCAGCTTGCTCACTCTCCTATTCATACTGTTTAAATCCCCATTTATTTTATTTAGAGCTCTTTAAATGAAATTATTTATATATTGAAATTGGTCGTTGGCTACTTAACCATCGGCATCCCTCATCGCCACGTGCCGCACTGCGTATATGTCCAAATGTTTTGTCAGTTCACCACATTTTTTAATTTTTCTTTCTCCACTCCACTTACTTCATTCTGAGATGTCGTTTCACTTATTGATGTCGGTTTGTCACTTCCTACAGTTAAAAGATTTCTTAGGGCCGACGAGTCTTAGCGTACGTCTGGCCAGACGTATGTTGTTTTTTCGACTCCCGAGAGTGAGAACAAAGACTCCCCACTATTGTTTGTTGCTAAACAGGATGGCACTGCCTTCAGGCTAAGATTTTTTCGTCGTCTTACAATAAGTCTGGATTGTCTATGGGCCACATGAGCTAGTGTTGTTAAACGGAGACTATATAAGAGGCTTAGGTGGGTGGAGCCTCTACTTGATTTCCTCCATCTCTAGAGCACGTGGCTAGAAAATCTTTATGCCTTGCCATTTTCATAGCGTCGGTTTTGCCTGTTATGCGTAGAAGCTGCGCCCTGATGAGTGTATGCGCGTATCATACGTGACAAACATTCAGTTTACAAACAAGTATCGCATTCTCCAACTACACTCCGCCCAAAAAGTTAGGTCACGGTTCATTGTTTGAATACAACCTTTTTACATGGGACTTGCAATGATGATATAGAATAAATTTAATAAAAAAATAAAAACCCCCTTTTTTGACACATTACATTTTTTGATCACCATGGAAAGAAAGGCAGTCCAAAGTGTAGCAGGGAATGGTTATTGGATGTTGGACAGGAATTTTTCAGCAGTGGCATAAAAAACAACTGGTATCATGCTACAGAAAAAGTTTCAATAAATTTGGCGATTTTATAGGAAAGTAGATCTTCAATTGTACTTTTAGATACAATTAGATATGAAAGGTATTTTATAAATATTCCACATGTTTTTATGCTAGTGTAACTAACTTTGATTGCTATTTGCATAAAATTGACACATTTTATTGATTTTAAGAATCTTTCTTGTTATCAGTACACATTTTGTATGATTCTATTTGATGTGTTAAAGTGCAAAATGCTTAGGTAATAGCCTACTGATTTTCATGTAACTGTTTTGTTTTGTTTTGAAATTTTCTAATGTCTGTTTTAGCAGCCGCAATGGAGAAAGACATTTCACTACAAGAATCACATGGTGTTTTCTCTAATTTAAATACTGTTGTAAATGAAGAATTCATCCTTGGAGGAACACTGGATGATGAACGTTGTATGAATAAGGTATTTTGTATAAAACTGTAAATTTATTTTGTTAGAAGAATTTTAACATTTTTGCTATTAACCAATGGATGTGTTATTCTGATGAACTAGTTCAAAAATTCATGTTAGTCCAACATATGTACTTAATGGTTGGTGTTTCAGCCAACAAATAGTATCGATCATTACTCCACATGTGTTTGAATATAAAAAAAAGGGAAGAATAAAATAACAGTTACATGAAACATAAAATGTCTATAGAATGTAGTATTTACACACAGAAAGGTTAAGAAATTTTAGGTAAATATAACATTGTGCTATTTGACGTAAGCAAGTATAGACAATTAGGGATTGGGAAAACACTATTATTTAAAAATGGAATGGTTGAGAGGTTCAGTAGGACACTTGAGCAGCATCTATCAAAAGTTGCTGATGAGAACCAAACCAAAGCACCATCGTGGTCATTCACTTAAACTTCAAACTAACTGGGAAGGACCGTACGCTGTGGGAAAGAGAATCAACGATGTTGTTTATTGGATTCAACAGGAAGGACAGTGAAAACTCAAGGTCATCCACCTAGATCTACTGGCCAAGTATTACTTCAGAGATGGTTTGTCAGTTCAGAACGAACAGCCTTGGGGGGGGGGGGCAGTGCTACGAAATTATGTAATGCTCTTGAAAAGGTGGCAGATGCAGTTACATGAAAGTTCTACCAGGTGCAGTGTCTGTGTCAAGGCCGTACAGTCAAGTACCTTGTAGACTGTTTGAGTACTTGTAACGATGCAAATTATGCTGGCATGCCACCAAAAGAATGAAAAATTATTCTGGAACATCTGCGGAACCTATATAACCAATAGCGACCGGCTTAGTTACACCTGGTGAGACTGTAGTCCGTGAATCAAGTGGTTGTTGCAGAAAGTGATTAATAATTAGTGTGTAACTCCAATAGTTGACATTATTGTGTGTGGACAAATTTAACTTGAATTGTTGTATGAGAGTATCTTGTTGATTTCATACGTATTGTTATTTGTGACTCATTAAAGCTGGTAATTAGTGATTTAATTGGTATCTGTATTTTGTTTCCAGTGTACCATACGACAATCTGTGAGACTGTCATAACAATGTGCTGGATGAGGTGCAGAAACACATATGAGTGGAGAGTAGCCAAGGTTATTTCTGTTTTTAAGAAATTATAGGGGTGTAAGCTTGATAAATACGGACAAGTTATTTGGAAATAAATACTGACAACTGACAAGTTATTTGGAAAAATTATTAATGAAAGACTTCGTTCTATCTCAGATATTTACTTCCTGATGAACAGGCAGGATTTTATAACAGCGTTGTCGATGTTTCTCTTTAAAAACAGTGATTGAAAAAAGAAGGGAATTTTAATTTGGAGACACGCCTTTCCTTCATTAAATATGAGAAAACATTTGCTAGAGTTATCAGATCTATTCTGTGAGACATTGTGTGTAAGAGAAGTTATCCTAAACATCTTCTAGATGTTATAAAGAGCTTATATTATTGTATAAGGATATTATTGTCTATATGAGAGGATTTGACAGAGGAGATTACATTAATGAAGGAGTGTATCGAGGCTGCAGTATATTTCCAACATTGTTTAATATCTGTATTGATGACACAGAGAATGGAAATTAAGAGTAGATCCAAGAATAAAAATAAATAATAGTACGTACTTGAATATAATGCAGTTTGCAGATGATCAAGTAATCATCCAAAACAATGAATGCAACTTCCAGAGATTGGTGTTTCAGTTACAACCAGTCTGTTTGATTTATATCATGAAAATGTCTTTGTAGAAAACAAAACTTATGGCATTTCTGGGCAAATACCTCTTGTGTGGTAAGATTGTATTGGATAATAGGAGTATTGAGGAGGTGTCAAAACCTCTATCTTGGTTGTGACGTTACTTATGATGTGAATCGTAATGTTGATCATAAGTTGGCCAAGTTTCAGTCATTACTTGCCACAATTTGTTGTCGTGGAAACAAAGAAAGAGGTGTGACTAAAATTTTATAGGATAATGGCTGTGCCAGTGTCATGTGGTTCTGAACTTGGGTTCTGGTGAAGAAACATCTGAGTAGGAGACAGGCATCAGAGATGAGATTCTAGCGATTTGGTAAAGGCTGCACATGAATGAATGTGGTTAATGTCCAAGATCGCATTGGAGAAAACAAAGCGAATTGGATTGCTCATCTGAATAGGATGGCAGATGACAGGTTACCTAAGAAATTTTGGCAGTGCAAGCCTATTGGACAAAGAAGTATAGGAATACTTAGGAATTGTTAGTGAGGTTGATGTATTTCGTTGGGACTGGATCAGATGATTTGGCTATTTGCTGATGGAAGAAGAATTAAATTACCTTAAATTATATTGATGTGATTCCATGAAAATTATGATACTGCTTGGCACTGTGCTGCTATGAAAGGAGTTCTCAGCTGATAGGCGTTTGCAAATGTGCCCCAATCATTATTCAAAAAACAATTAGTACAAAGTCCACGTGACATGTAAACGGTTGTGTATGTTATTTGATTAATACAGTGTAGCCTCATAACCACATATGGATGTGCTACTGTTTGCGGGTTGGCAGGTAGTTTGTGTACACCAGCTTTACCCCTCTTATGTGATACCTCTCTTGGCATCCATATAATAACTTAATTACTTACAGCAACAGAGAACATCTTGTATTCTTTATGTGTGGATTAGACATAAAGAATTCTTGTATTCTTTATTTATGGGTATTCCATTAGGCTAGGTGGCCACCAGATGCGGAGCATAGTTGAGCGCAGTGGAGTTGAGCTGAGTCGCTTAGGGGGCGGCAATAGAAAACGGAGTACTAATAGAATTGCTAGTTGCTAACTGACTGAGTATGGTTGTCAGTGGGAAGGTGGTGTGGGGAAAGGAGTCAGCTTCCAAATGAACCTCGCACGAGTCAAAGCTGAGCGGAGTAGATCTGTGGGACATCCCTTCACTCCACTTCACTCAGCTCCACTTCTGGTGGCCGCTCTTTCATTGGAACAACATCGTTTCCATTTGACAAGCTCAGCCCACTACGCTCAACTTCATTCCGCTCCGCTTCAGGTGGCTGCCCAGCCTTACACTATTGCAAGCAAAGTAAAATTTTTGTGTTGATTTCTTCTTCTCTTATCTGGGACAGTTAATAGAAACATAACACTGTTTGAAATTAATAAACAGATTTACTGCTTGTTGAATGTACGTTTAAAAATTAGCATTGCAATGTTTAATGTATGTTTTTTCAGAATGGTGTATCAACTGTATCTACAGTGGTAACTGTTAAGAATGAATCAGTTGAAATGTTTTCACATTATCTTCAAGGAGTAACTGTAGAAGAACCAGAGCATGTGGAATCGCAAGTAAATTGTATCATAAAAGAAGAGGCTTCAGAAGAACCCCAACATAAACATCTTAAAACCGAGGTATTTTGTGTGGTTTTTTTGTATGTCTGTATACGCGTTTAAGTCTCTTTCCAGGATTGATTTAATAATTCTGACAACAGAAAATAATCCCAACAAATTTTAATAGCAGAGAACACACTAGTACACAGAAAATGCTTTGTAAGGTTACTTGTGTTTTGTATAGTTTTTAAAATACTTAATCATCTATTTTATAAATAAACAATTTAGCAGTGTTAATAAATAATTAAGATGATATGGAAAATAATTTAATTAAAGAACATGAATTTATAACTATAATATATGTATTAAAAAACTACAATGCATAAAGCACAAACAGGCTACATTCTGCAGGCTTCTTCCCTTCCACTTCCTTCTGTATTACATTTGCTTATTATATTTTATCCATTCTTGTGAACCTAAAAAGGTAATTATAAATTGTATCATTACCATTTACATTTCAAACATTAACAAACAATTCTCTGATGTGAAGCTATCCTTGAGTATTTATCAGCTTCTGCAGTATTGTGATGTACTCTGCTTCTGCTAAAGAAAACATATTGTTGCTCTCCTTCAAGATCCATGAAATTGGATTATTTTAATACACAGTTACTGACTGTTTTGTATCCAATGCAATGTTATGATTAGGAAGATTTATAATTGTCTTTCTTGAGCCAAAATTTTCATTAGCTTTTTAATGTTTTCTTTTGTATACTAAACTGAATAGTTTCATTAAAGGATTTGTTAGTAAATGATGTACACATTGTACACTGTATAATTCACAGTCAGCCTACATTATAGGAAGTACGAGGTGTGTCCATGGAATTCCTGAACTTATTAAATTACAAATTTTCTACTTCTATAGTAGCTGTTTAACATGTCACCTTCAAAGCAATCCTCTCCACTTCAAATGCATTGCTCCCAACATTACTGATGCCCTTTGAAAGATTTCTGGAATTCTTTATGTAGATCTTTGTGCAGTTCTGATAGTGAATCCTTTATTAAAGCAACCAACTGAAAACATTACCTATCAACTCCTTCTTGAATTTGAGTAATAAAAAAAAATTGCCAGTGCAAGGTCAGTCGAGTAAGGAGGATAGAATTGAAAAAATGACTGTTAGCATGATTTTTACAGTACTTATCTTGATTTTTCAGTAGTGGGGATCGTTTTGTGATGATTGAGCTTTTGTTTCAATATCGTATCTGTACACCCATATCTCGTCTCCTGCAGTGACACTTTTTTAAAATCATTTCATCCTTGATAAGCTTGATTCAAAAGCTGTTGACTGACATTAACTGAAATCTGTTTTACCTTGTCGGTGAAAAGGCTAGGCACAATCTACAAATTTATGCTTCTGTAAACATATATTACTTATAAGTTCAAGAAATTTTCAGATAAATTCAGGAAACTCATTTACCTACGTTTTCCAGGATTAAAAAGGTTTTACTGAACTGACTGACTTCATGATGCATCAATTAAACAACAACGTGTCAAACTTATATAAAGAAAATTTAGTGAAATAATTTGCTAGAATAGAAGGATGTATATTATATTATAACGGGTGTAGCGTCTTTTAACTCTTATCACTATCTTCTAAAGCCCCACTGTTGGGTTCGCCAATTTATAATATCTTATTTTAATGCGTGTTATAATAATGTTTAAGTATATCTCAGTTCCTCTCTATTTAATATAATTGTGTTATGTTGGGTGAAAATTATGTGTAGAGTGTGTAATTCAAATTTTTCACTCAAGCCTATTCTGCGTTGAAGAGAAGAGAATGAAGTTTTATTGTATTCTCTTTCTCTTTAATACCCAAGCAGTCCGCGAGTAGCGCTGTAGTTCCCAGACAACGGAAATTTGTAGGTTAGCCCACCGCATATGGTAATTCTCAGTTACGCTCTCTACTTATCTTATATCTTGTTCACACTACACTAAATCTTATATAAATGAGAAGGTATCTGAATTCTGAAAGGATTCTTTATTAATATTTTAATATTTCTTGTCCAACAAAGTTGTTTCTTTTACGTAGATACAAAAGGCAAGATGTTAAAAGTAATCGATTATCGATTGGATTCAAGGTTTTATATTATTTTTAGTTATGATTTTATATTTCCTTAAATACAGGGCGTGAAGGTTCATTCAACTGTTAGTAAGATCAGAAAATGCATAAATAGTAATACAAGGTATTACAATATAGAGTTAAGTTTTTATTAAATAATATTTAAAATAATTGTATTTTTACCGTCCGCTCGGCATCGTGACTCGATAAGGCAGTGTACAAATAACCTTTTCGTCTGGTTTGGTCAAGGACAGCATGCAGATGAATTTGCTCTCGTCAGTCTTCGTTCCAAGTTGAAAATAAAGTTTAATTCTTGGTCCTGGGATGATGCAGAAATACCGCTCCTTTTGTTCACCAATGTCCGAGTTCTGTGGTTACGTGCTTCGACGAATTTCGAGTCCAATTACGTTTTTCTATTGAATTGTGTAAACTGAAGTTCCGATATAATTTGGTGTTTATTTTCGTTTCTTTTACGTTATAGGATTATATCACTGTATGCAGGTAGTTATTTCTCTGGTTTTGTTGCAATCAGAGTTCTTCCTTTATATTTTTCGTTACTTTCATGTATAAGTTTTAGATTGTCCAATTGTATAATACGGTTAAATGATAGTGGACCATACTATTGTGATTTATTATTCATTTTGCTTAAATTTGTGTTGACTTTGTGTTTAAATTAAATCAGATCTTTTCTGAGCGTCTTTTAACTAAACCGTCTTCGTTCATGTAAATTTATTCAATAATCAAATCAACAAATTCTATCTCATTCGTCGTCCCTGGCAACCATCTTTTTTATTCTTATTGGATATTATGTTATATTATAATCATTTCATACAATGTTCTTCCACTCATCAAAATAATCCCTTTCTAAATTTCCATTATATCCTATTATAATTTTACGTATTGCTTGTTACTAATTTTTATATATTTTGCTGTCGTTTCCTCTTAGTCTATTTATTTTAACAAATATTTTTCTGTTATAAAACATTATCTATCGGCATCATTGCACTATGGCATTATAAGAATTTATTTAATTTGAGTTTATTTATTTGTTATTATCAATTATTATTAACTTCTCCTAACTCATTAGATTTTATTTAGTATTTGTTATCAATTTCTTTACCTAACCCTTCTGATCTGACTTACTATATAATGTTACTGGTTGTTAGGCCTATCGTTATACCTTGATCTACTTCTGAATTTAACTTGTTACTATCTGCAATATTATAGAATACTTTATTTATTTATGACATGGTTATACTATACTCTTTTGTATCTCGTTAACAATTATAGCCTTTTTGGCCAAGTTTACAATTATAATCATCCTACTATCTAAGTACATGTGTACAAATAATTAACTCTATAAAGTCTAACAAAAGCTTTATCGTGACCTATGGATAACACATAAAATGAAATTAATTAGTAATCAATTACTGAGTTCAACAACAGCTCTATAATGGTAAATTGATAACACATAATACTTAATTACCTAGTATTGTATTAACAGAATAATTTCACTTGCTAACACAAAAATCTAACATCACTATCATGATAACAATATAACATGATACAATTAATAACAAGTACATTTGAGTAACTTAAGTCATACAATATTTACTCATTCTCATCTACTTTACAACATCAATTATTATGAAACAGTCAAAATTAGTTTTTACATTATTTGTCAATGTCTGTTGTTTAACTCTCACTGAATTTTGAGGTTTATTTTTATTAACATTATCAGTTTCTTATCCTTCTACCTTGTATTCTTATTTTATTTAATCAATCATGGGTTGGGTGTCTGACCTTTTACAAGTGTGGATAATTAATAAATTTTTTCTCTATTTTAAATCTTACAAGTTGATTTATGTAACGTCGGGGACCGTATTTTCGTTACGTTACATATGCTTTCCCTCCTAAAGAAGTTTAGTTTACCTGAATATAATTTGGGTCAAAATAAACTTATATCTTTTTCATGCCTTGGGATATCCTCCTTATATTCATCGTAAAGTTTTAATGGTAATGTATGGGAATTCTTAATGTAACATTTTGGGCTCGTATTCACCTTTCTCTATTTGATGACAATTCATTAATTATATTAATACTCTTGGCTTGTTTCTTTTAAACATTACTTTTCAATGATTGGTCACAATAATCAGTAAAACTTAGTTTTAATTTTCTCCTATTCTAGTTACTTTGACAAATGCATTTCTCCATTGATCTTCTGTCAGCTATCTTCCTTCTGTTTTCTTCCTTCATACTTTTGGAATCTGATGTCAATCTTCGCAGCGGTTTTATTATCCCTTAAATATTCAGTTTCCCTAACATTCCCTAACATGTGAGCTGGAACAGTTCAGAGAGGCACTGTTTGGCTTCATACTCTGCTGGCCATTCTACACTTCAATATAATACTGCTGGAATTCATCTACAGTCAGCTATAAAAAATACAATAATATCATAGTAGTCTCTTTATTTGACTAATAATAAACATCTTGGGGAGTCGTTACGCTGTTGCGTTTTACATTTAATTATACATATATTCCTTTCTTATTGATTCCATCTTATTTTCATTAGCTATTTTCAGATAACATTTTTGACAGTCAATATTTGTAACTACCTTTGATCTTCTTTCTTGTGACAGAAATTCTACGTACTATCTCTTCATTTATTATTTTCATTTCCAAGGAATTCTAAATTGTATTTGCATTAATCATCATCATTACTTAGTTTCATCTTAATTATAGTAATTAAATTATCCATCGTTCTTCTTATTTTACTATCTTGTCTGATCACATTACCATTAATTATGTTGATGTATATTTTTTCTTATTCCATTTTAAATCATACTGGTTATAAACAATTATTTAATCTGTTCTTCAATTCTCTTGGCATTTTGGCATGTATCTTAAGTCATACTGTTTTTAATTATTTTGTATAAGTTTTTCTTTATATAGTTTTTTAACCTTGGGGTTTATTCTTAAATATTTAAAATAATTTCTTCGTAAACACATAGTAAGACGTTCTTACTTCCTTTTGAATTTTGGGGTTTATTCTTAATATATTTAAAATAATATCTTCGTAATACATATAGTAAGACGCTCTTACTTCTTTTAGAATATTGGGGTTTTTATTCTTAATATTTTCGTCCGTCTTGTTAGTCATTGATGATTGGTGATGGTGTTTCGTCATGATACTTTTTTATAGATTCTTGATTGTATGTTGCCTTAATCTTTTTCGTGATAGGGTTCATTATTTCGTAAGTATTGTTTTTTGTTATTACATAGGGTCCTGTGTATAATAATAATAATTTTTTAGTTGTTCCCTCTAGAGTACTGGGTAACTCTCTATTCCTTATTAATATCCTTTCACCGACCTGGTAATTTATTGGTTTTGGGTGATTCTTCAGTTCTCACTGCCTCTATTAGTTTAAGTGAGGGCTTCCCTCATCCTCTCTATTTTCCGGTGGGTTTTGAGGCTGGTTCTGTAACGGTTCATGCCTGTCCTCTGGATTATTGTCCGTTGATCTATATTTCTTCCATTTTGGTATTCGTCCTCGCATTGTGACTGATTAGAGTAGTGGTTATACTAGAGTTAGTGGTTTGGTAGTGGTGTGTCCTCGGGTAATACTGTCTCTGATTATTTTGAGGTCGAGAGTATATATAATTCACATGGTGTCTGTAGTTATTGGGTCGGTTGTCCCCATCTCCTCTATTATTCCGATTATCGTGGTAATTATAATAATTATTACCCCAAATATCACTATAATATTGACGACTCGGAACACAAAGTTTTTTATAAGTAAAAACGTAAAGTTTTACCTTACAGCCTAAACCGGCTTTCACCTATAGAAGGCTTCATCAGAGGCTGTCGTTAGTAGCGCTGCTCGTCTTGTTGTTGGCGACGAGAAAGTGTTTCGAAAGATTGAAGCTGTGTGTGTGTGGTGAGATGTGTTCGAATAATGCGTGCGATTTGAATTGTGTCTGTTCGTTTAGGATGTCGTTTTTATTTGTTTTTGTGTGTTTGTATATTTCTAATTGTTCTAGAGTGTCTAGTTTTCGGCCTTTTGTGTGTACGTGTAGTATGTTCATGTTATTGTCGATGTTTTTATATGTGTGGTTTGCTTCAATGAGGTGGTTTGCGAAGGTAGATTCTGTAGTGGTGTGTAGTGCTTTTGTGTGTTCAATGTATCTCTGTTTGAAGCTACGTCCTGTCTGGCCTATGTAGAATTTACTGCAATTTGAACAATTTAGTTTATATACACCGGGTAGATCGAATTTGTTTTGTGCTTTGGGCATGCGTTTTGATAGTGTGTGTTCTGTTTTGTTAGTAGTTTTGTAAGCGATTCTGTATCCTGCTTTTTTGAATTTGTGGGCAATTTTTTCTGTTTGTTTGTTGATGTATGTTAGTGTTATGAATTTGTTGTTTTCTGTCTTTGTCTGTTGTTTGTTTTGTGTTTTGTGTAGGAGTTTACTGACTATTGTTCTGTCATAACCGTTAGATTCTGCTAGATATTTTATCGTGTTTAGTTCGTCTTTGTAGTCTATTTCATCTAAGGGGATGTTGTTAAGTCTATGTATCATGGTTCTAAAAGCAGCTAGTTTGTGTTGTATTGGGTGATTGGAGGTGTTGTGTATTAGTGTGTCAGTTGTAGTTGGTTTTCTGTATATACTGAATTTGTGCCTGTGTTCTAGTTTTGTGATGGAGAGGTCTAAGAAGTTTATGGTATTGTTGTGTTCGTATTCGGCAGTGAAGGTTATGTTTTTATGTATTTTGTTTATGTGCGTTAGTAACTGTTCACATTGTCTTTTGTTTCCCCTGTATAGTATTAGAATGTCATCAACGTATCTGTGCCAATATAGTATTTTATGTGAGTGTCTGTCATTGTTTGTGAGTATTTTTGTTTTTTCTAAGTGTTGGAGGAAGACTTCTGCTAGAATGCTGGATATGGGGGAGCCCATGGGTAGGCCATCGTTCTGTGTGTAGTATTTATTGTTATAAGTAAAGTAGTTTTGTTTTGTGATAATGTTCAGAGTTTCTGTTATTTCATTGATAAGTTCGTCTGGTGTGTTGTTCTGTTTGAGTTTGTTTTGTAGGATGGTGATTGTTTCAGAGATGGGGATGTTTGTGTACAGGTTTTTAATGTCAAAGGAGGCTAATGTGGCGTTATGGGGGATGTGTATGTCTTTTATTTTTGTTACTAGGTCAGTGTTGTTTTTTACTGCAATGTTGTTGTCTATTTGTGTGTGTTGTCTAATAATTTTGTCTAGATATTTTGCCAGTTTGTGTGCAGGGGCATTACGGTAGTTGATAATGGGGCGGATCGGAACGTCTTCTTTATGGATTTTGGGAAGCGCTTGGAGTGTAGGTGCTGATGGTCGGATTTGTTTCATGTAGGGCTTTTGTTTATGTGTCATAATGTGTTTGGCTTTGTTGACTATTTGTTTTACTGAGTTTTGGTATCTGTCGGTGGGGTCGTGTTTTAGTTCTGTGATGTTGTTCTGTTCTATGAAGTCTTGTACTTTTTTGTGTAGGTTGTCTGTGGGGATAATTACAGTCGTGTTGCCTTTGTCAGCTTTTACAAATGTGATGTTGTGTTTGTGTGCCTTTTCCCTCAGTTTGATGGCTGTGTGTATTTCTGAGTTGTGGTTGTTGTTGTCTGGTGTCTTATGTACTCCTATTGTGTTGTTTATATTATGTCTTAATGTGTCTTGATGTTTTGGTGCTGTGTTTTGTATATTTGTTTCTGTGTCAATTATGAGCTTTGTTAGTGTTTGGTTGTTATGTTTGTAATGTATGTTATGTTTTAGGCCTTTATCAAGGAGTGTTTGTTCGTTTTTTGTGAGTGTGACGTTCGTGAGGTTTACTGTACGTGGGTAGAATTTGTGCGAGGGAATTATATCTGTTTTGATTGGTGTTACTGATCTGGTTTGATCTGTTATTACCCCGATAATTATTATTCCTCTGATTATTATTTGGGTGGTTATTCTGGGTTCTGTTTGGGTTATTATTCTGATTTGGTTGATTGTTATTAGTATGATTGGAATTTTGTTGTTGGTCGTTGCCATTGTATCTATGGTATTTAGTATTTAGCATTCGGTTATGTTGATACTGGGTCTCATGTTCATAATTTTCTAGAAATTTTGACATGGCTGGGATAGTCTTAATCTGGCTGCACATACGAGCGTTCTTTATCCCTTCATCATAATGGTAGGAGAGCTGTATTACCAAACACTCCTCTGGAATTCTGGGCTCTAGATTACGGGCCATGCACACCTTGCCTAGGAAGTATGATGTGGGAGACTGTCCTACGTTTGCCTCATATCGACCGTTGCTTAAATTATTGCTAACCATATTTTGGGTCGACTCCGACCAATACTTTTCCCTGAATTGTTTTTTGAATTCTGTTATGTCTTGTATATCGGGACGCACTGCCGTCCACCAATTGTCGTATGTATCCTTAAACATATCATCGATCGTACCTCGGATTATACTCCAACGGTTCTCTCTATTCCGTGTTATAATTTCTTCCAACCTTTTCAAAAACTCCATAGGGTTACGCTTATAACTCCGAAAATTATTTGACTCCTGGTTATCGTTGTTGATAATATGATTATGCTGGCATGTTCTATCCTGCCATGAATCCACTTCTTCTTGGGTCTGTAATTCGCGTCAACGGATTTCCTCGATTTTACTTTTATTCGTATTAATTTGGCTTTCTACATTGTTTAAATTATCATATACTCTCTCCAGTCGTTCACCCATGTCAGTCTGTACTTGTGTTATTCCTTCCTTATTCTCCTCCCGTATTTCATGTACCTCTTGTTTAATTTTCTCGCATCTTTCTACAGTTTCCTGTTGGATTCCTTCGACCATCGTTTTATTTTCATTTTGTATGTCATTAATTTTATTTTGTATTTCCTCATGGACCTGTATTACTGTTTCGTTGGTTTTTTCTAACTTCTCATTTGTTTCGGCTATTTCTTGTTTCCTTTCCTCATTATTTTGGTCCACCTTTTGATTAATTGTCACATGGATATTCTCAATTCTTTCGTTAATCTGCCTTAAATTCTCTTCATTTATTTGTAGGATCTCTTCCTTCATTTGTCTTAAACCCTCTTCATTCCTGTCAAACCTTTCATTAAGTTTCTTTGAAGTCTCCTCCTGTTTCCTAAAATTTTCTTCTATCTTGTTGAATTTTTTCGCTCAAGGTTTCATTTTGTTTCCTTGAGTTTTCCTTATTTTCCTCATTTATTTTCTTTAAATTTTCCTCATTTGTTTTCTTTAAATTTTCGTCTATTTTGTCGAATTTTTCGCTTAAGGTTTTCTTTGAGTTTTCCTCCTGTTTCCTAAATTGTTCTGCCATGAATTTCATCATTTCCTGCCAACTTGGTTCTTCTCTGGCTCCCGCTTTATCTACCGGTATTTGGTTCCCTTGGGCATCTTCTTCAACTGTTTCCCTTTCCGTGTCCATAATTACTTCAGTTTCTTCTTTATCGCCTGTCTGTTGTTCTATTTCACTATCTGTGACTACTTCTATTTCTTCTTCCATTTCTCGTTCCTTCGTCATCCTTTTAGAAAATCCTTTGTGTGCATTTTTTGTCTCCAACAGTTGCCTGCTGTAGTTAAGTAATATTTATAAAATTATGGTTTTACTTAACTTAAGCCCCACACTAGTTGATCGCCACTTTATATTATAACGGGTGTAGCGTCTTTTAACTCGTATCACTATCTTCTAAAGCCCCACTGTTGGGTTCGCCAATTTATAATATCTTATTTTAATGCGTGTTATAATAATGTTTAAGTATATCTCAGTTCCTCTCTATTTAATATAATTGTGTTATATTGAGTGAAAATTATGTGTAGAGTGTGTAATTCAAATTTTTCGCTCAACCCTATTCTGCGTTGAAGAGAAGAGAATGAATTTTTATTGTATTCTCTTTCTCATTAATACCCAAGCAGTCCGCGAGTAGTGCTGTAGTTCCCAGACAACGGAAATTTGTAGGTTAGCACACCGCGTATGGTAATTCTCAGTTACGCTCTCTACTTATCTTATATCTTGTTCACACTACACTAAATCTTATATAAATGAGAAGGTATCTGAATTCTGAAAGGATTCTTTATTAATATTTTAATATTTCTTGTCCAACAAAGTTGTTTCTTTTACGTAGATACAAAAGGCAAGATGTTAAAAGTAATCAATTATCGATTGGATTCAAGGTTTTATATTATTTTTAGTTATGATTTTATATTTCTTTAAATACAGGGCGTGAAGGTTCTTTCAACTGTTAGTAAGATTAGAAAATCCATAAATAGGAATACAAGGTATTACAATATAGAGTTAAGTTTTTATTAAATAATATTTAAAATAATTGTAGTTTTACCGTCCGCTCGGCATCGTGACTCGATAAGGCAGTGTACAAATAACCTCTTCGTCTGGTTTGGTCAAGGACAGCATGCAGATGAATTTGCTCTCGTCAGTCTTCGTTCCAAGTTGAAAATAAAGTTTAATTCTTGGTCCTGGGATGATGCAGAAATACCGCTCCTTTTGTTCACCAATGTCCGAGTTTTGTGGTTACGTGCTTCGACGAATTTCGAGTCCAATTACGTTTTTCTATTGAATTGTGTAATCTGAAGTTCCAATATAATTTGGTGTTTATTTTCGTTTCTTTTACGTTATAGGATTATATCACTTTATGCAGGTAGTTATTTCTCTGGTTTTGTTAGTTAATTATGTTAACATTTGTTCATTTTATTGAATTTTGCAATCAGAGTTCTTCCTTTATATTTTTCGTTACTTTCATGTATAAGTTTTAGATCGTCCAATTGTATAAGACGGTTAAATGATAGTGGACCATACTATTGTGATTTATTATTCATTTTGCTTAAATTTGTGTTGACTTTGTGTTTAAATTAAATCAGATCTTTTCTGAGCGTCTTTTAACTAAACTGTCTTCGTTCATGTAAATTTATTCAATAATCAAATCAACAAATTCTATCTCTTTCGTCGTCCCTGGCAACCATCTGTTTTATTCTTATTGGATATTATGTTATATTATAATAATTTCATACAATGTTCTTCCACTCATCAAAATAATCCCTTTCTATTTTTCCATTATATCCTATTATAATTTTACCTATTGCTTGTTACTAATTTTTATATATTTTGCTGTCGTTTCCTCTTAGTCTATTTATTTTAACAAATATTTTTCTGTTATAAAACATTATCTATCGGCATCATTGCACTATGGCATTATAAGAATTTATTTAATTTGAGTTTATTTATTTGTTATTATCAATTATTATTAACTTCTCCTAACTCATTAGATTTTATTTAGTATTTGTTATCAATTTCTTTACCTAACCCTTCTGATCTGACTTACTATATAATGTTACTGGTTGTTAGGCCTATCGTTATACCTTGATCTACTTCTGAATTTAACTTGTTACTATCTGCAATATTATAGAATACTTTATTTATTTATGACATGGTTATACTATACTCTTTTGTATCTCGTTAACAATTATAGCCTTTTTGGCCAAGTTTACAATTATAATCATCCTACTATCTAAGTACATGTGTACAAATAATTAACTCTATAAAGTCTAACAAAAGCTTTATCGTGACCTATGGATAACACATAAAATGAAATTAATTAGTAATCAATTACTGAGTTCAACAACAGCTCTATAATGGTAAATTGATAACACATAATACTTAATTACCTAGTATTGTATTAACAGAATAATTTCACTTGCTAACACAAAAATCTAACATCACTATCATGATAACAATATAACATGATACAATTAATAACAAGTACATTTGAGTATCTTAAGTCATACAATATTTACTCATTCTCATCTACTTTACAACATCAATTATTATGAAACAGTCAAAATTAGTTTTTACATTATTTGTCAATGTCTGTTGTTTAACTCTCACTGAATTTTGAGGTTTATTTTTATTAACATTATCAGTTTCTTATCCTTCTACCTTGTATTCTTATTTTATTTAATCAGTCATGGGTTGGGTGTCTGACCTTTTACAAGTGTGGATAATTAATAAATTTTTTCTCTATTTTAAATCTTACAAGTTGATTTATGTAACGTCGGGGACCGTATTTTCGTTACGTTACATATGCTTCCCCTCCTAAAGAAGTTTAGTTTACCTGAATATAATTTGGGTCAAAATAAACTTATATCTTTTTCATGCCTTGGGATATCCTCCTTATATTCATCGTAAAGTTTTAATGGTAATGTATGGGAATTCTTAATGTAACATTTTGGGCTCGTATTCACCTTTCTCTATTTGATGACAATTCATTAATTATATTAATACTCTTGGCTTGTTTCTTTTAAACATTACTTTTCAATGATTGGTCACAATAATCAGTAAAACTTAGTTTTAATTTTCTCCTATTCTAGTTACTTCGACAAATGCATTTCTCCATTGATCTTCTGTCAACTATCTTCCTTCTGTTTTCTTCCTTCATACTTTTGGAATCTGATGTCAATCTTCGCAGCGGTTTTATTATCCCTTAAATATTCAGTTTCCCTAACATTCCCTAACATGTGAGCTGGAACAGTTCAGAGAGGCACTGTTTGGCTTCATACTCTGCTGGCCATTCTACACTTAAATATAATACTGCTGGAATTCATCTACAGTCAGCTATAAAAAATACAATAATATCATAGTAGTCTCTTTATTTGACTAATAATAAACATCTTGGGGAGTCGTTACGCTGTCGCGTTTTACATTTAATTATACATATATTCCTTTCTTATTGATTCCATCTTATTTTCATTAGCTATTTTCAGATAACATTTTTGACAGTCAATATTTGTAACTACCTTTGATCTTCTTTCTTGTGACAGAAATTCTACGTACTATCTCTTCATTTATTATTTTCATTTCCAAGGAATTCTAAATTGTATTTGCATTAATCATCATCATTACTTAGTTTCATCTTAATTATAGTAATTAAATTATCCATCGTTCTTCTTATTTTACTATCTTGTCTGATCACATTACCATTAATTATGTTGATGTATATTTTTTCTTATTCCATTTTAAATCATACTGGTTATAAACAATTATTTAATCTGTTCTTCAATTCTCTTGGCATTTTGGCATGTATCTTAAGTCATACTGTTTTTAATTATTTTGTATAAGTTTTTCTTTATATAGTTTTTTAACCTTGGGGTTTATTCTTAAATATTTAAAATAATTTCTTCGTAAACACATAGTAAGACGTTCTTACTTCCTTTTGAATTTTGGGGTTTATTCTTAATATATTTAAAATAATATCTTCGTAATACATATAGTAAGACGCTCTTACTTCTTTTAGAATATTGGGGTTTTTATTCTTAATATTTTCGTCCGTCTTGTTAGTCATTGATGATTGGTGATGGTGTTTCATCATGATACTTTTTTATAGATTCTTGATTGTATGTTCCCTTAATCTTTTTCGTGATAGGGTTCATTATTTCGTAAGTATTGTTTTTTGTTATTACATAGGGTCCTGTGTATAATAATAATAATTTTTTAGTTGTTCCCTCTAGAGTACTGGGTAACTCTCTATTCCTTATTAATATCCTTTCACCGACCTGGTAATTTATTGGTTTTGGGTGATTCTTCAGTTCTCACTGCCTCTATTAGTTTAAGTGAGGGCTTCCCTCATCCTCTCTATTTTCCGGTGGGTTTTGAGGCTGGTTCTGTAACGGTTCATGCCTGTCCTCTGGATTATTGTCCGTTGATCTATATTTCTTCCATTTTGGTATTCGTCCTCGCATTGTGACTGATTAGAGTAGTGGTTATACTAGAGTTAGTGGTTTGGTAGTGGTGTGTCCTCGGGTAATACTGTCTCTGATTATTTTGAGGTCGAGAGTATATATAATTCACATGGTGTCTGTAGTTATTGGGTCGGTTGTCCCCATCTCCTCTATTATTCTGATTATCGCGGTAATTATAATAATTATTACCCCGATAATTATTATTCCTCTGATTATTATTTGGGTGGTTATTCTGGGTTCTGTTTGGGTTATTATTCTGATTTGGTTGATTGTTATTAGTATGATTGGAATTTTGTTGTTGGTCGTTGCCATTGTATCTATGGTATTTAGTATTTAGCATTCGGTTATGTTGATACTGGGTCTCATGTTCATAATTTTCTAGAAATTTTGACATGGCTGGGATAGTCTTAATCTGGCTGCACATACGAGCGTTCTTTATCCCTTCATCATAATGGTAGGAGAGCTGTATTACCAAACACTCCTCTGGAATTCTGGGCTCTAGATTACGGGCCATGCACACCTTGCCTAGGAAGTATGATGTGGGAGACTGTCCTACGTTTGCCTCATATCGACCGTTGCTTAAATTATTGCTAACCATATTTTGGGTCGACTCCGACCAATACTTTTCCCTGAATTGTTTTTTGAATTCTGTTATGTCTTGTATATCGGGACGCACTGCCGTCCACCAATTGTCGTATGTATCCTTAAACATATCATCGATCGTACCTCGGATTATACTCCAACGGTTCTCTCTATTCCGTGTTATCATTTCTTCCAACCTTTTCAAAAACTCCATAGGGTTACGCTTATAACTCCGAAAATTATTTGACTCCTGGTTATCGTTGTTGATAATATGATTATGCTGGCATGTTCTATCCTGCCATGAATCCACTTCTTCTTGGGTCTGTAATTCGCGTCAACGGATTTCCTCGATTTTACTTTTATTCGTATTAATTTGGCTTTCTACATTGTTTAAATTATCATATACTCTCTCCAGTCGTTCACCCATGTCAGTCTGTACTTGTGTTATTCCTTCCTTATTCTCCTCCCGTATTTCATGTACCTCTTGTTTAATTTTCTCGCATCTTTCTACAGTTTCCTGTTGGATTCCTTCGACCATCGTTTTATTTTCATTTTGTATGTCATTAATTTTATTTTGTATTTCCTCATGGACCTGTATTACTGTTTCGTTGGTTTTTTCTAACTTCTCATTTGTTTCGGCTATTTCTTGTTTCCTTTCCTCATTATTTTGGTCCACCTTTTGATTAATTGTCACATGGATATTCTCAATTCTTTCGTTAATCTGCCTTAAATTCTCTTCATTTATTTGTAGGATCTCTTCCTTCATTTGTCTTAAACCCTCTTCATTCCTGTCAAACCTTTCATTAAGTTTCTTTGAAGTCTCCTCCTGTTTCCTAAAAATTTTCTTCTATCGTGTTGAATTTTTTCGCTCAAGGTTTCATTTTGTTTCCTTGAGTTTTCCTTATTTTCCTCATTTATTTTCTTTAAATTTTCCTCATTTGTTTTCTTTAAATTTTCGTCTATTTTGTCGAATTTTTCGCTCAAGGTTTTCTTTGAGTTTTCCTCCTGTTTCCTAAATTGTTCTGCCATGAATTTCATCATTTCCTGCCAACTTGGTTCTTCTCTGGCTCCCGCTTTATCTATTTGGTTCCCTTGGGCATCTTCTTCAACTGTTTCCCTTTCCGAGTCCATAATTACTTCAGTTTCTTCTTTATCGCCTGTCTGTTGTTCTATTTCACTATCTGTGACTACTTCTATTTCTTCTTCCATTTCTCGTTCCTTCGTCATCCTTTTAGAAAATCCTTTGTGTGCATTTTTTGTCTCCAACAGTTGCCTGCTGTAGTTAAGTAATATTTATAAAATTATGGTTTTACTTAACTTAAGCCCCACACTAGTTGATCGCCACTTTATATTATAACGGGTGTAGCGTCTTTTAACTCGTATCACTATCTTCTAAAGCCCCACTGTTGGGTTCGCCAATTTATAATATCTTATTTTAATGCGTGTTATAATAATGTTTAAGTATATCTCAGTTCCTCTCTATTTAATATAATTGTGTTATATTGAGTGAAAATTATGTGTAGAGTGTGTAATTCAAATTTTTCGCTCAACCCTATTCTGCGTTGAAGAGAAGAGAATGAATTTTTATTGTATTCTCTTTCTCATTAATACCCAAGCAGTCCGCGAGTAGTGCTGTAGTTCCCAGACAACGGAAATTTGTAGGTTAGCACACCGCGTATGGTAATTCTCAGTTACGCTCTCTACTTATCTTATATCTTGTTCACACTACACTAAATCTTATATAAATGAGAAGGTATCTGAATTCTGAAAGGATTCTTTATTAATATTTTAATATTTCTTGTCCAACAAAGTTGTTTCTTTTACGTAGATACAAAAGGCAAGATGTTAAAAGTAATCAATTATCGATTGGATTCAAGGTTTTATATTATTTTTAGTTATGATTTTATATTTCTTTAAATACAGGGCGTGAAGGTTCTTTCAACTGTTAGTAAGATTAGAAAATCCATAAATAGGAATACAAGGTATTACAATATAGAGTTAAGTTTTTATTAAATAATATTTAAAATAATTGTAGTTTTACCGTCCGCTCGGCATCGTGACTCGATAAGGCAGTGTACAAATAACCTCTTCGTCTGGTTTGGTCAAGGACAGCATGCAGATGAATTTGCTCTCGTCAGTCTTCGTTCCAAGTTGAAAATAAAGTTTAATTCTTGGTCCTGGGATGATGCAGAAATACCGCTCCTTTTGTTCACCAATGTCCGAGTTTTGTGGTTACGTGCTTCGACGAATTTCGAGTCCAATTACGTTTTTCTATTGAATTGTGTAATCTGAAGTTCCAATATAATTTGGTGTTTATTTTCGTTTCTTTTACGTTATAGGATTATATCACTTTATGCAGGTAGTTATTTCTCTGGTTTTGTTAGTTAATTATGTTAACATTTGTTCATTTTATTGAATTTTGCAATCAGAGTTCTTCCTTTATATTTTTCGTTACTTTCATGTATAAGTTTTAGATCGTCCAATTGTATAAGACGGTTAAATGATAGTGGACCATACTATTGTGATTTATTATTCATTTTGCTTAAATTTGTGTTGACTTTGTGTTTAAATTAAATCAGATCTTTTCTGAGCGTCTTTTAACTAAACTGTCTTCGTTCATGTAAATTTATTCAATTATCAAATCAACAAATTCTATCTCTTTCGTCGTCCCTGGCAACCATCTGTTTTATTCTTATTGGATATTATGTTATATTATAATAATTTCATACAATGTTCTTCCACTCATCAAAATAATCCCTTTCTATTTTTCCATTATATCCTATTATAATTTTACCTATTGCTTGTTACTAATTTTTATATATTTTGCTGTCGTTTCCTCTTAGTCTATTTATTTTAACAAATATTTTTCTGTTATAAAACATTATCTATCGGCATCATTGCACTATGGCATTATAAGAATTTATTTAATTTGAGTTTATTTATTTGTTATTATCAATTATTATTAACTTCTCCTAACTCATTAGATTTTATTTAGTATTTGTTATCAATTTCTTTACCTAACCCTTCTGATCTGACTTACTATATAATGTTACTGGTTGTTAGGCCTATCGTTATACCTTGATCTACTTCTGAATTTAACTTGTTACTATCTGCAATATTATAGAATACTTTATTTATTTATGACATGGTTATACTATACTCTTTTGTATCTCGTTAACAATTATAGCCTTTTTGGCCAAGTTTACAATTATAATCATCCTACTATCTAAGTACATGTGTACAAATAATTAACTCTATAAAGTCTAACAAAAGCTTTATCGTGACCTATGGATAACACATAAAATGAAATTAATTAGTAATCAATTACTGAGTTCAACAACAGCTCTATAATGGTAAATTGATAACACATAATACTTAATTACCTAGTATTGTATTAACAGAATAATTTCACTTGCTAACACAAAAATCTAACATCACTATCATGATAACAATATAACATGATACAATTAATAACAAGTACATTTGAGTAACTTAAGTCATACAATATTTACTCATTCTCATCTACTTTACATCAATTATTATGAAACAGTCAAAATTAGTTTTTACATTATTTGTCAATGTCTGTTGTTTAACTCTCACTGAATTTTGAGGTTTATTTTTATTAACATTATCAGTTTCTTATCCTTCTACCTTGTATTCTTATTTTATTTAATCAATCATGGGTTGGGTGTCTGACCTTTTACAAGTGTGGATAATTAATAAATTTTTTCTCTATTTTAAATCTTACAAGTTGATTTATGTAACGTCGGGGACCGTATTTTCGTTACGTTACATATGCTTCCCCTCCTAAAGAAGTTTAGTTTACCTGAATATAATTTGGGTCAAAATAAACTTATATCTTTTTCATGCCTTGGGATATCCTCCTTATATTCATCGTAAAGTTTTAATGGTAATGTATGGGAATTCTTAATGTAACATTTTGGGCTCGTATTCACCTTTCTCTATTTGATGACAATTCATTAATTATATTAATACTCTTGGCTTGTTTCTTTTAAACATTACTTTTCAATGATTGGTCACAATAATCAGTAAAACTTAGTTTTAATTTTCTCCTATTCTAGTTACTTCGACAAATGCATTTCTCCATTGATCTTCTGTCAACTATCTTCCTTCTGTTTTCTTCCTTCATACTTTTGGAATCTGATGTCAATCTTCGCAGCGGTTTTATTATCCCTTAAATATTCAGTTTCCCTAACATGTGAGCTGGAACAGTTCAGAGAGGCACTGTTTGGCTTCATACTCTGCTGGCCATTCTACACTTAAATATAATACTGCTGGAATTCATCTACAGTCAGCTATAAAAAATACAATAATATCATAGTAGTCTCTTTATTTGACTAATAATAAACATCTTGGGGAGTCGTTACGCTGTCGCGTTTTACATTTAATTATACATATATTCCTTTCTTATTGATTCCATCTTATTTTCATTAGCTATTTTCAGATAACATTTTTGACAGTCAATATTTGTAACTACCTTTGATCTTCTTTCTTGTGACAGAAATTCTACGTACTATCTCTTCATTTATTATTTTCATTTCCAAGGAATTCTAAATTGTATTTGCATTAATCATCATCATTACTTAGTTTCATCTTAATTATAGTAATTAAATTATCCATCGTTCTTCTTATTTTACTATCTTGTCTGATCACATTACCATTAATTATGTTGATGTATATTTTTTCTTATTCCATTTTAAATCATACTGGTTATAAACAATTATTTAATCTGTTCTTCAATTCTCTTGGCATTTTGGCATGTATCTTAAGTCATACTGTTTTTAATTATTTTGTATAAGTTTTTCTTTATATAGTTTTTTAACCTTGGGGTTTATTCTTAAATATTTAAAATAATTTCTTCGTAAACACATAGTAAGACGTTCTTACTTCCTTTTGAATTTTGGGGTTTATTCTTAATATATTTAAAATAATATCTTCGTAATACATATAGTAAGACGCTCTTACTTCTTTTAGAATATTGGGGTTTTTATTCTTAATATTTTCGTCCGTCTTGTTAGTCATTGATGATTGGTGATGGTGTTTCGTCATGATACTTTTTTATAGATTCTTGATTGTATGTTCCCTTAATCTTTTTCGTGATAGGGTTCATTATTTCGTAAGTATTGTTTTTTGTTATTACATAGGGTCCTGTGTATAATAATAATAATTTTTTAGTTGTTCCCTCTAGAGTACTGGGTAACTCTCTATTCCTTATTAATATCCTTTCACCGACCTGGTAATTTATTGGTTTTGGGTGATTCTTCAGTTCTCACTGCCTCTATTAGTTTAAGTGAGGGCTTCCCTCATCCTCTCTATTTTCCGGTGGGTTTTGAGGCTGGTTCTGTAACGGTTCATGCCTGTCCTCTGGATTATTGTCCGTTGATCTATATTTCTTCCATTTTGGTATTCGTCCTCGCATTGTGACTGATTAGAGTAGTGGTTATACTAGAGTTAGTGGTTTGGTAGTGGTGTGTCCTCGGGTAATACTGTCTCTGATTATTTTGAGGTCGAGAGTATATATAATTCACATGGTGTCTGTAGTTATTGGGTCGGTTGTCCCCATCTCCTCTATTATTCCGATTATCGTGGTAATTATAATAATTATTACCCCGATAATTATTATTCCTCTGATTATTATTTGGGTGGTTATTCTGGGTTCTGTTTGGGTTATTATTCTGATTTGGTTGATTGTTATTAGTATGATTGGAATTTTGTTGTTGGTCGTTGCCATTGTATCTATGGTATTTAGTATTTAGCATTCGGTTATGTTGATACTGGGTCTCGTGTTCATAATTTTCTAGAAATTTTGACATGGCTGGGATAGTCTTAATCTGGCTGCACATACGAGCGTTCTTTATCCCTTCATCATAATGGTAGGAGAGCTGTATTACCAAACACTCCTCTGGAATTCTGGGCTCTAGATTACGGGCCATGCACACCTTGCCTAGGAAGTATGATGTGGGAGACTGTCCTACGTTTGCCTCATATCGACCGTTGCTTAAATTATTGCTAACCATATTTTGGGTCGACTCCGACCAATACTTTTCCCTGAATTGTTTTTTGAATTCTGTTATGTCTTGTATATCGGGACGCACTGCCGTCCACCAATTGTCGTATGTATCCTTAAACATATCATCGATCGTACCTCGGATTATACTCCAACGGTTCTCTCTATTCCGTGTTATCATTTCTTCCAACCTTTTCAAAAACTCCATAGGGTTACGCTTATAACTCCGAAAATTATTTGACTCCTGGTTATCGTTGTTGATAATATGATTATGCTGGCATGTTCTATCCTGCCATGAATCCACTTCTTCTTGGGTCTGTAATTCGCGTCAACGGATTTCCTCGATTTTACTTTTATTCGTATTAATTTGGCTTTCTACATTGTTTAAATTATCATATACTCTCTCCAGTCGTTCACCCATGTCAGTCTGTACTTGTGTTATTCCTTCCTTATTCTCCTCCCGTATTTCATGTACCTCTTGTTTAATTTTCTCGCATCTTTCTACAGTTTCCTGTTGGATTCCTTCGACCATCGTTTTATTTTCATTTTGTATGTCATTAATTTTATTTTGTATTTCCTCATGGACCTGTATTACTGTTTCGTTGGTTTTTTCTAACTTCTCATTTGTTTCGGCTATTTCTTGTTTCCTTTCCTCATTATTTTGGTCCACCTTTTGATTAATTGTCACATGGATATTCTCAATTCTTTCGTTAATCTGCCTTAAATTCTCTTCATTTATTTGTAGGATCTCTTCCTTCATTTGTCTTAAACCCTCTTCATTCCTGTCAAACCTTTCATTAAGTTTCTTTGAAGTCTCCTCCTGTTTCCTAAAATTTTCTTCTATCGTGTTGAATTTTTTCGCTCAAGGTTTCATTTTGTTTCCTTGAGTTTTCCTTATTTTCCTCATTTATTTTCTTTAAATTTTCCTCATTTGTTTTCTTTAAATTTTTGTCTATTTTGTCGAATTTTTCGCTCAAGGTTTTCTTTGAGTTTTCCTCCTGTTTCCTAAATTGTTCTGCCATGAATTTCATCATTTCCTGCCAACTTGGTTCTTCTCTGGCTCCCGCTTCATCTACCGGTATTTGGTTCCCTTGGGCATCTTCTTCAACTGTTTCCCTTTCCGTGTCCATAATTACTTCAGTTTCTTCTTTATCGCCTGTCTGTTGTTCTATTTCACTATCTGTGACTACTTCTATTTCTTCTTCCATTTCTCGTTCCTTCGTCATCCTTTTAGAAAATCCTTTGTGTGCAGTTTTTGTCTCCAACAGTTGCCTGCTGTAGTTAAGTAATATTTATAAAATTATGGTTTTACTTAACTTAAGCCCCACACTAGTTGATCGCCACTTTATATTATAACAGGTGTAGCGTCTTTTAACTCGTATCACTATCTTCTAAAGCCCCACTGTTGGGTTCGCCAATTTATAATATCTTATTTTAATGCGTGTTATAATAATGTTTAAGTATATCTCAGTTCCTCTCTATTTAATATAATTGTGTTATATTGAGTGAAAATTATGTGTAGAGTGTGTAATTCAAATTTTTCGCTCAACCCTATTCTGCGTTGAAGAGAAGAGAATGAATTTTTATTGTATTCTCTTTCTCATTAATACCCAAGCAGTCCGCGAGTAGTGCTGTAGTTCCCATACAACGGAAATTTGTAGGTTAGCACACCGCGTATGGTAATTCTCAGTTACGCTCTCTACTTATCTTATATCTTGTTCACACTACACTAAATCTTATATAAATGAGAAGGTATCTGAATTCTGAAAGGATTCTTTATTAATATTTTAATATTTCTTGTCCAACAAAGTTGTTTCTTTTACGTAGATACAAAAGGCAAGATGTTAAAAGTAATCAATTATCGATTGGATTCAAGGTTTTATATTATTTTTAGTTATGATTTTATATTTCTTTAAATACAGGGCGTGAAGGTTCTTTCAACTGTTAGTAAGATTAGAAAATCCATAAATAGGAATACAAGGTATTACAATATAGAGTTAAGTTTTCATTAAATAATATTTAAAATAATTGTAGTTTTACCGTCCGCTCGGCATCGTGACTCGATAAGGCAGTGTACAAATAACCTCTTCGTCTGGTTTGGTCAAGGACAGCATGCAGATGAATTTGCTCTCGTCAGTCTTCGTTCCAAGTTGAAAATAAAGTTTAATTCTTGGTCCTGGGATGATGCAGAAATACCGCTCCTTTTGTTCACCAATGTCCGAGTTTTGTGGTTACGTGCTTCGACGAATTTCGAGTCCAATTACGTTTTTCTATTGAATTGTGTAATCTGAAGTTCCAATATAATTTGGTGTTTATTTTCGTTTCTTTTACGTTATAGGATTATATCACTTTATGCAGGTAGTTATTTCTCTGGTTTTGTTAGTTAATTATGTTAACATTTGTTCATTTTATTGAATTTTGCAATCAGAGTTCTTCCTTTATATTTTTCGTTACTTTCATGTATAAGTTTTAGATCGTCCAATTGTATAAGACGGTTAAATGATAGTGGACCATACTATTGTGATTTATTATTCATTTTGCTTAAATTTGTGTTGACTTTGTGTTTAAATTAAATCAGATCTTTTCTGAGCGTCTTTTAACTAAACTGTCTTCGTTCATGTAAATTTATTCAATTATCAAATCAACAAATTCTATCTCTTTCGTCGTCCCTGGCAACCATCTGTTTTATTCTTATTGGATATTATGTTATATTATAATAATTTCATACAATGTTCTTCCACTCATCAAAATAATCCCTTTCTATTTTTCCATTATATCCTATTATAATTTTACCTATTGCTTGTTACTAATTTTTATATATTTTGCTGTCGTTTCCTCTTAGTCTATTTATTTTAACAAATATTTTTCTGTTATAAAACATTATCTATCGGCATCATTGCACTATGGCATTATAAGAATTTATTTAATTTGAGTTTATTTATTTGTTATTATCAATTATTATTAACTTCTCCTAACTCATTAGATTTTATTTAGTATTTGTTATCAATTTCTTTACCTAACCCTTCTGATCTGACTTACTATATAATGTTACTGGTTGTTAGGCCTATCGTTATACCTTGATCTACTTCTGAATTTAACTTGTTACTATCTGCAATATTATAGAATACTTTATTTATTTATGACATGGTTATACTATACTCTTTTGTATCTCGTTAACAATTATAGCCTTTTTGGCCAAGTTTACAATTATAATCATCCTACTATCTAAGTACATGTGTACAAATAATTAACTCTATAAAGTCTAACAAAAGCTTTATCGTGACCTATGGATAACACATAAAATGAAATTAATTAGTAATCAATTACTGAGTTCAACAACAGCTCTATAATGGTAAATTGATAACACATAATACTTAATTACCTAGTATTGTATTAACAGAATAATTTCACTTGCTAACACAAAAATCTAACATCACTATCATGATAACAATATAACATGATACAATTAATAACAAGTACATTTGAGTAACTTAAGTCATACAATATTTACTCATTCTCATCTACTTTACAACATCAATTATTATGAAACAGTCAAAATTAGTTTTTACATTATTTGTCAATGTCTGTTGTTTAACTCTCACTGAATTTTGAGGTTTATTTTTATTAACATTATCAGTTTCTTATCCTTCTACCTTGTATTCTTATTTTATTTAATCAATCATGGGTTGGGTGTCTGACCTTTTACAAGTGTGGATAATTAATAAATTTTTTCTCTATTTTAAATCTTACAAGTTGATTTATGTAACATCGGGGACCGTATTTTCGTTACGTTACATATGCTTCCCCTCCTAAAGAAGTTTAGTTTACCTGAATATAATTTGGGTCAAAATAAACTTATATCTTTTTCATGCCTTGGGATATCCTCCTTATATTCATCGTAAAGTTTTAATGGTAATGTATGGGAATTCTTAATGTAACATTTTGGGCTCGTATTCACCTTTCTCTATTTGATGACAATTCATTAATTATATTAATACTCTTGGCTTGTTTCTTTTAAACATTACTTTTCAATGATTGGTCACAATAATCAGTAAAACTTAGTTTTAATTTTCTCCTATTCTAGTTACTTCGACAAATGCATTTCTCCATTGATCTTCTGTCAACTATCTTCCTTCTGTTTTCTTCCTTCATACTTTTGGAATCTGATGTCAATCTTCGCAGCGGTTTTATTATCCCTTAAATATTCAGTTTCCCTAACATTCCCTAACATGTGAGCTGGAACAGTTCAGAGAGGCACTGTTTGGCTTCATACTCTGCTGTCCATTCTACACTTAAATATAATACTGCTGGAATTCATCTACAGTCAGCTATAAAAAATACAATAATATCATAGTAGTCTCTTTATTTGACTAATAATAAACATCTTGGGGAGTCGTTACGCTGTCGCGTTTTACATTTAATTATACATATATTCCTTTCTTATTGATTCCATCTTATTTTCATTAGCTATTTTCAGATAACATTTTTGACAGTCAATATTTGTAACTACCTTTGATCTTCTTTCTTGTGACAGAAATTCTACGTACTATCTCTTCATTTATTATTTTCATTTCCAAGGAATTCTAAATTGTATTTGCATTAATCATCATCATTACTTAGTTTCATCTTAATTATAGTAATTAAATTATCCATCGTTCTTCTTATTTTACTATCTTGTCTGATCACATTACCTTTAATTATGTTGATGTATATTTTTTCTTATTCCATTTTAAATCATACTGGTTATAAACAATTATTTAATCTGTTCTTCAATTCTCTTGGCATTTTGGCATGTATCTTAAGTCATACTGTTTTTAATTATTTTGTATAAGTTTTTCTTTATATAGTTTTTTAACCTTGGGGTTTATTCTTAAATATTTAAAATAATTTCTTCGTAAACACATAGTAAGACGTTCTTACTTCCTTTTGAATTTTGGGGTTTATTCTTAATATATTTAAAATAATATCTTCGTAATACATATAGTAAGACGCTCTTACTTCTTTTAGAATATTGGGGTTTTTATTCTTAATATTTTCGTCCGTCTTGTTAGTCATTGATGATTGGTGATGGTGTTTCGTCATGATACTTTTTTATAGATTCTTGATTGTATGTTCCCTTAATCTTTTTCGTGATAGGGTTCATTATTTCGTAAGTATTGTTTTTTGTTATTACATAGGGTCCTGTGTATAATAATAATAATTTTTTAGTTGTTCCCTCTAGAGTACTGGGTAACTCTCTATTCCTTATTAATATCCTTTCACCGACCTGGTAATTTATTGGTTTTGGGTGATTCTTCAGTTCTCACTGCCTCTATTAGTTTAAGTGAGGGCTTCCCTCATCCTCTCTATTTTGCGGTGGGTTTTGAGGCTGGTTCTGTAACGGTTCATGCCTGTCCTCTGGATTATTGTCCGTTGATCTATATTTCTTCCATTTTGGTATTCGTCCTCGCATTGTGACTGATTAGAGTAGTGGTTATACTAGAGTTAGTGGTTTGGTAGTGGTGTGTCCTCGGGTAATACTGTCTCTGATTATTTTGAGGTCGAGAGTATATATAATTCACATGGTGTCTGTAGTTATTGGGTCGGTTGTCCCCATCTCCTCTATTATTCCGATTATCGCGGTAATTATAATAATTATTACCCCGATAATTATTATTCCTCTGATTATTATTTGGGTGGTTATTCTGGGTTCTGTTTGGGTTATTATTCTGATTTGGTTGATTGTTATTAGTATGATTGGAATTTTGTTGTTGGTCGTTGCCATTGTATCTATGGTATTTAGTATTTAGCATTCGGTTATGTTGATACTGGGTCTCATGTTCATAATTTTCTAGAAATTTTGACATGGCTGGGATAGTCTTAATCTGGCTGCACATACGAGCATTCTTTATCCCTTCATCATAATGGTAGGAGAGCTGTATTACCAAACACTCCTCTGGAATTCTGGGCTCTAGATTACGGGCCATGCACACCTTGCCTAGGAAGTATGATGTGGGAGACTGTCCTACGTTTGCCTCATATCGACCGTTGCTTAAATTATTGCTAACCATATTTTGGTTCGACTCCGACCAATACTTTTCCCTGAATTGTTTTTTGAATTCTGTTATGTCTTGTATATCGGGACGCACTGCCGTCCACCAATTGTCGTATGTATCCTTAAACATATCATCGATCGTACCTCGGATTATACTCCAACGGTTCTCTCTATTCCGTGTTATCATTTCTTCCAACCTTTTCAAAAACTCCATAGGGTTACGCTTATAACTCCGAAAATTATTTGACTCCTGGTTATCGTTGTTGATAATATGATTATGCTGGCATGTTCTATCCTGCCATGAATCCACTTCTTCTTGGGTCTGTAATTCGCGTCAACGGATTTCCTCGATTTTACTTTTATTCGTATTAATTTGGCTTTCTACATTGTTTAAATTATCATATACTCTCTCCAGTCGTTCACCCATGTCAGTCTGTACTTGTGTTATTCCTTCCTTATTCTCCTCCCGTATTTCATGTACCTCTTGTTTAATTTTCTCGCATCTTTCTACAGTTTCCTGTTGGATTCCTTCGACCATCGTTTTATTTTCATTTTGTATGTCATTAATTTTATTTTGTATTTCCTCATGGACCTGTATTACTGTTTCGTTGGTTTTTTCTAACTTCTCATTTGTTTCGGCTATTTCTTGTTTCCTTTCCTCATTATTTTGGTCCACCTTTTGATTAATTGTCACATGGATATTCTCAATTCTTTCGTTAATCTGCCTTAAATTCTCTTCATTTATTTGTAGGATCTCTTCCTTCATTTGTCTTAAACCCTCTTCATTCCTGTCAAACCTTTCATTAAGTTTCTTTGAAGTCTCCTCCTGTTTCCTAAAATTTTCTTCTATCGTGTTGAATTTTTTCGCTCAAGGTTTCATTTTGTTTCCTTGAGTTTTCCTTATTTTCCTCATTTATTTTCTTTAAATTTTCCTCATTTGTTTTCTTTAAATTTTTGTCTATTTTGTCGAATTTTTCGCTCAAGGTTTTCTTTGAGTTTTCCTCCTGTTTCCTAAATTGTTCTGCCATGAATTTCATCATTTCCTGCCAACTTGGTTCTTCTCTGGCTCCCGCTTCATCTACCGGTATTTGGTTCCCTTGGGCATCTTCTTCAACTGTTTCCCTTTCCGTGTCCATAATTACTTCAGTTTCTTCTTTATCGCCTGTCTGTTGTTCTATTTCACTATCTGTGACTACTTCTATTTCTTCTTCCATTTCTCGTTCCTTCGTCATCCTTTTAGAAAATCCTTTGTGTGCATTTTTTGTCTCCAACAGTTGCCTGCTGTAGTTAAGTAATATTTATAAAATTATGGTTTTACTTAACTTAAGCCCCACACTATTTGATCGCCACTTTATATTATAACGGGTGTAGCGTCTTTTAACTCGTATCACTATCTTCTAAAGCCCCACTGTTGGGTTCGCCAATTTATAATATCTTATTTTAATGCGTGTTATAATAATGTTTAAGTATATCTCAGTTCCTCTCTATTTAATATAATTGTGTTATATTGAGTGAAAATTATGTGTAGAGTGTGTAATTCAAATTTTTCGCTCAACCCTATTCTGCGTTGAAGAGAAGAGAATGAATTTTTATTGTATTCTCTTTCTCATTAATACCCAAGCAGTCCGCGAGTAGTGCTGTAGTTCCCAGACAACGGAAATTTGTAGGTTAGCATACCGCGTATGGTAATTCTCAGTTACGCTCTCTACTTATCTTATATCTTGTTCACACTACACTAAATCTTATATAAATGAGAAGGTATCTGAATTCTGAAAGGATTCTTTATTAATATTTTAATATTGCTTGTCCAACAAAGTTGTTTCTTTTACGTAGATACAAAAGGCAAGATGTTAAAAGTAATCAATTATCGATTGGATTCAAGGTTTTATATTATTTTTAGTTATGATTTTATATTTCTTTAAATACAGGGCGTGAAGGTTCTTTCAACTGTTAGTAAGATTAGAAAATCCATAAATAGGAATACAAGGTATTACAATATAGACTAAATATCACTATAATATTGACGACTCGGAACACAATGTTTTTTATAAGTAAAAACGTAAAGTTTTACCTTACAGCCTAAACCGGCTTTCACCTATAGAAGGCTTCATCAGAGGCTGTCGTTAGTAGCGCTGCTCGTCTTGTTGTTGGCGACGAGAAAGTGTTTCGAAAGATTGAAGCTGTGTGTGTGTGGTGAGATGTGTTCGAATAATGCGTGCGATTTGAATTGTGTCTGTTCGTTTAGGATGTCGTTTTTATTTGTTTTTGTGTGTTTGTATATTTCTAATTGTTCTAGAGTGTCTAGTTTTCGGCCTTTTGTGTGTACGTGTAGTATGTTCATGTTATTGTCGATGTTTTTATATGTGTGGTTTGCTTCAATGAGGTGGTTTGCGAAGGTAGATTCTGTAGTGGTGTGGAGTGCTTTTGTGTGTTCAATGTATCTCTGTTTGAAGCTACGTCCTGTCTGGCCTATGTAGAATTTACTGCAATTTGAACAATTTAGTTTATATACACCGGGTAGATCGAATTTGTTTTGTGCTTTGGGCATGCGTTTTGATAGTGTGTGTTCTGTTTTGTTAGTAGTTTTGTAAGCGATTCTGTATCCTGCTTTTTTGAATTTGTGGGCAATTTTTTCTGTTTGTTTGTTGATGTATGTTAGTGTTATGAATTTGTTGTTTTCTGTCTTTGTCTGTTGTTAGTAACGGACACGTCATGGACAACGAAATCCAAGAATACAATATAGAGTTAAGTTTTTATTAAATAATATTTAAAATAATTGTAGTTTTACCGTCCGCTCGGCATCGTGACTCGATAAGGCAGTGTACAAATAACCTCTTCGTCTGGTTTGGTCAAGGACAGCATGCAGATGAATTTGCTCTCGTCAGTCTTCGTTCCAAGTTGAAAATAAAGTTTAATTCTTGGTCCTGGGATGATGCAGAAATACCGCTCCTTTTGTTCACCAATGTCCGAGTTTTGTGGTTACGTGCTTCGACGAATTTCGAGTCCAATTACGTTTTTCTATTGAATTGTGTAATCTGAAGTTCCAATATAATTTGGTGTTTATTTTCGTTTCTTTTACGTTATAGGATTATATCACTTTATGCAGGTAGTTATTTCTCTGGTTTTGTTAGTTAATTATGTTAACATTTGTTCATTTTATTGAATTTTGCAATCAGAGTTCTTCCTTTATATTTTTCGTTACTTTCATGTATAAGTTTTAGATCGTCCAATTGTATAAGACGGTTAAATGATAGTGGACCATACTATTGTGATTTATTATTCATTTTGCTTAAATTTGTGTTGACTTTGTGTTTAAATTAAATCAGATCTTTTCTGAGCGTCTTTTAACTAAACTGTCTTCGTTCATGTAAATTTATTCAATTATCAAATCAACAAATTCTATCTCTTTCGTCGTCCCTGGCAACCATCTGTTTTATTCTTATTGGATATTATGTTATATTATAATAATTTCATACAATGTTCTTCCACTCATCAAAATAATCCCTTTCTATTTTTCCATTATATCCTATTATAATTTTACCTATTGCTTGTTACTAATTTTTATATATTTTGCTGTCGTTTCCTCTTAGTCTATTTATTTTAACAAATATTTTTCTGTTATAAAACATTATCTATCGGCATCATTGCACTATGGCATTATAAGAATTTATTTAATTTGAGTTTATTTATTTGTTATTATCAATTATTATTAACTTCTCCTAACTCATTAGATTTTATTTAGTATTTGTTATCAATTTCTTTACCTAACCCTTCTGATCTGACTTACTATATAATGTTACTGGTTGTTAGGCCTATCGTTATACCTTGATCTACTTCTGAATTTAACTTGTTACTATCTGCAATATTATAGAATACTTTATTTATTTATGACATGGTTATACTATACTCTTTTGTATCTCGTTAACAATTATAGCCTTTTTGGCCAAGTTTACAATTATAATCATCCTACTATCTAAGTACATGTGTACAAATAATTAACTCTATAAAGTCTAACAAAAGCTTTATCGTGACCTATGGATAACACATAAAATGAAATTAATTAGTAATCAATTACTGAGTTCAACAACACCTCTATAATGGTAAATTGATAACACATAATACTTAATTACCTAGTATTGTATTAACAGAATAATTTCACTTGCTAACACAAAAATCTAACATCACTATCATGATAACAATATAACATGATACAATTAATAACAAGTACATTTGAGTAACTTAAGTCATACAATATTTACTCATTCTCATCTACTTTACATCAATTATTATGAAACAGTCAAAATTAGTTTTTACATTATTTGTCAATGTCTGTTGTTTAACTCTCACTGAATTTTGAGGTTTATTTTTATTAACATTATCAGTTTCTTATCCTTCTACCTTGTATTCTTATTTTATTTAATCAATCATGGGTTGGGTGTCTGACCTTTTACAAGTGTGGATAATTAATAAATTTTTTCTCTATTTTAAATCTTACAAGTTGATTTATGTAACGTCGGGGACCGTATTTTCGTTACGTTACATATGCTTCCCCTCCTAAAGAAGTTTAGTTTACCTGAATATAATTTGGGTCAAAATAAACTTATATCTTTTTCATGCCTTGGGATATCCTCCTTATATTCATCGTAAAGTTTTAATGGTAATGTATGGGAATTCTTAATGTAACATTTTGGGCTCGTATTCACCTTTCTCTATTTGATGACAATTCATTAATTATATTAATACTCTTGGCTTGTTTCTTTTAAACATTACTTTTCAATGATTGGTCACAATAATCAGTAAAACTTAGTTTTAATTTTCTCCTATTCTAGTTACTTCGACAAATGCATTTCTCCATTGATCTTCTGTCAACTATCTTCCTTCTGTTTTCTTCCTTCATACTTTTGGAATCTGATGTCAATCTTCGCAGCGGTTTTATTATCCCTTAAATATTCAGTTTCCCTAACATGTGAGCTGGAACAGTTCAGAGAGGCACTGTTTGGCTTCATACTCTGCTGGCCATTCTACACTTAAATATAATACTGCTGGAATTCATCTACAGTCAGCTATAAAAAATACAATAATATCATAGTAGTCTCTTTATTTGACTAATAATAAACATCTTGGGGAGTCGTTACGCTGTCGCGTTTTACATTTAATTATACATATATTCCTTTCTTATTGATTCCATCTTATTTTCATTAGCTATTTTCAGATAACATTTTTGACAGTCAATATTTGTAACTACCTTTGATCTTCTTTCTTGTGACAGAAATTCTACGTACTATCTCTTCATTTATTATTTTCATTTCCAAGGAATTCTAAATTGTATTTGCATTAATCATCATCATTACTTAGTTTCATCTTAATTATAGTAATTAAATTATCCATCGTTCTTCTTATTTTACTATCTTGTCTGATCACATTACCATTAATTATGTTGATGTATATTTTTTCTTATTCCATTTTAAATCATACTGGTTATAAACAATTATTTAATCTGTTCTTCAATTCTCTTGGCATTTTGGCATGTATCTTAAGTCATACTGTTTTTAATTATTTTGTATAAGTTTTTCTTTATATAGTTTTTTAACCTTGGGGTTTATTCTTAAATATTTAAAATAATTTCTTCGTAAACACATAGTAAGACGTTCTTACTTCCTTTTGAATTTTGGGGTTTATTCTTAATATATTTAAAATAATATCTTCGTAATACATATAGTAAGACGCTCTTACTTCTTTTAGAATATTGGGGTTTTTATTCTTAATATTTTCGTCCGTCTTGTTAGTCATTGATGATTGGTGATGGTGTTTCGTCATGATACTTTTTTATAGATTCTTGATTGTATGTTCCCTTAATCTTTTTCGTGATAGGGTTCATTATTTCGTAAGTATTGTTTTTTGTTATTACATAGGGTCCTGTGTATAATAATAATAATTTTTTAGTTGTTCCCTCTAGAGTACTGGGTAACTCTCTATTCCTTATTAATATCCTTTCACCGACCTGGTAATTTATTGGTTTTGGGTGATTCTTCAGTTCTCACTGCCTCTATTAGTTTAAGTGAGGGCTTCCCTCATCCCCTCTATTTTCCGGTGGGTTTTGAGGCTGGTTCTGTAACGGTTCATGCCTGTCCTCTGGATTATTGTCCGTTGATCTATATTTCTTCCATTTTGGTATTCGTCCTCGCATTGTGACTGATTAGAGTAGTGGTTATACTAGAGTTAGTGGTTTGGTAGTGGTGTGTCCTCGGGTAATACTGTCTCTGATTATTTTGAGGTCGAGAGTATATATAATTCACATGGTGTCTGTAGTTATTGGGTCGGTTGTCCCCATCTCCTCTATTATTCCGATTATCGCGGTAATTATAATAATTATTACCCCGATAATTATTATTCCTCTGATTATTATTTGGGTGGTTATTCTGGGTTCTGTTTGGGTTATTATTCTGATTTGGTTGATTGTTATTAGTATGATTGGAATTTTGTTGTTGGTCGTTGCCATTGTATCTATGGTATTTAGTATTTAGCATTCGGTTATGTTGATACTGGGTCTCTTGTTCATAATTTTCTAGAAATTTTGACATGGCTGGGATAGTCTTAATCTGGCTGCACATACGAGCGTTCTTTATCCGTTCATCATAATGGTAGGAGAGCTGTATTACCAAACACTCCTCTGGAATTCTGGGCTCTAGATTACGGGCCATGCACACCTTGCCTAGGAAGTATGATGTGGGAGACTGTCCTACGTTTGCCTCATATCGACCGTTGCTTAAATTATTGCTAACCATATTTTGGGTCGACTCCGACCAATACTTTTCCCTGAATTGTTTTTTGAATTCTGTTATGTCTTGTATATCGGGACGCACTGCCGTCCACCAATTGTCGTATGTATCCTTAAACATATCATCGATCGTACCTCGGATTATACTCCAACGGTTCTCTCTATTCCGTGTTATCATTTCTTCCAACCTTTTCAAAAACTCCATAGGGTTACGCTTATAACTCCGAAAATTATTTGACTCCTGGTTATCGTTGTTGATAATATGATTATGCTGGCATGTTCTATCCTGCCATGAATCCACTTCTTCTTGGGTCTGTAATTCGCGTCAACGGATTTCCTCGATTTTACTTTTATTCGTATTAATTTGGCTTTCTACATTGTTTAAATTATCATATACTCTCTCCAGTCGTTCACTTATGTCAGTCTGTACTTGTGTTATTCCTTCCTTATTCTCCTCCCGTATTTCATGTACCTCTTGTTTAATTTTCTCGCATCTTTCTACAGTTTCCTGTTGGATTCCTTCGACCATCGTTTTATTTTCATTTTGTATGTCATTAATTTTATTTTGTATTTCCTCATGGACCTGTATTACTGTTTCGTTGGTTTTTTCTAACTTCTCATTTGTTTCGGCTATTTCTTGTTTCCTTTCCTCATTATTTTGGTCCACCTTTTGATTAATTGTCACATGGATATTCTCAATTCTTTCGTTAATCTGCCTTAAATTCTCTTCATTTATTTGTAGGATCTCTTCCTTCATTTGTCTTAAACCCTCTTCATTCCTGTCAAACCTTTCATTAAGTTTCTTTGAAGTCTCCTCCTGTTTCCTAAAATTTTCTTCTATCGTGTTGAATTTTTTCGCTCAAGGTTTCATTTTGTTTCCTTGAGTTTTCCTTATTTTCCTCATTTATTTTCTTTAAATTTTCCTCATTTGTTTTCTTTAAATTTTCGTCTATTTTGTCGAATTTTTCGCTCAAGGTTTTCTTTGAGTTTTCCTCCTGTTTCCTAAATTGTTCTGCCATGCATTTCATCATTTCCTGCCAACTTGGTTCTTCTCTGGCTCCCGCTTTATCTATTTGGTTCCCTTGGGCATCTTCTTCAACTGTTTCCCTTTCCGAGTCCATAATTACTTCAGTTTCTTCTTTATCGCCTGTCTGTTGTTCTATTTCACTATCTGTGACTACTTCTATTTCTTCTTCCATTTCTCGTTCCTTCGTCATCCTTTTAGAAAATCCTTTGTGTGCATTTTTTGTCTCCAACAGTTGCCTGCTGTAGTTAAGTAATATTTATAAAATTATGGTTTTACTTAACTTAAGCCCCACACTCTTTGATCGCCACTTTATATTATAACGGGTGTAGCGTCTTTTAACTCGTATCACTATCTTCTAAAGCCCCACTGTTGGGTTCGCCAATTTATAATATCTTATTTTAATGCGTGTTATAATAATGTTTAAGTATATCTCAGTTCCTCTCTATTTAATATAATTGTGTTATATTGAGTGAAAATTATGTGTAGAGTGTGTAATTCAAATTTTTCGCTCAACCCTATTCTGCGTTGAAGAGAAGAGAATGAATTTTTATTGTATTCTCTTTCTCATTAATACCCAAGCAGTCCGCGAGTAGTGCTGTAGTTCCCAGACAACGGAAATTTGTAGGTTAGCACACCGCGTATGGTAATTCTCAGTTACGCTCTCTACTTATCTTATATCTTGTTCACACTACACTAAATCTTATATAAATGAGAAGGTATCTGAATTCTGAAAGGATTCTTTATTAATATTTTAATATTTCTTGTCCAACAAAGTTGTTTCTTTTACGTAGATACAAAAGGCAAGATGTTAAAAGTAATCAATTATCGATTGGATTCAAGGTTTTATATTATTTTTAGTTATGATTTTATATTTCTTTAAATACAGGGCGTGAAGGTTCTTTCAACTGTTAGTAAGATTAGAAAATCCATAAATAGGAATACAAGGTATTACAATATAGAGTTAAGTTTTTATTAAATAATATTTAAAATAATTGTAGTTTTACCGTCCGCTCGGCATCGTGACTCGATAAGGCAGTGTACAAATAACCTCTTCGTCTGGTTTGGTCAAGGACAGCATGCAGATGAATTTGCTCTCGTCAGTCTTCGTTCCAAGTTGAAAATAAAGTTTAATTCTTGGTCCTGGGATGATGCAGAAATACCGCTCCTTTTGTTCACCAATGTCCGAGTTTTGTGGTTACGTGCTTCGACGAATTTCGAGTCCAATTACGTTTTTCTATTGAATTGTGTAATCTGAAGTTCCAATATAATTTGGTGTTTATTTTCGTTTCTTTTACGTTATAGGATTATATCACTTTATGCAGGTAGTTATTTCTCTGGTTTTGTTAGTTAATTATGTTAACATTTGTTCATTTTATTGAATTTTGCAATCAGAGTTCTTCCTTTATATTTTTCGTTACTTTCATGTATAAGTTTTAGATCGTCCAATTGTATAAGACGGTTAAATGATAGTGGACCATACTATTGTGATTTATTATTCATTTTGCTTAAATTTGTGTTGACTTTGTGTTTAAATTAAATCAGATCTTTTCTGAGCGTCTTTTAACTAAACTGTCTTCGTTCATGTAAATTTATTCAATAATCAAATCAACAAATTCTATCTCTTTCGTCGTCCCTGGCAACCATCTGTTTTATTCTTATTGGATATTATGTTATATTATAATAATTTCATACAATGTTCTTCCACTCATCAAAATAATCCCTTTCTATTTTTCCATTATATCCTATTATAATTTTACCTATTGCTTGTTACTAATTTTTATATATTTTGCTGTCGTTTCCTCTTAGTCTATTTATTTTAACAAATATTTTTCTGTTATAAAACATTATCTATCGGCATCATTGCACTATGGCATTATAAGAATTTATTTAATTTGAGTTTATTTATTTGTTATTATCAATTATTATTAACTTCTCCTAACTCATTAGATTTTATTTAGTATTTGTTATCAATTTCTTTACCTAACCCTTCTGATCTGACTTACTATATAATGTTACTGGTTGTTAGGCCTATCGTTATACCTTGATCTACTTCTGAATTTAACTTGTTACTATCTGCAATATTATAGAATACTTTATTTATTTATGACATGGTTATACTATACTCTTTTGTATCTCGTTAACAATTATAGCCTTTTTGGCCAAGTTTACAATTATAATCATCCTACTATCTAAGTACATGTGTACAAATAATTAACTCTATAAAGTATAACAAAAGCTTTATCGTGACCTATGGATAACACATAAAATGAAATTAATTAGTAATCAATTACTGAGTTCAACAACAGCTCTATAATGGTAAATTGATAACACATAATACTTAATTACCTAGTATTGTATTAACAGAATAATTTCACTTGCTAACACAAAAATCTAACATCACTATCATGATAACAATATAACATGATACAATTAATAACAAGTACATTTGAGTAACTTAAGTCATACAATATTTACTCATTCTCATCTACTTTACATCAATTATTATGAAACAGTCAAAATTAGTTTTTACATTATTTGTCAATGTCTGTTGTTTAACTCTCACTGAATTTTGAGGTTTATTTTTATTAACATTATCAGTTTCTTATCCTTCTACCTTGTATTCTTATTTTATTTAATCAATCATGGGTTGGGTGTCTGACCTTTTACAAGTGTGGATAATTAATAAATTTTTTCTCTATTTTAAATCTTACAAGTTGATTTATGTAACGTCGGGGACCGTATTTTCGTTACGTTACATATGCTTCCCCTCCTAAAGAAGTTTAGTTTACCTGAATATAATTTGGGTCAAAATAAACTTATATCTTTTTCATGCCTTGGGATATCCTCCTTATATTCATCGTAAAGTTTTAATGGTAATGTATGGGAATTCTTAATGTAACATTTTGGGCTCGTATTCACCTTTCTCTATTTGATGACAATTCATTAATTATATTAATACTCTTGGCTTGTTTCTTTTAAACATTACTTTTCAATGATTGGTCACAATAATCAGTAAAACTTAGTTTTAATTTTCTCCTATTCTAGTTACTTCGACAAATGCATTTCTCCATTGATCTTCTGTCAACTATCTTCCTTCTGTTTTCTTCCTTCATACTTTTGGAATCTGATGTCAATCTTCGCAGCGGTTTTATTATCCCTTAAATATTCAGTTTCCCTAACATTCCCTAACATGTGAGCTGGAACAGTTCAGAGAGGCACTGTTTGGCTTCATACTCTGCTGGCCATTCTACACTTAAATATAATACTGCTGGAATTCATCTACAGTCAGCTATAAAAAATACAATAATATCATAGTAGTCTCTTTATTTGACTAATAATAAACATCTTGGGGAGTCGTTACGCTGTCGCGTTTTACATTTAATTATACATATATTCCTTTCTTATTGATTCCATCTTATTTTCATTAGCTATTTTCAGATAACATTTTTGACAGTCAATATTTGTAACTACCTTTGATCTTCTTTCTTGTGACAGAAATTCTACGTACTATCTCTTCATTTATTATTTTCATTTCCAAGGAATTCTAAATTGTATTTGCATTAATCATCATCATTACTTAGTTTCATCTTAATTATAGTAATTAAATTATCCATCGTTCTTCTTATTTTACTATCTTGTCTGATCACATTACCATTAATTATGTTGATGTATATTTTTTCTTATTCCATTTTAAATCATACTGGTTATAAACAATTATTTAATCTGTTCTTCAATTCTCTTGGCATTTTGGCATGTATCTTAAGTCATACTGTTTTTAATTATTTTGTATAAGTTTTTCTTTATATAGTTTTTTAACCTTGGGGTTTATTCTTAAATATTTAAAATAATTTCTTCGTAAACACATAGTAAGACGTTCTTACTTCCTTTTGAATTTTGGGGTTTATTCTTAATATATTTAAAATAATATCTTCGTAATACATATAGTAAGACGCTCTTACTTCTTTTAGAATATTGGGGTTTTTATTCTTAATATTTTCGTCCGTCTTGTTAGTCATTGATGATTGGTGATGGTGTTTCGTCATGATACTTTTTTATAGATTCTTGATTGTATGTTCCCTTAATCTTTTTCGTGATAGGGTTCATTATTTCGTAAGTATTGTTTTTTGTTATTACATAGGGTCCTGTGTATAATAATAATAATTTTTTAGTTGTTCCCTCTAGAGTACTGGGTAACTCTCTATTCCTTATTAATATCCTTTCACCGACCTGGTAATTTATTGGTTTTGGGTGATTCTTCAGTTCTCACTGCCTCTATTAGTTTAAGTGAGGGCTTCCCTCATCCTCTCTATTTTCCGGTGGGTTTTGAGGCTGGTTCTGTAACGGTTCATGCCTGTCCTCTGGATTATTGTCCGTTGATCTATATTTCTTCCATTTTGGTATTCGTCCTCGCATTGTGACTGATTAGAGTAGTGGTTATACTAGAGTTAGTGGTTTGGTAGTGGTGTGTCCTCGGGTAATACTGTCTCTGATTATTTTGAGGTCGAGAGTATATATAATTCACATGGTGTCTGTAGTTATTGGGTCGGTTGTCCCCATCTCCTCTATTATTCCGATTATCGCGGTAATTATAATAATTATTACCCCGATAATTATTATTCCTCTGATTATTATTTGGGTGGTTATTCTGGGTTCTGTTTGGGTTATTATTCTGATTTGGTTGATTGTTATTAGTATGATTGGAATTTTGTTGTTGGTCGTTGCCATTGTATCTATGGTATTTAGTATTTAGCATTCGGTTATGTTGATACTGGGTCTCGTGTTCATAATTTTCTAGAAATTTTGACATGGCTGGGATAGTCTTAATCTGGCTGCACATACGAGCGTTCTTTATCCCTTCATCATAATGGTAGGAGAGCTGTATTACCAAACACTCCTCTGGAATTCTGGGCTCTAGATTACGGGCCATGCACACCTTGCCTAGGAAGTATGATGTGGGAGACTGTCCTACGTTTGCCTCATATCGACCGTTGCTTAAATTATTGCTAACCATATTTTGGGTCGACTCCGACCAATACTTTTCCCTGAATTGTTTTTTGAATTCTGTTATGTCTTGTATATCGGGACGCACTGCCGTCCACCAATTGTCGTATGTATCCTTAAACATATCATCGATCGTACCTCGGATTATACTCCAACGGTTCTCTCTATTCCGTGTTATCATTTCTTCCAACCTTTTCAAAAACTCCATAGGGTTACGCTTATAACTCCGAAAATTATTTGACTCCTGGTTATCGTTGTTGATAATATGATTATGCTGGCATGTTCTATCCTGCCATGAATCCACTTCTTCTTGGGTCTGTAATTCGCGTCAACGGATTTCCTCGATTTTACTTTTATTCGTATTAATTTGGCTTTCTACATTGTTTAAATTATCATATACTCTCTCCAGTCGTTCACCCATGTCAGTCTGTACTTGTGTTATTCCTTCCTTATTCTCCTCCCGTATTTCATGTACCTCTTGTTTAATTTTCTCGCATCTTTCTACAGTTTCCTGTTGGATTCCTTCGACCATCGTTTTATTTTCATTTTGTATGTCATTAATTTTATTTTGTATTTCCTCATGGACCTGTATTACTGTTTCGTTGGTTTTTTCTAACTTCTCATTTGTTTCGGCTATTTCTTGTTTCCTTTCCTCATTATTTTGGTCCACCTTTTGATTAATTGTCACATGGATATTCTCAATTCTTTCGTTAATCTGCCTTAAATTCTCTTCATTTATTTGTAGGATCTCTTCCTTCATTTGTCTTAAACCCTCTTCATTCCTGTCAAACCTTTCATTAAGTTTCTTTGAAGTCTCCTCCTGTTTCCTAAAATTTTCTTCTATCGTGTTGAATTTTTTCGCTCAAGGTTTCATTTTGTTTCCTTGAGTTTTCCTTATTTTCCTCATTTATTTTCTTTAAATTTTCCTCATTTGTTTTCTTTAAATTTTCGTCTATTTTGTCGAATTTTTCGCTCAAGGTTTTCTTTGAGTTTTCCTCCTGTTTCCTAAATTGTTCTGCCATGAATTTCATCATTTCCTGCCAACTTGGTTCTTCTCTGGCTCCCGCTTTATCTATTTGGTTCCCTTGGGCATCTTCTTCAACTGTTTCCCTTTCCGAGTCCATAATTACTTCAGTTTCTTCTTTATCGCCTGTCTGTTGTTCTATTTCACTATCTGTGACTACTTCTATTTCGTCTTCCATTTCTCGTTCCTTCGTCATCCTTTTAGAAAATCCTTTGTGTGCATTTTTTGTCTCCAACAGTTGCCTGCTGTAGTTAAGTAATATTTATAAAATTATGGTTTTATTTAACTTAAGCCCCACACTAGTTGATCTCCACTTTATATTATAACGGGTGTAGCGTCTTTTAACTCGTATCACTATCTTCTAAAGCCCCACTGTTGGGTTCGCCAATTTATAATATCTTATTTTAATGCGTGTTATAATAATGTTTAAGTATATCTCAGTTCCTCTCTATTTAATATAATTGTGTTATATTGAGTGAAAATTATGTGTAGAGTGTGTAATTCAAATTTTTCGCTCAACCCTATTCTGCGTTGAAGAGAAGAGAATGAATTTTTATTGTATTCTCTTTCTCATTAATACCCAAGCAGTCCGCGAGTAGTGCTGTAGTTCCCAGACAACGGAAATTTGTAGGTTAGCACACCGCGTATGGTAATTCTCAGTTACGCTCTCTACTTATCTTATATCTTGTTCACACTACACTAAATCTTATATAAATGAGAACGTATCTGAATTCTGAAAGGATTCTTTATTAATATTTTAATATTTCTTGTCCAACAAAGTTGTTTCTTTTACGTAGATACAAAAGGCAAGATGTTAAAAGTAATCAATTATCGATTGGATTCAAGGTTTTATATTATTTTTAGTTATGATTTTATATTTCTTTAAATACAGGGCGTGAAGGTTCTTTCAACTGTTAGTAAGATTAGAAAATCCATAAATAGGAATACAAGGTATTACAATATAGAGTTAAGTTTTTATTAAATAATATTTAAAATAATTAGTTTTACCGTCCGCTCGGCATCGTGACTCGATAAGGCAGTGTACAAATAACCTCTTCGTCTGGTTTGGTCAAGGACAGCATGCAGATGAATTTGCTCTCGTCAGTCTTCGTTCCAAGTTGAAAATAAAGTTTAATTCTTGGTCCTGGGATGATGCAGAAATACCGCTCCTTTTGTTCACCAATGTCCGAGTTTTGTGGTTACGTGCTTCGACGAATTTCGAGTCCAATTACGTTTTTCTATTGAATTGTGTAATCTGAAGTTCCAATATAATTTGGTGTTTATTTTCGTTTCTTTTACGTTATAGGATTATATCACTTTATGCAGGTAGTTATTTCTCTGGTTTTGTTAGTTAATTATGTTAACATTTGTTCATTTTATTGAATTTTGCAATCAGAGTTCTTCCTTTATATTTTTCGTTACTTTCATGTATAAGTTTTAGATCGTCCAATTGTATAAGACGGTTAAATGATAGTGGACCATACTATTGTGATTTATTATTCATTTTGCTTAAATTTGTGTTGACTTTGTGTTTAAATTAAATCAGATCTTTTCTGAGCGTCTTTTAACTAAACTGTCTTCGTTCATGTAAATTTATTCAATTATCAAATCAACAAATTCTATCTCTTTCGTCGTCCCTGGCAACCATCTGTTTTATTCTTATTGGATATTATGTTATATTATAATAATTTCATACAATGTTCTTCCACTCATCAAAATAATCCCTTTCTATTTTTCCATTATATCCTATTATAATTTTACCTATTGCTTGTTACTAATTTTTATATATTTTGCTGTAGTTTCCTCTTAGTCTATTTATTTTAACAAATATTTTTCTGTTATAAAACATTATCTATCGGCATCATTGCACTATGGCATTATAAGAATTTATTTAATTTGAGTTTATTTATTTGTTATTATCAATTATTATTAACTTCTCCTAACTCATTAGATTTTATTTAGTATTTGTTATCAATTTCTTTACCTAACCCTTCTGATCTGACTTACTATATAATGTTACTGGTTGTTAGGCCTATCGTTATACCTTGATCTACTTCTGAATTTAACTTGTTACTATCTGCAATATTATAGAATACTTTATTTATTTATGACATGGTTATACTATACTCTTTTGTATCTCGTTAACAATTATAGCCTTTTTGGCCAAGTTTACAATTATAATCATCCTACTATCTAAGTACATGTGTACAAATAATTAACTCTATAAAGTCTAACAAAAGCTTTATCGTGACCTATGGATAACACATAAAATGAAATTAATTAGTAATCAATTACTGAGTTCAACAACACCTCTATAATGGTAAATTGATAACACATAATACTTAATTACCTAGTATTGTATTAACAGAATAATTTCACTTGCTAACACAAAAATCTAACATCACTATCATGATAACAATATAACATGATACAATTAATAACAAGTACATTTGAGTAACTTAAGTCATACAATATTTACTCATTCTCATCTACTTTACAACATCAATTATTATGAAACAGTCAAAATTAGTTTTTACATTATTTGTCAATGTCTGTTGTTTAACTCTCACTGAATTTTGAGGTTTATTTTTATTAACATTATCAGTTTCTTATCCTTCTACCTTGTATTCTTATTTTATTTAATCAATCATGGGTTGGGTGTCTGACCTTTTACAAGTGTGGATAATTAATAAATTTTTTCTCTATTTTAAATCTTACAAGTTGATTTATGTAACGTCGGGGACCGTATTTTCGTTACGTTACATATGCTTCCCCTCCTAAAGAAGTTTAGTTTACCTGAATATAATTTGGGTCAAAATAAACTTATATCTTTTTCATGCCTTGGGATATCCTCCTTATATTCATCGTAAAGTTTTAATGGTAATGTATGGGAATTCTTAATGTAACATTTTGGGCTCGTATTCACCTTTCTCTATTTGATGACAATTCATTAATTATATTAATACTCTTGGCTTGTTTCTTTTAAACATTACTTTTCAATGATTGGTCACAATAATCAGTAAAACTTAGTTTTAATTTTCTCCTATTCTAGTTACTTCGACAAATGCATTTCTCCATTGATCTTCTGTCAACTATCTTCCTTCTGTTTTCTTCCTTCATACTTTTGGAATCTGATGTCAATCTTCGCAGCGGTTTTATTATCCCTTAAATATTCAGTTTCCCTAACATTCCCTAACATGTGAGCTGGAACAGTTCAGAGAGGCACTGTTTGGCTTCATACTCTGCTGGCCATTCTACACTTAAATATAATACTGCTGGAATTCATCTACAGTCAGCTATAAAAAATACAATAATATCATAGTAGTCTCTTTATTTGACTAATAATAAACATCTTGGGGAGTTGTTACGCTGTCGCGTTTTACATTTAATTATACATATATTCCTTTCTTATTGATTCCATCTTATTTTCATTAGCTATTTTCAGATAACATTTTTGACAGTCAATATTTGTAACTACCTTTGATCTTCTTTCTTGTGACAGAAATTCTACGTACTATCTCTTCATTTATTATTTTCATTTCCAAGGAATTCTAAATTGTATTTGCATTAATCATCATCATTACTTAGTTTCATCTTAATTATAGTAATTAAATTATCCATCGTTCTTCTTATTTTACTATCTTGTCTGATCACATTACCATTAATTATGTTGATGTATATTTTTTCTTATTCCATTTTAAATCATACTGGTTATAAACAATTATTTAATCTGTTCTTCAATTCTCTTGGCATTTTGGCATGTATCTTAAGTCATACTGTTTTTAATTATTTTGTATAAGTTTTTCTTTATATAGTTTTTTAACCTTGGGGTTTATTCTTAAATATTTAAAATAATTTCTTCGTAAACACATAGTAAGACGTTCTTACTTCCTTTTGAATTTTGGGGTTTATTCTTAATATATTTAAAATAATATCTTCGTAATACATATAGTAAGACGCTCTTACTTCTTTTAGAATATTGGGGTTTTTATTCTTAATATTTTCGTCTGTCTTGTTAGTCATTGATGATTGGTGATGGTGTTTCGTCATGATACTTTTTTATAGATTCTTGATTGTATGTTCCCTTAATCTTTTTCGTGATAGGGTTCATTATTTCGTAAGTATTGTTTTTTGTTATTACATAGGGTCCTGTGTATAATAATAATAATTTTTTAGTTGTTCCCTCTAGAGTACTGGGTAACTCTCTATTCCTTATTAATATCCTTTCACCGACCTGGTAATTTATTGGTTTTGGGTGATTCTTCAGTTCTCACTGCCTCTATTAGTTTAAGTGAGGGCTTCCCTCATCCTCTCTATTTTCCGGTGGGTTTTGAGGCTGGTTCTGTAACGGTTCATGCCTGTCCTCTGGATTATTGTCTGTTGATCTATATTTCTTCCATTTTGGTATTCGTCCTCGCATTGTGACTGATTAGAGTAGTGGTTATACTAGAGTTAGTGGTTTGGTAGTGGTGTGTCCTCGGGTAATACTGTCTCTGATTATTTTGAGGTCGAGAGTATATATAATTCACATGGTGTCTGTAGTTATTGGGTCGGTTGTCCCCATCTCCTCTATTATTCCGATTATCGCGGTAATTATAATAATTATTACCCCGATAATTATTATTCCTCTGATTATTATTTGGGTGGTTATTCTGGGTTCTGTTTGGGTTATTATTCTGATTTGGTTGATTGTTATTAGTATGATTGGAATTTTGTTGTTGGTCGTTGCCATTGTATCTATGGTATTTAGTATTTAGCATTCGGTTATGTTGATACTGGGTCTCATGTTCATAATTTTCTAGAAATTTTGACATGGCTGGAATAGTCTTAATCTGGCTGCTCATACGAGCGTTCTTTATCCCTTCATCATAATGGTAGGAGAGCTGTATTACCAAACACTCCTCTGGAATTCTGGGCTCTAGATTACGGGCCATGCACACCTTGCCTAGGAAGTATGATGTGGGAGACTGTCCTACGTTTGCCTCATATCGACCGTTGCTTAAATTATTGCTAACCATATTTTGGGTCGACTCCGACCAATACTTTTCCCTGAATTGTTTTTTGAATTCTGTTATGTCTTGTATATCGGGACGCACTGCCGTCCACCAATTGTCGTATGTATCCTTAAACATATCATCGATCGTACCTCGGATTATACTCCAACGGTTCTCTCTATTCCGTGTTATCATTTCTTCCAACCTTTTCAAAAACTCCATAGGGTTACGCTTATAACTCCGAAAATTATTTGACTCCTGGTTATCGTTGTTGATAATATGATTATGCTGGCATGTTCTATCCTGCCATGAATCCACTTCTTCTTGGGTCTGTAATTCGCGTCAACGGATTTCCTCGATTTTACTTTTATTCGTATTAATTTGGCTTTCTACATTGTTTAAATTATCATATACTCTCTCCAGTCGTTCACCCATGTCAGTCTGTACTTGTGTTATTCCTTCCTTATTCTCCTCCCGTATTTCATGTACCTCTTGTTTAATTTTCTCGCATCTTTCTACAGTTTCCTGTTGGATTCCTTCGACCATCGTTTTATTTTCATTTTGTATGTCATTAATTTTATTTTGTATTTCCTCATGGACCTGTATTACTGTTTCGTTGGTTTTTTCTAACTTCTCATTTGTTTCGGCTATTTCTTGTTTCCTTTCCTCATTATTTTGGTCCACCTTTTGATTAATTGTCACATGGATATTCTCAATTCTTTCGTTAATCTGCCTTAAATTCTCTTCATTTATTTGTAGGATCTCTTCCTTCATTTGTCTTAAACCCTCTTCATTCCTGTCAAACCTTTCATTAAGTTTCTTTGAAGTCTCCTCCTGTTTCCTAAAATTTTCTTCTATCGTGTTGAATTTTTTCGCTCAAGGTTTCATTTTGTTTCCTTGAGTTTTCCTTATTTTCCTCATTTATTTTCTTTAAATTTTCCTCATTTGTTTTCTTTAAATTTTCGTCTATTTTGTCGAATTTTTCGCTCAAGGTTTTCTTTGAGTTTTCCTCCTGTTTCCTAAATTGTTCTGCCATGAATTTCATCATTTCCTGCCAACTTGGTTCTTCTCTGGCTCCCGCTTTATCTACCGGTATTTGGTTCCCTTGGGCATCTTCTTCAACTGTTTCCCTTTCCGTGTCCATAATTACTTCAGTTTCTTCTTTATCGCCTGTCTGTTGTTCTATTTCACTATCTGTGACTACTTCTATTTCTTCTTCCATTTCTCGTTCCTTCGTCATCCTTTTAGAAAATCCTTTGTGTGCATTTTTTGTCTCCAACAGTTGCCTGCTCTAGTTAAGTAATATTTATAAAATTATGGTTTTACTTAACTTAAGCCCCACACTAGTTGATCGCCACTTTATATTATAACGGGTGTAGCGTCTTTTAACTCGTATCACTATCTTCTAAAGCCCCACTGTTGGGTTCGCCAATTTATAATATCTTATTTTAATGCGTGTTATAATAATGTTTAAGTATATCTCAGTTCCTCTCTATTTAATATAATTGTGTTATATTGAGTGAAAATTATGTGTAGAGTGTGTAATTCAAATTTTTCGCTCAACCCTATTCTGCGTTGAAGAGAAGAGAATGAATTTTTATTGTATTCTCTTTCTCATTAATACCCAAGCAGTCCGCGAGTAGTGCTGTAGTTCCCAGACAACGGAAATTTGTAGGTTAGCACACCGCGTATGGTAATTCTCAGTTACGCTCTCTACTTATCTTATATCTTGTTCACACTACACTAAATCTTATATAAATGAGAAGGTATCTGAATTCTGAAAGGATTCTTTATTAATATTTTAATATTTCTTGTCCAACAAAGTTGTTTCTTTTACGTAGATACAAAAGGCAAGATGTTAAAAGTAATCAATTATCGATTGGATTCAAGGTTTTATATTATTTTTAGTTATGATTTTATATTTCTTTAAATACAGGGCGTGAAGGTTCTTTCAACTGTTAGTAAGATTAGAAAATCCATAAATAGGAATACAAGGTATTACAATATAGACTAAATATCACTATAATATTGACGACTCGGAACACAATGTTTTTTATAAGTAAAAACGTAAAGTTTTACCTTACAGCCTAAACCGGCTTTCACCTATAGAAGGCTTCATCAGAGGCTGTCATTAGTAGCGCTGCTCGTCTTGTTGTTGGCGACGAGAAAGTGTTTCGAAAGATTGAAGCTGTGTGTGTGTGGTGAGATGTGTTCGAATAATGCGTGCGATTTGAATTGTGTCTGTTCGTTTAGGATGTCGTTTTTATTTGTTTTTGTGTGTTTGTATATTTCTAATTGTTCTAGAGTGTCTAGTTTTCGGCCTTTTGTGTGTACGTGTAGTATGTTCATGTTATTGTCGATGTTTTTATATGTGTGGTTTGCTTCAATGAGGTGGTTTGCGAAGGTAGATTCTGTAGTGGTGTGGAGTGCTTTTGTGTGTTCAATGTATCTCTGTTTGAAGCTACGTCCTGTCTGGCCTATGTAGAATTTACTGCAATTTGAACAATTTAGTTTATATACACCGGGTAGATCGAATTTGTTTTGTGCTTTGGGCATGCGTTTTGATAGTGTGTGTTCTGTTTTGTTAGTAGTTTTGTAAGCGATTCTGTATCCTGCTTTTTTGAATTTGTGGGCAATTTTTTCTGTTTGTTTGTTGATGTATGTTAGTGTTATGAATTTGTTGTTTTCTGTCTTTGTCCGTTGTTAGTAACGGACACGTCATGGACAACGAAATCCAAGAATACAATATAGAGTTAAGTTTTTATTAAATAATATTTAAAATAATTGTAGTTTTACCGTCCGCTCGGCATCGTGACTCGATAAGGCAGTGTACAAATAACCTCTTCGTCTGGTTTGGTCAAGGACAGCATGCAGATGAATTTGCTCTCGTCAGTCTTCGTTCCAAGTTGAAAATAAAGTTTAATTCTTGGTCCTGGGATGATGCAGAAATACCGCTCCTTTTGTTCACCAATGTCCGAGTTTTGTGGTTACGTGCTTCGACGAATTTCGAGTCCAATTACGTTTTTCTATTGAATTGTGTAATCTGAAGTTCCAATATAATTTGGTGTTTATTTTCGTTTCTTTTACGTTATAGGATTATATCACTTTATGCAGGTAGTTATTTCTCTGGTTTTGTTAGTTAATTATGTTAACATTTGTTCATTTTATTGAATTTTGCAATCAGAGTTCTTCCTTTATATTTTTCGTTACTTTCATGTATAAGTTTTAGATCGTCCAATTGTATAAGACGGTTAAATGATAGTGGACCATACTATTGTGATTTATTATTCATTTTGCTTAAATTTGTGTTGACTTTGTGTTTAAATTAAATCAGATCTTTTCTGAGCGTCTTTTAACTAAACTGTCTTCGTTCATGTAAATTTATTCAATTATCAAATCAACAAATTCTATCTCTTTCGTCGTCCCTGGCAACCATCTGTTTTATTCTTATTGGATATTATGTTATATTATAATAATTTCATACAATGTTCTTCCACTCATCAAAATAATCCCTTTCTATTTTTCCATTATATCCTATTATAATTTTACCTATTGCTTGTTACTAATTTTTATATATTTTGCTGTAGTTTCCTCTTAGTCTATTTATTTTAACAAATATTTTTCTGTTATAAAACATTATCTATCGGCATCATTGCACTATGGCATTATAAGAATTTATTTAATTTGAGTTTATTTATTTGTTATTATCAATTATTATTAACTTCTCCTAACTCATTAGATTTTATTTAGTATTTGTTATCAATTTCTTTACCTAACCCTTCTGATCTGACTTACTATATAATGTTACTGGTTGTTAGGCCTATCGTTATACCTTGATCTACTTCTGAATTTAACTTGTTACTATCTGCAATATTATAGAATACTTTATTTATTTATGACATGGTTATACTATACTCTTTTGTATCTCGTTAACAATTATAGCCTTTTTGGCCAAGTTTACAATTATAATCATCCTACTATCTAAGTACATGTGTACAAATAATTAACTCTATAAAGTCTAACAAAAGCTTTATCGTGACCTATGGATAACACATAAAATGAAATTAATTAGTAATCAATTACTGAGTTCAACAACACCTCTATAATGGTAAATTGATAACACATAATACTTAATTACCTAGTATTGTATTAACAGAATAATTTCACTTGCTAACACAAAAATCTAACATCACTATCATGATAACAATATAACATGATACAATTAATAACAAGTACATTTGAGTAACTTAAGTCATACAATATTTACTCATTCTCATCTACTTTACAACATCAATTATTATGAAACAGTCAAAATTAGTTTTTACATTATTTGTCAATGTCTGTTGTTTAACTCTCACTGAATTTTGAGGTTTATTTTTATTAACATTATCAGTTTCTTATCCTTCTACCTTGTATTCTTATTTTATTTAATCAATCATGGGTTGGGTGTCTGACCTTTTACAAGTGTGGATAATTAATAAATTTTTTCTCTATTTTAAATCTTACAAGTTGATTTATGTAACGTCGGGGACCGTATTTTCGTTACGTTACATATGCTTCCCCTCCTAAAGAAGTTTAGTTTACCTGAATATAATTTGGGTCAAAATAAACTTATATCTTTTTCATGCCTTGGGATATCCTCCTTATATTCATCGTAAAGTTTTAATGGTAATGTATGGGAATTCTTAATGTAACATTTTGGGCTCGTATTCACCTTTCTCTATTTGATGACAATTCATTAATTATATTAATACTCTTGGCTTGTTTCTTTTAAACATTACTTTTCAATGATTGGTCACAATAATCAGTAAAACTTAGTTTTAATTTTCTCCTATTCTAGTTACTTCGACAAATGCATTTCTCCATTGATCTTCTGTCAACTATCTTCCTTCTGTTTTCTTCCTTCATACTTTTGGAATCTGATGTCAATCTTCGCAGCGGTTTTATTATCCCTTAAATATTCAGTTTCCCTAACATTCCCTAACATGTGAGCTGGAACAGTTCAGAGAGGCACTGTTTGGCTTCATACTCTGCTGGCCATTCTACACTTAAATATAATACTGCTGGAATTCATCTACAGTCAGCTATAAAAAATACAATAATATCATAGTAGTCTCTTTATTTGACTAATAATAAACATCTTGGGGAGTCGTTACGCTGTCGCGTTTTACATTTAATTATACATATATTCCTTTCTTATTGATTCCATCTTATTTTCATTAGCTATTTTCAGATAACATTTTTGACAGTCAATATTTGTAACTACCTTTGATCTTCTTTCTTGTGACAGAAATTCTACGTACTATCTCTTCATTTATTATTTTCATTTCCAAGGAATTCTAAATTGTATTTGCATTAATCATCATCATTACTTAGTTTCATCTTAATTATAGTAATTAAATTATCCATCGTTCTTCTTATTTTACTATCTTGTCTGATCACATTACCATTAATTATGTTGATGTATATTTTTTCTTATTCCATTTTAAATCATACTGGTTATAAACAATTATTTAATCTGTTCTTCAATTCTCTTGGCATTTTGGCATGTATCTTAAGTCATACTGTTTTTAATTATTTTGTATAAGTTTTTCTTTATATAGTTTTTTAACCTTGGGGTTTATTCTTAAATATTTAAAATAATTTCTTCGTAAACACATAGTAAGACGTTCTTACTTCCTTTTGAATTTTGGGGTTTATTCTTAATATATTTAAAATAATATCTTCGTAATACATATAGTAAGACGCTCTTACTTCTTTTAGAATATTGGGGTTTTTATTCTTAATATTTTCGTCCGTCTTGTTAGTCATTGATGATTGGTGATGCTGTTTCGTCATGATACTTTTTTATAGATTCTTGATTGTATGTTCCCTTAATCTTTTTCGTGATAGGGTTCATTATTTCGTAAGTATTGTTTTTTGTTATTACATAGGGTCCTGTGTATAATAATAATAATTTTTTAGTTGTTCCCTCTAGAGTACTGGGTAACTCTCTATTCCTTATTAATATCCTTTCACCGACCTGGTAATTTATTGGTTTTGGGTGATTCTTCAGTTCTCACTGCCTCTATTAGTTTAAGTGAGGGCTTCCCTCATCCTCTCTATTTTCCGGTGGGTTTTGAGGCTGGTTCTGTAACGGTTCATGCCTGTCCTCTGGATTATTGTCCGTTGATCTATATTTCTTCCATTTTGGTATTCGTCCTCGCATTGTGACTGATTAGAGTAGTGGTTATACTAGAGTTAGTGGTTTGGTAGTGGTGTGTCCTCGGGTAATACTGTCTCTGATTATTTTGAGGTCGAGAATATATATAATTCACATGGTGTCTGTAGTTATTGGGTCGGTTGTCCCCATCTCCTCTATTATTCCGATTATCGCGGTAATTATAATAATTATTACCCCGATAATTATTATTCCTCTGATTATTATTTGGGTGGTTATTCTGGGTTCTGTTTGGGTTATTATTCTGATTTGGTTGATTGTTATTAGTATGATTGGAATTTTGTTGTTGGTCGTTGCCATTGTATCTATGGTATTTAGTATTTAGCATTCGGTTATGTTGATACTGGGTCTCATGTTCATAATTTTCTAGAAATTTTGACATGGCTGGGATAGTCTTAATCTGGCTGCACATACGAGCGTTCTTTATCCCTTCATCATAATGGTAGGAGAGCTGTATTACCAAACACTCCTCTGGAATTCTGGGCTCTAGATTACGGGCCATGCACACCTTGCCTAGGAAGTATGATGTGGGAGACTGTCCTACGTTTGCCTCATATCGACCGTTGCTTAAATTATTGCTAACCATATTTTGGGTCGACTCCGACCAATACTTTTCCCTGAATTGTTTTTTGAATTCTGTTATGTCTTGTATATCGGGACGCACTGCCGTCCACCAATTGTCGTATGTATCCTTAAACATATCATCGATCGTACCTCGGATTATACTCCAACGGTTCTCTCTATTCCGTGTTATCATTTCTTCCAACCTTTTCAAAAACTCCATAGGGTTACGCTTATAACTCCGAAAATTATTTGACTCCTGGTTATCGTTGTTGATAATATGATTATGCTGGCATGTTCTATCCTGCCATGAATCCACTTCTTCTTGGGTCTGTAATTCGCGTCAACGGATTTCCTCGATTTTACTTTTATTCGTATTAATTTGTCTTTCTACATTGTTTAAATTATCATATACTCTCTCCAGTCGTTCACCCATGTCAGTCTGTACTTGTGTTATTCCTTCCTTATTCTCCTCCCGTATTTCATGTACCTCTTGTTTAATTTTCTCGCATCTTTCTACAGTTTCCTGTTGGATTCCTTCGACCATCGTTTTATTTTCATTTTGTATGTCATTAATTTTATTTTGTATTTCCTCATGGACCTGTATTACTGTTTCGTTGGTTTTTTCTAACTTCTCATTTGTTTCGGCTATTTCTTGTTTCCTTTCCTCATTATTTTGGTCCACCTTTTGATTAATTGTCACATGGATATTCTCAATTCTTTCGTTAATCTGCCTTAAATTCTCTTCATTTATTTGTAGGATCTCTTCCTTCATTTGTCTTAAACCCTCTTCATTCCTGTCAAACCTTTCATTAAGTTTCTTTGAAGTCTCCTCCTGTTTCCTAAAATTTTCTTCTATCGTGTTGAATTTTTTCGCTCAAGGTTTCATTTTGTTTCCTTGAGTTTTCCTTATTTTCCTCATTTATTTTCTTTAAATTTTCCTCATTTGTTTTCTTTAAATTTTCGTCTATTTTGTCGAATTTTTCGCTCAAGGTTTTCTTTGAGTTTTCCTCCTGTTTCCTAAATTGTTCTGCCATGAATTTCATCATTTCCTGCCAACTTGGTTCTTCTCTGGCTCCCGCTTTATCTACCGGTATTTGGTTCCCTTGGGCATCTTCTTCAACTGTTTCCCTTTCCGTGTCCATAATTACTTCAGTTTCTTCTTTATCGCCTGTCTGTTGTTCTATTTCACTATCTGTGACTACTTCTATTTCTTCTTCCATTTCTCGTTCCTTCGTCATCCTTTTAGAAAATCCTTTGTGTGCATTTTTTGTCTCCAACAGTTGCCTGCTCTAGTTAAGTAATATTTATAAAATTATGGTTTTACTTAACTTAAGCCCCACACTAGTTGATCGCCACTTTATATTATAACGGGTGTAGCGTCTTTTAACTCGTATCACTATCTTCTAAAGCCCCACTGTTGGGTTCGCCAATTTATAATATCTTATTTTAATGCGTGTTATAATAATGTTTAAGTATATCTCAGTTCCTCTCTATTTAATATAATTGTGTTATATTGAGTGAAAATTATGTGTAGAGTGTGTAATTCAAATTTTTCGCTCAACCCTATTCTGCATTGAAGAGAAGAGAATGAATTTTTATTGTATTCTCTTTCTCATTAATACCCAAGCAGTCCGCGAGTAGTGCTGTAGTTCCCAGACAACGGAAATTTGTAGGTTAGCACACCGCGTATGGTAATTCTCAGTTACGCTCTCTACTTATCTTATATCTTGTTCACACTACACTAAATCTTATATAAATGAGAAGGTATCTGAATTCTGAAAGGATTCTTTATTAATATTTTAATATTTCTTGTCCAACAAAGTTGTTTCTTTTACGTAGATACAAAAGGCAAGATGTTAAAAGTAATCGATTATCGTTTGGATTCAAGGTTTTATATTATTTTTAGTTATGATTTTATATTTCTTTAAATACAGGGCGTGAAGGTTCTTTCAACTGTTAGTAAGATTAGAAAATCCATAAATAGGAATACAAGGTATTACAATATAGAGTTAAGTTTTTATTAAATAATATTTAAAATAATTGTAGTTTTACCGTCCGCTCGGCATCGTGACTCGATAAGGCAGTGTACAAATAACCTCTTCGTCTGGTTTGGTCAAGGACAGCATGCAGATGAATTTGCTCTCGTCAGTCTTCGTTCCAAGTTGAAAATAAAGTTTAATTCTTGGTCCTGGGATGATGCAGAAATACCGCTTCTTTTGTTCACCAATGTCCGAGTTTTGTGGTTACGTGCTTCGACGAATTTCGAGTCCAATTACGTTTTTCTATTGAATTGTGTAATCTGAAGTTCCAATATAATTTGGTGTTTATTTTCGTTTCTTTTACGTTATAGGATTATATCACTTTATGCAGGTAGTTATTTCTCTGGTTTTGTTAGTTAATTATGTTAACATTTGTTCATTTTATTGAATTTTGCAATCAGAGTTCTTCCTTTATATTTTTCGTTACTTTCATGTATAAGTTTTAGATCGTCCAATTGTATAATACGGTTAAATGATAGTGGACCATACTATTGTGATTTATTATTCATTTTGCTTAAATTTGTGTTGACTTTGTGTTTAAATTAAATCAGATCTTTTCTGAGCGTCTTTTAACTAAACTGTCTTCGTTCATGTAAATTTATTAAATAATCAAATCAACAAATTCTATCTCTTTCGTCGTCCCTGGCAACCATCTGTTTTATTCTTATTGGATATTATGTTATATTATAATAATTTCATACAATGTTCTTCCACTCATCAAAATAATCCCTTTCTATTTTTCCATTATATCCTATTATAATTTTACCTATTGCTTGTTACTAATTTTTATATATTTTGCTGTCGTTTCCTCTTAGTCTATTTATTTTAACAAATATTTTTCTGTTATAAAACATTATCTATCGGCATCATTGCACTATGGCATTATAAGAATTTATTTAATTTGAGTTTATTTATTTGTTATTATCAATTATTATTAACTTCTCCTAACTCATTAGATTTTATTTAGTATTTGTTATCAATTTCTTTACCTAACCCTTCTGATCTGACTTACTATATAATGTTACTGGTTGTTAGGCCTATCGTTATACCTTGATCTACTTCTGAATTTAACTTGTTACTATCTGCAATATTATAGAATACTTTATTTATTTATGACATGGTTATACTATACTCTTTTGTATCTCGTTAACAATTATAGCCTTTTTGGCCAAGTTTACAATTATAATCATCCTACTATCTAAGTACATGTGTACAAATAATTAACTCTATAAAGTCTAACAAAAGCTTTATCGTGACCTATGGATAACACATAAAATGAAATTAATTAGTAATCAATTACTGAGTTCAACAACACCTCTATAATGGTAAATTGATAACACATAATACTTAATTACCTAGTATTGTATTAACAGAATAATTTCACTTGCTAACACAAAAATCTAACATCACTATCATGATAACAATATAACATGATACAATTAATAACAAGTACATTTGAGTAACTTAAGTCATACAATATTTACTCATTCTCATCTACTTTACAACATCAATTATTATGAAACAGTCAAAATTAGTTTTTACATTATTTGTCAATGTCTGTTGTTTAACTCTCACTGAATTTTGAGGTTTATTTTTATTAACATTATCAGTTTCTTATCCTTCTACCTTGTATTCTTATTTTATTTAATCAATCATGGGTTGGGTGTCTGACCTTTTACAAGTGTGGATAATTAATAAATTTTTTCTCTATTTTAAATCTTACAAGTTGATTTATGTAACGTCGGGGACCGTATTTTCGTTACGTTACATATGCTTCCCCTCCTAAAGAAGTTTAGTTTACCTGAATATAATTTGGGTCAAAATAAACTTATATCTTTTTCATGCCTTGGGATATCCTCCTTATATTCATCGTAAAGTTTTAATGGTAATGTATGGGAATTCTTAATGTAACATTTTGGGCTCGTATTCACCTTTCTCTATTTGATGACAATTCATTAATTATATTAATACTCTTGGCTTGTTTCTTTTAAACATTACTTTTCAATGATTGGTCACAATAATCAGTAAAACTTAGTTTTAATTTTCTCCTATTCTAGTTACTTCGACAAATGCATTTCTCCATTGATCTTCTGTCAACTATCTTCCTTCTGTTTTCTTCCTTCATACTTTTGGAATCTGATGTCAATCTTCGCAGCAGTTTTATTATCCCTTAAATATTCAGTTTCCCTAACATTCCCTAACATGTGAGCTGGAACAGTTCAGAGAGGCACTGTTTGGCTTCATACTCTGCTGGCCATTCTACACTTAAATATAATACTGCTGGAATTCATCTACAGTCAGCTATAAAAAATACAATAATATCATAGTAGTCTCTTTATTTGACTAATAATAAACATCTTGGGGAGTCGTTACGCTGTCGCGTTTTACATTTAATTATACATATATTCCTTTCTTATTGATTCCATCTTATTTTCATTAGCTATTTTCAGATAACATTTTTGACAGTCAATATTTGTAACTACCTTTGATCTTCTTTCTTGTGACAGAAATTCTACGTACTATCTCTTCATTTATTATTTTCATTTCCAAGGAATTCTAAATTGTATTTGCATTAATCATCATCATTACTTAGTTTCATCTTAATTATAGTAATTAAATTATCCATCGTTCTTCTTATTTTACTATCTTGTCTGATCACATTACCATTAATTATGTTGATGTATATTTTTTCTTATTCCATTTTAAATCATACTGGTTATAAACAATTATTTAATCTGTTCTTCAATTCTCTTGGCATTTTGGCATGTATCTTAAGTCATACTGTTTTTAATTATTTTGTATAAGTTTTTCTTTATATAGTTTTTTAACCTTGGGGTTTATTCTTAAATATTTAAAATAATTTCTTCGTAAACACATAGTAAGACGTTCTTACTTCCTTTTGAATTTTGGGGTTTATTCTTAATATATTTAAAATAATATCTTCGTAATACATATAGTAAGACGCTCTTACTTCTTTTAGAATATTGGGGTTTTTATTCTTAATATTTTCGTCCGTCTTGTTAGTCATTGATGATTGGTGATGGTGTTTCGTCATGATACTTTTTTATAGATTCTTGATTGTATGTTCCCTTAATCTTTTTCGTGATAGGGTTCATTATTTCGTAAGTATTGTTTTTTGTTATTACATAGGGTCCTGTGTATAATAATAATAATTTTTTAGTTGTTCCCTCTAGAGTACTGGGTAACTCTCTATTCCTTATTAATATCCTTTCACCGACCTGGTAATTTATTGGTTTTGGGTGATTCTTCAGTTCTCACTGCCTCTATTAGTTTAAGTGAGGGCTTCCCTCATCCTCTCTATTTTCCGGTGGGTTTTGAGGCTGGTTCTGTAACGGTTCATGCCTGTCCTCTGGATTATTGTCCGTTGATCTATATTTCTTCCATTTTGGTATTCGTCCTCGCATTGTGACTGATTAGAGTAGTGGTTATACTAGAGTTAGTGGTTTGGTAGTGGTGTGTCCTCGGGTAATACTGTCTCTGATTATTTTGAGGTCGAGAATATATATAATTCACATGGTGTCTGTAGTTATTGGGTCGGTTGTCCCCATCTCCTCTATTATTCCGATTATCGCGGTAATTATAATAATTATTACCCCGATAATTATTATTCCTCTGATTATTATTTGGGTGGTTATTCTGGGTTCTGTTTGGGTTATTATTCTGATTTGGTTGATTGTTATTAGTATGATTGGAATTTTGTTGTTGGTCGTTGCCATTGTATCTATGGTATTTAGTATTTAGCATTCGGTTATGTTGATACTGGGTCTCATGTTCATAATTTTCTAGAAATTTTGACATGGCTGGGATAGTCTTAATCTGGCTGCACATACGAGCGTTCTTTATCCCTTCATCATAATGGTAGGAGAGCTGTATTACCAAACACTCCTCTGGAATTCTGGGCTCTAGATTACGGGCCATGCACACCTTGCCTAGGAAGTATGATGTGGGAGACTGTCCTACGTTTGCCTCATATCGACCGTTGCTTAAATTATTGCTAACCATATTTTGGGTCGACTCCGACCAATACTTTTCCCTGAATTGTTTTTTGAATTCTGTTATGTCTTGTATATCGGGACGCACTGCCGTCCACCAATTGTCGTATGTATCCTTAAACATATCATCGATCGTACCTCGGATTATACTCCAACGGTTCTCTCTATTCCGTGTTATCATTTCTTCCAACCTTTTCAAAAACTCCATAGGGTTACGCTTATAACTCCGAAAATTATTTGACTCCTGGTTATCGTTGTTGATAATATGATTATGCTGGCATGTTCTATCCTGCCATGAATCCACTTCTTCTTGGGTCTGTAATTCGCGTCAACGGATTTCCTCGATTTTACTTTTATTCGTATTAATTTGTCTTTCTACATTGTTTAAATTATCATATACTCTCTCCAGTCGTTCACCCATGTCAGTCTGTACTTGTGTTATTCCTTCCTTATTCTCCTCCCGTATTTCATGTACCTCTTGTTTAATTTTCTCGCATCTTTCTACAGTTTCCTGTTGGATTCCTTCGACCATCGTTTTATTTTCATTTTGCATGTCATTAATTTTATTTTGTATTTCCTCATGGACCTGTATTACTGTTTCGTTGGTTTTTTCTAACTTCTCATTTGTTTCGGCTATTTCTTGTTTCCTTTCCTCATTATTTTGGTCCACCTTTTGATTAATTGTCACATGGATATTCTCAATTCTTTCGTTAATCTGCCTTAAATTCTCTTCATTTATTTGTAGGATCTCTTCCTTCATTTGTCTTAAACCCTCTTCATTCCTGTCAAACCTTTCATTAAGTTTCTTTGAAGTCTCCTCCTGTTTCCTAAAATTTTCTTCTATCGTGTTGAATTTTTTCGCTCAAGGTTTCATTTTGTTTCCTTGAGTTTTCCTTATTTTCCTCATTTATTTTCTTTAAATTTTCCTCATTTGTTTTCTTTAAATTTTCGTCTATTTTGTCGAATTTTTCGCTCAAGGTTTTCTTTGAGTTTTCCTCCTGTTTCCTAAATTGTTCTGCCATGAATTTCATCATTTCCTGCCAACTTGGTTCTTCTCTGGCTCCCGCTTTATCTACCGGTATTTGGTTCCCTTGGGCATCTTCTTCAACTGTTTCCCTTTCCGTGTCCATAATTACTTCAGTTTCTTCTTTATCGCCTGTCTGTTGTTCTATTTCACTATCTGTGACTACTTCTATTTCTTCTTCCATTTCTCGTTCCTTCGTCATCCTTTTAGAAAATCCTTTGTGTGCATTTTTTGTCTCCAACAGTTGCCTGCTCTAGTTAAGTAATATTTATAAAATTATGGTTTTACTTAACTTAAGCCCCACACTAGTTGATCGCCACTTTATATTATAACGGGTGTAGCGTCTTTTAACTCGTATCACTATCTTCTAAAGCCCCACTGTTGGGTTCGCCAATTTATAATATCTTATTTTAATGCGTGTTATAATAATGTTTAAGTATATCTCAGTTCCTCTCTATTTAATATAATTGTGTTATATTGAGTGAAAATTATGTGTAGAGTGTGTAATTCAAATTTTTCGCTCAACCCTATTCTGCATTGAAGAGAAGAGAATGAATTTTTATTGTATTCTCTTTCTCATTAATACCCAAGCAGTCCGCGAGTAGTGCTGTAGTTCCCAGACAACGGAAATTTGTAGGTTAGCACACCGCGTATGGTAATTCTCAGTTACGCTCTCTACTTATCTTATATCTTGTTCACACTACACTAAATCTTATATAAATGAGAAGGTATCTGAATTCTGAAAGGATTCTTTATTAATATTTTAATATTTCTTGTCCAACAAAGTTGTTTCTTTTACGTAGATACAAAAGGCAAGATGTTAAAAGTAATCGATTATCGTTTGGATTCAAGGTTTTATATTATTTTTAGTTATGATTTTATATTTCTTTAAATACAGGGCGTGAAGGTTCTTTCAACTGTTAGTAAGATTAGAAAATCCATAAATAGGAATACAAGGTATTACAATATAGAGTTAAGTTTTTATTAAATAATATTTAAAATAATTGTAGTTTTACCGTCCGCTCGGCATCGTGACTCGATAAGGCAGTGTACAAATAACCTCTTCGTCTGGTTTGGTCAAGGACAGCATGCAGATGAATTTGCTCTCGTCAGTCTTCGTTCCAAGTTGAAAATAAAGTTTAATTCTTGGTCCTGGGATGATGCAGAAATACCGCTTCTTTTGTTCACCAATGTCCGAGTTTTGTGGTTACGTGCTTCGACGAATTTCGAGTCCAATTACGTTTTTCTATTGAATTGTGTAATCTGAAGTTCCAATATAATTTGGTGTTTATTTTCGTTTCTTTTACGTTATAGGATTATATCACTTTATGCAGGTAGTTATTTCTCTGGTTTTGTTAGTTAATTATGTTAACATTTGTTCATTTTATTGAATTTTGCAATCAGAGTTCTTCCTTTATATTTTTCGTTACTTTCATGTATAAGTTTTAGATCGTCCAATTGTATAATACGGTTAAATGATAGTGGACCATACTATTGTGATTTATTATTCATTTTGCTTAAATTTGTGTTGACTTTGTGTTTAAATTAAATCAGATCTTTTCTGAGCGTCTTTTAACTAAACTGTCTTCGTTCATGTAAATTTATTAAATAATCAAATCAACAAATTCTATCTCTTTCGTCGTCCCTGGCAACCATCTGTTTTATTCTTATTGGATATTATGTTATATTATAATAATTTCATACAATGTTCTTCCACTCATCAAAATAATCCCTTTCTATTTTTCCATTATATCCTATTATAATTTTACCTATTGCTTGTTACTAATTTTTATATATTTTGCTGTCGTTTCCTCTTAGTCTATTTATTTTAACAAATATTTTTCTGTTATAAAACATTATCTATCGGCATCATTGCACTATGGCATTATAAGAATTTATTTAATTTGAGTTTATTTATTTGTTATTATCAATTATTATTAACTTCTCCTAACTCATTAGATTTTATTTAGTATTTGTTATCAATTTCTTTACCTAACCCTTCTGATCTGACTTACTATATAATGTTACTGGTTGTTAGGCCTATCGTTATACCTTGATCTACTTCTGAATTTAACTTGTTACTATCTGCAATATTATAGAATACTTTATTTATTTATGACATGGTTATACTATACTCTTTTGTATCTCGTTAACAATTATAGCCTTTTTGGCCAAGTTTACAATTATAATCATCCTACTATCTAAGTACATGTGTACAAATAATTAACTCTATAAAGTCTAACAAAAGCTTTATCGTGACCTATGGATAACACATAAAATGAAATTAATTAGTAATCAATTACTGAGTTCAACAACAGCTCTATAATGGTAAACTGATAACACATAATACTTAATTACCTAGTATTCTATTAACAGAATAATTTCACTTGCTAACACAAAAATCTAACATCACTATCATGATAACAATATAACATGATACAATTAATAACAAGTACATTTGAGTAACTTAAGTCATACAATATTTACTCATTCTCATCTACTTTACAACATCAATTATTATGAAACAGTCAAAATTAGTTTTTACATTATTTGTCAATGTCTGTTGTTTACCTCTCACTGAACCTTGAGGTTTATTTTTATTAACAGTATCAGTTTCTTATCCTTCTACCTTGTATTCTTATTTTATTTAATCAATCATGGGTTGGGTTTCTGACCTTTTACAAGTGTGGATAATTAATAAATTTTTTCTCTATTTTAAATCTTATAAGTTGATTTATGTAACGCCGGGGACCGTATTTTCGTTACGTTACAATATTTATTAATGCTAAAAAATTTTTACTAAAATTGTATTTAATTTTAAATGAAACTTTATTGATTGTCCATTTTCAGATGGCTTTATCATCTACAGATAGTGGCATGATGGAAGAACCACATAAAATATTTATAAAAGAAATTTTTGAAGAAGATGTGAAACCAGATGTTAAACTTGTAGATGAGGTATTTTATTTGGTTTATGTCCTGTGATAGTTATTTGCTGTGTGAAGATGCAGTTTACAATCTTGGAGTTACAGTTATTTTCAAATTCCAATAAAATAAAATGAAATATTGAGTAGAAAATTAAAATCTTTGAATACTTTCCACTAATGCTTTGAAATATGACTTTTATAATAGTAGACCTGAACACTGACTGATTGCTTAGCACTTGGTAGTATATTTTAATGATAGTTAAATCTATTGAACACTTGGTTGAGTTCTACAAATATTTTATTAGTCCTGTCAGCTGTTTCCCGACTTACAACTTCAAGGGTCACATTTGAACTGACGGAACTGCAGGTATGGAATAATAGAATATTAAGAGGGGTGTTGGAGGGTATAGTATATGACTAAGGGGATGGTTAGAAAACCCCAGGTAAACAGTTTGTTAACAAATGTTGAAACTGTTCTCTTTCAATTCACAACACAAAATACAGTTACTGGATAACTGGAAACAGTTCACAGTAAGTCTTTATGCCTAGCAATTTACAAATTTAACTCTGTGTGTGTGTGTGTGTGTGTGTGTGTGTGTGTGTGTGTGTGTGTGTGTGTGTGTGTGTGTGTGTGTGTGTGTGTGTGTGTGTGTGTGTGATAAATATATTGCAATGAGACAAGAAGCATTTCATCAAATATATAATAAAAGAAACCTGATTTATTATACCGTAGGTCAAAAAAATAATTTTTTTAAAAAGTAAGTTACGGACTTAGATATAACATAGTATTAAGAAATTAATAGCATAAATTGTGGAACAGATACATAATTAGTTTGCATTTGAGGAAAAATGTGTGTCACTGAAGTAGTGAATGTACATGTATCAGTAAAAATATTTGTTTGAGAGTAATATTTTATCAGTTCATGATCATTTTATCAGATCACTGACTCATTTTAGTGTGCAGAATGGTAAATAGCAGAATAGAGAAACAATTTAAACTTTAATCAAATACAATATTGCTATGTCATCTACGTAACACTCTCGAAAAGTCAGCAGGTACAGCTACATAAAAGCTCTACACATTTCTCGACTAGCCTAGCCTAAGGCGTCTGTGTCAAGGCCGTCCATTCAAGTAGCTCTAGGACTGTTCTAGTGCTTGTTAACTGCTAGCACACCGCCAAAAGAATATAAAATTATCCTGGAACATGTGCGGAACCTATATAATCAACTGCAGCCGGCTTACACCTGGTGAGATTCTAAAGTGCAATCAAGTGATTGTGGAAAGTGATTACTGTGTTGAGAACTCCTGTACTGAAAGTGGAACGTGATTACTGTGTTATAAAAGTCTAACATAGTTGACATTCTTATAGTATGTGAACAAATTTAACTTGAATTATTGTATGAGAGTACCTTGTTGATTTCACATTGTTATTTGTGAACAATTAAAGCTCGTAATTAGTGACTTGTTGGTATCTGTATTTTGTTTTCACTGAACAATACGACGATCCGTGAGGCTGTCGTAACAATATTATTAATCTTATTCATAGATTCAAATGAATTTGAATCTACACAGGCTACATGGCATTATATGTTCTCAATAACCAGAAGTTAGTACTTTCAGCACATGTAGTATGTCTTAGAAAACTTTTTGAAAAATTTCAGGTGTGAGAGTTATTGCAGAATTTTATTTATCAGTATTGCAAATTTCGTTTTTCTCCAATCCAGCATAATGTTATTAAAAATTACATAATTGATGTCTCTTCAGTCATGCTTAAAGAGACATCAAGGACAGTTTCCATTCAGACATCAGAAATTGTGAGATCACAGTAGATATGGTAACTTCATAAGTTCGTTGGGCTCATGTGCTAAGATTTTCAGGATCAACCGCAGCTGTTTGAGATCATCTTCAATTGTTGGTGCCTAATTAATCTAGGACAGAGGCTAGAGTGATGGAGGCATCCCAGTAACATCTCAGGAACACGGGAAAATGGAGTCAATACATTGGAGATTATCAGGGTGTGGATCCCAGCTTCACACTTTTACCAAAGATAACTATGTTTTTGGGCCATAATAATATTTTTTACTATACAGTTGATAAAATGCTTGTCACATTGCCATAATATGTAATTATGAATTTAATTAATCGTGATATTGTAAAATCTAAATATTCATTAGTTGTTTTTCACTAATAATGAAATTAGTGAAGTTAGCAATCAACAATTACTATTTTCGTTCTTTCAGAATGACATTGATATGTATACCCAATTATGTCACAATTTTAGGTGCTAGAAAAAAATAGCGCTAATCATGAAACAACCAGTAGTTCTGAACAGCAGGTAGTATGTGATGAAAATAGTCATCTGTCTGGACCAAGCAGCAATGCTGAATCATTGTCAACTGAAATCTTGCCAGGTCAGAGAACCGGGTCATACATTATTCATGATGGTAATGGATATTATTATCATATTGAATCTTCAACCACATACAGAGTGTGAGTACAGTTTGTCTCATTCTTGTCTGTTTGCATATGGTTTGTACGAATAGTAGTAATCACACTGTTGATTTAATGTTGATAAAGTTTTCCCATAATTAATGAACTAAAATTTTTCCCATTAACATTTTACTTGATAACATGTTTTTGAAATGTGGAGCATGAATTTTACTTAAAATGAATACACAGAATTACAAGAGTTGTTCATTAAATACTTATGCCAACATCAGGAAATTTTCTTAAAGAAAATTATTTTTTTCAGCATAGCTTTATTTAGTTTGATACATTTAGTTCAGCAGTATACAGCAATAGTACAGCTAATACCTTTAGAAAAATGTCTTTTTATGGTATTCATTAAAATACTTGTCATCAGAGCTGACAATTTGAGGATTCATGTAAATATCTTTCAATTCGGCTATTTTTAATTGTCAGATTAGATTAATTCATAGAACCAAAACTAGAAACATTAAAATTTCAATTCTTGAATTTTCCTTTGTTACCTGTAGATTTGTGAACTGATGTGGTATTGTGATTAAAATCCACTTCCTTTTTTTTTGCTAAATGAGAATGTTTGTGTCAGTAAAATTATCCAACAGTATGACATTATATTCTCCTGTTATTGTTTTATTATTTTCAAATTGATCAATGAATATTTTGCTATGTAAATAATTTGTGGGTGGAAATGCCACTAGCTCCAGACCCTTTATGTGAAATGCAGGGTCTCTGTGAGCATGTAAGGTGAGTCCTGCAGAGGACAAGATGACTCCTACTAGATTAGGTCCACTAGCTTGCTGTTTTACTTTAGTAATCATTGAGGGCAGGCAGACAGTTATCTGCTAGTCCTTAGTCCTGTTTCTGAACATACCAAGAGGGTGAATATTCTTTGGTACTCTGCAATACTACATGTCTTGCAGACAGTTTTTTTTCAATAAGTGGATTAAAATTCTAAACACTGTGATAACATATATAGCTATTATACTCATGGCTTTCACTCCGGATTCATTAAATACACTGTGGTGGATTTTTTTTTTTCAAATTAGACATTCACTAAACAGTTTTACAGCTGTGTTCGTATTCAAAATTAAATTTTTATTGGCGTTTTTGAAGGAGTGAATCACCACCAGCAGAATCTAGTTTGACTTTGATGTCATAATACTTTTTTCATTTACCGGTAAATGAAAAATCTGAATCTTTGTTAGATACTCAGCTTTTTCTAATGCCTATAAATAAGCAAAAGTTGTTTACTTTGACACACAATAAAACAATACCAATAATTTCTATAACATTTTTACATGAAGTGTTTGAAATATTTAACTTGTAAAATAAAACAGTTGTTTGATATTAATGGTACTTTGTAAGGCAGTTACTGAATGAATATCTCCTGTGTTTTCCACTAACTTTTGCACATGCATGTGCTTAGTGAATACAATACGTATCTGCTAAATGGTGTTATATTCAGTTTATATGTAAGTGTATATTCAGTTGTACTCGCTTCATATTTCATTGCATAAGTGGTGTTATTACATCTCTAATTTTTTTTTTTTTTTTTTTTAACTTTAGGCAACTGAAATGTGTTAACAAAGGGCGAGGAGAATGCAGAGCAAGAGCATCTATGGATATCAAACAAAGTGGGAAAGTTACCCTCACAGACAATAGTTCTGATCATAACCATGAACCTGACATTTCTAGAAAGGAAAGAACTCTCTTCATTGCAAAATTGAAAGAAAGATCCCGAACAGAACGATATATGTCTGTACCACAAATACTATCAGAGGAATCTTTGAGGTAACTTATTTTTAAAGTTAGCTAACGTGTACATGGAGCCTCCAGGTGGTCTAGTGGCTAACGCGGGCGATTGATGCGCTCGTGGTCCTGGGTTCTATTCCCAGCGGAGGCTCCATACGGCGTACACTCAGTGTCGTGAGGCAAACTGAGTAGGCGCTGAGATAACAGTGCCGCCTCCTGGCCGTGAATACCACAACTAGCGGCTGGTGGCGCGTAGTAGTAGCCATACACCGTCACACTAACACAAAAGCCGCGCGGTACGCCTTGGTCCTTAACGGACTGTGGAGCGGAGGTTTATTTTATTTTAACGTGTACATGATTGTCAGAAATGTATTGGTATTATGCTCCTGAACATACACTTTCAAAATTTTATTTGGGACTTTCAGCTCTCAGCCTTTACTTGGTTACTGAAGATGAATTTTGAAGAAATTGCAGGTGATGTAACTAGGCAAAGAATAATTTATCTAGCCAAGTGAAGAAGAAAAACAAACTCATTGTATTTTCTTTTATCCCCTGTAATAAAAGAAGCCTTCTCTTCATAGTAAATAATCACCTATAGATAATTCTTAAAATTTTGTATTGAACAGCTGAGAAAGTAATTTAATTCCTATGTTAACCTCAATAACTTAAATTCAAAAATTTGATTACTGTGAAAAAATTCATAATTTCAAATTACCTAGAAAAAATTTTAACATGTTCTTGCTCACAAACATGTATCATGTAAACCTGTCCTTTTCCCATGTATCACAAATATATAACCTTGAAACAATCAACAAATATAGTATGATAACAAATGCACCTGTATATTTTTTGTGTTACTTTTTTTCTGGTGTTACCTGTACCTTTTGAACAGTGGGGTGGCCCAGTTACCATTAGGTTTTCTTCCCAATTAATAGTAAAGTTAGAATGCTCAACATTGTGTGGTGTCTGAAATTCAGAAAACTGTAAAAAAAATATCCAAGTCTTAAGGTAAAAGGGTTGATGTTAATGAGGAACAAGAATTATACAGAGACGGAAGAAGAAGAAAGAAATTATTAAATTGGAAAAATATTTTTCATATACAGTAAACCCTCGATTTAACGGACTAATTGGGGCTGAGGGGTGTCCGTTAAATCGAAAGTCCGTTGAATCCCAAATTTTGTTTTTTGAGGATATATTTAAATCAAATAGGCCTATAACACTTGAAATTTTAATACTATTAATATCATGCAAATACTGTATTGTTCCGAATACAAGCCGCACTTTTTCTCCTAAAAACATGGTCGCTAATTTGGCCTGTGGCTTGCATTCGTGCACTACGAAATTCGAAGTTATACCTGACTTCTGGCGGGACGAACGCATTTGGTATCTATGAGTTGTTTACTGCGTAAGCAACAGCAATTTGCCTGGCTGTTGTTAACGCTGGCATTATGATTTATGACTGCAACCGTACGTTTTAACAGCAAACTGAACAATGAATAGGAAGAAAAGTGCACGTACCTTGTAATAAAATATAAATCTTAGTGTTTTAATCTTTTTTATATTTGAAATGTTATTTGAAATATGTAGTTGTTGAAAATTGAAAGTTACTAATTTTATAAAGTAATTGAATTGTAGCATTCGAGGTTACTAAAAATGTGTTTACAATTGTAGAATTATAATTGTCTGAAAAGAATTCCCTTAGATAAAAAAACAAAATAGTTGCGTTAATATTATATAAACAATAAAGTTACTTAAGTTTAAAAATAAAGTGTAATAGCAGGTCGCTTGCTGTTGGTGACCGTCTTGATGACACTAGCTGCGAAACTCCTCCTCCAGGTTGATGATCGTCTAAGTATGTAAAGTCTAGTAATGTCTGGACAATAGAATAAATATAATACACTTTCACGTACCTGTTCGTGTTTTCTGGAAGTTCAATAAGCTGTCAAGACGGTTTACAAAACCAGCTCACTTTATCTACAAGGTTAGATGGCCTTGTTTAAGAATGGGCGCCACACAGGATTATTTTGGGAAAATCCCGTGGAAAACCCATTAATAAAATCAAATAATAATTTAAAAAATTAAAAGAATCGTTTATTACCCTTATGGTAATGCAATTCACCAATATTTAATCACAACTGAAGGTTGTTTTGATTCTTCTAAATGAATTATTTATTTACTTTTTAGAAATAAATTAAGTCGAGTTATGCTGTTAATAATGGGGTTGTAACTCTACTATTAATTACGGACAAATTATATGACTCGGGTCCCTAGTTCGGGGCCAAATGTAACTCTACGAATTACATTACAAAAGTATAATTATATTTATCTCTTACCTTCGGGTTTTTTACTCCAAAGTCTTTCAGACGAAAACAGCTGCAAAAAGGATTACTTGGATTTGATATGTTCAATAATTACGTTAACACATGTGATACTGTCTAAAACACATACTTATTTTTATTTATCAAAAATTCGCCTTTCTTTTATGTTATTACAATCTTTCAACGATAGTACAACTGGTTGAAATTATTTCTTATCTCTATCGAGTTTTATTTTTGTTAATATTATAAGTGATATTGTTAAATAATTAAAACATTGAAAATGAACCAGTGGATAACCTCTATCTTAGCACACGCACACTCATTCTGTTACATTGATCTTTAAATAAACTCCGCCCCTGAGAGAACTCTATCGTACAAAGTATTGGTGTTATATATTTTCCCTTTATAACGAATAATCACCAGTTAGTTGGCATTGGTTTTAATATGCATATTGAATGTTTCTAGTTACCCATACGCAGCGTACTCCTAGGGTTAATTGCGCGGACTGGTGTTGAATACTTGCTTCGATCTCACGCACTCCGGTACTCGTTTAACACGTCTACTGTTTGTGGTTAAAAGCCCTTACTGTTTTATACATTAAGGTTCCACATTATACATTATGATTAAGTCGGCCGAATTAATTTTATTCGCACTAATTTTTTGCAGACTGGCCGCGCGTTATACTGTTTTTTATACTAGTTTTAGTACCTTAAAAGATAGGCCTACTCTTAACTGCGGCCTATCTTACACCCGAGGCCACTATGTAGTTTTTATCTGCACTGTATGCTGCTTATTACCACTCTCTCTGATGACACACAGCAGACTGGGTTTCCCACACAAGCCTGCTGCTATGTGATTACGCAATGCGTCTGGCAGTTGTTTTGTCTGGCTGTATGTGTGTTGCATTACTGTACTGGAGGCTCCTTACAGGTGAAAGTCTGGCAATTTGGAAAGTGCTTAAAATGATGATTTGAATTAATATGAAATTAAACTGGGGTAGCTCACAAATCCGTACCGTCACAGGGTTTTATTCATACCCTTGATAGAGAATTCAAACAAATATAATTAAAAGAATACAATGATGTACAATTGTAAATATACATTATTTTGCTCCGTTCTATTAACTAACAATTGAACTACTAATGATATTATATTAATAATGCTTATTGCAATGTTTGAGTATAAAAATTGTTCTGTGGATGTGATTTACACTCATATCACCTCCCACTAATCACCTTACTGATGATTGTCTGATTTAGGCCTTGTTGAGACATACCGTCTGTATCGGATTTCTGTCTTAAAAACATTTATTAGTTCACAATTCGGTACCTTGCTGAGGTAGCTTATTTGTATAAGGTTCCCTCTTACAAACATGTTTACTTGTCATAAGTATATTTGAGACTGAAATATAGCTTCATTCTCATATTATGGCCATCGCTAATTTTAGTCCTTGGCATTAATAATTACTAGTCATGGTTGCGTAATTCTCAGCCAAATGCTGATTCTGATCTCACATTATTCAGATTCTTATTTAATCATTTTTTATTAACATATATTCCATTTAGTTATTCACTGACTCGCTTGACAGCTTAAAGTGAATTTAATTTGTCCATTAGTTTGTGTCCGTCATAGTATGGTTGTAGTGTCAAACAGTATTTGGGTTTACTGCTTCTTGTGACACTTCATCTTCTTTCTTCTTCCAAGGGTCCTCTCTTCTTGGTTACACTTATCATTACTTTATCTATTTACATTATCATTATGCATTTATTAAATCTGATAGTATATGTCTAGGTTATGTAACATCTGGTTATGTTACAACCTGCGCATGCGTGCGTGCTCGGGCCCTTCCGTAGGTGGCAAGACAAAGGATGAGTAGAGGGGGTGTGAGTAACATGTTTCTAAATAACGGGTAAACTGCCAGTGTGGTTTTCTATTGTAACAGCGACATCGCTTATCTGTATTTTAATACGTACTATTAATATCATGCAAATACAATGTTATGTACACACCTTTATTTTTTCTGGATAAAAGCATCAAGAGTCAGTTGTTTTCCACTAGCATAATAAGCACACACTTCCGGATCTGAAGACTCCCCAATGTACGCGATAATTTCGTCCATGCTGTTTCTTATCGCTGATAATTTAGGGCCTCCTGTAACAGATGTTTCTTCATCGTCATCATCTCCATCTTCTTGATCGTCGTGTAGAACAGATTCCGCGATCTCTTCCTGAATCAGGATTTGGTAGCCTGGATCACCCTCGTCCAAGTTTAGCCACTGTTCTATGTCATTCTCGTTTACGTCTTCACCAGCCTTCTTTACGGTTTCACAGAAATTGGATGTTTCAAATCCTCTGAAATCGTACTCCGGTTCAGTCCCATTCAGTAACTGTGTCCACCCATTAGCCAATGTTGTTTCCTTCATCTCCTTCCATGCGGCAGCAAAATTAAAGATGGCGGACTTGATGTTGTATGCACGCAGATTTTGCAGCGTTCTAGCTCCTCTCGTGTCATTTTCATGGTCTTGTTCGTCCTCCAAGACAACCATCACCTCTTCAAGAAACTTCTTCTTGTACAGCCTTTTACAGCCTTGGTCCATTGGCTGTAAAATTGAAGTGGTGTTCGGAGGGAGGAAGACGCATTTTATTTTTCCGTCGTTGCTAACTAACTTCTCGGAGTTGCGATGGGCCGGTGCATTGTCCAGTAGTAAGACGGCTTTCACTGCATGCGATTGAATTTTCATAGTCTCTTCTTGAAAACGTCGCACTTCTGGCACAAAATGATTAAATATCGGTATGGAGAACCATACATGACTTCCATATTCTAAGACTTATAATCTGAAATATGCTTGCCTGCCAAGCACTATATATTTTCTAATATATACATAATTTACATTAAAATGAAAAAATTATAATTTTATTGCCTGGCAACAAAATTATTTTATTTTTAACAATTACCATTGTTTGAAAAAGTTTAAATGAATTTTCAAGTACTTTACTCTTGTTAAAACGTAAAGGTTGCAGGTAAACTACCCCTTCCCCTTAACCGATCTTCACCAAACTCTATTGGCCTTGAGTCCTCTACAATTCACTTATGTATGCAAAAAATTATTTGATTCTGTTTGAATTTGCGGCAGTTATCGTTTGCCATAGAAAATACGCTTTATAACAAACGTTGCAGGTAAACTACCCCTTTCCCTCAACCGATCTTCACCAAAAACAAAAGGTCTTGAGTACTCTACAAACCAGGGCTGTATGCAGAAAATTATTTGATTATGTTTGAATTTGCGGCTGTTATCGTTTGCCAAAAAAATAACCTTGTTAAAAAATCGTTGTAGGTAAACTACCCCTTTCCCTTAACCGATCTTCACCAAAAACAATAGGTCTTGAGAACTCTACAATTTAGGGCTGTATGCAAAAAATCTTTTGATTCTGTTTGAATTTACGGCTGTTATCGTTTGCCATAAGAAATAACCTTGTTAAAACAGAAAACGTTACAGGTAAACTACCCCTTTCCCTTAACCGATCTTCACCAAAATCAACAGATCTTGAGAACTCTACAATTCAGGGCTGTATGCGAAACATTATTTGATTCTGTTTGAATTTGCGGCTGTTATCGTTTGCCAAACAAACAAAATTTCCCTTGATAAAAAAAAAACCGTTGCTGGTAAACTACCCCTTTCCCTCAACCGATCTTCACCAGAAACAATAGGTCGTGAGTACTCTACAAATCAGGGCTGTATGCAAAAAGTTATTTGATTCTGTTTGAATTTGCGGCAGTTATCGTTTGCCATAGAAAATACGCTTGATAAAAAAACGTTGCAGGTAAACTACCCCTTCCCCTTAACCGATCTTCACCAAAAACAATAGGTCTTGAGTACTCTACAAATCAGGCCTGTATGCAAAACATTATTTGATTCTGTTTGAATTTGCGGCTGTTATCGTTTGCCATAGAAAATACCCTTGTTAAAAAAACGTTGCTGGTAAACTACCCCTTTCCCTCAACCGATCTTCACCAAAAACCACAAGTCTTGAGAACTCTACAATGTAGGGCTGTATGCAAATAATCTTTTGATTCTGTTTGAATTTGCGGCTGTTATCGTTTGCCATAGGAAATACCCTTGTTAAAACATAAAACGTTACAGGTAAACTACCCCTTTCCCTTAACCGATCTTCACCAAAATCAGCAGATCTTGAGAACTCTACAATTCAGGGCTGTATGCGAAACATTATTTGATTCTGTTTGAATTTGCGGCTGTTATCGTTTGCCAAACAAACAAAATTACCCTTGCTAAAAAAAAACCGTTGCTGGTAAACTACCCCTTTCCCTCAACCGATCTTCACCAAAAACAATAGGTCGCAAGTACTCTGCAAATCAGGGCTGTATGCAAAAAATTATTTGATTCTGTTTGAATTTGCGGCAGTTATCGTTTGCCATAGAAAAAAAATCTACAGACAGACACACAGACACACACACAGACACTTTTCGGAAAACGACTTTTTTTCATGTTTTGAGTGTAGTAGAATCAGAATCTGCAATAATCTCGAACACGATTTTTTTTGCCATCACCATACTTCCATTCCTTAAGGAATATGGAAGTAAAAAACCAGTCTGAAAAAATACTGAAGGTAAACCAAGCATTTTTTGAACTTTCATAAATGATTGGCAACTGGTTCATTATGTTCTTTATCGCATGAGGTTTCTTTGCGTTTCCGACTATGACTGGAGTAAGTCGATGCAAACCATCAGCATTCGCACACAGTAGGGCAGAAAGCCACTCCTTGTTGAGTTTACGGCCTGGTGTGCTAGTTTCATGTTTGTGTGCCAGAGTATTTTCAGGCACAGCACGAAAGTAGAGACCAGTCTCATCAGCATTGTAGACCTGAGACAAAATGATACCCTCAGATTCTATCGTTTCCTTTATATGTTGATGAAAAGCCTCAACTTGTTCAGTGTCTGCACTCAGCGCTTCACCACATGTTGATCTATTTGTGATGCCATGCCGTTTACGAAAACGCCAAAGCCACCCATCACTTGCCTGAAATTGGATACCAATATGTTTCGCCAGTTTATCAGCAGCAGCCCGCAACTCGACACTACGAACAACGACGCCACTAGAACGTTGTTGAATAAACCACTTGTACACAGCATCCTCTAATTGTTTGTGTTTGGCTAATTTAATGTGTTTTCTTTCTCCCTCATTCTTCGAACTATCAACACTGTACTTTAGCGAAAACTGAATGAGTTTATTCTTTCGAATGTCTGAAACGGTTTGTTTCTTTACACCGTACACTTCACAAACATGTGCAACAGACGCGCCACCTTCAAGTTTACTTATTAGTTCAAGCTTTTGCTTTATACTCAAGTTCACACGTTTTTTCGTAACGCCAGACATACTTATGCTGTAATTCACTAATAAAGTAATGGACCTTGCTGTAACAACGCAAGTATAAACTCGTTAAGACTCTCTATTTAACACGTGCAAGGTTCGTACTATAGAAACACATGTAGCGTACACGCTGTGTTCTCTGAATAAACTGATGCGACGCTGTACGAATGTGAACTGCGCGTGCATACGAATTATCACGAAAATAGCCGAATATTCAAGAGTGAAAATGCGTTGCTATGGTTATGAACTACCACCAAATTTAAATCACAACCATGGACTTCAAAAACTTAATCGTGATTTTTTCGTGTCAAAATTTTTTTTTAACATGATAATGTTTTTAGGCTGGGGGTCATTCCACAAAATGTGTGATGCAAAATGTGTAACGTCATCGAAAAATGTAATGCTCCAGGTGATGTTAGTAATAAATAAATTTGGTCACAGTGAAATAAGATGCATATCAGTGTATATTGTTCAGTGTTAGTCGTCGTGATGTCTTCCACTGAACGTGTGTGACGCCTGCGTCAACGACAACGCAAAGACGGGGATCATGAAGAATTAAATGAATTCTTATCTAATTCTTATCTCCGTTCTCATCAAATACAATTGGAGATGAGAAAATTTGTGTGTTTCAAAACAAGAAACGAAAGAATGCTGCGATAGCCAAGCAACATCGCCAGAACAGGAGTCTTTTTTTTTGTCTGTTAAATTCTGTCCGTTAAATCCGAAGTCCGTTAAATCGAGGGTTTACTGTACTGACTGTTTTTAACAACTTTTCCAGTAATGGTTTTAGTTAATTTTATACTATAAAATAGGCTAATACCTTTCATCACACTTCTTAAATATCCAATATTCAGGATTACTCGAGTTTCGACATTGTTATGTCATCATCAGATCCTTAGAATGGGGTTGAACCTACATCTATCGATGTTCACACATCTTGTCAAACGATAAATACGACACACGCGAAGGGACAAAAATATTTAAACACTTAAAACATTCAAAGTAAATAGGGAGCGAAACACACGATATGCGACCATTGCGGACCTGTACAGGACTGCGATGCACGGCAAAATTAGTCGATTCCAACTTGACCTTTGATCCTTCCTATCAATCTGTTACAGCTGAGTTCTCGCTCTATATCATTAATTCTATTAAATAAAATATTATTTTTATGTTTTGATTTCTCATTCAAAACGAGATTGTAATTTTCTTTTGTGGCTTTATATATTTCAAACCGTTCAAGGGTGTCTAACTAAGTGATTTTTTACATTTATGTATTATGTCCAGATTTTCTTTAATACTTTTAATGTTATGATCCTTTATGCTTAGATGTTCAGCAAAAGTGGATCTTTCTACATTTGATTTAGATCTTGGAATGTGTTCCTTGTATCGCACTTTGAATGAACGACCAGTTTGTCCTATATAGAATTGTGAGCAATCAGAACAATTAAGTTTGTATACTCCAGTGCCGTCATATTCATCAGAGGGTCTACTCTTACTTTGAAAGTTCAGTTTGTTCTCAAACTTATTAGTTGCCTTAGAAGCTAGTACAATGTTTTGTTTTTTTCAATTGATTTTTTAGCGTGTGATGTAATAATTCGCCATATTCTATTGCTACATATTTTTATTTTTCCTTAGGCATGTCATTATGTGCTGTTCTGTTTTGTTTCTTGTGTATTATTTTATCTATTATATTGCTATTATATCCATTGACGGTCGCGATGTATCTAATAATGTTGACTTCGTTTTTGTAGTCTTTTGCAGAGAGGGGCACCGACATTAATCTATGTATCATCATGCTATTGAAAAATGCTATTTTGTGAGAATATGGGTGATAAGATGAGGCATGGATAGTGTGATCCGTGGTTGTTGGTTTTCTATAAATGCTGAAGCTGATTTCGTTGTCTATTTTCGTTAAAGTTAAATCTAGGAATTTTATTTTATTTTCCTTTTCTGTTTCTAATGTAAACTGCAGGTTGTTTGTGACGGTATTCAAGTATTTGTTAAGTAGTTTTAATTGTCTGCAATTGCCATTATAGATTACTATCGTGTCATCCACATACCGATGATAAAATAAGATTCTATTACATTCTTGAATTTCGTTGTCCATGACGTGTCCGTTACTTAACTAAATATCACTATTACTTTAACGACTCGGAACACTAGGTTTTTTATAAGTAAAAGCAAAAAGTTTTACCTTACAGCCTTAACTGGTTTTCTCCTTTAAAAGGCTTCTTCAGAGGCTGCCGCAGGTAGCGCTATCCGTCTTGTTGTGGGTGACGAAATCGAATTTCGAAAGATCGATGCTGTGTGTGTGGGTGAGATATGTTCGAATAATGCGTGCGATTTGAATTGTGTCTGTTCATTTAGGATGTCGTTTTTATTTTTTTGTGTGTTTGTATATTTCCAATTTTATATGTGTGGTTTGCTTCAATGAGGTGGTTTGCAAAGGTGGATTCTGTAATGGAGTGGAGTGCCTTTGTGTGTTCAATGTATCTCTGTTTGAAGCTACGTCCTGTCTGGCCTATGTAGAATTTGTTGCAATTTGAGCAGTTTAGCTTGTAAACACCGGGTAGATCAAATTTGTTGTGTGCTTTGTGTGTGTGTTTTGATAGTGTGTGTTCTGTTTTGTTAGTAGTTTTGTAAGCGATTCTGTATCCTGCTTTTTTGAATTTTGGCTATTTTTTAAGTTAGTTTGTTGATGTATGTTAAGTGTTATGAATTTGTTGTTTTCTGTCTTTGTTTGTTGTTTGTTTTGTGTAGGAGTTTACTGACTATCGTTCTGTCATATCCATTAGATTCTGCTAGATATTTTATCGTGTTTAGTTTGTCTTACAGTGTGTTATTAGGCGATAATATGTTATTGGTTTCTACATGGTTTAAGTAAATTTCTGCTAAGATACTATAACATCTTCTCCTGTGTTATAACTTAGGGAACCCGCAATAATTGGTTCTGCCAATTATTCAGGCTGCCTTACTTGTGACGAGCTGAAAATTAATCAGAACAACAAACAATAAATATACAAGGATTCAGGGAAGGGGAGACTGTTGATTTATGCACTCAGTATAGTAGGTACTCCTGATGACATCTCTTTATTACATATTGTATTATTTTCTCTACTTAAAATTCTCGACACATATGCTTCAATAGCTTACAGTTTACATGATGATTATATTTTATTCTTTACAAGGCCCCTCAAAATAAGATGTACATGAATTTATTTAATGCTCCGGATCCGGGATTTCCTCTAATACGTTAAGAATGGTTACCTCGCCATATAAAGCTTTAAAATTTTGCCATTTGAAGAATGGTCTTTATTAATCTTTTAAACAATAAGGCTTTACAGTTTAGAGCTATAACTCTTTTACTAGGAATAAGTATACAAGTTATGAGTATACAATTACTGTTATACAATTACTTAAAATGTCTTAATGTGGTTAAATTAATTGTCTTTTGTTGAATATAATATTTAGTATTTCATAAGCACGGAAGGCTTGCCTCCGTGTCACCTTTTTTGATGTCTTCCAGCTCTGCGTTATTCCAGTCGTAGGTCCTCGGTTGCAGCATGTTTGAAGTAGGTCAGGTATCTCTCATTATCTTCGTATCCGGGAATGGTGTAGTCCTGAAGTCTTTTAGATCATGGTGTCTCCTGGTTCTCAGCTCTTGGCTAACTGATAGTAATAGCTCGTTGATCTGAATGATTAACACAAAGTTTCATTCACCTGTATCCACTTCACATGATAGTTTGATTGTAGCACTTCACTTCATGGGATTACCACAGTTTTAATTACATAAGTATTATATTTTAAGATTTTTGAAGAGATGTCACCGGCGCTCAATTTTAGTTATTCATTCTCACTCGTTTACACCATATTTATATGAGTCGCGGTTCAACTACATTAACGCAACACATTGTTTAATAGTAAAAAGAATGCCTCTGTGTCTTAACTGACGGAATAATTACATTTTGTAATATAAACTATTTTTAACGTTGCACATATCGGCAGTACACAGCTTACTGTTTGACCGCTCCATAGCAAGTGGGCGAAAATAGTTAGGGGTAGGAGTAGTAATCTCGCGACAGTTCAACTCAACATAAAAATAGTTCCAAGTTTCTTTTTTATTTAAAGGACTAAAATTAGATTAAATAATTAAGTAGAGAGATTCTTAGTTACAATTGCTATCGAAGTACATTATAGTGATCTAGTTTAATTATTTAAATAATAATCAATTTACAATTATTTTTAGTTGGTTAAGGGGTCGGAAAACAAGTTGATTCTGGTTAGCGCCTGTTTCTGCAGGATTAATTAACAAGCTTTACCCTTTCTGTACACTCGTATTCCTTTTAATATATTATTAGACTTTCATTTAAATATTATTATTATTTAATGATTACAATAAGCTTTAGGTAAAAATGTGAGATTTTATTAAACACTTAAAATTTATCAACCTATACATTATCAACTTAATTAACTAACACTTTTTTTTTTTTTTTTTAATGAAATCGTCACATACTCCGCCTCTTAACAAACACAGACTCCTGACAAGTTGGTTAGCAATGTACCAGGAGTATGCTTGGGAGTACCGTGTGAAATTTTTCTATTATTATTATTATTTATTATTAGTGCAAGGTTTGTTTTTCTAATTCTCTTTAAATGATCTAGTTCTCATTTAAATGATCCCCTCCGTGAAATTCCCTTTATCTCACTTCTTACAGTACTAACTTATATTTTAATTCTTATTACTAATTTCCCTAATTACTCGTAACTCACAATGTCGTGGCCCGACTGACATCAGCTTACTCTAACTCTACAAGTTAGCTTTCAGCATTCATTAATGATCTCTTGGCACCTTTCTGCCTCATCATTATCCTTTTCAGTCGGCGCCGATGTGACTTGTTACTTTACATGTATATAATTCTTTCTTGATTATATACCATAGACTTACTACTAAAATAATCTAAAGAGGATCCCATACTCCACTCTAGATTATAGTTACTTGAGAGAAGCGGAATTTCACGATGGTAATTCTTATTATCTCTTTAACAATAACCAAACAAACTATGCGGAAGGGGACACACTTTACACAACTCATTGTATTTCACGCGTGGTGGTTTTCATTGTTTAGGGAGGCAACGGTTTATCACAATAGGGAGAGTGCGTGGCTGCTTACTACAATTTCTTAACACGCTTTATTGTTCTCTTACTGGCCACAACTGGTGCGTTCACTATTCAACTATACTTTTATTATTATTTACTTTGCTCTTATTTACTGCTACACGTTCCACAAATTTGTTTAACTTAAGATTTATTCAGCAATTATTATTCAAGCAATTATTATTCACTTATTATTACTTTGGGGGGTTTAAAAAAAACTTACCTAGAATTATTTCCTATCGACTTACCATATTTATTTAGGACACTTTATTTACTTTGTTTTTTTTTTTTTGGCTCAGTTTACAAGGTTACTGTTTTGGGACATGGGGTTTAACACTTTATCTAACAAGGGGTTAACTAAGTCATTTATTCATTTGAAATTTAAGTCATAATATTATTTGCTCTATTATACTATACACAATTATTTCCTAAACACTTTAGTACATGGTAAACATTTATTAACAGTTATTATTAAACATTAGCATTAGTTTTTATTTAAGCGGTCAGCTGTTACGCTGGAAAGTAGGTCAGACTAGTTTTAAACAATGGCATTGTTTGGCTTACAAAGGGGACTCAACTAGAGGGTGAATGCATTGTCTAACTCAACTTGGGGTAGGGTGACAAGGACAGTTTTACATGCAGGCTTGGACAAGAATTCAACTGGTCTGATATTGTTTACAAACCGACAGGTTGATGAATGAACTTTTTGACAAGCACGTACCTGCTGTTATATCGTATTCTTGGGGCGTTTTTTGGTTAACATTATGTTCATTCCTATATCTAAATAATATTTAAATTACTTATTTATTATACTATTATAATAACTATTATCGTTTAATTTTTATTTAATATTTTAGACACATTTTAAAGTACATGAGTGAATAAATCAACAGCTTATGTGTGTGGGTTTATCGGAACACAATTACTTCTTAAATAACACAATTCACAAAAATTTTTTACAAAGGAGTCGCAAAATTTAAGCAAATTAGCAGAGTGGCGCAATTTATTTGCGTCACGATGCTTACAATTATTCTTAATTAGACAACAGCACAATACACAATTAATTATTATTTACACCATAGCACATTTATTATTTATTAGCAGAGTGGCGCAATTTATAACATCTCCTGTGTTATAACTTAGGGAACCCGCAATAATTGGTTCTGCCAATTATTCAGGCTGCCTTACTTGTGACGAGCTGAAAATTAATCAGAACAACAAACAATAAATATACAAGGATTCAGGGAAGGGGAGACTGTTGATTTATGCACTCAGTATAGTATGTACTCCTGATGGCATCTCTTTATTACATATTGTATTATTTTCTCTACTTAAAATTCACGACACATATGCTTCAATAGCTTACAGTTTACATGATGATTATATTTTATTCTTTACAAGGCCCCTTAAAATAAGATGTACATGAATTTAATTAATTCTCCGGATCCGGGATTTCCTCTAATACGTTAAGAATGGTTACCTCGCCATATAAAGCTTTCAAAATTTTGCCATTTGAAGAATGGTCTTTATTAATCTTTTAAACAATAAGGCTTTACAGTTTAGAGCTATAACTCTTTTACTAGGGATAAGTATACAAGTTATGAGTATACAATTACTGTTATACAATTACTTAAAACGTCTTAATGTGGTTAAATTAATTGTCTTTTGTTGAATATAATATTTAGTATTTCATAAGCACGGAAGGCTTGCCTCCGTGTCACCTTTTTTGATGTCTTCCAGCTCTGCGTTATTCCAGTCGTAGGTCCTCGGTTGCAGCATGTTTGAAGTAGGTCAGGTATCTCTCATTATCTTCGTATCCGGGAATGGTGTAGTCCTGAAGTCTTTTAGATCATGGTGTCTCCTGGTTCTCAGCTCTTGGCTAACTGATAGTAATAGCTCGTTGATCTGAATGATTAACACAAAGTTTCATTCACCTGTATCCACTTCACATGATAGTTTGATTGTAGCACTTCACTTCATGGGATTACCACAGTTTTAATTACATAAGTATTATATTTTAAGATTTTTGAAGAGATGTCACTGGCGCTAAATTTTAGTTATTCATTCTCACTCGTTTACACCATATTTATATGAGTCGCGGTTCAACTACATTAACGCAACACATTGTTTAATAGTAAAAAGAATGCCTCTGTGTCTTAACTGACGGAATAATTACATTTTGTAATAAACTATTTTTAATGTTGCACATATCGGCAGTACACAGCTTACTGTTTGACCGCTCCATAGCAAGTGGGCGAAAATAGTTAGGGGTAGGAGTAGTAATCTCGCGACAGTTCAACTCAACATAAAAATAGTTCCAAGTTTCTTTTTTATTTAAAGGTCTAAAATTAGATTAAATAATTAAGTAGAGAGATTCTTAGTTACAATTGCTATCAAAGTACATTATAGTGATCTAGTTTAATTATTTAAATAATAATCAATTTACAATTATTTTTAGTTGGTTAAGGGGTCGGAAAACAAGTTGATTCTGGTTAGCGCCTGTTTCTGCAGGATTAATTAACAAGCTTTACCCTTTCTGTACACTCGTATTTCTTTTAATATATTATTAAACTTTCATTTAAATATTATTATTATTTAATGATTACAATAAGCTTTAGGTAAAAATGTGAGATTTTATTAAACACTTAAAATTTATCAACCTATACATTATCAACTTAATTAACTAACACTTTTTTTTTTTTAATGAAATCGTCACAATACTTGATAGGGGTGATCCCATTGCTAGCCCATCTTCCTGTAGATAATATTTATTATCAAAAGCGAAATAATTTTGGTTCAATACTATTTTTATCATGCTAATAAGGGGTCGTGCAATAATCACGTGAGGCTCGAAAGGGGGGAGGGGGTTCGGAAAAAATCACAAAATACCACAAGGGGGAGGGGGGTGTAGTGAGATGTCACGTATATTTGTTTTTTCGTTAATAAGCGCGCGATTTCTGATCCAAGAAGCGACGCGTAACCTTGACTCGCCGTTGCCAGGCAACGATTTCCCCCCGCGCCACGACAACCGCCCGGCTCGGCTTGTCAGTCACCAGTAAGCCTGTGATTTTGACGCCGAATACATGCGTAAATCGTTGCCACGTTCGTGTTACCTTAAAACAATGGAACCATGTCTAAACTAGGAGATCTGTATAAAGACCTATTTGCAGAGTATAAGAAGGGAAAAAACCTAGTGTGGCTCAGAAAGAATTTAATGAGTTGTGGGCTGATGCGAAACAAAAATATACCACAAAGGAAGAGCTTACAAAGTGGGCGAATGATCTTTTAGTAGATTACCGCCGTAAGCACCAAACAAAGAAGTCTTCCAATATTCTCTATTACTGTTCTACTTCTAAACAGGTAAGTTAAAACTTCTAATAAATAAGACGTTACCTATAGTTTATTTGCAGTTATGTTATTGTTAACTCATGACATTTTTGATAATATTGACAAAATAAATACAGAGAAAATATAGCAAAACGTACCTATTTAAGTATTAATTAAAAAGATATTTTTCTATTTTTACGTTATAGAATACGTTCAATTAATCTCATAGGTTAATTTTAATAGTTTTAGCTAGTCATGGACGCACAGGAATATATATGTCTACCACTCACCACTCTCTGGATTTTAACAAATTAAGTAGGTATATTGAACTGAATCTTGTCTACGAGGCATGGATTTATTTAAACGTAAAAAAAAAGTAAACGTAAGTCGTGGTGGTTGTGAGGTAAAGGTATAATATTTGTAACAATTATTACGATTAAAAATCACTTTATAAATTACTATTCTAACACATTTTGCGCCTGTATGTATTAATATCTTGCCACCTTGTGAAAACCTACATATATTTATATTATTATTCATAGTTCATACTGCTATATTGAACTGAAAGATTCACTGATATGATGGCAGCAATATTATGCACACGTACCTATTAAATGCTAATGAAAATATGAGAATTGTGCATGTGTTTGTGTGCCGTTTCAAATTCTTTTTATGTCTGAAAAATTAAAGTCACTGGGGATGGTTATTTTACTTGCACAATTATTATTAAATTTTCAGAGTGCCAGTGAGAACATTCCTATTTTGTCAGTCACATCCATTGAGCCAAGTCCACCTGTAAAACTTCCTGCGACATGCATCTCTAAACCGATCTGTGCGGGAACTACTGTCGAAGGAAATGATACTATTAAAAGCAGCTCAATAGGTAAGTAAACATCTCAAAATGAAAGCTCCACTGTAGAAAATTCGTGTATTATGAGTTCATGATAAGAGAGAAATTTTAATCAATAGAAAAAACAGTGATAATAATATATTATATTGTAGTAATAATTAATATAATGTACAATAATTTATAACGATAATTATAATGTTTTCATGTTGTTTAAATGTGGGTCATTCCAGGTGCTCGGAAACGTAAAGTTCAAGATTTGGAGTGTAGCGACGAGAATGCACCGGATGCACCAAGTGCAAGCAGCTCTATATTGCAGCCTGTATGTGCTACTCCTGCACAGGACAAGTTAAAGAATAAGATCACCCTTCTTCAAATGGATCTTGACTTAGCTGTCCGTCGTAGGGATTCTCTGGGCGCCAATGAAAATGAGACGCGTGATGTGACGAAACTACGCCAAGAAATTGATAAATGCACAAAAGAACTGCGGAAGAAGGAGCAGCATATGCGTCAATCCCAGTCACATAGGCTATCAATAAAATAAAAAATTAAACTTGCTTGCCATCAGAGTCCCAATGTAGCTAGTCTTCTTAAAGTGCGCTCTGCCCCAGGTCGCCCACGCCTGGAAGAGCAACAACCGGAATTGCTAAAAACTATAGTCGATTTGGCCATGTTTGGTGCTTCTGCAGAGGAACGACGTCGCTCAGAAATCGTTCGCAGTTGCCGAACACTAACTGACCTCCATGAGAAGCTAAAGGAGCACGGATTTCAAATTTCGAAAAGTGGCACGTACCTTCGGTTGCTCCCAAGAAATTATACCACCTTGGAGGGTGAGACATGTAGTCACTGTACCTGTCAAATTTAGTCGCCCTGAGGCAGATCACCATAAGGCTCACCCCGATCAACATTTTTGTGTCGCCACAATAAGATCCTTGGAAACCTTGGCATCTATTCTCGGGCCAAACCAAGTGTTTTTTCTGTCGCAAGATGATTAAGCTCGGGTACCTATAGCTTTGACAGCGGCAAATAAACAAGCTCCTCTCCTGATGCATGTTGAATACTGTGTCTCGTTGCCTGATCATGATTGGGTGATTGCCTCCAGGCACAAATTGATCCCCAGTGTATATGCTGGGTGCATCATAAAAGGAAATGATATGGGCCGTGCTGAAGCAATTACGTACTCAGGGCCCACATACGTGGCTATTAGAAGCGGGAAACATTCCTCTTCGACAGCTTCATCGCATGCTGTAGACTTCAATAAGCTTGCTACTCTCGATAATTTCAAGGAAATTATGCGAAATGAAGAAGGACGCCTGAAACCAGTTGTTTTGATCTCATCTGATGGAGGACCCGACGAAAACCCGAGATATCCGAAAGTTATTTCCCATGCTGTACACCACTTTGTCAAGCATGATCTAGACGCAATATTTATCTTTACTAATGCGCCTGGCAGAAGCGCGTTCAACCGCGTCGAGAGAAGAATGGCACCTTTGAGCCGGGAATTATCTGGACTCATACTTCCGCATGATTCTTTTGGAACCCATCTGGATGAACAAGGAAGAACAACAGATCATGATCTTGAAAAAATGAACTTTCAAAAGGCTGTAGAAGTTCTCGCAGAAGTATGGAATAATATGGTAATCGACGGCCAAGGCGTCGTAGCAGAGTATGTCGAGCCCGATGACAGTGCTGAAAGCTTTATTCCAGACCTGCCTTCTCCGCAGTGGTATAGCGAGCATGTGCGAGAGAGCCAGTATTTGCTTCAGGTACAGTACTAAAATCTCACTATTACCTATTATTTTGTCATTTATTTATCTTATAATTAATAAGACAATACAATTAAAATATCTTAATATCATCACCAGGTGGTAAAGTGTGATGACCGCACTTGCTGTCGACATATGCGGAGTTCTCTTCGAAGTATTCTTCCAGAACGCTTCGTGATACCTCCTTACCCGATTTTGCAGTCGTCCAGTGGCCTTTGTATTCTGACGCCACTGGACGTCATGATGGCAAGAGCATGATGGCAAGACGTTTGCGACATTTCTTTTACGCCGGTCTCTTGGAATTACCCCAACGCATGAGGGCTTTGACAAATTGCCTTATGACCTGTATTGCCCTAGCCTGAAGCAGGATCGTCAGCAGCTTGAGGGAAGGACGTGCCAGCGGTGTGGACTGTATTTCTGTACAAAGAAGAGTGTTAAGGCACATGTAAAGTCATGTCACAAGCAACCTAATAATCCGAGCAATAATACTTCAGAGATGCACAATGTTCGTCCTTCACGTATCCTTACGCGACGATCGATCGCTACATCGAGAGAGATTCTCTGCGTAGTGCGCGAAAATGATGACGCCGAGTGGCTTGATGAGACTGACGTTGATCTTCAACAAAGCACAATGCCAACAGCTGATTTGCAAGATACCTAACAAGATAACTAATTGTTAGTGTTGAAGAAAGTCTCGCTAATCCGTGGTCCGAGGACAATATTCATTAAATATATTCATGTACCAGTACTAATATATGTTTTTCACAAGATTACACCTTTCCTTCATTATTTTTATGCCAGTCAGAAACAACCTGCAACCTTAATGTCTGTCTGGATATTTTTATCACGGTGCTTAATTTTCCAGAATTAAATTAGATTATACCTGTATTTAAAGATAATATTCTGAAAATGTTCAAGATACTGTGTACCAAAAAAATACACGTGATTTTGGGTTAGGGGGGGGTTAGTCTAAAACCTCACCACGTATCACCAGGCGGAAGGGGGGGTTAAAAAATTGCTAAAAAAACATCACGTGATTATTGCACGGCCCCTAAGTTCATTAATTCATTAACTGTTTCTTGACTTAGTGTGGCTTTTGAATACCGTCACAAACAACCTGCAGTTTACATTACAAACAGAAAAGGAAAATAAAATAAATTTCCTAGATTTAACTTTAACTAAAATAGACAACAAAATCAGCTTCAGCATTTATAGAAAACCAACAACCATGTATCACGATATCCATGCCTCATCTGATCACCCATATTCTCACAAAATGGCATTTTTCAATAGCATGATACATAGATTAATGTCGGTGCCCCTCTCTGCAGAAGACTACAAAAACGAAGTCAACATTATTAGATACATCACGACCGTCAACGGATATTAAGCAATATAATAGATAAAATAATACACAAGAAACAAAACAGAACAGCACATAATGACATGCCTAAGGAAAAATAAAAATATGTAGCAATAGAATATGGCGAATTATTACATCACACGCTAAAAAATCAATTGAAAAAACAAAACATTGTACTAGCTTCTAAGGCAACTAATAAGTTTGAGAACAAACTGAACTTTCAAAGTAAGAGTAGACCCTCTGATGAATATGACGGCACTGGAGTATACAAACTTAATTGTTCTGATTGCTCACAATTCTATATAGGACAAACTGGTCGTTCATTCAAAGTGCGATACAAGGAACACATTCCAAGATCTAAATCAAATGTAGAAAGATCCACTTTTGCTGAACATCTACGCATTAAGGATCATAACATTAAAAGTATTAAAGAAAATCTGGACATAATACATAAATGTAAAAAATCACTTAAGTTAGACACCCTTGAATGGTTTGAAATATATAAAGCCACAAAAGAAAATTACAATCTCGTTTTGAATGAGAAATCAAAGATAAAAATAATATTTTATTTAATAGAATTAATGATATAGAGCGAGAACTCAGCTGTAACAGATTGATAGGAAGGATCGAAGGTCAAGTTGGAATCGACTAATTTTGCCGTGCATTGCAGTCCTGTACAGGTCCGCAATGGTCGCATATCGTGTGTTTCACTCCCTATTTATTTTAAGTGTTTAAATATTTTTGTCCCTTCGCGTGTGTCGTATTTATCGTTTGACAAGATGTGTGAACATCGATAGATGTAGGTTCAACCCCATTCTAAGGATCTGATGATGACATAACAATGTCGAAACTCGAGTAATCCTGAATATTGGATATTTAAGAAGTGTGACGAAAGGTAATTAACCTATTTTATAGTCATAACCACTTCTGGAGGCAATAACAATGTTTAAATTAATTTTATATACTAAAAATATTAAAAAATTAGTTTATTTTGTATGAAATTCTGTTAGTTTTCTAACACAATGCCCTGTACCACCCTGTATTTTAAAAATATTAATTACAGTATGTCAAAGTTTTGTATATCACTTGGTCGCGCAAATTATATACTCCCACCCGTAGTACCGCACCATTTGGGTGGAAGAATTTGTCAGTGTAAGGGACACATAACTACATTCACACAAACACATACACATGCCAGCAACCAGCAGTTCCACTACCCAATTCAACTGAGATAGCACAATGCATCCTTGTGTTTACGATAAAATTTTTGCATTGTGTACTATAATTTTATTTGTTTTGTTTTTTTTACTAAATTATTTTTATTATTACCATAATATCAGTTTTTTATTACAATAAATTTATTAAAATTAGATGTTGTTATCTTCTTTTTAACACAAACAAACAATACAATTAAAAATAATATACTGCAACGTTACAAGTATTTCAAAAAATTACACAAATACATTACCATGTACTCAACGCAACTATGAAGTGTATTACACCGGCCAGGTCGCAGGATTTTTTTTTTTATTCTTCTTGCGTCAAGTATATGTAGTTGCACAATAAAAAAATAATTTCCAAATAGGAGTGAGATGTTGATGACATGAAATAATTAATTAAAACCGTTTTAAAATAATCATTCTATGATTTATTAATATTAATCGAAAATATGCAAATATTAAAATTTCAAATTATAAAAATAAAAAATATTCTCTTGCATGAGTTTACAAAACATACAATATAACCTTCTATGTTGTTCATGACATAAAAATAAACAACCATATAATCTTACTAGCTAAACAGATATGTTAAATAAATTATCTAAACATTTTTTATTTCAGTGTGTCCGACTTTGACTCCAATTTTAAATAATAATAGCAACTCATTTACAAACAAAAATAATATTAAATCTCAAGAATAAAACTAATTGTTGCTATAAACAAAATAAAAAAATATAACATTTACTTCCAACCTATTATTTATTTCTACTGACACCCAAATTTTAACATATAACAGAAGATTAGTACTTTTAAATTTTCTTGTTACATTAAATTATTTTCTTTAACTACCATTTAAATTTATGTACAGTGATGATATTTAAAACTTTAAGTCTTTACTGTTCATATATAAGTTTCTTTTTAAGAGTTCTTTTCACAAACAAAAAAATTAATTGTTTATTCATCACCTTGCGTACTGCTGACGTTACCGTTGTGTGTGTGTCCTGAATCCTCAGAATTTGATGATGATGATTATGCTGATGGTGTGTTCTCTGCCTCTATGGTTTGTTGTTTGTGATGGTCCAGAGTTCCTCCATAAATCTTGGTGTGTGTGGTAAAGATGTTCGATCGGACGGCAGACCAGCAGCAGCAGACCAGTTGTGTGAAGATATCTTGAGTCTCTGAGATCGCCCCAAAATTGCCGGTGGTATTTATACTGGATGGCGATCTGACAAATCCAGGACTGTTTTCGACCTGTTATATATTGTCACTTCGTACAAAGCGTCCTTTTAATTACAAATCACTTTTTGGTTCATTTTCGTGATTTCGTAAACATACTCGTAGCACAAGCGATATCATCGTGTGCGTAATTTTTTCTGTACACTCACATATAACACACTTATTAATTACTATTTAATTACACTAGTAATTAACATTAAATTACCTAGTGTCTTTATTATTGCACATTTCTGCAATACTTTTACACCACTATATTCATTAAAAATTCCTTAATGTAATGGTGTTTTTATAATTGGGGTAAGTGTTTGTTCACAGGTTTAAAATGTATTAATTAGTTTATTGTTATCCGGTTAAAACCTGATTACAGACAAACCAAAAATTCGTACGCATCACCCCATCGTAGACTTTGCCTGTCGTAGCTTGCGTTCACACACACAAAACACAAGCACTGTATTCACTCACGGGGCAGATGTACGCTTCTGACAATTCTTAGCCTGCATAATATTGTTAAAAACTGTTCATCATATATTTTCTGTGCTAAATATTTACAAACATAACGCCCTGGCCAAATATGCAAATATATGTATTGTTGCAATACAATACAATACAATTATCAGTATCTATTAAATAAAAGTTATAAATAAGTCTACAGGTAGTATTATTCATGAATTTTAATCCAAAGGTTCAGTACCGTCCATGTTGTAAACTTCTTCACTTGACGATTCTGCTTCGCTTAAATTTTCATTGTCAGTCTCATCATCGCTTGTCTCACTATGGTTGTCTGTTATAATTAGACTGTCTGTTTGCATGTCTACAACTCTATCAGATTCAAAATAATCTTAAATTTTTAAACGTGATCACAGAATTTCTTCCAATTCTCTGGCAAAAGATCAGACAATTTTTGATCTACCTTTTTTTTTTACGTGTATCAAATTATTCATTACATTTTCACCTGCCACTTTGTTTTTGACTTTTCCCCACACTAATTCGACAGGGCGCAGTTCAGGAGAGTTGGGCGGTAATCTTACTATGGCATGACCATTTTCTTCCATTATTTTATCAACATAATATTCATCATAACGCTTCTTATTTAGTTTTATCAACTCATATAGTTCTGCTTTGTACATTTTTTCCGAACATGATATATTTCTGTTTTTTAGCCACATTAACATTTTTTCCTTTCGCTGATTTAAATTTGGAGCTCGATTCAATAATTTATTGTGATAAGGCGTGTTGTCTATTACCAACAATGAACGGGGCGGAAGATTACGTAGGCCTATCAGTTGCGTTCTAAGCCACTTTTCATAATTGAGCGCATCCATATCGTTATGATAGTCGCCCGATTTAAAAATTAACATGCGTTAGGCACTTCCCCACCTTCACTTCCAGCAGTGGTTATTATTAATCTAGGCCCTTCAGAAATATTTTTCCTATAACCATTGGCCGACCCGTCTGACCAACAATAGCTCTTCACATGGGTGGAATGGATAGGCCTATATGACTCGTCCGAAAAAACTATCGTTCTTCCTCCTTCTCTATATTCCTGCATTTTCCGTAAGTAATTTACTTGTTTGAAACGAATATCGTGTTTTTCAATCAAAATTTGTTGATTATCGCTTGTCTTTTTGTATTTAAACCCCATACTTCTAAGAATCTTTTGTAAAGTTTTGTCGGTAAAGTTAAAACTGCAATTCCGAGTGTTCCGTTTTCAAAACCAAAATTAATTTTCTTAAAGAAGGCAACTTTTTATGTGTAATGTGAAAATTATGAATTATATTTCGTAATGCACTAATTTGAAAATTATCTATTACTTCCATATTCCTTAAGGAAATGGAAGTATGGTGATGGCAAAAAAAATCGTGTTCGAGATTATTGCAGATTCTGATTGTACTACACTCAAAACATGAAAAAAGTCGTTTTCCGAAAAGTGTCTGTGTGTCTGTCTGTCTGTGTGTAGATTTTTTTTCTATGGCAAACGATAACTGCCGCAAATTCAAACAGAATCAAATAATTTTTTGCATACAGCCCTGATTTGTAGAGTTCTCAAGACCTATTGTTTTTGGTGAAGATCGGTTAAGGGAAAGGGGTAGTTTACCTGTAACGTTTTATGTTTTAACAAGGGTATTTCCTATGGCAAACGATAACAGCCGCAAATTCAAACAGAATCAAAAGATTATTTGCATACAGCCCTAAATTGCAGAGTTCTCAAGACCTATTGTTTTTGGTGAAGATCGGTTAAGGGAAAAGGGTAGTTTACCTGCAGCGTTTTTTTATCAAGGGTATTTTCTATGGCAAACGATAACAGCCGCAAATTCAAACAGAATCAAATAATTTTTTGCATACGTCACTGAATTGTAGAGGACTCAAGGCCTTTTGATTTTGGTGAAGATCGGTTAAGGGGAAGGGGTAGTTTACCTGCAACCTTTTACGTTTTAACAAGAGTAAAGTACTTGAAAATTCATTTAAACTTTTTCAAACAATGGTAATTGTTAAAAATAAAATAATTTTGTTACCAGGCAATAAAATTATAATTTTTTCATTTTAATGTAAATCTGTACATAGTATAAAGTAAAGTCGGTCCGTTTTCTCTCTGTTTGAAATCGCTAATCTCAGGAAGTACTGAACGGATTTTATTCAAGTTTTCGTCAATAGATAGTGTCTATCGAGGAACATTTATGTGTATAATTAATACATATATGTTGTACATTAGCTTAGCTATCACGGTTTATGTCAAGTAAGTGGTATAGTTTACATCTTATATATAAAAATGAATGTTTCTTTGTTTGTCCCGTATGCGTTCCTATACCATTCATCCGATTGCGATGAAACTTCGGTGAGTTGTAGTGCGCACGTCCGCGAAGGTTTCTTCCACATCTCCTCCTAAACCACTGTACCGATTTCAACCAAACTTGGCACAAATATTTTACGCAACGGGAGAACCAACATAGGATAGGTGTTTTTTCGATGGGGTCCTTTTGGGGGTTCTTTGGGGTCTTCCACATCGCCTCCTAAACCACTGGACCGATTTCAACCAAACTTGGCACAAATATTTTACGCAAAGGGAGAACCAACATAGGACAAGTGTTTTTTCGATATGATCCTTTGGGGGGTCCTTTGGGGTCTTCCACGTCTCCACCTAAACCATTGGACCGATTTCAACCAAACTTGGCACAAATATTTTACGCAACGGGAGAACCAACATAGGACAGGTGTTTTTTTCGATACGATCCTCTGGGGGGTCCTTTGCGGTCTTAAAAAACTATTAGATCTGGTTACTATGGCAACCCAATAGAATAGATTCTGTTCTAAATATATTATCGCATTAAATTGAAGACCACGCGAACGAAGTTGTGGGCAACAGCTATTTATTTTTAAGAAGCCTACTTTAATTAAACTTTATTAATTAAACTAACATTTTCATTACGTACAACGTGAAACTCCGTAGCGAAGCACGGGTATTCTGCTAGTCATGTATAAGAGAAAATATATCGTGCGTGGCAGGCAAGCATATCTCAGTTATGTACTGTTTACATTTCCATTTTATTATTATCACTACCGCAATAAAAAGGCAGGGAAGACACACACACACACAATTCACGTTATTTCTGGCCTCATTCATGTTTATTTTCTTACATTTGCACGGTTTTTAAATGGAAAGTGCCGAACCCATACCAACATAACGCATGCAAGCCGAAAAAGTGTCCAGCGTGGATAGCGATTTGCTTCCTGTGGATCGCTGGGCAGTGTAACTGCACGTGTTTACAGAGGAACGATTCATAGACAGACTTTTCGTCTTTAGGGAATGAATCCTCTGCAAGATGCTGAGGGTCCATGAGTGACTTCGGAGCGCTCCTTCTTTTCCGCGTGTTTGTTCTGTGAAACGTACACTGTAGATTCGCAGATTTATTCTAAGCAACGCTCAATAGGAAATGTTGAAAATTTTTGTCCACGGTGAACCCTCATACACACTAAACCTGCTCTGATGTTTTAATTACGGACATCATAATATTAAAACTTTGGAAACTTGAGCACTACTTAATGGAGATCAATCATTAACTTATACAAGCCATTAATTTTATGCATATTTTTTATATATATGTGTACAACGTTATCGGCAACAAAGAAGTAGTTTTTGTTAAAATTCCTTCCCGGGATATTTGGCCGTAGTCCAATGTTTTCTACAAAACCAGACGTTTCGGCAATGCCATCGACTTCCATCATCAGTGAAAATCGAGTGCGATAACGTGAGGTGGTATATGTTAGTGACCACAGTACTGTGGTTAAGGCTGAAGCAGTAAGTAGAAAGAAGTAGTTTCTATGGTAATATTTCATTTCGAAAATGATTTTAAAAATAAATCTTAGAATATGGAAGTCATGTATGGTTCTCCGTACCGATATTTTTAACTTTCTTGTTAGTTCATTTACGAGTTTTCCCAGGTGTAGTAAACGTTTCGTTTTCACACAATTTTTTCGATTCCAACAGAATTTTTCATAAAACGTGAACTAATATTCCACACATACCAGCAGCGCGGTTTTTAATTTCTGACATGTGGATGTCGGGATTTTCGCCGTTAATCTTATTAAACACGTTCATTATGACACATTTACTTTGGCTTCTTACAGGTATTCCTCTTCCTAATCGGTGTGAAGATTTTGGTTGAGCAATGCAGAAGTATTGTATTCAAAATTGGTAAACACTGTTGAACGAATGTAGTATTGAAAAATACTCTTGTAATGAAATTTGCTTTGTATGCACGTACTGGAAAGCTAGGCTCCGGCAGTCTCGAGGTATACAACATAACTGGTGTGGCTTGGCATGCCAAATTGTCCCCTCCACCTCTCGTATACCACTAGACACGCCTTGCACAGACGACTGCGAATCTTACCAATGTGATATACAAAACTTGACATACTGTACTTTATTTTACTTGACATGTAAAAATTTGTGTAAACTACAAATTGCAACCAATCACACTTATCTGTATCTTATACTTTGAATATTATTTCCAAAAGAAGGTAGTAAAACTGTTTGTTATTGGATTATAAAATATTCAACTTTACCATAATATAGTAGAGATACATTTAAGTAGGATAATAACAGATAGATATGCTACAACAATTACATAACACTCTTGAAAAGTCTAGAGCATCATTCTACACATTTCTCTGTAACAGTTTAAATCATATTATATAAAGAAATAGACAAAATAATATTGTGTTTCGTGACTTACCTTCAATGTCAAGCCAAGGTCGTATAGACGAACTCTTTAGTTATAGAATTAGGTTATTGGGTTTTGTGCGGCACAATAACTACTAACGCATGATTAGCATAAGAAACATCTTATTTTATTAATAAGACAAAAAAAAACTTTATCAAACAATAATCAACAAACAACTCATTAGACAATTCTTATTACATTAAGTTACAAGGACGCAACCAGTACTTTAGTTATTATATTTCCCCTTTTTATATTGTTTTCATTTACACTCTCTCTCTCTCTCTCTCTCTCTCTCTCTCTCTCTCTCTCTCTCTCTCTCTCTCTCTCTCTCTCTCTCTCTCTCTCTCTCTCTCTCTCTCTCTCTCTCTCTTATATCTTTTGGTAAGATCTCATTTTATATATTTTTTATTTTAATTTTGCATTTTTAAATATTTAAACTGTAATATTTTAGTAATTGGACCAATTGATTATCTATTGTACTTATCCTTTCCGCTGATGTCTTTGAGAGTTGCACAACCACGTACTATTCACTGTTTCCCTATAACACTCAAAAATCCGGTTTTAAACAGTTATAAGTTTACCACTGTTATTGATGGTTCATTATTGTATTCTTCACTATGATTTTAGGTTAAGTTATATAAAATTTTTGTTGGCCGACTTAATTTACTCGGCTACTTTCTACATGACTGCGCAGTCTGAAGGCTATCGTCGACTGAGGCTGCCAAGATGGCTTGGCGACGCTCTTACTTAATTCGCCTAGTGGTCACAAACAGGATTTTCTTTACAACTTGCTTTCTGATTGGCTGGAAAATTCTGGAATATTCAAACGTACCGGAAAGCCTGGTCGCCTCGTGGTGATCTCTGCGTAGCACATGTACGCTCTTTTCTTATGAATCACGCATTCTTGGCCATATCGACTAAGCCATAGGGTGTTTAATAAGAAAATTGTATACATATTGATTAAAAAATATTACATATTTTGCCCTGTTACAATAAAACTGATTAGGTTTCCTCTTAGTCGTACTGGTTTTCCTTTAGCAAAGTACTGGTTTCTTCTTATAATTTCTATTACACATATAACATTGTTTTCATCTATTTATCCTTAATATAACAGAATACATTTTATATCTTCATATCAAGATACACTTACAATTTATAATTCAAACCAAAAATGATTTATGAATGCAATTTGGAATTCCAGTTAACAATAGTTCCCTCTTATATTCACATTAAAAATCCCATTTAGTACCCCAACTTCCTCATCACCATGCAAACTACTACTGTTATTTTTTATACAAGACACTACGTGGTTAATACCCAATGGAACATTATTCACTACAACAGATACATAGATAATTACTAAATGTGCTTCAGTCATCTTCAAATAAATCTTCTATACAATCATGTTGTATTTCTCATAAATACAACATCTCAAAATAAACATTACCAACATTACAATTAACATTACCAATATTAAATTAAAACAAACATTTCGCCTTTGAATTTGAATAAAAATTACAGACATTACAACTTTACTTTCAACTTTCTATTAAATATTCCCATTATCTTTTTATTATTTCAACTCCGCATTTCCATTGTAATGTAATATCAAAATTTTTTGATAGTATAATCTGCCAGAATCCTTACCTGTCGTGCGATCTCTATCTCGTAACTTACCTTCAAACACCAGAAAACTTCAGGGCCGCCAATATATTAATTCAGAATTCAGGCTAATATATAAACCTTGTCGACACTTATAATTTTGTGATCCGACTTCCTTTATCTCAGAAAATTCACTCAGATTCGTTAAGACGAGTTTTTTCAGCACAAAGTATAGGAAATGGTAATGGGGCGCAATGACTAAGTCTAACACATGTTATGTTAAACAAATCTCATTTTTTTATTCTATATCAAAACTTCAATTCTCCCTCCCTCCCTCCCTCCCTCCCTCTCTCTCTCTCTCTCTCTCTCTCTCTCGCTCTCCCTTTTCTTCACAAACTATTCCATGTTACGACACCCAAAATTACTTATATGAAATTACAGATGAATAATTACAATAAAATTACCAATGAATAATTACTATAAACTACAAAGTAATAATTACTTGACAAACCAGTACTTGTCTCTCTCTCTCTCTCTCTCTCTCTCTCTCTCTCTCATACTTTTCACCCCCCTAAATTAGAGATCTCATATTATTGATTTAGGTTGCATTGTTTCAGAAAAAAGGAAAATTGATAATAGTTGAAAGTCAGTCGATACTTAACATTCGCTGCACTCCTCTGTGTTGTATCATCACTACAACTTCACGCCGTGCTGTTTAACACTCCGAAACTCGGTTAGAAACTGTTGAATTGTGACACTGTTATGGATTGTTCATTATTATTTTGATGTACTGTTATTTTGAGTTAAATCACATTAGTTAAAACGACATTTTTGTCGGCTGACCCCAACCTAATAGAGCACTCCTTTTACACAACCGCGCGGTTGGTGTGAACCTCGGCGACTGACGCATCCAAAATAGCTAGTCGTCTCTCTGCGTTCGTCTGCTTCGTAGTCAACAGCCGGAAGCAGGTCTCATTATAATTTTTGATTGGTTTATTCTGTTGGCGGAAACGTTCGCATTTACCGTGTGGTGAACTTTGGGTTGGAGTCTAACTATTTTTTCCCATGACCTTCCTTGTTCTCTGCTAAAATTCCAGCCGCAACTGGTACGACCTGGTACTGATTAAGCTACAGGGTGGTTAACAAACCTGGTGTTACCCCATTTAGCCCTGTTACACCATTAAACATTTTAACCATCAAATTTTAATCATTTAACCATTTATTGTAAAGTTCAAATCTACAAAAAAAATTCCAATTTATTACCCAAAATTTCCACATTTTCAATTAATTTAGTCACCTCAAATTAATTTAATTACATTATTTAAAACACTTTAAATTCATTTAATTCCATCATCAAATTTAATTACCTATGGTCAATTATTCCATCAAATAACATATTATTATTGTTATAAAATCAACCAAACCTGTAAATATTGATTACATAAAATACAATGTACATACCCACAACATAACCTAGTATGCCATACATATTATATGTAACACTAATACAAATTTATATACAATCTACATCATATTCATTGTCATTGTTTATAAAAAATCATGACCTATTCAGCTAGTTTTCAAAAACCATTAACTAAATAATTAAATGTTCATCACCACCACATACCTAACCTCCATCATCAAAAATTAATCTAATCTTACTCTTACACATTTCAGTTTTGTTCACATACATTATATTATCTTTTTTAATACAATGCCTGTTTAAATCTGTTTTATTCATTATCCCGTCATAATAATCTACCAGATTACTCCCTATTATTATATCATAAGATCGGTCAACATTAGTTATGGTCAAGTCTTCCTTAGTATTATTTGTTACAATTAAACAGGTTATCAATTCATCAAAATAGCCATCCTCTGCTACTAGTACCCCAATTCTATCTCCAGGTAAGTGCTTATTATCAACATCATCAATATAATCATCATTTGCTGCTGTAATTACTCCGCAAGGTAAGTCTTCATTGTTAACCATATAATTATCATTTATCTCAATATTTATTCTCTCTACTAACCCTTCATAACCTCTATTTAACCTGAACATCTCTATCTCTCCCTCTCTTAAAATCACTTTCCCATCCCCATTTCACACTCTCATTCCACGCAGAGGGTAATACAACATTTTTACAACACCATCTGGCTTTACCAGGTACATCATAAAACATAAAGGGATTATTTGCAGACCATTTGTCTCCCAAATAAATTCTGAAGGAACTTACATCCTCCTTAAATACTCGTGAAGCCTTTACTTCACCTACTACACAGGGAAAATTTGTCCTCCACCCCCCTTTTTCTCTTAATCTCTCTTCATACTCTCTCTCAATCTCATCAACACTCATTACAACCCCATCACTAACCTCAACTAACTTTATACTCTCATCATCACTATTATTACTTGATGTATCATTCGTAGATACCCCACTTTCAACTATATTACCGTTATTACTTGTTATTTCACTATGATAGTTATCACTATTTTCATTCTCACTTACCTTGTCAACTATAACCTTGTTATTATCCGTCATCATCTCACCATTATGATTATCACTTATATTTTCATTATTACTTTCACTTACCTCGTCTAGTTCACTTTCTCTACTCACCTTTCTTTTTCTAATCTCATTTACTTCATCTTGTAATTGTTTTACAATGGTACTACAATGTCCGTCAATCTCGTTTAGACGTTTATTCAAATTACTTTCACTTTTGATATTTTGTTGTTCAATATTATTAATATCACTTTTTAGTTCATTAAATTTACTTAACTTTTCACTTTGTTCATCGAATTTAGTACTTACTTCATTGAAATTACTTTCTAACTTAACATTCACATTATGCGTAATATCATCAGACATTGTTCTTATAAGACTCACCATATCGGCCATCGACCATTCTTTTTCTTTGGTTACCACGGGAGTAGATTCTGCTCTTGCATTACACATTATAATTGACTCTGTTAAACTACTCTCTTTATTTAATACAGGAGTTGACTGAATTTCTGATTCACTCATGACAGTTGAGTCAGTCAGACTAACCTCATTTTCATTATTCTCCATGTTTTTTAAATTATAAAAATTGCATACAAAATTATAAAAAATTTTAAACTGAACTCAAGGTTTTACATTATCAACTCTATTTACTCACTTTTACACATCACGGTAATCACGCACTTATACGTAACTTACAAAAAAAAACACCGTTACCCCAAAATAACCCATTTCTATATCCAAAACTAGGTCTAGCTTATATAAAATAAATTTATATAAGCCGTCCCTGTTCGGGTGCCATTTGTAACAGTTTAAATCATATTATATAAAGAAATAGACAAATATTGTGTGTCGTGACTTACCTTCAATGTCAAGCCAAGGTCATATAGACGAACTCTTTAGTTATAGAATTAGGTTATTGGGTTTTTGTGCAGCGCAATAACTACTAACGCATGATTAGCATAAGAAACATCTTAATTTAAGAATTTTACCTTATATAATCCACTAGTCGATCTCAGTTTTTCAATTACGACATGTTTCAGGGACTAAATCCCCATCCTCAGGTACAGTAAAATGCTATTCCCCTAATACATAGGGGTCGTCGAAAAGTTTAAAACGTTTATACACATAAACACCACACACACAAAACTCACCATGAACAAATTAACATATATACATAAACATATGAAAACGTTATAAGTGACTCGATGCACCGGTCAACCCCTGATCGTCAACTAACATGTATTCGCGCTTCACTGCTTATCTTCAACGCGGTATCATATAATTTATTGGATTTAAACATCAGCTGATCGTTGAGTAACTGTTCTTCATTTATTTTGGAGGCCCTGTATATTTCAAACTCTTCTAGGCCATTCAGGAGATGATCTTTATTACATATGTGTATCGGCTCCATGCTTTCTTTGAATCCGGTGTAACTATGGTTTTCGTTTATGAGGTGGAGTCCTTAATTTGATGAGGTGGTTTGGGGATTCTTTTTTTGGTAGGTGTTCTTTAAACCTCTCGATAAATTTTCTCCCCGTCTGTCCGATATAGAACTTATCGCACTCACTGCACTGGATTCTATACACTCCTGAACATTCCTCCGATGTTATTGGAGCACGTGGCTTAAGTATATTTTTTAGATTACTCATGGTCTTGAATGAAACATTTATCAAAAAAGAATCCCCAAGCCACCTCATCAAATTACGCACTTCACCTCATAAACGAAAACCATAGTTACACCGGATTCAAAGAAAACATGGAGCCGATACACATATGTAATAAAGGTCATCTCCTGAACGCCCTAGAAGAGTTTGAAATATACAGGGCCTCCAAAATAAATGAAGAACAGTTACTCAACGATCAGCTGATGTTTAAATCCAATAAATTATATGATACCGCGTTGAAGATAAGCAGTGAAGCGCGAATACATGTTAGTTGACGATCAGGGGTTGACCGGTGCATCGAGTCACTTATAACGTTTTCATATGTTTATGTATATATGTTAATTTGTTCATGGTGAGTTTTGTGCGTGTGGTGTTTATGTGTATAAACGTTTTAAACTTTTTGAAGACCCCTATGTATTAGGGGAATAGCATTTTACTGTACCTGAGGATGGGGATTTAGTCCCTGAAACATGTCGTAATTGAAAAACTGAGATCGACTAGTGGATTATATAAGGTAAAATTCTTAAATTAATCATAATAGCGATCTGGAGACTGCATAAAATGTATAAGAAACATCTTATTTTCTTAAGAAGACAAAAAAACTTTATCAAACAATAATCAACAAACAACCCAATTCTTATTACATTAAGTTACAAGGAAGCAAACCAGTACTTTAGTTATTATATTTCCTTTTTTTATATATTATTTTCATTTACACTCTCTCTCTCTCTCTCTCTCTCTCTCTCTTTTATATCTTTTGGTGAGATCTCTTTTTTTTTAATTGAAACCGTAATATTTTAGTAATTGGGCCAATTGATTATCTGTTGTACTTATCCTTTCCGCTGACGTCTTTGAGAGTTGCACAACCACGTACTATTCACTGTTTCCGTATAACACTCAAAAATCCGGTTTTAAACGGTTATAAGTTTACCACTGTTATTGATGGTTCATTATTGTATTCTTCACTATGATTTTAGATTAAGTTATAACATTTTTGTCGGCCGACTTAATTTACCTGGGTACTTTCTACATGACCGCGCGGTCTGAAGGCTATCGTCGACTGAGGCTGCCAAGATGGCTTGGCAATGCTCTTACTTAATTCACCTCGTGGTCACAAACAGAATGGTCTTTACAACTCGCTTTCTGATTGGCTGGAAAAATTCTGGAATATTCAAACGTACCGGAAAGCAGCCTGCCTGGTCACCTTGTGGTGATTTCTGCGTAGCACATATACGCTCTTTTCTGAAGAATCGCGCATTCTTGGCCATATCGTACCTCGCCATACCTGGCACACCGACTAAGCCATAAGGTGTTTAATAAGAAAATTTTGTACATGTTGATTAAAAAATATTACATATTTTGCCCCGTTACATCTCGACTAGCCCAGCATGCAACGCCTGTGTGAAGGCTGTGCACACACATAGCCTCCAGACTGTTTGAGCACTTGTAACTACCCAAATTATGCAGGCATGCCTCTAGAATGGAAAATTATTCTGGAACTTCTGCAGCGAGTGTGTGTGTGTGCACGCGTGCGCACGCGCGTCTATAGCCGGCTTAGAACTTAGTTACACGTGGCGATATTGTAGAGTGCGGATTAGTGGAAAGTGATTATTGTGTTAATTAGTGCGGTATTGTAATAAGGTGACTTTATTAGTGCGTGTGGACAAATTTAACTTGAATTATTGTATGAGAGTACCTGGTTGATTTCAAATTGTTATTTGTGACTAATTAAAGCCGGTAATTAGTGACTTCATTGGGTCTGTAATTTGTTTCCACTGTACAATACGACGATCTGTGAGACTGGTGTAACAATATTATAGTAGAGTTGATTTAGATACCAAAAAATACGGACATTTTTTTTTCAAAGTAGCGTTTGAGATAGGCTGTTCTTTCGAAAACAGGTTCCAAATTGAGTTTCAGTCTTTGAATTATAATGGTAAATTTTTGCTGGACAAAGATGAAACAAAAAGGCAAATTAAAGCATATTTCACAAATTATAACACATTTCTGAGGATTTTTCTTAAAATATCATATTTTAACTTATTTCAGAAAATTCACATCCCTTTCAACACATAATAAAACAGTTTTCTGTAAATGTAATGTACAGTAATATAATAGTTATTACATTTTTTAATATTAAACATAATGTTTTGGATGTATTCACATGTATTTATATTGACTTTAGTGTCAATTTAAACTTCAGTAAACTCGATGTTTGGTGCGTGCGTGTATGTGTGTGGGAGGAGGGGTATGGACAACTGTTTGCCTTTTTATGATTTTATAATGTACTTTATTTATTTGCTTGTTACAGGAAACCAGATGTAGCCAGTAATTTATCTGATGTTAACGTGAAAAGACAAATGTTCAGAGAAAAGAAAAGAAGGCATAACCTAACAATAAATCGAGCCGAGGGACAAAACCAGACAAAAAATCTGGTTCACTTTATCAACTTCCTGAATCGTAAATGTATACAGACAAGCTTTCAAACTTGGCAACCAAAGTGACTTTTCCAAGCAAAATGAAATAATGTTTTATGAAGGTTGTGGTTGTAGGCGTTTGTTGACAGGATTCAAAGTCTTATGGCTGTGCTTCCTGGAGAAGTTGATTCTTTCTGTGTAGACACCATTTTTAAAATTGTGTCACGGAGAGCTTTTAAAAGTGTCTAACATCCATTTAGATATAAAAATGTAAGTTAGTTAGTAATGGCAGTATTGTAGCTCATTGCTGTAGTGACAAAAACAGTGTGCATGTGTGTGTCCTGGTGTGTGGTATGAATATTGTAACGTAACGAAAATATGGTCCCCTACGTTACATAAATCAATTTATAAGTTTTAAAATAAAATTAAAAAAAAAATAATTATCCATACTCGTAAAAGGTCAGAAACCCAACCCATTATTGAATAAATGAATTATCCCCAATAAGAATACAAGGTAGAAAGAAAAAAAATTAATAATGTTAATAAATACAAACTTCAAAGTTCAGTGAAAGGTGTAAACGATAGACATTGACAAATAATGTAAAAACTAACTTAGACTGTTTTATAATAATTGATGTTTTAAATGAGAGGAGAATGATTAAGTATTACATGATTTATTTCATAAAAATGTACCTGTTATTACGTTGTATTATTATCATGATAGTTATGTTATTTTTTGTGTGTAGCAAGTGGAGTAATTCTTTTAATAGAGTACCATTTAATTTCATTTTGAGTTATCAATATATCATTATAGAGCTGTTGTTAAACTTTATATATTTAAATGTTTGTATACATGTAATTAGTTAGTAGGCTGATTATAATTGTAAACTTGGCCAGAAAGGCTATAATTGTTAACGAGATACAAAAGGGTTTAGTGTAATAATATCATAAACAAATGAAGGATTCTATAATAATGCAGGTAGTAACAAATTAAAATCAGAAGTAGATAGAAATGTAATGATAGGCCTAAAAACCAGTAACATTGTATAGTAAGTCAGGTCAGAAAGGTTAGGTAAAGAAATTTGTAAGAAATACTAAATAGAATCTAATGAGTTAGGAGAAGTTAATAATAATTGCTAATAACAGATAAATAAATTCTCAAAATGCAATAGTGCAATGATACCGATAGGTAATGTTTTGTAACAGAAAAATAATACTTGTTAGAGTAAGTAGATTAAGAGGAAACGACAGCAAAATATATAAAATTTAGTAACAAATAATATGTAAAATTATAATAGGATATAATGTAAATTTAGTAAAGGATTATTTTGATGAGTGTAAGAACATTGTATGATAATGGTTATAGTATAATATATAATATCCAATAAGAAGAGACAGGATGGTTGTCAAGGACAACGAGAGATATCAAATTTGTTGATTCGATTATTGAATAATTATCTATGAACGAAGACGGTTTAGTTTTGGATGCACTCAGAAAAGATTTGATTAAATTAAATTAAAACAATACAATTGGGAAACAAATTAAGTAATAAATCACCATAGTATGGCTCATTGACATTCAACCGTCTTATATAACCGAACAATCATAAACCAGTACATGAAAATTGACTAAATCTAAAGGAAGAACTCTAATAGTAAAACTCAATATAATGAGCAAATATTAACTTAATTAATCAAACAAAGCAGAGAAATAACTACCTGAATAGAGTTATATAATCCAATAATATAAAGAACGAAAATAAAACACAAAATTATACTTGAACATCAGTTTCCACAATTCAATAGAAAAAGCGTAATTGGACACGAAATACGTTGAAACTCGTAACCACAAACTCTGACATTGGTGAACAAAACGAGCGGCATTCTGCATCATCCCAGGACCAAGGATTCAACTTTTATTTCGAACTTGGAGTGAAAACTGGCGAGGATTAATTCATCTGTATTCCATTACTGACCAAACACTTCTACGAGGTTATCTGTCCACGGCCTTACCAAGCAACGATGTCCAGCGGACGGTAAAAATACAATTATTTTAAATAATATTTAATAAGAACTTAATACTATATTGTAATACCTTGTAATCCTATTTATGCATTTTCTGACCTTACCAATAGTTGAAAGAACCTTCACTCCCTGTGTTTAAAGAAATACAAAATCATAACTAAAATAATATACAACTCTGAATCCGATCGATAATCGATTACTTCTAATACTATAGACTTTTGTATCTCCGTAAAGAAAAAACTTTGTTGGCAAGAAATATTAAAACCATAATAAAGAATCCTTTCAGAATTTAATGATATCTTCTCATTTATATAATATTTAGTGTAGTGTGAACAAGTTATAAAATAAGTAGAGAGTGTAACGTAGGAATTATTGTACACGGTAACTAACCTATAATTTTCAGCTGTCTGTAAACCACAGTGCTACTCGCCGACTACTGTTGTATTAAAGAGAATGAGAAACCGATAAGAATTCCTTCTCTTCTCTTCAAACGCGGGCTAGGCTTGAACGGGAAAATTAGAATTACACACTTAATACATAAAATTCATCACAACACAAATATAGTAATAGAGAGAAACTGGGGCATATTTAAACATTATTATACCTTCGCTTATTGTGAAATAATATAATATGTACTCCTGCGTTCATTATTTATTAATACAGTAAAAGACAAAATTTCAAGTGTCAGGTGCAATATTATAAATTTTATGTGGGACAGCTTTCTGTAGTTTGTGATAGAGATGTAGTCAGCAAAACATCATGTTTCTATTGAAAAATAATCATTCAACCCTTCTCTTAAATGGGATATAAACCAAAGGCTGTCATATTTATTAAATACAATGATCAATGTATACAATACAAACTCTAGTGACTCAAGTCATATATTCTTATGATTGTAAACGTTGTTTCCTGTTATTTACTTACTGATTTTAGTTATGTATTATTTGCTTTCAGAGTAGATAAGAGGTAGGTGTTCCTCCTACTTTTCTATAACAGTCAGTGGAAATAACCTGTAAATTGGAGGATAAATTCTTTTAATATGATTTAAATGAATGTTAATAACTACTCACTGGTGACCAGTTACTGTTACAATTCACAAAGTTATAGCCACTCCTTTGAAGTCTTCTGACTCACGATGTCATGTGAAATGATGAGTTACTTGGCTCCCACAAAACTCACTTAGCTAAGTGTCTTCCTTTTTGTCTTGCAGAAGCACTGGTTCTTTGTTTGCTTTACTATTTACTCCATTTTTTGTGACCCCTGTCCTTCCCAAATCCACCACTGTACAAGCACATAAATTTCTCATATAATTTTCTGCCTAAAGACATTCAAGGCAGAAATATTCACCACTGTCAGGATGTAAACTTCTGATCCATTCATTACTACTTGTATGAACAGAGTTCCATAAATGTCATTTTAATCATGTGGGAGATTTGTTGAAGCGTTCACAACCAACATGGCTTAAGTATGTACCATATAATTTGGAGAAAAAAAAATAAAATTTTTCCCCTTTAAATCAGTTTATCTACTGCATGAAAATTAACTTTATTATGTACTTACCACCATAATCAGTAAAATTCCATTTTTAAAATAATGAATAAGGCCTTTTCGAAATATTAAAATTTCATCATCAGTTCATACACTGTAATGTTCCTGTTATGATGTTTTTCTTTAAATGTATAACTGTTGTTAACTGTGTCTACTACCTCTTACTGTACTTCATTTTGAACTTTCCACTGCCATCATTATTGGGTGAAACCAAGCCAGATATGTATTGAAATAATTGATCACTTTCAAATATTGTCTGTTGATTCATCAATTTGTCATATTTTTTATGAAGGTATATATATAATTTTTTTAACTATATAACATTTAACAATGGTTACCAACTTCCAGTCAGAAAGTAAAATAATAACATAAAGAAATTAACGGGAGATTCTTAAAACAATTGACGGAAGTTGGTAAAATGTTTAACGGAAAAATGTGGACAAAGTTCCCGTGAAGAGCGGTAGCGGCAAGAACCATTAGGAGGGGCGATGGCAAAAGGGGAGGGGCCTAAAGTATAAAAGCCTACAATGCACAGGAGACGGACGTTGTTCAAGACCTGATGATGTCAGAGATCACGAAAAGCTTTGTCTGAACAAAAAATTGTAGTAGTTTAGCAACTTCATAAAAGAAATAGTAAGGATGGCTGCTAATTCAAATAATACGAAGAATAAAACAAGCGAATTGCAAGCAGATAAATATAAAAATGTAAGGGAATTTTTTAAATATTTAAAAATTAAAGCAAAAGTGAAAAAAACAGTAGGGAAAATTTAGTTCAATAAACAGTGTTTAATTAATAAAATAACTCCAAAATACGCAAAAATTAAAATTAATAACAAAAGTAAAGTAGCAAACCAATATGGCAGAAAAAATATGGATAAAACTTGAAATAAAGAACTTATACAGTAAAATAAATAGACATATCAAAGAAATGTATCAATTACATCAAAAATTATATACAAGTTACAATTATATAGAAATAGAAGAAATGAAAAAAGAGTTTGGTGAAAAATGTATAGAAAAGAAAATAAGAAAAATGGAAGAGAGATTAAATAAGAAACTCAAGAAATTAATAGAAGGAACAAGAAATAAAAATAAAGAAAAAGAAATAAAATTTGCTGAAAAAGTATTAAATTTAACAGAAACAAAGTTTACAGAAAATGAACATAAATTATAGGGAAAAGTTTAAAATATGCAACAAAAACAAATATAGATAAAGAAAATACAATAATAGAATGTGAAGAAATAATCGATAAAATAAAAAATGAAGAAACTAAAAAACACCTAAGAAGTGAAGTAAAAGAAATAGTAGAAAAAATATGTAAGAAAAACAAAAATGCAAGAAATAAAAATGAAACACAAATAAATAGAAATATAAGAGAATTAAAAAAGAAAATCACGGAGAACAATTTGATAGTTATAAAAGCAGATAAAGGTAACACAGCAGTGGTAATGAACAAAAGAGATTATATCAAAAAAGGAGAACAATTTATACAAAAAGGACCATATAAAGAAATAAAATATGATTACACAAGTAAATTTCAAGCACAAACAAAGAAATTGATAAAAAAGACAACATATTTAACAGAATGGCAAAAGAAACAAAAAATAGAACATAATCCTGAAGCTCCTAAATTTAGATGTCAAATTAAGTTACATAAAAAAGAAATGCCATTAAGACCTATAGTATCATTTATAAATTCGCCAACATATAAAATATCAAAAGAAATAAGTAAAAGAATCAAAATGGCATATGAAAAAGAAGAACTCCACAGCATAGAAAATAGCAAAAAGGTAATAGAAAAGTTAAAAGAAATAACCATAACAAATAAGACAAAACTAATGTCATTAGATATAAAAGATATGTACACTAACATACCAATAGCAAAAACAGTAGAAATAATAAAGAAAAACAAATTAAGTAATGTAGAATGGAAAAACGAAATAATAGAAGGATTGGAATTATGCCTAAGCCAAAATTACTTCAGATTTAACAACAAATTTTACATACAAGAAAATGGATTACCAATGGGATCACCGCTTTCACCATTAATGGCAGAAATATTCATGAATAGCTTTGTAATCAAAATTTTAAAAGATGTAGATAAAGAAAGAAGAATTAAAAAATGGATCAGGTATGTAGATGACATACTAATAGTTTGGGAAGGTGAAGTAAATGAATTTAAAAAATTTATGGAAGAATTAAATAACATAGAAAAAACAATAAAATTTCAAGAAGAAATTGGAGGATTAGAAATTAATTTCCTGGATATCAATATAAAAATTGAAGATAACAAACTCAAATTCGATATATATAGGAAAGAAACATACTCAGATTTAATAATTCCACAAGAATCATATCATCCAGTCAATTATAAAATGGCAGCATTAAATTCATTTTGCTATAGAGCTATAAATTATCTAGAAAATGAAGAACTCGAACAAAAAGAATTAAAGAAAATACAACAAATAGCAAAAAATAATAATTACAACCCTAAAATAATGAATAGAATAGTTAGAAAAATAGAAGAAAATAAAGAAATAGAAAAGAACAAAGAAAAAACAAATGAAGAAAAGAAATATAAAGGAGCAATAACATACATAGGATATCAAACAAAAATGCTTCGAAAAATACGAAATACAGATAGGAATAAAGAAAACGAAAAATGTATTCGAATATATAAAAAATGATAAAACAGAAGAAATTCCAATAACAGAAAAAAGCGGCGTATACAAATTAAAATGTGGGGAATGTAATAAGATATATCTGGGCGAAACCAGAAGAAAATTTAAAATTCGAATGAATGAACATGCAAAAGGAGAAGGGGTTAAAACAACGAACTCACTATACGCAAGACATTTCAATGAATCAGGCCATAAATTCCTAAATCCAAATGAAAATATGAAAATAATCAAAATAGAAAACAATCCGCAAAAAAGAAAACTGATAGAAGAACTAGAAATACTTAAAGTTAAAAAAGAAGATAAGAATAAATTAATGAATATAAAAGTGGATTTTACAAATGAAGAAATATTTTATTATATATTAAACAATAAACAAAAAATAAATTAAAATAATAAGAATAACACACTAAAATTGACGAAATGTAATAAAAGGTTACAAAAAAGTTATAAGTCAAGAAAATAAAATAGTAACATGAAGAAAATAATGGGAGATTCATAAAATAAGTGACGGACGTTGGTAAAATACCTAACGGAAAATATAGATGAAGTTCCCATGAAGAGTGTTTCCAGTAAAACAATGAACTCACTATATGCAAGACTTTAATAAACTCATAAAAGTGAATTTACAAATGAAGAAATATTTTTAATATAGTAAACAATAAATAAAATTAAAATAATAAGAGGAATACATTAAAATTGACGAAGTGTAATAAAAGATTACAAAACAGTTATAAGTCAGAAAGTAAAATAATAACATAAAGAAATTAACGGGAGATTCTTAAAACAATTGATGGAATTTGGTAAAATGCCTAACGGAAAAATGTGGACAAAGTTCCCGTGAAGAGCGGTAGCGGCAAGAACCATGGGGAGGGGCCTAAAGTATAAAAGCCTACAACGCACAGGAGACAGACGTTGTTCAAGACCTGATGATGTCAGAGATGACGAAAAGCTTTGTCTGAACAAAAAATTGTAGTAGTTTAGCAACTTCGTAAAAGAAATAGTATTTCTGAATTGTCAGATTAAAACAGAAAAAGAACAAACATTAACAAATGAAAATTCATTAGGTGGCCAATATTCTTGTACATTGGTAAATCTCAAAAGCTTCATTGCAAGCGAATTTTGTGCGAAACACAAAAAAAAAACAGGGAGACATGTCTAGCACCCTACCTTACTTGCTTTTCCAACACTGTAGTTGGTCACTTTTCAAGTCATCTATTCAGAACCAAGTATTAGTGGAAAACGAGTTCTGCCACAAAAGGGAGACATGTGTAGTAACAGGCAAGTTTTCCCTTGCTTTGCCTAACTTACTTCGAGTTAGTTTTTTTACTCACAAAAACCAACTATTGTTTTAAAGGCATAGTGGTTTCCATCTGTACTTTAGTTTGCATGTTAACCTAACAACTTTTGGCATCACAGGCACACATCGGAGCTATATTATTGCTAGAATCATTGCTCATAAAAAATATGACAATAGAAAACAATTGCAATAATTGTCACCAAGCTATTTTATAACATACACACAAAAAATGTTCATAATTTCTATTAACTAACAAAAAATATATGCAATATTCACTAAATCTCAACACCAAAAATCGCATAATTGAAATGCCAAAAATAAGTTCTTGGATTTCGTTGTCCATGACGTGGCCGTTACTTAACTAAATACAACTATTTCATTAACGACTCGGAACACAAAGTTTTTTATGAGTAAAACATAAAGTTTTACCTTACAACCTGAACCGGTTTTCACTTTTAAAAAGCTTCTTCAGAGGTTGCCGCTGGTAGCGCTGTCCGTTCTGTTGTGGGCAACGGAATCGATTTTCGAAAGATCATTGTTGTGTGTGTGGGGTGAGATATGTTCGAATAATGTGTGCGATTTGAATTGTGTCTGTTCGTTTAGGATGTCATTTTTATTTGTTTTCGTGTGTTTGTATATTTCCATTTGTTCTAGTGTAGTTGTCGGCCTTTTGTGTGTACGTGAAGAATGTTCATGTTATTGTCGATGTTTTTGTATGTGTGGTTTGCTTCAGTGAGGTGGTTTGCAAAAATAAATATAGGAACAGTTATTGAGAAAGTACCAAAAATTTTACAAAAAAGTGGATTTGGTCCAATATGGTTATGAGTCCTCAAGTTCAGAATTGAAAAGATTCATGTTTGCATAGTAAATCCAGTTTCTGTTGGTTAATATTGTATGATACCAGGTCTGTTGCTGTTATAATAATTTATAGTTAAAAAAAACTGTTAGTATGTTTATTCATTTGTTCATTACAGATCCTTCAAGAAGGTACTTTGCAATATTATCTTGAATGAAGAAGTCCATCCATCAACACTTCATTACAGTTTCAACAGTGTATTGAAGATTGAACTCATCAAGGAATTTATTATTAAGAGGTACCTTTTAAATTTGTTGATACAAATTACAAAATATACTTGAATATAGAACAGAAATATTTGCGGTTATAAAAGAGTGACAGAAAGTCTGTTAACTGTAACATGTTTTTGCTTTTAACAAGTACATATAATAAACACAACTAAATTATACCTGTGACAAGGATTTTACCTGCACTGATGTCAACGTATTAAGCAGAGAGAGTCCAACAATCAAACTATCACATTGCAGGTTTTATTCAGTCACTGTAAACCAGCTTGCACTTTATAAACAATTTTTCATAAATATAGTAATCAGGTATTCAATGCAGTGAAATCTCACTCATAACCTTTGTGGTTTTAGTTAATAATACTGTTTTTTGGTTAACACATGTCTTTTTATTTCTTTTAAAACCAAACATTGTCCCCATGCTATGATGAGGCATCCTCAGTGGCTTGACTCGTTTGGTTTTATATGAAATAAAAAGATGTGTGTTCAACTGAAAAACATGTTATTTATACAGTGAAATGTCTTTACAACATAAAATATTCTGGCCATAGTGTTAATACAATGTAAAATTCCTGTTAATTTAATTATATTTTCAATTACAGTAAACCTATTAAAATGTTTCCCCATGGATATTATGTTTTTTCTTGCAGTATTGTAGCAATATGAACTGTGATCCTGTCATTGACATTTGAAAAGCAGGCCTTTTTCTTGTGATCTTTCCCATGTTGTAAACACAGACCTTTCAACATTTTCACAGCTACCTATGTAAATGTTGAGGAACTTTGAGAGTTTAAGAGGGAAGGTTATTACTTCTGAATTCCATAAAATCGTGCCTCCAGAAAAGTATGATTTCAACAAAATTAATTTTGTGGGCTGGATTCTTGGCCAAACCCAGTTTTAATAATAATAAACTTGATCATATTCTATAATAACAAAATTAATTGTGTCTGCAAATCAAAATCAGTTACTTGGTATTATATCATGTGTGTGTTGTATTAGAGGAGAGGTGACTGAAACAGCTGTGTAGATTAGAAACTTCTCAGTTATTCATTCAGTCAGTTGCATATCCAGCCTTCCTCAGATAAAAGAAATGCTCCGTGAGATTTGTACAATATGATGTACTAGAGTCCTTTTTCAGTATCTTCTGTTGCCTTATTTTGCTACAATACTGAGTGAAACATGGATATATTGTAGCCTCATGTGAAGTGATAAGAGTATGTTGTGTATACTTTATAAAACTATGTTACTGGTGTTCACTTGGCACTTGGCAACATTAATGAAATATTTTGAACCAATGTTAGTTTTCTTGATATATTTTGAAAACAGTGAAATTGGCTTATAACAGTTTATAAATGAATTAAAATTAAAAAATTTTGTTGCAACTAGGAAAGAAAGATTTTCTTAGCTTTTTTGCATATCATTTCAGGTATGTTGGTGTATGGCCCTGCAACTGAGGCTGATTAGACAGAAGAGAACATGTTTATAATAGCATTTTTTTGCCCCGTGACATTGATGATATCATGCACTAAACTAATGAGGCAATTTGGAGTACGTTAACAGAAGGGTTAGGTCAGACAATTACCATCATTATAATTTATCACACGTTTTGACTATTAAACAGTCTGTGGTCGTCTTCATGTGTAAATTAACCTAGTAAATTACATACAAACTTAAGCCTACCCAAGATTCGTTCACTATCAAGCATGAACGGTCAACAAAAAATTTAATAAACAATCACCACCTACAAACTTAAAACCAACTATAGAAAAAGTATACAAAAAAGAACCGTTACTAACCCTCCAAGTCTGCTGGACAGAACCGGGAATCACCACCATACTGATGTAAGTTTACACAACAAATAACAACTTGTATCAGTGTGGTGGCATTCCCTGTTCTGTCCATAATTTCTCTGTAGTTGGATTTTTGTCCAACGTAACCTTCTGTTAATTTTCACACACCATCGAACTTTAGGATTAAAGATCGTATGAATTTGGAGTACATTTTTCTTCTACTGACACTTTACTGTAGTCACATCTTGTAACTCGACAGTCTACTTATTCAGGTTAATCAGGATATTGAAGTGGCCCATATGGAATAATTGCCAGTTTCACCAACATCAGTTAAGAATGTAAAGGCTTAGATCTTCTACTAAAGATTTAATTGGAAATAACCTGTTTTATAACGCTGTGTTGCAGCAGGTGTTAAAATCATTGCTTAACTTAATGAGAAATTTTTTTAGTGTTAGGTAAAACAGTCATTAAAAAAATTATAGCTAACCTTAAAATTCTGTTTGGTGTCATTTCCATGTATGTTGTTATGTATGAAGTAGTCATTTATGCATTTTAAATAAAAAATATATGCACAGTTTGGTCAGTTTCTGTTCAAGTATAAAGAAGATCTCACTCGCACCTTCTCCACTATGATCCTTTGGCTGAATTAAAGATATAAACCTTTCATTTACGTATTCTTATATAAACCACTTAATTCGTATTGAATTATATGAACTAACTGTGTAAATATTGCTAAGTCAGTGGTTTCATCAATTTTAATGGCTACACGACTACTTTATTTCATTTTGGATTAAATTAAGGCACACCTCAAAAATGCATCCAACAATTGAACCATCATGTTCAGACATTAAATTTATGAGACCACAAAATACTCCGAGATTGCTTGAATTTTCAGTTGCATCATACCACTTAAAGAAAAGTTCAAACTTCCACAAAACTTGATGCAGTCCATTAGTTTCCCAAGTATGTATTGATTTTTAGATGCATTTTCTTAATTTTTAAATTGTAAACACTGTACTTTCCTTAACATAGAACTGTACTGGTATTTTCCTTAGAAAATTCTGTACTGGTATTTATGTGTAGAACTGCAATTTATGTACTCCTATATACTGCTATTTCGCTGGACTTTTTTTAACATTGAAATGTTTTTAAGTCATTAACATCTGACATAGTCTATGCTATATTGCTTGTTTTTTCAATTAAACGAATATAAGAAAACAAATGGTTTTCCATTTCACAGGCTCATAACCAGTGAGCAGAGCCATACATTGCTTTGCTGAAATTCATAGTAAATCTACTTTTGTTTTCACATTATTTTTTCTTTTGAGTTCTTGTATTGGTGGCCTGAATTCTTTTGATTTTAATTTGGCTTGAAAATCAAACAAAATGTTTTAAACATAATTTATTTTTCCCTAATACATTTAGCCTACATAAATAATACAGTAATCATTGCAACATTACCAAAACAATACATTGATTGTTTTAAAACACTGGGAGGGAAATTAAAGGCAACGGTTGTGTTGCCTGCAGTGTCATGGTATGGAAATTCCCTTCCTTTCCCACTTTGTCCCAACTGCTACTCCCACAACATATGTAGTCCTAAACTACTGTTAATTCTACAAACATTATACATTGTTACTGTCAATAATTCCAGGGTTATTGACTGTATTATGGATTTTACTGCTGAACTATTTCCCTACTAAAATGTGAAAAATGGTTTTGAACTGAAGTTTATATTAATTCCCTTAACATTTGTAGGAGCATTCCAGCTTAGGAGTATTCGTTCATAACATCTCAGGCACTATTATGTGAAGAACACAAGAATTTTGTCTAATGGATTGTATACTGAATAAAGTGAAAGCATTAAGCCAACCACATTTAAATAGACCCAGTGATTTTGTGAAATTTATGGATTCAGAAGTTTGTTATAATTGTCACCACAGCTGGTTAAAAAATATGTATTTTACCTGCAACAGAATTTTGCAAAACTTTTAAAAAGTTTTTAAAAGCCTGGTTACAAAGATGGCTGTCTCCGTTTAGCAAAATTTTACAGGAGAGCAGAAAAACTGCTTTCCATAAAATTATTAACACTAAACTTGAATTTTTTTCTGTAGATTCATGGTAGTCTAAAAATTTAAAAAGCACTAATATCTGCTTCTTTGAGTTAGAAAATAAGCAGAAATTTGCAGCTGACTTATGGAGTTGGCCATGTTTGTAACCAAGATTGGGAGTTGGCTGATTTTGTAACAAAGATAGGATACTGGTGACTGTTGCAGTAATTTAGTTATCAGGAGTATAAAATAAAAGTTTGTTGATAAACAGTAAAAAAAAAAAAGTCATTTATTATCAAAAAACAATACACAGATTCAATAATACTTTTATTAAAAATGAAACAAATTCAATTAAACAGCAATATTACCAATACTGAAAGAACACAAATGTCAAAACAAAACTTTACTGGATGTCATTATCTTGCAAAATAACCTCAATAACATCATTGCATTCATCAGCAGGCGTATTTCCAGTCACAATGAAAAGCTTCTCTAGGAAGTTCAGGTTTTGTGTCATTTTCTTCTATTATTTTCTTAAGCCATTGCAATTTTTGTAGTTCCTTCCAGTTTTCACCATAATGCTTAACAAGCAATTTTTCAACTTCAATTATTTTAGAGGGCTTCACTTTGACACCTATAACTAACTCTGTTGGATTAATAACCATAGGCTTTTTTGCTTTTCTTTGTTATTGACAAAGGCTGTGCTATATTCATGTTATAGTTGTTTTCTCCACTTACAGATATGGAGCATTTCATTTTAGTTGAAACAAGTTTTCGAACTTTTGAAATTTGGAAATGAAGTGCAGCCAGATCTTTGACATTTTGTTTTGCTTCAGCTTTCCAATCACAGTTAGTCCAGTCAGTTCCCAAAATTTTGAGGGTACCATGGCTTTGGAAAACCTGATGGTACTCCTCCAGCTGAATAACAGTTTCCATTTTTTGTTCATCTCTTTCAATCAGTCCAAACACTCTATCACTGGGCATGTATGAGTGCCCAGTAACAGGGAAAACTATTTCCATTTTTTTTATATGTGATGGGGCACGAGCCAACCAGGCAAGGCACATTGTTAAAATTGTGGTATTTTTGTTCTGTCCTGGGCACCCATCAGCCACCAATCGAACAGTATGAACTTCGTTTAAGGCCCCGTTATTTACTTTTCCCTGAAGTTCATTGAAAACTGTGGAAGCAATTTCATTTGAGGACTTTTTTATTTCATGCTCAGCCCACGAATACACTGAAACATTTTCTTTATCTAGAGCTGATTTACCAGTGGACTTCCCAGAAACGATGGTCAAATTATAGCAGTACAACTGTGTAGAATAGTATGTAATTTGATCTGGCAGCTGTGGAATTGGCATATTCTTCTGCATATCAAAAGACATAATAAAAACCCCAGCTTCATCTTTTTTTAAGAAATCATAAAAACTTTTGGCTTGAGTTTTATGCACTGTTAGATCGGTGTTTAGCTTTTGTTTAACGTTTTCATTTTTCTCTTGCTTAATTTTCTCATTCAACTGTAAGCATGTTGAGCATACATCGGTGGTTGGACTTTTAAAACTAATATTGAAATTAGTAACAAATATTTATGAAACAGTGACTCTTTAACTTTCAGTTCATCAGAAACTGATTCCTGATACATCCTCCACATTTTTGCTATATTAAGGGTGGAATGTAAATAGATACGGGCAGTTTTAGCTCTAGAATAATGTGATTCACACCCTTTTAAATTTTTTAATAAATGATTTGATTGACTCTGTTTTGTGCTCATACATAGCAGCTTTTGTGTACCCTCCACGGGTCTCTACTGGAACTAGAGATCCATCAACTTTGAAACGCTTGTACACTCCTTGAACCCTGTGTCTTGTAATTTCCAGGACATTTAAAAAAAGTGTCTCTACAAACTTCCACTTTGTGTCCAGCCGTATTTTCAATGAAATAAGAAAAAGTGATGGTTTTCTTAACCCCTTTGTCCATTCTCTGGCCTATGTCGCTCTGGAGCATCTGCAGAACAATATTTTAACATTTATTGTTGTATTGGAGTGTTAGTGGTCTCAGATATTTCTACTAGTAATTTTATACAAACCACTATTTTGCCTTTGGTATTGACGAGCGCTTTCGGCAGTCAAGCCATCTTCAGTCACTTACCAACCTAGGTGGTAAACCTGAAGATGGCTTGACTGCCGAAAGCGCTTGTCAATACCAAAGGCAAAATAGTGGTTTGTATAAAATTACTATTAGAAATATTTTAACAAAAACATATCTTGAGCAACTTTTGATCTGACCGCATAGAATGTTGCATGAAATCTCTTCAAGTCCTCCATCCTCAAAAGACTGCAGTTTTTGCGTTTACCTCTGTGACCACAAGTAGGAAAAACGGGCATGCTTTTTGGTCCATATCTGGAACAGACAAAAGTACACAAAAATTAGTTTTTCTTTTTTAAATTAACTGATTAATCTGTAATTAGTATGATGAGAACATAAGTGAGTACAATACGCAATATTCACATCTAAACACAACACACTAAACCAGTATTTTGTTGACACATTGGTAAATTAAATAGTAATTGTGCTAAAGTTGCTCAAAACAACATTTACTATCTTCTTTACAGTTTGATATTGCATTATTTGTAATTGAAATTCTACTGGTATTATTTAGGTCTTGGCATTACAACACTACACAATCATCATGATTATTGAAGACATTAACAGTGTTCATTAAAATTTAACATTATGTGAAAAAAAACATTTTCACAAAAATATCTCAACTAATGTAGAAAAAAATGTACCGTAAAGTAAAACTAACCTCACTTCCTTTGCTTTTGCACGCTTCCATTTTTTGGATCTGCTACTCTCTTCCTGCTTTTACTTGGAGGAGTTTCTTCCATGTTTTGCTCCATAACAATCAAAACTTTTGATTTCTTTATTAAGTATAATAAAATCACACTCGCAAGAGTAAAGTTCACAAAATAAATATCACAATCTATCATAAATAACCCAAATAGCACAGTGTACAACAGACGATAATAACAACAATCCCATCAGCTCTGCAGCTGTCACGTGACAGGATCTAAAGCTCTGATTGGTTCTAAATGGAGTTGGCCGATATTGTAACCAAGCTGTTAAGGAGTTGGCCGTATATGTAACTAAGCTCATTTTTCAGATATAATTTTAACACATTTCTGGCCATTTTTGTCACAAACTGACTTCATATTCAGATATCTCGTACAATTCTACATAAGAACCAATCATAAACCCAATTTTGAAAAAATTGGAGTTGGCCGTCTTTGAAACTAGGCTACTTCTGTAATAAAGATTGCTTTTATGCAAATTCACACAAGAAGCCAAGTTTTCTAATACACTCTAAATGACACTTCTTAATGATTGGTAATGGTGGTTCATGAACCACATATGTTATTTTTATTGGAGAATATGCAGTTATGTAGAAACAGATTAAATTTATTCAAGACTTTTAAATGGTCTAAATTTATAAAACTTATAATTTAATGATTCAGAACTCCATTTTTAATATTCCAGTGGTACCAGCATTTGATTTCAGTGTTAGGAGATATAATTTCTAAATCATTTAATTTTATTTTGACCACTGTGTTTTCTTAAAACCAGTTGTGTAATGACATATATCTTACTGTGTATTGTGAAGAGAAGCATATAAATTATATTTTTTTAACAACTAAATGAAGTTAGGTCCTTTAGGTGAACAGAGAATAACCTACAGCAGGGACTGTTTGAGCTCTCTAAAGTTTCCAAATATTATAATGTTAAAGTTTATCCCCTTCAAATGCAAAAGTTATGCCATTTTAGGTTGTGACCCAGTACAAACAAAAATTGTACTTGACAATTGAACAAGTTAATAAATTTACATATTTGGGATGTGAAACTAATTGTAGTTATGATATAAATAAGCTGTCATAAAGCAGCTATCAAAGGTTTCAGTATTTTGCATCATAATACAAAGATGTTTTAAAAACTAGTTCTGTCTTGCACTTAAAATTTTGTACGATAATGGCTATTACAGTCCAGTTCTCAACAGCTGTGACTTTACATCAACAAAAGAATGACAAAAAAAGGACACAGAGTGCTGAAACAAGATATTTCTGAGTTGCTGCCAGATATTGCTTAGGAAATGGGAGTAACAGATTCATACAGAAAAGAATTAAAATATATAATATAGACACTAAGGTAGAAACATAGGCATAAGTAAAGGGACTACATTGATCGCATGGCAGATTCTTTGAGTTTAAAGGTCAGTAGTAATTATAAGCGAGACACAGCATCACACAAGTATGGTTTGTCTTATGGAAGAGATGGAGTGATCAACATCAGTGAACATGGAAAATATCAGAAATGGTTTAGACCTTGGAAATTGATGACAATGATGTATTTACTACTTGAAATATTAACTTCTTTGGATGGTTGGCAAGACATTACTTTCATTCAGACTACTCGTTTTGTACACATTATGTATAAAATCAGTTTTAATAGAAAATATTAAGTACTCTAAAACAGTATTATCTATCTGGCTGTATGTATCGTAATTCTGTTAAAGGTTATGTCAAACAACTAGAAATACCCACTTTTCCTTCACTTGTAGTCTATGTGTGAAGATTCGTTTGACTTTAGATCCTACTTTTCCTTTGCTCCAATTTTCCCCTTTCTTGAATAAAATAACTTCAATGGAGCTGTTCCATTTTGTTTTGGCCTTCCTCTTCTACTCTGTCTGGCCTCCCATACATTCTTAACATCTCTCTCTTCTCCTATTCTTATTAAATGTTCGCTTTTTCACTTCAAAGTCTTTAACTTCTGATTTTTCCTCTATTACATCCTCTTCTATTTTCCACACTTCCAGTATTCTTCTGAGGTACTTTTTGAATATTTAAGTTACATGTTACTGGCTCATTTAATGGATGATTTGTAAAACAATAATATTGTTACGATGGTCTACTTGATCGTCGTAGGTACAGAGGAAACAAAATACAAGACACCAATTAAGTCACTAATTACCAGCTTTAATTTTCACAGTTAAACAGTTTGTAATTAACAACACAGTCTCTACAGCAAATCAAATAAAAGTTGTTCACACGCCATAACATGTCAACTAATATTAAAACACAATTGTATTACAATATTACCGCCCGATTATAAAACGCAACACTTCACTAATAACCACTTGAACGTACATGATAATATCGCCCGATAATAACTTGAACCGCACTGTAAATACATCGCAACTATACTGAAAACCTTGTATTTATACATTCGCGCACAGACCAGAAGATTCCAAACTGTGTATAAGCGCCAGTGTGTACGACGTAATTAATTGTGGCCTTGACACAGTCCGCGCGGCTGGCGTCTTCCAGAAAAATCTTGCAAATGCGTCGAGAATCACGTACACCACCACATTACATTTTGGATCCCTCTGGAACATTCGATAAACATGTAGATTGTTCTGTGATGTCGTAACACTGCCCCCTCCTTAAGTGGAACATTCGATAAACACGTAGATTGTTCTGTGATGTAACACTGCCCCCTCCTTAAGCCTGTTCGTCCCGAACTGGCAAACCATCTGTGAAGTAATACTTAGCCAAGCAATGTAGGTGGATGTCCTTGCGAAAGATAATTCTCCTGTCCTTCGAATTTGGTCTCATGTGATCCGAACATCAAATTCCCAGGAATGCGAGTCTTCCGCTCGACCAGTAGTTTTGCTGGAATCACTCCCGTTGCGTCATGTACTGATGACAAACACCACTGGCTGATCCAAGTCTGTTTGATTCTCGTCAACAACCTCTTGCGTAACTTCATCTTCAGCCACTTTGCCCTTGGGCGCTTCTATCAGCTCAGGAACAAGCAAAAGTTTTGTCTCGACACTCATAGTTGGCTTTCCAATCTTTTCTTTTGTCGTTACACTTATTTGTATTTCCTCTGCTAGTTCTTCCTCCATTTCCGCTTGCAATAGGGAGGGTTCCTCTTGACCAGACCTGTTGACTTTTTCTTTGATTAATGCCACTCGCTTAATTGAATGGTTGGTAGAGCCTGTCATTTTAGCCATGCAAAGCTCTCTCTTGGCCAACCTTCAGGACATTTTCTCTTAAGTCCACTACGAATCCGTAAGCATTCATAATGTCCGTGACAAGAATCACTTCATCGACAATGTCTGCAACGAGCATTTGGTGGCTAAACTCGAGAAGATGTGATGTTAAAAAATACGTCGAAATATATTGATACATAAAATACTGCCAGGACTTACCTGTACTCGTCCTTGTACTCACCTGCTGCATAAATTTCATCAGAAGACCAAGGTCGCCACGATTATTTTTTATAGGTTAAAATATCGAAAACCTTTATACTCCACCTTAAATAAAAAGGGACAATTTCGCTATCTGACCACACCCAATTAATAATTCAGAAAGATCCCCGGAACGTTTAGACGAATCTTGCAGCACAGAAATGAGAAAGTGGTAATGACGAAATAACTTAGTCTAACACATTATTTCAACGAGAATCAGTATTTTTAATGAGTAATTGCTTTAAATATTGCATTATTAATTTTTTAGTAAATTGACAACTTGTGTACATGTGCTTTATGTGGTTATAATTACCTACTACTTACTTATTACTAGGTAGACTGCCCAGCCTGCAATTTGCACTCACACATTTACACATAATATTTACAAACCCCTTAACATTTTTATAAATTTCAGTTTTAAAACGGGGAACCGCACTATCGCGATGCCGGCCAAACACGTGGTTATCGTTCCTCGCTTCCACTGCCCGTTATTCGCTGTTTTCAATACACTCGCTGTATTACATTTATTACTTTCTCGGGTCCCGGTCGGTATTAACTCTATTGTTGACTCAGTTACATTTTATAAACTACACCGACCGGGTCCGGACAAAAATGTCGGCGTCTGTAGCTGAAGTCGGTTGCTCGTGTACCGCCTAACGTAGACTACGTATATCGTCTCTCGCAAGCGGGAGGAAGTTAATGTCCACGGCCAACGAATTTTGTCGACGTTCATAGTTGATTTGTTGCGGTTGAGCGACCATGTGCATGATATATAGTGGTCTTTTCTGTAGTGTGTGCCGACGATATTTAGGCACGTCTGGCTTGATGTCACCAAAAGGGGCGGTGACTTAGCTACATTTCCTCCAGCTCAGTCAAGGAGACGAAACAGAAAATATATTTTTTCACCATCTTGGCGTTTCCTGACCGCGTCAGTCCGAGCGTATATTCACTTGACGCGTGCATGCGCGCTGTCACACAGAAACAGAGTTCTTGGAACTGAGGGCTTGCTGCATACCTCAACTGATTTCGCAACGTAATATTGCGTTGCTGTTTTGTTACACAACTGTTCTATTCACCACGTGTTTGGTCACCGTTGAAAAATAAAACTTTCACAATACATTCATAAATCCCTGAAATGAAATAAATTAAAATACCCCATAAATTTGAACCGTTACAAAGACCCAGGCGTACATGTGTGTCTACCTTTCCTAGCACCTTGACGGGGCTTCAAGTCACAGTCTGTATTGTACAAGAGCTAATTTGAGGCCGTCAGTTGCTGATTAAGTCTGGGCGCACAATAGACACTGTTGCGCCCATGTCAACTGTAAATGATGTTGGTTTACCTTCAGCAAATCCATTAACGATCAATTTATCAATTTTCCACTGGTCTTATGTAGCATGGAAACTGTGCTGTTCTGGGTCCTTACTTCTCCAATTGGTGCGATCACTCCCTTCTCTCAGTATTTTCTTCTTCCAGCAGTGTACCTGTAGATGACCACGTTTCCCACAGTTGTAACACTTCGGTCTTCTGCCTTTATCCTTTGGTTCGAAAGATCGTTGTGGCGCTGCTGACTTCTTAAACTGTTGTTCTTGAATTGTCTCTTTATTCTGCCAGTTATAACGATACTGTGATATTGGATCCGTTTGGCTACAACGTGATGGCATACTTTGATTAATGTAGGTCGCCAATGTGGCAGCTTCAAAACGGAGAGCATGAACAATAGCATCTGATTTATTATCATGCTGAGCTATTCTTAACACTTGTTGTAACTGACTATCTCTGATATGTCAGTAAACATAATGAGCGAAATCCACTTCCGGAAGTCCTCCGATTCTTCAGGATAAGCCAATCTCGTCAGTCGGTCGACATTCACTTCAAACTCTTGAAGGCTTTCCCCTAAACGCTGTCGCCTCGCTTTAAGTTGTTCACGGTACACTTCGCACAAATGCTGGTAACCGTACCGTAATTCCAGAGCTTTAGTTAATTCGGCATAGACGTTCCGACTGTCAGATGGCAGTTCCTGTATTAGTTCTGTGGCAGGCCCTTTTAAAAGCAAGAATTAGCAAAAGTCCTTTCTCTTCTTCTGTCCATTTATTTAAGCGAGCGGCAACTTCAAAGTGGTGAATATAAGTTGCCCAATGAGTGCTTCCATCAAATGTTGGGGCCTTTGCGTAAACTGGCCCTATTACAGTTAGATTTCTCTGATATTTTTAATATTCTTCAGGATTTATTAATAGTCTTTTATTACCAACTATTTCTTTTACTAAATGTTCGACTTCCTTTTTAATTTGTTTTATTGAATTTTTAATAGAATCTTCTAAACTTGACACTTGTTTTCATGGTTGATACAGATTTTTGAACTTCAGATATTCTGTCAACTTGTTTGTTCAGCTCACCTCGTAACAGAACGAATTTTGCAGTGATATCATCTTGTATGAACGCCTTAACTTCGTCTGATTGACGACTAAATTCTTCTTTTTGTCGTCTCTCTGGTGTTCCATTTTCATGCTTACGTTTTTCTTTTAGTCATTCTTCCATTAGTGCTTTCTGTCGTTCATCTGCCGTTTCTCTTTCCTGTCTGCGTTTCTCATCATGTCGTTTTTGTGCTTCTGCCGCCTCTTGTTGGCTTATTTTGCCTACTGTCGGCGTCGTTCCTCGATCTGCAGTAGCATTGCTTTGAATGATTCTGTCATCTGACTGGTATCCATTTTATTTTTATAAACTACCACTAACAGTACTCTTCTACGAAGTGTCCTCTGTTTCCACTGTTAACCGTTCTATCCCAGTTCTGACACCACTGTTATGATGGTCTACTTGATCGTCGTAGGTACAGAGGAAACAAAATACAAGACACCAATTAAGTCACTAATTACCAGCTTTAATTTTCACAGTTAAACAGTTTGTAATTAACAACACAGTTTCTACAACAAATCAAATAAAAATTGTTCACATGCCATAAAATGTCAACTAATATTAAAACACAATTGTATTACAATATTACTGCCCGATTATAAAACACAACACTTCACTAATAACCACTTGAACGTACACGGTAATATCGCCCGATAATAACTCGAACCTGTAAATGTATCACAACTATACTGAAAACTAAAGCCGCTGCTGCCTTGTATTTATACATCCGCGCACAGACCAGAAGATTCCAAACTGCATCTTAGCGCCAGTGTGTACGACGTAATTAATTGCAGCCTTGACACAGTCCGCATGGCTGGCGTCTTCCAGAAATCTAGCGAATGCGTCGAGAATCACGTACACCACCGCATTACATTCTGGATCCCTCTGGAACGTTCGATAAACACGTAGATTGTTCTGTGATGTTGTAACAATATGATTTATTAAATTTATCAGCTTTTCTGACATGTGTTGATATAAGAAGCTTGATGAACAGTTTCTTATAGTCTCTCAGTTTGGTATTAAATCTGCAAACAATTGTGTTTCAAATACAGCTTCTAGTTATTTATACATTTAGTCATTAATTGTTAGAAAAAGTCATTCAGCTGTTTATAAAAATATTTGTTTACAGTAGACTCCCTATCGTCCGGCCACCTCGGGACCAGACCCTAGGCCGGATTTCAAAATGGCAGGACGAACCGAAAATACGCTATAATGATGAAATAATGCTCTTTAATGAATGATCCATACAATAAATGACCCAATACAGTATATATAAATTACTAATAATTATAATTACCCTTACTCCATGGTAGCGAGTTAAAAAACAAACAAGGAAAATTACTACAACTCACACAGATATTACTGTATGTATTTGCCAAAAATAACACAACTCTTTATAGAATATGAAAAACACATGAACATTAAAAGTGTCACTACAGAACGTAAAACTCGGAAATGAAAATTAAAAGAAATCAGTAATCTTCTGCTTTTTTTGTTCAACTGTTTTGTTGAATACGAAATCACGCCATTTCTTGATGAACATAACATCAACTGCAGTTGCCTCTGTTTGTTGCTCGATGTACATCGTTGCTAATTCCAGGGCTGCTCTTCCCTCAGCATGGCTCATTTTCTCCTCGACATTTCCCTCTTCGTCTTCTTGGCAAATGACAGCTTGCACAATTTCAACCATCATTTAAGACCAGCAATCCATCCTACGTCTTGTACAAGATCATCAGAGTGAGGCAGTCATTGTAGACCTTTTAACAGAGATTTGTTGTCATCTGGTTCAAAACCCTGGAGATCTGATTCATCTGCTTTAGGGTTGTCCTCTTTATTCTTTTCAATGAGAAGAATACAATCTGGCCATGCTTTTCTCGAAGACTTTGTAAATGTAGATGATGGCATTTCATCATATGCCTTAGCTAGCTATCATATAGATCACGTCTTTCATGTTGATTGTCTTTAAGGCCGGAATGAGACCTGTGCTGCCTTCATTGTCCAGTTTACCTAGAATTTCCGAAAGAAGCTTTCTGCGGTACCTTCTCATAAAAGACTCGATGACCCCTTGGTCCATTGGTTGTGTAAGACTTGTGACGTTAGGTGGCAGGAATAATAATTTTATATCACTGTAACCTTCACATTCAAGTTCTTGCGGATGGGTAGGTGCATTGTCTAGCACTAAAAGTGCTTTAACTGGTAACTTCAAACTCGTCAAATGATGTTTTACTTTAGGAACAAATTCACTTTCGAACCACTCCTTAAACAGATACGAATCCATCCAGGCTGATTTGTGTTCTAGTACACTGGAAGGGATGACATGTTTAAATTCTTAAAAGCTCTGGGTTTTGCGGATTTTCCGATTACAAACAAAGACAGCTTGTGGGGCCCTGAGGTATTTGAACACAAAGCCACCGTGATTCTCTTTTACTGGCTTTAAATCCTGGGGCTGAAGTTTCCTTAGCAGTAGCAAACGTTTTCTTGGGCAAGAGTTTAAAATTCAACCCGTCTCGTCAATATTATAAACTTGTTCTGGACTAAGATTTTCATTAGCAATGATGTCAGACAGTTTTTTTGAAAAATCGCTAGCTGCTGATGGGTTCGCCGACAATTTTTCACCACAAACGCCAATGAAATGAACTCCATGGCGCTTTTTCCAACGTGTTAACCATCCTTCACTTGCCAAGAATCTACTGGCATCTTGAAGTTTTGAGTGTAGGATAACTGCTTTTTCTTTTAAAATCGGTCCACTTATCGGAGTGCCTCTTCGGCGTTCCTGCATAAACCATAACCACAAAGCATCGTCTACTAATTCGTTATTTGGTTTTTTTAAAGTGCATCGCGTCGAAAGCACTTTTTCAGTTTCAATTTGAGTGCAGAAAGTCACAATCGATTTTCTGTTCCGGCGCCAGTCATTAACAGTACTCTTGCCTACATTAAACTCTTGGCAAATACGCTGGACCGATTCACCCTTATCGAGATGCTGAAGGACCTGTAATTTTTGGTCCATAGTCACGAACGTGTGTTTTCGTTTCGCACTCATATCGGAAAATGTTTTTATTTACACAGATACATACAATATTACTATATACACAGATATATTTACACAGACTATATACACAGAACTCACAACATAAGACATACATCCGCACATGAACAAAACCGTGAGTCAACTGAGCTACTGTACGTACATATATTTTCCGTTTAGCAAGTTGGCGCCTGTCAGTGGAGGCTCGTCTAGACTGTGTGACTCACCGTATGGCTGGCCGAACCATCCAACGGCCGATCCAACCGAGGCCGGACGAGAGGGAGTCTACTGTACTTATATTTTGTAGTAGTGTTAAATATTAAAAATTGTTTACAGGTTGATAATAGTTGAAATGGTTATTAATGACCAAAAATGTGTAAAGTAAATGAGTAGATGTAAAATATTTAAATATTTGCGTAATATTTTTTAAGTAACAATAAAAGTGCTTCAGTCAATCTGAGCCAAAAGTGCCACATCATCAGTTCATATCTCCCTATCTGATCTGAGCTTTCCATTTATGTATACCTGGAATTTTGGAGAGATACAATTCTGCTTAACTCCCCCCTTCTTAGTTGACATTGGAGGAGTCAAGATCATTATTAGGGTGCTCTTAAAAAAATTATTCACAGCTCTTATTAGATGAAAAGGATATTCCTTTCTCTCCCTTGGAGAAGTATCTAAAGTGCAAGTATTTGGACGTAATTTCTGTGGATTAACATCAAATGTGAATTAACATTAATAACTATGATGAACAGTAGTGGGTATGAACTACCTGAAATCAAAGTTCATGGTTCCTCAGGCTGGGAATAAAGCTACATGGCTAGTATCCAATCCTTATAAATTTGTAGTTATATTTAGTACTTAAAACTTTAATGGTAATAGGTCTTAATCCAAAATACCTGTGTGTTTATTTTAAATGCATGTGTATCTCAAATATTTTTCTGTCTTGTCACACAGAAACATTATGTGGTATAAATATTTTCTGTATCAATAGTGCATCCATCAAAAAATAGATAACTTGTTTCACAGAAATAGGGCATACATTTATATATACTATAAAACCCTTTTTTGAAGGGGAGAAAGAGAAAAACTGTGAAACATTAAACAATGGAAAATCTGTAAGACAAGGAATAGTTCTTGGATTTCGTTGTCAATGACGTGTCCATTACTCAACTAAATATCACTATTACATTAACGACTCGGACATTATATTATCCGAGTCATTAATGCAATAGTGATATTTAGTTAAGGAATAGTTCTTGAGAACTTTTAAAATATGATACAGATACACAGCATCTTAAGCCATTGATAAGGTAAGCTTTTATGGTCAGCGTTTACACTGTCGCAATTTTCCAGGTTGTTATTCACAATGTTCATACTGTCACAATCTTGACGATGGCCTAACAGCCCAGAAAACTGTGACAATCGTAAGCCATTGTTTATAAAAATGTATTGGAAAATCCTGATGTGTGGAAAATAAAACCAATTAATGATTACTGTTGCGGAAAAGCAGTTACTAACTCTTTAAGTTTATGGGACAGTTCTCTAAAACAGAATAGAATTAGAATTCTAAGAGTGAGGATGTTGAAGAGGAAGCAGAAATATCGATAACAGATTTCAATCTGATCCCTCTAACTCAAGTAATAGAGAAAAACATAGTACATAACCAAGAAACTCCCTTGCTTTTCATGAACTTGAATAAACTGTACGACAATGTGCCCATAATGAAACTTTGGAAAATTATAAATTCCACAATTAATACTTAATTAACATTTTGTGGTCTTCACGTTGTATATATTGGTTGGTTCTTGTGAACTGGGTATTTTTATGTAACTTTAGAGTTGTATTGCTTTTCTTTCTGTAACCACTATTGGCTTCCTGATTATTTGACTTGATAGCCCATTTCTTCTAAGTAATGGTAGATAACATGCACACAAACATAGGATTTTTTAGCAATAAAATAATTACCATATTTTTTTTACATTTAAAGAAGGATTTTTGAAATTAACACTACATCAACATTATTTGTTGTAAACATCAAAAAATAATTACTATACATAAACTATAGAAAAGACAATACAGGAAAATCAATAATTTTCCTGCCAAGTTGTCATCATTACTACAGGTGCACAACAGTGTACAAGTACATAAATAGTAACTCATACATTTTTATTGAGAAGTGCTGCAGTAAGTGGAGAAATCTGAAAGTAAGACAAAAATCTACAGATATAATTATGCAGATCCTGAACGAATCTGATTCATCAGATGCAATGTGGAAAATACAAAAATGCAAACAAGTGCTGCTCAGGCTTAGTCTGCAATGGTCAATTGCTCTCCCAAGCATATGTAAGACAATGACCTCAACATGTTAATAAACACTGACTAAAGCCGCTAAGATATCCATAAACAAAGTTGAAAATTGAAAGCAAATAATGACAGGATTTGTAGTGTCAAAGGGCTTTAAACAAGGTGTAGTTTTTGTACATCACCTATTCTTAAAATAGTTTCTAAATAAATGGAAAGAGAAATATAAAACCAAGGAAAGTACCTCTAATTAACTGTACATATTGTGCTTTAGAGACGAACAGTGATTCACAAGATTGTGATGACTTGAACTGCACGACTCAGTGGAAGAATATACTTGTAAGTTAGAGGAAGCCAACAGTACTCAATGCTGAAAGAAAGTAGTGCAAAGAATATAGGTACTTGAAGGGCGGCTTCACAAGAGGTGTGGTCATTGGATATTATAATCAGAGAAAGAAACAATATGAAAACAAAAGCAATTAGCTTACTAAACAATATTAGTATTCTGTGATATGGGAACATTGCACGTTCAACCATATGTGTGGGACCATTAGGAGAACTCTAAATCAACAGGGAAAGAAACACGTCTGAAGTTCTACAAGGTGGAGGCCCTCCCCACACTTCTCTGTGGGTCTGAGAATTGGATTTTAACCAGGCCAGTCACATTCAAGCGATCGGAATGAGACTTTTTTAGGCGTGTAGCAGGATATACTCTTAAAGATCGTAATAGAAATGTTGATGTACAGCAGGAGATGAATATTACGACTATACTTGATAGAATTGCCCAATATCGGCTAAACTGGTTGGAATGTCTTAAATGAATGGATGACTGGGAACCCAAACAACTGGGTTTATAAGCCAAAAGAACGGAGATGTGTGGGGCATCTGAAGAACCGATAGCATGACCAGCTCTAGTCTGTCTGGTTTTTAGCGGAACAAACCATTTTTATTTTATTATTTTAACCCTTGCTGCTGATGATGATGATGGGAACATTACAAACAAAAATAACAATGAAATTTATTATGCAGCAGTAAAGAGTAACCTACAGTGTTGAACTGTGGATTGAAAGATAACATAAAACAGCATTAAGAGCAAATAAAATGAATTTTTGAAGAGAGCAACTGGTAGGTCCACATTAAAAAGGATTACCAATGGCCAGATAAGAGATGAAAATTACATATCCAATCATAGATGACAAGGGGTTGATTTGATGTGGACTCTTTCAATAAACTGGTGAACACAGACTCCCAAACAAGCATTAAGCAACACAAGTGCAGAAACAGACCAAGGAAAAGCTGGATAAAAAGCATAGACAAGAATATGAGGAAAAGGCGGTGATGACTGAGCCCTGGCTTCTAACACCAATCTTCTCCAAACTCTTCTATCCATTGCCATCTCAGTGTAACCCTTCACATCCATTCTTCTGATATCTAGCACATCATCCAACCATCTTATCTTAGGTCGGCCCCTCTTTCTGCTTTTATAGGCTTGCGCCCTCAAAATTTTCTTTGGCTTACGCTGGTTATACTTCCAGGCTAGGTGACCTAGCCATTGTATTTGTTGAGCCTTTATTCATCTCGCTTCAATGTAATTACGTTGTTGGCATGTTTCTGAACATCACGAAACAACGGCTACGCCGACAGAAGAATGACGACGACACGACGGGTCTTCTCCGTTGGAGGTGATGAGTTGCTGTCTATGAACACCAACTCGCGTAAACGTGGTAATCTCATCTTGCTAACTGTGTAATCTGATTGGTGTAGAGAGCCAGTGCCGGGCAATTAAGAACACATCAAAGGCTTCCGACTGTCGTACTTTTGGCCGAGGCAGTATACCGATAATCCAAAACAAACGTTTCCCATTGGCCGGGTAACAAAATATTTACTCAGTACTTCATGTTATGTCAATAAATGTGAAAATTTATTATTTTATAATCCGGATATCTTTACCTGTTACGTCATTGTAATAATTTTTTATAACTACCGTACAGCAGTTTGTTGTGGAACATATTGTTCGGATTAATGGAAGTTTAGGATTAGAATAAATTCTAATATCACATCCCACCGTCTGTTCCTGTATGTACCAGCGTTACGGCAAGGCGTTTTAATATTTTTGAGCAAATGTTAGAAGAAGAAAAAACACTGCTGCGCTAGAATTCGTTTACGCGGGCGGTAGAATATATGCGAACCATTACACTATATTTTGTTTGTAATATATATACACATACGTACACAAACGTGATAATGACGCACACATTGTTACAAAGCAGCAGTAGACGGCTTTGTACCGGATACGCGGGTTTCACTCGTGAAAGCTGACAGTTCAGCCCGTTCCAGCTGTTAGGTCACTGACAGACGATGCAGTGTTCCTTTAGCGTTTTGACAATAGCGAAACTCGTTATTTTGACGTTAATTCTGCCACAGTCCATAGAAGGTAAGTGGCCATCCATATACTTGGCATAAAATTATTTGCAAAACCGTTTAGAATCTTTTTAAGTTTGCGGACAGAGTAGGCTACAGATACAACATTCAAGGTCATTTGTTTTATTTATTAACTGAATACAATTGTTTTTCAAATGTGTTTACTGACAACAGTTGGAATGTTAAATCGATCACAGTGGGGCCAGAATATTAACGTCGTCACTAAGACAAAACACTGGAAAGCGAAAAGTTCGTTGATATACGAGATTTTTGGGAAACATTTTCTCATTGTTAAGTTAGTGGCTTATTCCGTTCTGTTCCGTAGTTTAATTGTTCTGTTTAATGTTAATTATATCTGATTAACGTAAAATGAATGTACGTTACGATTATGGAACTGGGTTTCCTTATGCCCTGAACAGTCTATTTTTGTTGTACGCCAAGTGAATTTTATATAATGCCTGTAGTACTCAGGTAACTATTATACGTAAATCTGGTAACCAAGAAACTGGTGTTAAGTGATGAAATAACTAACCTAGTTTAACGATTACGCTTCGATTGTAAAACATGAAACGAAACAAAATTTATTTTGTGAAAACATAATGAAGGTATGATGAAACAAAATTTCTTGCAGTGTAATTTTAGAATTTGCACAAGTTAATGGTCTTCGCGCATACCACTCGTTAAAGTCTCCACACCATACCTTTAGCTTGTAATTTCTGTTCAACAGTTTTTTTCTGTCAAGAGGTGTGTGGTTGTGTTTGTACACGCATACAAATAAATATAAAAACACATTAGATTTTCTTACACTTACTTTTTTTGCAAGTTTTTTAATACTTGTCAACCATGGTATTGGTAAAACATCCTTTTGGTATTACATTCCATGATAAGTGGACCTATATTTAACAAAATAATTTTTTACGTGAAACGTTTTTCTTCAACACTTTGCACACGAACGGTTTTTCTTTGAATTTCATAATTTCTTTTGTGAAGACTGGTTAAAATTTACTGAAACTTATATATATCATGCAAAAATTCAATTCTTTCTTTTTAAACTGACATAATAAATTTTACTTTAACATGATCTTTAATATTTTTTAATCAATTTAACAAAATTGCATTTTTTAAGTACAAAAAAAGTTTTACGTCAGTTTTGCATTTATAAATGTTACATAAAATCTAATTAAAATTAATTATGTATCTAAACTAGTCACCAGACAAATATATATGTAAGATATTTATTAATAACTTCACAATTTTCTGCAAAAAAATTTAACAATAATTTGCCAAGGAAAGTCTGTGAAAACGTATGTTTCCTATTTGCAAAAAAAAAAAAAAAAAAAAATCCAAAAGTGCTGTGATCTGTATTTTTTCTTCATGGACTAAATATGTGGAGATTATATTCTAGGTCACACAGCTCACAGGTTTTACATAAATAAATTTCTATAGACAGAAATAGATGTGCCCTCAGAAAGCACAGGCAATGTATCCAAAGTGTTAAATTATTATACAACAGGTGATTTATAAATGAGCTAAGGCCATTTATCAATTTAGCTCTCATAACTGTTTCACAGAGTGTAAACAAAGCATCTTTTGGTCGCTCCAATAAAAACTAATCACTTTGGTTTCATGACAATCGTCACTTGGCACATTATAACTTAAATGGTTTCATTCTGTTCAACAGTCGCACAAGTACAATGGTATTCTTATGTTGTAAGATCTTGACATTCCGGTGTTAATATTCGTGTCTTATGCTCCTTTATAAATTGTTGGAATTTGTCCTTGAAGCAAAATCCTTGTGGATGCCGTTGTTTCGTATGTACCTCAGAGCATTTATAGTGCACCTCGGTACGTTCATTCAAAGTATCTGGATGGTTTTCATGTTATATTTTTTTATTCATACTAGAGTAGTACCTACACCTAAGACAGATTTTAGGATTTTTTAATAAAGCAGGACTTTATTGTCTAATGATGACTCAGAAAGTTGCCCAAGAAGAAAATAAGTTTTTCTGAATTTTTGATAAGTACCGTCACTTACTTTGTACTGTGTGCTTTCCAGTACTATTTTGCACTAGCATTATGCCTGAATATTTTGCACTGTTTTTGTATAGTATCACTTGTTGGCTGATAACCACAAGCAGGTAATTCATTTTCCTATTAACGTGTACAGTCTTGTCCTTGTTTAGGTTTATTCACTGCTTCTTGTATGCAATGATGACACGCTTGGTATACTTATATACTGATAAAGAACATTAAGCAATAGCAGTTCATCTATTCCAACGGCTCAAGCTTCACAAGTACTCTTGACTGCTGTCATGGGTGCGTAGCACATCGTAACAAGTTTAAAACTGATACTCATGTACCAGAAAAACGAGACTACCAGAAAAGAATTATTCTATTATTGTTTTAGTATTTAAAATTAACAGATTCGCTGAGTTAAGTGTGTAGTGCTAGTGAAAAATTCTGTCACACCCAGAATATTTGGTCTTCACTATTCAGCCCATTTTTTGTCAACAACAATGTGACAGAAGTATGTGCTGTAGCTTTCCCAACTGTCTACCATGTAGAATTCTGCTGAGTCTTTAGTCTAGTCCTCCATTTAAACAACTTCTCTTGGTCACATCAACAACAATGGAATGACCATTAATTGTATAATGAAAAGCATCTTAAATGATTTTAAATGCACTGTGCTAATTTGAATCAACACAATTTTTAAATCATGGTATTATGTTAAATGTGTAACACATGTTTGAGGTGTAGACAAGCTTTGAGAAATTATTGTCTGTAAACTTCTCTTTTTGAAAAGAGATAATTATTAGTTGCCATATCTTATCTTTGACAACAGATAATTTTTTAGTTTAATTGTAATTTCAGATAAAAGTAATTTTGTTTACGAAGATTCAGATTCTATAATCAAAACGCAGCATTTTGACATTAATTGTTTATTTTTTCTTGTAATGATTTTTTCTAAACAAATGATATGATTTTAATATTTTGTTTTATCTTTCAAGTGATTTTATAGAATTATTATTACAGGAAATCCTTGATTGTCAGCTTATTTTGAGGAGAGGATCTCTATTAATGCCAAAAGTTTCGTTTTTAATAACAAATCATTTAAAATTATAAATAACTTATAAAACTGGAAACACATTGGGCATTTAATTATAATGATATATGTTTGAATTTATACTTTAGAAATAATAGTTATGTACTATAGTAAAATACGTGTTGCAACAAATAACAAACGTAACAGCTTGTAAATGATTTTAAGTCAATGTCAGTATAGGTTAGAAAATATAATAGCAAAATATAGAGCTCCAAAAAAGATAAAGAATTTTTATTATTTTTATTTTTTATAATTCATTTTATTATATTAATAGGCCTCCATTATAATATATTTTTGTATTTATGTATAAATTATATATATTTTAATATACTGTTGCGCGCGCACGCACACACACATACACACACACATGTACTTCAGATTTCATTGAGAATGTTACTGTCTTTATTCCTTTGATTATAGTAACCACTACCATTAATGTTAATTTTCCCATACCTGTTTTTACTGTCACTCTTTAGGCTTCCAGAATTCCCTCTTTAACAGACTGCTTTCACCACACACTGGAGGTACCTGTAATCTGAACTTTGTAATTTTTTTTTAGGAATGGTATTTGCCCATCTTTGTTTGGTTTGGCTTGCGTCAGACAACACTTGGGTATCCAACAGTTTTGTTCTAGCCCAACAGCTGCACGAAGCTAGTGTGTAAACTAGATAGGTCTCTATGAAAGATCAACATTTATTGAAATTGTTAATATGGGGCAAGTTTAATGTTGGCCTGTTTGATTAATAATCACCAGTATGGATGTAGACAGAGGGGGTTTTGGGGTTCAAACCTTCCCAAAATGTCCTACTCAGCAAAAACGTGTAATATGAATTATACTGGTATGGTCCCTGAGCTGCAGAACTCGCTCACTATTTTGAACAAAGTACATTTATTATTACATCAATTTCAGTATTTCAATTATGGGGATTACAAAAATCTCTATTACCCTACTATTTGTTTAGTAATATACAACTGAAGACCACACACTCATACAATAAGCACTAAAAATTAAAACATGCAGATCTGGATTACAATTCCTTTTATTCTGACACGTTACTGGATTTTCACAATTTTTTCAAATTTTTGATGTCTTTTTTGGATCCTGGGGTTCCAAAATTTTGAAATTTCTAAAACTTTACATTTCGATTTTAGTTAAAATTATCTTTCATTTGATACCCCATATGAATTTTTTTGATTTTATGAAAAGTTTCACAAACTTTTTGCACCTTGCCTTCCAGAAATTTTGAAATTTTCAAAAATGAACACTATAATGAGAATTTTTTTAACAAGGGACATCTTTTCTTAAAAGGATAGGTAGAAGAATAGGCTATAATGTGTTGAACTGTTGAAACTAGTAATAACATAATGAATAATGCTGAGTACAAGTTTATTAATAAATAAACTAAGTAACTTTATTAATTTAATTTATGTTTAATTTTATTACTGATTAAAAAATAATGGCTAATAAGGTGTTACAACTTACTAGAAGGATAGAAAAGCAATGAAAAAAGGAAAATCATGAAGAAGTTGTTTCATGAGGTCCATACGTCACCAAAATCAAAGAAAGAAGAAAATATTGCACTAGTTACTATTATGGAAAAAGAAGTTCTTATAGTAATAGTTCTTATAAACATTGTACAGTAAAACATCTCTTAACAAGGCACTGCTAGTGAATATATGTTTGTCTGGGTATGAAATGTACCTGTGAGAAGGAACAGAAGGCCCACAGAGAAATGGGTTCTAAGAAAATGGGGCTTTAAACCAGTCTAAAGTCAGTATGTAATGCGAAAGGTAAACCAGTCAGTATGTGGTGATAGGTAAAGCCCACGTACCAAATATGCCATGTGTTGCTAACTCTGTAACCACTGGTTCAACTAGGTGGATAATTTTACATACTCGGGACTCTTAGGAACCCAGGATGTATTGAAGGAAATTAGGACAAATCTCATAGCAGCATAAAGGCCTTCTATCAGCTTTTAATTTAGTTTAGAATTAGACTAATAATTAAGAATAAAAAATCCTGATAAGAGCCACGTTAACTTATGCCTCTGAGACCTGGGCAGTATCATACAGGATGAGAACGAAATCAACATATTAAAAGGAAGATTTTAGAAAACTTTGGAGGCTACATTGGAAATGGTCTGTGGTGGAGGCATTTTAATCATACAGAAATAAAGAATCATAGAAGACTATGAAGAATCACTAGCAACAGCTAATAAAATTAGTGAGACTTAAATGAACCGGATGTGTTGTCCGCAGTGCAGGAGAGTGTATCAGGGTGGAAAATTAGGATATGGCATTCATTCGGGTAATGAAAAAGAGGCAGATTGAAACAAGATGTAGTTTGTAGGTAACTGAGGAAGCTGGACATTCAAAATTGTATATGTTGGCTTATGGCACCGTGTTACCAAGGGGTTTAACACCAGAAGACAGTGAGAGAAATGGGTATGAGAGGTATTTTACCTAAGAGAGTGCCAATTGGTCTGGTGGAGGAAGTTACAAACAAAAGAACTGTATTAATTATAAGTATAACACTACCAATTCGGAACACAAAGTTTTATATTGGTAAAAACCAGAGTTTAAGTTTTATATTGGCTCATAGCCTGAACCAGATTTCGCTTATTATAATCTTCGTCAGAGGCTGCCACTGGGAGCACTGTCCGTCTTGTTCTTGGCAATGGCGCCGTCTTTTGAAATATCGATGTTGTGTTGTTACGGCACACCCTCACAACAAAAGGAGTCCAACGGGTTGGACGACATTGGGTCAGCTACAACTGGAGGAAAGCTGGGGACTAACTAAAACTGTTTAAAAGATAAAATAAAATGGAAGTTGAAAACGAAAGGACACCGGAAAGAAGGACAAGGTGGGTGTGTGTGTCGGGATGTGTGTGTGTGTGTGTGTGTGTGTGTGTAAGATGCTGGAAGTGAGCGGTCGCGACCTAAAGAGATAGAAAGAGGAAAGGAAAGGAGAGGAACTAAAATCCATCTAAAACATTAAAACCCCATTTGACCCCCCTTAAAACGGTTAAAAACTCTAAAAGGTAAAACCATTAAATGCAAAAATTATTAAAACCAGATCCTCCAGGAAAGCCCCCCGAAAACCAAACCCAAAGATTTTAATTAATCCTTACTGGGGTAGCCATATATATATACATTTCTCTCAAGGAACCTCTAATTGAGGACACGCTTTCAAATGCGAAACATTCGCCACTCTCACCTGCATTCCGTCCTCTAGACCCACCAGGCTGGCAGTTACCGGAGAGACAAATTTTTAAATTCGGAACGGTCCCATCCACCGATAACAGAGCTTGGCGGCTGACCCTCCACTCTAGAGCTGAGCGGGTGGCTCCTACAGTACACCAACTGTCCAACCTTAAAAGGGGTTGGGGACTCTCCCAGCGTTGTAACGATGCCGCACGCGCTCGTGCGATCGGACCAGAGCTCTCCTCACCTCTTTCCACCTGTGCGAGACCCCCCCCCCCATTCGGCGAATCTGGAAGAAGATCCTCCAATCTCCACAAATTGCTAAGGGGGTGTACAGGGGAGAAACCAAACATGACCTCAAAGGGCACGGCTCTATGACTTTCATGAAGGGAGGAGTTGAAAGCCATTTGTAACCACCTAAGATTCTGGTCCCACGTGTTCTGCTGTTCCGCGTGGTATGCGATGAGGGCGGATCTGAGGTTGCGATTAAATCGTTCAGCGTGGGAAGGGTGCGGATGATAAGGTAAAGTGGTTACATGTTGAATGCCGTGCTTGAAACACATGTTTCGGAACTGCCTTGAGATGAAGTGGGGGCCATTGTCCGAGACAATGATGGAGGGAAGCCCGAAAGCTGAAAGATGCTGGTCTGAAGGGCTGTGATGGTAGTAGCAGTACTTGCCTGACGCAAAGGAAGTAGCCAGACAAACATAGAGAAGGCATCCACACAAACAAGGAGGAACGAATTCCCGGCCTTGCTACGTGGGAACGGACCCACGTAGTCGATGAAAACCTTCTCCATTGGTCTGCTAGCCACCTCAGAAGACAGCAACCCCAACTTGGTGTTCTGAGCGGGCTTGCTCAGACTACACAGATGACAACACTTCACCCGGGTGGCGATGTCCCGGTCCATGCCTTTCCAGATGAAGTTCTTCCTAATCGCGGCGATGGTCTTAGAAACACCCAAATGGCCTCCCACTGGGGAATTGTGATAGTACTGGAAGACCATGGGTACAAGCTTGCTCAGCAGCACAATATTAGGAACCCGTCCTCTACATTCCTTGCAGCAGAGGATGCCCTTGGACAGAAAATAAGGAGCCTTAATCTCGCCTGATTTAATATTTTCGATTATAGGACCCAACATCTCATCATCAAGCTGATGAGGGATGACATCAGTAAAGGCGAGGGGAAACTCCAAGAGTAAGGCGCAGGGTTCATCTATTGGCTCCTCACTGGGTAGATGGTACATTCGTGATAAAGCGTCGGCAACAACATTTTGGGTCCCCCGTATATGCTGTGCCCTGAACTTAAATGATGAGATTTTGACCACCCAGCGGCCAATTTTACCCAGTTGTCAGGGATGTGCCAGAAGCCAAGAGAGAGCCTGATTGTCGGTCTCTAGTTGGAACTCAGCATGTTCCAAATACCTTATAAACTTGTCAAGGGCGAAGACAATTGCCAAACACTCCAACTCATAAACAGATGATTTCTTTTCGGTGTCGGTGAGGGTCCTAGATACAAAAGCTACTGGCTGCCGAGCAACATCCACCTCCTACGAGAGCACGGCGCTGATCGCAACAGAGCTGGCATCAGACTGCAAAATAAAGGGCCTCGTAAAGTCAGGCATCCGAAGCACGGGCGGTGACAGAATGGCCTCCTTCAGGGTCTCAAAGGCCCGCTGCTGTTCGTCGCCCCACACAAATTTGACACCCTTTTTTCTCAAGGAATTTAGGGGAGCAGCAATCTCGGCGGCCCCAGGAATGAACCGCCGATAAAAATTCACCATCCCTACGAAGCGGGCCACCCCTTTAGCGTCCCTTGGAGGAGGAAAATCCCGAATAGCCTGAGTCCTCTCTGGGTCTACCGTGACCCCTTTATGAGACACAAGGTGACCGTGGAAAGAAATTTCCTCCTGGCCAAATTTCACCTTGTCGGGGTTTACTGTAAGCCCCGCGCGCCTCAGGCGACACAACACCTCACGGAGGTGATCCATGTGTTCCTCCAAGGTGGTACTGTAAATCAGTAAGTCATCTAAATAGTTGAATACATACTGGAATTTTACATCGTGGAACACAGTGTCTAGTAGACGGGTTAGCGTCTGAGCACCAACAGCCAGTCCCATGGGGACTCTCTTATATTGGTACAGGTTCCACGGTACGCAAAAAGCCGAGAGTCCTTGTGTAAGGGTATCTGGTGGTAGGCGGAATTTAGGTCAAATATAGTGAAATAGCGGGCCTGCGAAAACCAGTCAAAGGCCGAATGCAAGTCCGGGAGGGGCACCGACTCAACCTCTATATTTTGATTTAATTTTCGATAGTCAATAACCAGCCGATGCTTCCCTCCCGGTTTAGGCACCAAGAATGCTGGACTGGCATAGGCCGACGTGGAAGGTTCAATGACGCCTTGGTCTAACAATTCTTGAATCTTCTCACGCGAAATGGTCATTTTGGGAGGGGCGAATTTATAAGGGTGCGAACGGACAACCGAGGAATCACAAAGGCGGATACGATACTCAAGGTTATGTGTGAGTCCGAGATTGGCAGTCAGTACCTCGGGGAACTCCTCACACAATTGAAGAAAAGTGGTCTGTTGGGACTGGTTTAAATTATTAATAGACGCCGGGGGTTGACGTTCTTCAAGTCCCTCCCCCAACGCGTCCCGATATCCAAAAAAAGGAATGTGCACGCCACGGTTAAACTTAAAAAAACAAACGTGCCCCTGGATATCGAGAACCAGACCACTTTTAGCAATGAAGTCCGCACCCAGAATACAATCTACACTCAGATTAGGAGCGACTAGAAACTCCCACACCCACGAAAAATAGTTTATTTTAATCTTGAAGGCCACCATTTTTGAGGTAGGCAAAACCTCCCTCGAGGCCGTCCAACACACCACCGACGAAGGTGCACTCACCTTAATTAAGGACTCCCTAACCAACTGCTGATAAACCCGGGACGAGATTAAACACCGCGCCGATCCCGAGTCCACCAAGGCCCTAATACGGCCTTTTCCAACCTAACTCGAGATAGGGACACACGGAGACACCAGGACGAATAGGCTTAGGAGAGGGCTTCCCGGATGGGTGCCCAGTTTCAACCGAACAAGATGGAACATGAGGTACGCTAACTCTACCACGCGTGGAGAGGGACCGGCGTCCCCTCAATCCCTCCCCACGCAGGCCGTTTTTTGAAGGGCGTTTTTCACCCGAGACCTCAGACCATTTGAATTGGCAATTCCGGGCCAAGTGCCCCATCTTTCCACAATTATAACATAGTTTTTTCTCTCCGTGTTGTTACCTCGTTGTTCCCGGGGAGGCGGCCTCTGTTGACCAGATGTGGAACAGGAGACCAGGAATTCCGAAGTGCCGGAGCGAGTCTCATCATTCATCTGGATAGTGCAGGCGAAGACACAAGCTCTGCTGAGATCCTTGAAGCTTCGCGGTCTCTCCAGGAACACCAAACTTGACCTCTCCTGGGGATTGAGGCCCTCCAAGATGACACACACCACCTCAGCCTCCGACACATCCACACGCAGCACCCGGGCAGCACTCTTGATTGAAGTTATGAAAACATTTAATTTTTCCCCGTGCCCCTGAGCTCTATAAAATAGTCTTTGCCGCATCTGATCATGCAGCCTCCCGGGCATAAACAGCTCCAGAACATCTCTGTGGAAGGTATCGAAATCCCCGCCCGCACCGCGATGCCAGACCACACGATCCAGTAAAGGCGCCCGACAATATGGGTAGATCATGTTCAAAAGAGAGGCACCAGTCACCCCAGGGAAGTCATAAATCCCGAAAACCCCTTCAAAAAATTTCACCAGCTGGTCCAGATCCAGACCGTCGACCAGAGGAAGCCGACGGAGGAGATCATAGATGGGGTTCGGACAACGAATCGTATCTGACGCTGGAAAGGGTGGTACCAAAACCACGAGGGACTTCCACCTGATCACCCTGAAATCCCTGGGGGTGACTGTCCAACAAAATAAGTACATTCCTCCACCAGTGCATTACATGATTCCCCCAGGAGATCCACCCGCTCAGTGGCCACGGCCTGGAGCATGAGCATCTCTTTCTGTTTACTCGGACTCTCCTGAACCTCACTAGGAAGGCAAATTTTTGACTGCAGGGCTGTCGCAGCTCGCCTAACCTCCTCTTCCAGTCCGTCCTGCGACAACAAATAGCGGAGACGATCGGACAAATGGTGCATCTTTTGGGTCACCCTCTGCCAAACTCGGGTAGAACTCCCCATATATTCAGAGTCCTCCATCAGGGTGGAGAACTCCGTCCATTTATCCGCACACAAAGCTAACTCCTCATCCAGGTCCTCAATCTCGACTCTCTGTAGAGGGACCTCCCCCGCAAGCAGCTCTCGCAGTTGTTTCCTCAAGGACGCTACATCCCCCTGGGGGACCCCACCCCCCAACCGTATCTCATACTGCAACTCTTCCTTATTAAAATACTCGGGTACCAGGCCGCGGCCCTCGCGCCGCCCACCATGTCTTTACTTCAACTAACGAATGACAATCAAGGCTCCCCGACCCGACACCGGACCAACAACCAATACAAAAAGACCATATGCTATAACACCAACAATGGACAATGACATAAACCCGTACACAAATAAACAAATTGACACTTAACTCAGAACGCCCCAAAGATAAAATTTGGAATCACTAACACGCCTGTGCTCACCCTCTGGTGTCCCAGCCCGGCAACCGCTCCCAAAAACCAAAATTTTATAACAATACCATACACATAAATTACAAGAAAAATGTCATAATCATCTATACATAGGCTTATTACATACATTGAGGTATGAGACCTCACTACAAGACTGACAGTGCATGTCGAATAAGTATCGAGTCCACCGCATCAATTTTTAATTTTCGGTTCAGAGCTGGCCAGGACTACGTCCAACCACGCTCTCCTACCATTTGTGAGCCGCTATATTGACATCCTCCCCTCAATTACCAACTTCCCCCAACCATCGAGTATCAAGAAAATCGAATTGACTTGACAACGGTTTACACTATTCCAAATTTCATGATTTTAACTTTCTTAATATATATATTGTGATGGTACATTTCATCACATATGTATAAGATATATTATAACGATAAGATATAAATAACAAGTACTAGCACAAGCCATGGAGGGGGAGAAAATCTTATTAAAAAGTATGTAATTAACATTAAATTATCAATTCCAACATCCAACAAAAGTAACAAAGAAGATTATATTAATATTATAAAGAAACAGTAGTTATAAAAGGAAATTCAGAAAAGAACAAACAGAAACAAATTTCTAATAACGTGACAAAACCCAATAGTTATGGTAGGTGAGGGGCATGAACAGATCCTATATGAACAATATAACATGAACTACAAATGGACTGATAATAAAAGAAAAATGAAATGGGCGACGATGATTATCACAAGAAAAAATCAACATTGAATAGAAGAAATGAGAAGAGGCAAAGAACCAGAATTAGAACTGAGAAACAGAAGTTTGTACCAAAAAAATGACAAATTGACCCAATCTAATGAGTAAACTAATCCCATTCTTTTAATAAACAATACAATTGATAGGAGTACCCAATAAAGATAATATAAAATTAAGAATGCAATGCAGTAGAGTAAATAATAACAAAATATGTAATAATTTAAGAAACCAGTGTAAATCTATGAGTTCAAACAAGTGAAGATAGTGAGAGCCCAAAACAATTAAATGATGATTAAAAGATCATAATATAAACCAGTGGGGAAGTGAAAGCCAGTGGGGGTTATCATTGAAGTGATAAAGGTCTTATGAACCACATATATGGAAATAAGAACCAAAATATAGTGACAAAGTATTTTTGTATTAAGTATTTTGATAAAATCCAATGTTCTATGTCATATATAATTATTTATTCATAAGGATTGAACACCTATTCATTTTTAAATAATGCACAGTTATTGGCTTATGCTATAATTTAAATAATAAGATATAGTGACATACAAAAGAGTTAGGGTAATAAACACCCGTGTTCAGTTATATTAGAAATAGTTAATATGGGAGCCTGTGTGCACCATTAATTTATATGTTATAAAAGTTTTGTTGAAAAAATGTTAGTTATTTAGTGAACAGAATGTTCATAAACTGTTCAAAATGTTGATCAGGTAATTGGGAAAGATCTAATATTATAAAAAGGATATTGTACAGAAATAACTGACTGTTAGACATATAGGCCCAAGGAATTGAGCCAGACCCAAGCAACATTGAAATAGTTAGATAAACACTACTAAATTAAATAAAACTAAAAACAAAAGCTTGGTTTTGATAAAATATAAAGATGTTAATGGAGGGAGATGTATAAACCATCCATTGCTATCATAATATAGATAATGAACATAATTGTGAAGTGTTTAGTAAGCCACTAAGCTGACATGGCTTCAGTATTATTGTTATTGTCAGAAAAATAGGTATAGGTGTTTAAATTAATGATATTGTATGTAAAGTAGGAATACTCAGAATTATGTTTAGTAGTAAGAATAACAATATTAGAAGATATTAGATCTGTAATACTAACAACAAAAATGTCAAACAAAATTAGGTCAATGCCTCAAAACACAAAAGTATAAACCTGCCAAAACAGTAGATAAGAGGCCAAAATGGGGCGAGATTAGTATCAAAACAATTTAATTTTAATGAACAACAAAATGGTACTAATTAAAAATAAATTTAAATCAAAATAAATGAAACGTAATCTGAGGTGACAAAATTAAAAACGCTAATTTTCAAAAATAACCTAGTCACGTGACGTGGGCTCAAGGCCCTAGACCAATCAAAAACACCAAAAAGCTAGGTCACCAACGAGATTTAAATATTTTAGAGAGACAGTTGATTGTTAGATATAAAACTGAAAGCTTCAACAGCACATTGCTGGAAGTAAAAAATTAATATTAAAAGAGTGAAAACTTACTCCAGGAGAGGCACTTCCGATAAAAGTAATACCGAAAAGATCGACAACACATGACACGACACCAGAATCAAGAAAAACCAACACACTAACGAGACTCTAAGAAAATAGATACCCAACTCATAGCGTCCATTCCGTATATACGAAGGCAACGGTGAGAAATTTTGGTTAATTCCAGCAGAATACTACATAACATCACAACACAATTTCCACTAAAAAACATAGCTGTTCCAGATAAAGGAGGCTATATACAAACTATTACTATAAACTACTATAACTAAGACTTTATTTAAAACACTTTAATTGGAATTTAAAAAACATTTTTCTGAGGTGAGAACTCGATAGTCCGCCATGTTGTATTACTGAAAGCACTGTTGCAAACTGTAAGCGAACAGTTTTGGAAAACACTATTATATACATTTTGTTAGTCGATAAGAAGTAAATATATTTTGTAATGCATTGTATTTTTAAGTAGAAGCATATTTCCTATCTTTCCTAGCAACTCCAAGTACCCATTACCTGAGAAACATAAAATATATATATTGTGAATTTTGTTGTTGTTACGGACTATTTGTCACGGCGGATGAACTCATCCAATTGTAAATCCTCGACTAATGGAACGGTAATTTGACTAATGTTTCAAAGAAATTACGAATAAAAGATATAATTTGTCAATCGTACCAGTCCTATTTTATTCCAATAAAGTAATTATAAAGACTATTAATTACAGGAACCAGAAGAGAAAATTTGAAGTGGGCGCAAGGACATCCAGACACGAAAGTAGATCCAGTGGGCTGCTTACACGATCTATTTGACCATTACTGAACAAATATTATTCACGCGCCGATTTCAAATGGACGGTGACACACTAAATTCTCATTCCTATAAAATCGTTGCTAATCAACGAATACTGAAAAACAACACTGTAAACGATAACAAAACAACTAATATAAATAATAGTCGCAACACCAGGACATTTACGAACCGATTAACGAGTACAACCAAGTTTTGAAGGGTAACTTATTTCGTTATCCGCAGTTCATAAAATACACCCGTAACAAATCAAAATGTTATAGACTGACGCATCCAACGTGGGCCTTTAAGACTCACAGATAAACCGTCACAGTAACAAATCTATACGTTACAGATTGGCTTCCATCGCGGGGCTTGAACAAGTCGGACACAAAGCTATACGTTACAGATTGGCGCACCAACGTTTCGGGCTGAAACAAGAAGAAAGAAAAATAAATTTGTATTTTAATAACTGTATTACAGGTCATTCATTTTCAGCCGGCAGTTGTTAGAAGATAAGGAAAATGCACAGAGGAGCTATGTTGAAGAAACGCGCGGCGGAGGCCGAAGAAGAGATCAACGTGGAAGAGGAGGAGGTAACTTTGGTGGAAGAAATAGAAATGACGGGAAAAGAAGAAGCCAGTGGAGGGCCAGATTGGAATAAATTCATGGAAATAATGAATAGTATAAAGGAGGATAATAAACAGACCAGTGAAAATTTGATGAAACAAATGGACAAAAATAAAGAAGAAATCAGCGAAAATTTGATGAAACAAATGGGGGAGAAATTCGACAAAAATAAGGAAGAAAATAGCAAAAATTTTAAACGCTTGGAAGAAAATAATAAACAGACCAACGAAAATTTTAAACGTTTGGAAGAAAATAATAAACAGACCAACAAAAATTTTAAACACTTGGAAGAAAATAATAAACAGACCAACGAAAATTTTAAACGCTTGGAAGAAAATAATAAACAGACCAACGAAAATTTTAAACGTTTGGAAGAAAATAATAAACAGACCAGCGAAAATTTTAAACGTTTAGAAGAAAATAATAGGCAATTGAAGGAGGAGTTGAAGCAAATCAATGAGAACAACTTCAGACAAATCAATGAACGGATTGAGCGTACTAACGAGGAAGTGAGGGACTCTATCAACAGACAGAATGAAGAACTAGGACAAACAGTCAACAAGAAAATCGAGGAAGCCAGTAAAACCATTAATCAAAAGATAGACAAAAACGACGGTGAAAGAAGACAGGAGATAGCTGAGACAAATAGAAGGTTGGAAGGAATCGATGCAGTGGTTACGCTGAATAGGGCCGAACTAGAGGCCAAAATAGACCAGGTAGGAGACGAAAACCGAACTCAAGTAGAACAACTACAGACAGACTTCGGAAATCAGTACCGAAATATAAGTGCAGTCGTCAATGAAGTCCAGGTACAGGGACATCGCAACCATGAAAGGATCGAAAACCTTCAACGATCAGTTGACAACCGACCAGTGACAATAGCATATACCCAACCCATGGAAAATCGGGAGACTATCAATTTTAAGTCTTTTAGAGGAAACCCGACGGAATTTTTGCAACGAGTCAGCGAACAATTGACAAGAACCGGAGAGAACAGATGGCCAGTAATCCGGAGCTACCTGGACGAGCATTTTAAAGAAACAAATGATAACTGGTGGATAGCCACCAGGCACGATTTGCGAAACTATGAAGAGTTTAAGGAGGCATTTAAAAAGAGATACTGGTCAGATGCCACACAAAACATGGTAAGGGAAAGCATCAGCTATGGATGGTATGATCCTAACAGGGGTAACACGCCGACCACATACTTCCTTGGAAAAGTGTGTGTGGCAAAACACCTTGAGCCGAATATCCCGGAAGAAATATTTCTCGCCAGATTGGCATACCATTATGACAGCGGGATATCTACAGCACGTTCGGGAGGACAAATAAAGACAATACAGGCAATGACAACATTATTAGAAGAGCGTGAACGCGAGGAGTACTTGAGAAGAAGCCGTCAGAGGAACGACCAATACAGGAGCAGGAACATTCCGGATTACGAGAACAGAAACAATAATAATAATGGTAACCATCGTAATAATAACGGAATGTACAACCAGACGAACTATAACAACAGGCCAAGTAATAATAACAGCCACAATAATAACCATGGAGCATACCAATGGCCAAACTACAATAACGGTCCAAGGAACAATGGGAATAACTATGGCAACAGGCAAAACATCCCGAATAACCAGTACAACCGGCCATATAATACAAATCAACCGAACCAGTACAACAACAACCGGAATTTTAACCGTAATAATAATAACAACCGCAACCCGAACGATCAAAATCAAAACTATCGAAGGGTCAATCATATATGGGCGGATAACAGTGGCAACGGTAGATCATACTATCACGGGCGTCGAAGCTTTAGTCGGGATGACGACTGGAACCAAGGTAACCATGACAATAATCGAACTAACGGAGGCAGGAGTCGAAGTCAGGAGGACTACCGACGAGTGAATTATGAGGAGGATCACCAACAGCCCCAACCCAGATCGACGAGCAACGAAAATGTTCAAGCGAACCAAAACGGCAGAGGAGATGAAGGATCCGAGCCGCCTTTAAACTCTACACGGCAGTGAAAACACCATCGGGACCCTCACTGAACCGCACTATTGGGTTTAACAGCGTCAACAGTCACGTTAAAAATGATAAAAATCATATTACAGTAATTCATAATAACTACCTAAAAAACTTAAGAGAAGAATTGTTGGAAGAAGAAGAAGGGAATCTGAATAAAAATAATAATGAAATTATATACATAACTGCAGGAATCAACAGTGTACAAACAACAATTATGATCGACACTCGAGCTAACGTGTCATTGATCGACGTAGTACAATTAAACAAAATAATTGAAGAAGGGAAGAAAAACGTACTTACTCTACCGATCAACAACATTGTGTTAATTGGGGCGACGGGACGCCAGAATAGAACAGTCCGAAAACAAGTAAGTCGAGAACTGACCATCAATAATGAAACAGTTACAATGAATTTCTTAATAGCCAGTGGCTTGCCATTTAAAATGCTAATCGGGTGTGACATGTTGAAAAAGTATTCCGCTATCATTGACATGAATAAATCAAAATCATTCCTAAAAATGGAACACAGAGAATGGATGGCTAATTTAGTGGACAGTGATAGAACAACATCAACCCGAATAACGTATCATATACAGGGAAGCTTAGAACAGCTAGGGCAGTTACAAGACAATGAAATCCTTTATGAGTTGGACAATGAACAATTATGGCGTGACAAGATTAACGAAATTTGTACTTTCAAATGTGATGTATCTGATGTGCAAAAGGAAAAATTGATTCATGTATACAACAGGTATCGCCACGTGTTTTCGGATACGCCTGGCAAGGTGAGAAACTACCAGTGCAAAATAGAGTTTTGAGAACCAGTGAACTTTAATAGAAAGTCATACCCAATCGCCTACTCACAAAAGGAAGCTGTGAGGGCGGAGATCAATCAGTTGATAAGCGAGGATATCATAGAACCAAGTTGCTCCCCTTATACAAGCCCTATCCTCGCCGTTCCGAAGAAAGGTGGCAAAGTAAGAATCTGTTTGGACGTGAGGGAAATCAACAAGGTAATAGTGAATGACCGAACATCCCCAGGGGAGATCGAGGAAATAATAAAAAATTTCTATGGGATTAAGTATATCAGCACTTGGGACACTGTCTGTGGGTACTGGCAGGTTGAACTCCACCCAGAAAGCCGCAAATACATGGCATTTATATTCGAAGGCCGTAATTATCAGTTTAAACGATTACCGTTTGGACTGGTAAATTCAGTGGCCGTGTTTGTGAAAATAATGGACCAAATCCTTGGACAGGACACTCTGCCATATACAACCGTGTATGTAGACGACATTTTAATCACTTCTACCGATTGGGATGACCATTGTCAACGAGTAGAGCAGATACTGGAAAGGCTGTCAGAAAACCACATTACACTGAAGTTGGGGAAATCAAAATTGATAGCAAGGGAGGTACAGTTTCTAGGGTTTAACTTGTCAGAGAAAGGGATCACTCCATCCGAAGAGAAAGTCGAATCCATCCAGAAATTTCCAACACCAAGGAATCGAAAGCAACTTCAATCATTCCTCGGATTGTGTAATTACTACCGAAAATTCCAAGGTAATTATTCGGAATTAACAGCAAAATTCACAAGACAGTTATCGTCAAAAGACAAGTGGATGTGGGGAGAACAGCAAGATGCCACGCTTAAACTAATCAAAGATAAGTTTCTGGAATCCGTGATTTTACACCATCCAAATTTCAACAAACAATTTTTTATGAACTGCGATGCCAGCGATGTCAGTTTGGGAACCGTTCTCTATCAGGAAGACGATGAAGGGAGCCACCAAGTAATCAGTTTTGCCAGTCGAGTTCTGAATAGCTGTGAAAAGAACTATAATGTCACAGAGAAAGAGCTTCTAAGCGTTGTGTTCCACTGTAGCAAATTCAGAACATACATATTAGGATATAGAACTACCATCAGGACTGATCACAAGTCAATATCATTCCTGAAAAATTGCAAGTTGAATTATGGAAGGTTAACCAGATGGAGCTTGTTACTTCAGGAATACAACCTAAATTGGGAGTATATTCCTGGGAAGAAGAACATTGCTGCAGACACGTTATCAAGAATTAATATCAGGGATCAAACGTTCGAGGGCGAAAAAGAAACTATAATTAAACTGTACATCATTAGCAGTAGATCAGACCTGGCTGACATCATAAAAGAACTAGAACAACGACAGAAGCAGGACACCAAACTGAGTAAAATCCTTGACAGACTTGCCAAACAAGATGACCGCATAACACCATTTTACTGCACACACCAGCAAATCTTATTTATCAGGACCCAATACGAATTTAATAAATGGAAAATTGTGATACCATGTAATATGGAGAAAGACCTCATCATTGATTACCACATCAGGTATGGCCACATGGGAGCATTAAACGTTGTAAAGGCGCTCCAGGAGCATATATATATATATATCAAAGACGCCAATAGAAAAGTACGAAACCAAATTAAACACTGTCACATATGCCAACTCGTAAAGATAAATAATGACAAGAAAGAAGGTACCATGATGCCCATAACATCAGCAAGCAGATTAGAGAAGGTATTCGTGGATATTTGCGGCCCATTCCCACGAAGTGGCGGGAGGCACCAATATAAATATTTTGTAATATTGTTCGACCATTATACTAGATACACAAAACTGTACCCAATCAACCGGGCAACAACGCAAAAGATTTTGACCATTATTCTCCAGCACTATGTAAATGAGGTAGGAACACCTAAGTCCATTATTACCGACCATGGGACACAGTTTAAGGGTAACAGATGGAAAGAGACACTACGGGAGAATGGAATCAAGACATACAAGACATCTGTATACCACCCGAGCAGTAACCCGGCCGAACGAGTTTTAAGGGAAGTAGGAAGGATCCTAAGAACGTATTGTTTCGACCAACAGAGAAGGTGGGCAGAGTATTTGCCAGCTGCTGAAGACTTCTTGAATTTATCATACCATCAGTTTATTGAAACTACTCCGTATACTGCAATGTTTCAGAGACCACCACCCAGGGAGATCACAGAACTAATTCAGTTCCCTAACGACAGTGAATATCAATTTGACAATGTAAAATTCTATGAAAAAATATTAGAACGGACTGAGGAGACGAGAAGAAAATATCAGCAACTACAACCGAAGCCAGAACGTTACCTAGTGGGAGACAAAATACTGCTGAAAAACCGGGAATTGCCCAGCACAATGGAAGGCATTGCAAAGAAACTGTTGTTATTGTACACTGGACCGTATACTGTAAACAGAGTTAACGGTAACAATACTTATGAGATTGTAGATCCCCATACTTTAAAGAAGAAAGGCACATATAATCAATCATCTATCAAACGATACTACTAAATCAGTGATAACAAGATTATTACGTTAATATTAACTAGTACAGAATATGAAAAAAAAATAAATAAATAAAATAAAAATCTTATACATATAACAAAAAAGGAAGATATATACCACCCATCACTAAAATGAAAGAACAGAGAGCTAAAATCATATCAAAGAATAAAGTGAATAGTAAACATGAGTAATGTTCAAATAACTGAAATAAAACCAACACAAGTAATCCCAGAATGATTTTTTTTTTTAGTCGTAATTAAGACTATTTTTTAGAGATTTTAATTGAAACGAGTTGACTGTAGATAATTCCAGCAACCATTATCATGAGCAGACGATCCGTTCCTCTGAACTCATAAGGTGAAGCATTGGACAGCGGTGGATTAGAGCCAAAAAGTGCCTACCCGAACTGTACCAACTCACATAAGTAGGTAAATTTTATTATTCAAGGGATAAAACAAAGAAGGAAGAAAGTTGTGTAAACAGAAGGAAAAATACAATATATGTGAATCTATACCACTAAGCTGACATGGCTACAGTATTATTGTTATTGTCAGAAAAATAGGTATAGGTATTTAAATTAATGATATTGTATGTAAAGTAGGAATACTCAGAATTATGTTTAGTAGTAAGAATAACAATATATAGTGGTGTGCAACAGTGATCATTCTGATTGTGATTTCAACCACTAACACAAATTTCTTCATTAAAATATAAAGATGTTAATGGAGGGAGATGTATAAACCATCCATTGCTATCATAATATAGATAATGAACATAATTGTGAAGTGTTTAGTAAGCCACTAAGCTGACATGGCTTCAGTATTATTGTTATTGTCAGAAAAATATGTATAGGTATTTAAATTAATGATATTGTATGTAAAGTAGGAATACTCAGAATTATGTTTAGTAGTAAGAATAACAATATTAGAAAATATTAGATCTGTAACACTAACAACAAAAATGTCAAACAAAATTAGGTCAATGCCTCAAAACACAAAAGAATAAACCTGCCAAAACAGTAGATAAGAGGCCAAAATGGGGCGAGATTAGTATCAAAACAATTTAATTTTAATGAACAACAAAATGGTACTAATTAAAAATAAATTTAAATCAAAATAAATGAAACGTAATCTGAGGTGACAAAATTAAAAACGCCAATTTTCAAAAATAACTTAGTCACGTGACGTGGGGTCAAGGCCCTAGACCAATCAAAAACATCAAAAAGCTAGGTCACCAACGAGATTTAAATATTTTAGAGAGACAGTTGATTGTTAGATATAAAACTGAAAGCTTCAACAGCATATTGGTGGCAGTAAAAAATTAATATTAAAAGAGTGAAAACTTACTCCAGGAGAGGCACTTCCGATAAAAGTAATACCGAAAAGATCGACAACACATGACACGACACCAGAACCAAGAAAAACCAACACACTAACGAGAATCTAAGAAAATAGATACCCAACTCATAGCGTCCATTCCGTATATACGAAGGCAACGGTGAGAAATTTTGGTTAATTCCAGCAGAATACTACATAACATCACAACACAATTTCCACTAAAAAACATAGCTGTTCCAGATAAAGGAGGCTATATACAAACTATTACTATAAACTACTATAACTAAGACTTTATTTAAAACACTTTAATTGGAATTTAAAAAACATATTTTTCTGAGGTGAGAACTCGATAGTCCGCCATGTTGTATTACTGAAAGCACTGTTGCAAACTGTAAGCGAACAGTTTTGGAAAACACTATTATATACATTTTGTTAGTCGATAAGAAGTAAATATATTTTGTAATGCATTGTATTTTTAAGTAGAAGCATATTTCCTATCTTTCCTAGCAACTCCAAGTACCCATTACCTGAGAATCATAAAATATATATATTGTGAATTTGTTGTTGTTACGGACTATTTGTCACGGTGGATGAACTCATCCAATTGTAAATCCTCGACTAATGGAACGGTAATTTGACTAATGTTTCAAAGAAATTACGAATAAAAGATATAATTTGTCAATCGTACCAGTCCTATTTTATTCCAATAAAGTAATTATAAAGACTATTAATTACAGGAACCAGAAGAGAAAATTTGAAGTGGGCGCAAGGACATCCAGACACGAAAGTAGATCCAGTGGGCTGCTTACACGATCTATTTGACCATTACTGAACAAATATTATTCACGCGCCGATTTCAAACGGACGGTGACACACTAAATTCTCGTTCCTATAAAATCGTTGCTAATCAACGAATACTGAGAAACAACACTGTAAACGATAACAAAACAACTAATATAAATAATAGTCGCAACACCAGGACATTTACGAACCGATTAACGAGTACAACCAAGTTTTGAAGGGTAACTTATATCGTTATCCGCAGTTCATAAAATACACCCGTAACAAATCAAAACGTTATAGACTGACGCATCCAACGTGAGCCTTTAAGACTCACAGATAAACCGTCACAGTAACAAACCTATACGTTACAGATTGGCTTTCATCGCGGGGCTTGAACAAGTCGGACACAAAGCTATACGTTACAATATATATAGATCTATATTTCTATAGCTTACCTGGACGACCAGCTCACCAGTTTAGAACTAGGAGGAAGTCTCCTAGAGGAAGGAAACCATCGTGCTGGGGAACCATTAGGTTAATTAATTAACGCAGTGACCTCAATTTCCAAAACTCAACAATCAACATTTATTGGTTCTTATTTCCCCTTTAAAATATGTTTACAATGATGAAACCTTAAGGGTTTTACTCTTTTTTCAAAAACTGTTGTTTATAAAATCATTTCAAAACATTATTTATCTCAGTTTCACTATTAATTTAATGATCTTTAGTTATTTAGAAATGTTCAGATATATAAACATTATTTCATTCCATTTTACAATTAATTTAAACAATGTTAATACTGAAATTTTCACTAACGTAAAACATTATTTCATACTATGTTGCAAATAATTTAATCACGGTAACATATTCTGAAATTTTCACAAATTCAAAAAATTATTTCATATGGTATTACTATTACTTTAATGATCATTACATTATTTTATTCCATTTTACAATTAATTTAATCACCATTACTTATTTTCAGATTTTCATAAATTCAAAACATTTCATTCCATATTACTATTAATTTAAGAGCTGTTTTAATTTGTTTTATTCCAATTTTCAATTCATTTAACCACTGTACTTATTTTGAAATTTTTAGAAATTCACAACATTTCAATCCGTTACACTATTAATTTAATCATCATTAGTTATTTAGAAATTTTTCAGTTATTCAACATAAGTGCAACACATGTGATGTATAGTTCAGTACCTGTCATGACAATGCTTCATGTAATTCAGAATATATTAAATTGAGAAAACGTTATTAAGTTCCATTAAATTCATTTATATGAAAAATTAACATTGAAAATTCCAAAAACATAGAGTTATTCAACATAAGTGCAACACATGTGATGTATAGTTCAGTACCTGTCATGACAATGCTTCATGCAATTCAGAATATATTAAATTGAGAAAACGTTATTAAGTTTCATTAAATTCATTCATGGAAAATTAAAATTGATTCTAAATCCAAAAACATGTATGGATATAACATAGCTTCAATACATGTGGTGGATAGTTCACTACCTGTCATGACAATGGTTATACACTCAATACGTATGACTACATGATTTCCTTTTTTAAGACTTGCATACACTTCACAATTTACACACAAGACACTTACATAGACAACACTGATAAATAACTGAGAGATTTCCTCAGGGAAGATAAAGGAACGATGCATGACTCATTCTAGTAATGCTGAGAAGTGCCTTCACACAGTATAGTTTAAGTAAATGGCAATTCACCAGCTGTAGCTTAACACATTTCGTTTTTATATTATTTTCTTTTCTTTTTTTTTGTTTTTCATATATAATTGCATTTTGCATATAATGTATCACTATCACCTACTAATTATACTTGTAAGGAGCTGTCCTCACTATAAAAAATTATTTCAGATACCAGACTTGTTCAACTGTATTTTGAAAGAAAAACTATTGTTCAGATATAAATTCGTTATCATTAAAATAAACTGGGATTGCAGGATATTAAGTAATGTAAAGATGATTAAGCAAATGTCTTTTTTTTTTTATATGTTAAGTCAGCTTGCCATGTCATTACTTGACCAGAGTATCAAGTGGTATAGATGGTACAGATATGCACACCAAGAAATTAAGTTAATTCTCCATTTAACCGAAGTAACACTGTCCACTGTCTAGAATTATTGCTTTGATCATTATAATAAAAGTTTACTTGCACAGCATACACCAGAAAAGTTCATCAGAGACATACCTTTCATTTTGGCCAGCACGTTACATACTTACGCGTTCCTTTATCTTCTTCACATTTCATTTTTTTCCTGATCATTTGGTCACGGTTGAGCGAGCCGGAGACACCCTAGGGCACACCTTGGTTCTTAGCCAGCCATGGTAAATAATTTACGCCCGGTATTACAAAAAGAACAATTAAATACTTTGATCACATGCAGCCGGCTTGAAGGCTGAACAAGACGAGACCGTCCGACACGCTTACTCCATTCTCAACAACAACAACGCCGCCACTCCGCGAGACAGGAAATCAAGCTGCCTGATCTCTCTACTAGATCACGCGAGAGTCTCTCTACACATCGTGACTATACAGTAATTTGACTTAATAATTTTTTGTTTGTTGCCGTAACAAAATTCCTTAGTTACGGCACAGTGTGTGTATCATATTTAGTCTGTGTATCATAGTTCTGAAGGCAGCTAGTTTGTGTTGTATTGGGTGATCGGAGGAGTTGTGTATTAGTGTGTCAGTTGTAGTTGGTTTTCTGTATATACTGAATTTGTGTCTGTGTTCAAATTCTGTGATGACTAAACAACATCCACTAGATGAAAAAGACTACAAAGATGAACTAAACACAATGAAATATCTAGCAGAATTCAACGGATGCAACAGAACAATAGTCAATAAAATCCTACACAAAACAAACAACAGACAAAGACAGAAAACAACAAATTCATAACACTAACATACATCAATAACCACACTGAAAAAATAGCCCACAAATCTAAAAAAACAGGATAGAGAATCACATACAAAACTACAAATAAAACAGAACACACACACAAAGAACGAAACAAGTTTGATCTATCTGGTGTTTACAAACTAAATAGCTCACATTGCAACAAATTCTACACAGGCCAGACAGGACGTTGCTTCAAACAGAGATATATTGAAGACACAAAGGCACTACACTGCACTACCGAATCCACCTTTGCAAACCACCTCATTGAAGCAAACCATACATACACAAACATCAAAAGCAACATGGATACTCTACACATACACACAAAAGGCCGAAAACTAGACACTCTTGAAAATTAGAAATATACAAACACATAAAAACGACATCCTAAACAAACAGACACAACTCAAATCACACATATTATTCAATAATATCACACACACACACACACACACAACATCGATCTTTCAAAAGACGGCGCTGTTGCCAAGAACATGACGGACAGCGCTCCTAGTGGCAGCCTCTGACGAAGCTTATAATAAGTGAAAAATGGTTCAGCCTATAAGGTAAAAATTTTACATTTTTACCAAGATAAAACTTTGTGTTCTGAGTCAGTAGTGTTATACGTATAAGTAGTTAATCAACGGACACGTTATGGACAGCAAATTCCAAGAAAAAACTATATCAACACTGCTGTAATATCTGCTAGGACTTGACAACCTGTTTTCTAGTTACACTTTAATCGTACTTGAGTTGTGTAAACTAAACTTAATACATCCACTTACTTCACTATAGAAACTAAACGTAATTGGAAAAAAATAAATAAACTTTTAAATAAACTAAATACTCTGGTGTAAATTGGTTTGCAATAGATATACAAACGTCTGTCTGTAAAATGTGTGTGCTATAACTAAGTGGTTAATTCAGTAAAGCTGATTAGTCTATATAATAAATCTCTAGGGGGGTCTACGTTTGTCCCCGGTAATCTCAGAATCTACTGAACCGATTTCAACGAAACTTTGCACGCTGATAGCAGGTACCCAAACGCAAGGTTTTTCACTTTATCTGATAACGCTAGGTTAAAAAGAACCAAAGTTATTGCAAAAAAAACTAATTTTTTTAAACACTCGGCTTTGATCGCGAATAACGATAGGTTAAAAAGAACCAAAGTTATTGCAAAAAAACTAATTTTTTTAAGCCCGCGGCTTCGATCGCGAATATTTGTATATGATTATTGTGGTAACTGTCGAGTTGGTAAATTGCTAATGGTACATCTATATTAATAATATTCTTATATTGTAAGTTATGAATATCCAAAAAGTGCGAAGCAATAAGTAGATCCATCATTCATGTTTCCTCGATACGTAAAATCAAAATTTGATAATTTAGTAGATATTTACAAACATGCAGTAACACAATTAGATGAAATGTTTATTCGTATAGAATAATACAAATAGTGTATACATAAGTATATTGATATCAGTTAGTCCATTTGAATATTTACATTTTAGTAGGGATATGGAATTCTTATCAGCGTATGGAATTCTTATAAACAATACAATAATTCATTGTTTGATTATATTGTAACATTGATTATATAGTACACGTTGATTCTGACAAACCATACTCTTCGGCATTTGAATATTCAGTAGGCCTATGTGCAGTAGGAATAATTAATTGTCGAGAATTATACTTAACCTACTTCATCGAGAATTATGCGATGAGCGTCAATGATGTAGTATCAGTGCCTTTTTTCGTTAATTTTACGTCATCGGTAAGTAATATGTGCAATATGTATTGTATTGTATAAATTATTAATTACCCTCTATAGATTTATAAGTATAGATCAAATAAATACATTTCCCTTTTTTTAGCTTTCCAATGCCAAAAAGACGATCATGTTTAGGAAGATCTACTGCTGCTGCGGAAAGAAAGAGCATCTGATAATGATGTCGAAGGAGTCAAAATGCAATCAGCTCCTGGAAACTCTTCAGAAAGATCTGGATTAGAAGAAGTCTCACAGGTTGAAAGTCCTACGATTCGTGAAAATAGATTAGTGGCACAAAGACGCAGGCAAGCGACTCTCTGTAAAGTAGGTCCTACTTTACGATGGAATGCAAAATTAAATAGTGGTTTCAATTATAATCCAGTTATTAACTACGCGAATGAAACATATCGGATTACTGAGTATGGTTTGCCCTCATTGCAAAGCTTTAAAGTGGAAAAATGAATCACATGGATTATGTTGCTCTGCAGGAAAAATGCGATTAGACCCCGTAGTTCCTCCTCCAGAACCGTTAAAATCATTATTAAAAGGAGAACATCTTTTATCGAAAAAATTTTTGATTGTATGAAGATCATACAATTCAGCTTTCCAATTTACATCATTCGGAGCCAATGAAATAGTCAAAGGGAGCTTCAAGCCTACTTTCAAAATTCAAGGGCACCTCATGGGATCATTACTGCCCACACAAAACAAAGTACCAAAATTTCTACAGGTGTATTTCATAGCTGATTATTTACAGCGATCTGAAACAAGAATGGATCATATTCGTAACTTGGATAAGCCATTAGTAACAGAACTTCAAAATTTACTTCACACAATCAACCCATATGTTAGTGAACTGAAAAGTGCGTTTGAATTTGTAACATCTGCAAATAATAATCAGTACAATATTGTGATTCATGCTGATCGAACAGAAAATAATGAAGAGTACAGGGCTTGCTACAATGCACCGACAACTAATGAGGTGGCAGTAGTTTTAGTTAACCAGGAATGCGATAAACTCGATATAATAATCCGTGCGAGGGATCATACACTACATCGAATTGCAGAAACACATCGAGCTTATGATGCTTTACAGTACCCTTTAATGTTTTTCAGAGGAGAAGATTGTTATCATTTTACATTAAAATTAGTCGATCCTCAGACTGGGTTACAAACTACTAACTCGACAGTTACCACAACAATCATATACAAATATTCGCGTGCGAAGTCGCGGGTACCTGCTAGTTTTAAATAATACAATAATGTTACATCATTTATTTCTTTACATAGTCTAGTTTTTTTTTAGCTTTGATATCTAAAAGAATTCAGATATACAAGATTCTAATTTGTATGTATGTATTAAAATATTGTTTTTTTTTCAGGCGCATTAAAAAGATGCTTTTCTTGCCGATCACGTGGTGAACTGGGTAGCTGCAAAGATCCATTCTTGTTTAAAAATGCAAGTGCAGTGGAGGGAGTTTCTGGTGTTGAAGCAGTACCTTGTGCTTCAGGGTGGTGTGGAAAAATTTTAGAAGGTGGAGCCAATTCTTTTAAGGATGAAGGTAAATATTTAAAATTATGTGCGAAACTAATACATGTTCATAAAAACCAGGTATGCTAACTGTTTTAAGGAAATAAAATATTAAGTAATATATAAGAAACACTAAATATTTGAAATTATCATAGAAACAGAACAGGATGACAGTGTATGACCAGAAATACCACTATAAATAGGTATTACAAATAGCCTTATCAATATTTACACCAGAATGAAAAAAGATAATACTTTATCATAAGAAGGTGATCCAATTCACAAAAAGGTATAGACATGATGTAATATTGCTAACACTAATAAAAATTACTTACTTAGGCCTCACGTTGTAAGCGCCAATTATGTAATATCACAAAAATATAATTAACAATTAATATTTAATGCACTTTCACTTGTGAAAAACTTACTTTTTTGTTATTTCCTCAAACATCGTTTCGGAGTGGTTTACTCCTTCCACAGTGAGGTATAAATGCGGAATGCGTCAAGGCATTGGTAATCTGTAACGGTTTTTTGGTGACTGGTTGAGGTGTGGAGATGGAAGGGGGTTGGTGCGGGAGTCTGAATTGTATGTGTTGTGTATTATTGTGTCGAATAGTGTGTTGGATTTAAATTGTAATTGTTCATTGAGTATGTTGTTTGGTTGTGTTTTGTTGTGTTTGTATATTTCGTATTGTTCTGCGGTGTTGAGTTTGCGATTTTTGGTATGCAGTGTAAAATTTCAAGATTGTTTTGTATATTGGTGTAACTGTGGTTTTCTGTCTGGATGTGTGTGGCAAATGTGGATTGTAAGTTGTTATTGGATAAAGCTTTTGTGTGTTCAGAAAATCTGCAGTAAAATGATCTTCCTGTCTGGCCTATATAGAATTTATTACAATTGTTGCAACGATTTCTGAACACACAAAAGCTTTATCCAATAACAACTTACAATCCACATTTGCCAAACACATCCAGACAGAAAACTACAGTTACACCAATATAAAAACAATCTTGAAATTTTACACTACATACCCAAAAGTCGCAAACTCAACACCGCAAAACAATACGAAATATACAAACACAACAAAACACAACCAAACAACATACTCAATGACCAATTACAATTTAAATCCAACACCCTATTCGACACAATAATACACAACACATACAATTCAGAATCCCGCGCCAACACCCTTCCATCTCCACACCTCAACCAGTCACCAAACAACCGTTACAGATTACCAACGCCTTGACGCATTCCGATTTATACCTCACGGAGGAAGGAGTAAACCACTCTGAAACGACGTTTGAGGAAATAACAAAAAAGTAAGTTTTTCACAAGTGAAAGTGCATTAAATATTAATTGTTAAAGTGCTGTGAAAGAAGTGATGATCATTCAAAAAAATATAATTAATTGTCAAATGTCAGTTGTATTATGTAGAGCCCCAAGTTGTTAGTGCCAAATGTGTTATTTTTGTTTGTTTACTGATTGTTAATTGTTAATGAATATAAATGTTCAAATAATGTCAGCAATATTCTCAGTTGTATGTTTAATACTATTTATTTATAAATGAGAACACACTTCCTTTGCTGCTCTGAATCATTCAATTTTTATTCCTTAATTCTCTTATTATAATAATTTTCTTTTCTTCTATTAATTAATAACAAATTTTCCTTTTTTTAAGGTTCCTGCTCCATCTAGCTCTCGGATGCTTGAAAAAAATTTTTATCTCAGGGTTATAACCAAATTAACAATCGTCTTCAGTTAAATTATAAATTCATACAACTTTTACGTTAATAATGTACATAAAGGAAAAATTTAAATGTGTAGTAATTAATTGTTATTTGTGTATGATTGTTTGGATGTGAGTTCTTGTGATTATACAAAAGAAACCAATTCACATAATTTTACAAACTTAATATTACACATTACAGATATAAAACTAATAAAACAATGAAAATAATTAATGATTAGACATTACAACACAAATTTCTTTATTAAACACAAATTTCTTTATTAAAAGATTAGACATTAGTAATACAATAGACAAGAGAAAATTAATAAAAAATAATTGTCTATTATATAGCTCATAGTTCATGAATTCTCAACATGGTGCGCTGCTGTCCCCCTTTTAACAACATTGAAATAAAACGAGAGATGCCATATTGCTTGAGTTGTATTCACACTACTGAATGTTTAATAAAAAATTATATGAGTTCTACACTTTTGTTTGTTCAAAATAAGGTTGTGTCACTCACTTTGTATATCATAGATTATGTTTATAAATGTAGTCGCACTAAATGTGTTTGTTATTTAGTTTGTATTGAAGTGTTGTGTAAAATGTGGATAGTTGTCAAGATGGCTTTTAGTATTAAAACGATCTCACCAAATTCAAGATGTACTACTCCATTTTAGGATATTATTTTCAACTTTTCTTCTTCAGGTTGGTCGAATATAAATTGTTCGTTAGTTTACTGATATCTCCTATAACTTTACTTGTCTTTTTACTATAAATTTCTTCTCTAATATTAGTTGGATTGGCAACTGATTCTGTTTGTTCTTTCTGCATTGAACGCCCACACAAGACAAGAAAACCCTTTCTTCCTTGTAAAACCAGCTTTCGATTCATCTATAAGAGGCCTTGGTTTGTTTGGTGTATTTTTCGGTCTCAGGGCTGTTTTATCCGCCTCCAGTAAACATAAGTTTTTAATATAACCTTACTTTCCCCGATTATTTTTACATAATCCCGTTTATGTTTTTATTTCACTTAATTTTATATTGTCACTTACACTAATGAAGGTGATTTTATTGTTATATGGTCACTTTGTATAAAATACATGCCATTCTCTTCTTTTGGCCATACTAGGTTCACAAAACTTTATATTTTTATCATTGTTTACACTGTGTCATTCGCACTGTTTCATTATTATCATCTATCACTTTTCTATTCACTTCTCTCATCTTGTATGTTTTTCGAATAAACACAATTATGAAAATAATTACCTTGTCTTTACCATAACACTATATATGAGCTAATTACAAATCCAGTCTTAGGTTAAAGATGTAGCTTAACTTTTAGGCTTGTGTTATACACATGATTTTGCTTAACTCTAAATACATTTTTACTTCCATATTCCTTAAGGAATGTAAGTATGGTGATGGCAAAAAAAATCGTGTTCGAGATTATTGCAGATTCTGATTCTACTACACTCAAAACATGAAAAAAAGTCGTTTTCCAAAAAGTGTCTGTGTGTGTGTCTGTCTGTGTGTCTGTAGATTTTTTTTCTATGGCAAACGATAACTGCCGCAAATTCAAACAGAATCAAATAATTTTTTGCATACAGCCCTGATTTGTAGAGGACTCGCGACCTATTGTTTTTGGTGAAGATCGGTTGAGGGAAAGGGGTAGTTTACCTGCAACGGTTTTTTTTTATCAAGGGAAATTTTTTTTTTTTGGCAAACGATAACAGCCGCAAATTCAAACAGAATCAAATAATGTTTCGCATACAGCCCTGAATTGTAGAGTTCTCAAGACCTATTGTTTTTGGTGAAGATCGGTTAAGGGAAAGGGGTAGTTTACCTGTAACGTTTTATGTTTTAACAAGGGTATTTCCTATGGCAAACGATAACAGCCGCAAATTCAAACAGAATCAAAAGATTATTTGCATACAGCCCTAAATTGTAGAGTTCTCAAGACCTATTGTTTTTGGTGAAGATCGGTTAAGGGAAAGGGGTAGTTTACCTACAACGTTTTTTTAAGAAGGGTATTTTCTATGGCAAACGATAACAGCCGCAAATTCAAACAGAATCAAATAATTTTCTGCATACAGCCCTGATTTGTAGAGTACTCAAGACCTATTGTTTTTGGTGAAGATCGGTTGAGGGGAAGGGGTAGTTTACCTGCAACGTTTTTTATCAAGCGTATTTTCTATGGCAAACGATAACTGCCGCAAATTCAAACAGAATCAAATAATTTTTTGCATACGTCAGTGAATTGTAGAGGACTCAAGGCCTTTAGATTTTGGTGAAGATCAGTTAAGGGGAAGGGGTAGTTTACCTGCAACCTTTTACGTTTTAACAAGAGTAAAGTACTTGAAAATTCATTTAAACTTTTTCAAACAATGGTAATTGTTGAAAATAAAATAATTTTGTACCACAAAATCTGAAAAGATTATACGATAGTTTATGAAATGGTTAATAATACGTCAGTGGAAGGTGTAATGAGAAATTAGCAGAAATGGAAACCTGGGGAATGTTAACTGTTCTGTAGATACAATTTTGTCAGAATGTTTGGAAATGATCGTCAACATTGAAGAAAAAGTAAGCATATTAAGAAACATATGTAAGTACTTATTATAAAAAAATAATGTTTGTTTTTTGATAAAGTCATTTTGATTATAAAATATAAATATTTACAACAAGAAAAGAATTTTCAGTTTTCAAAATTTAAATATATTTTTATAAAACAATGGGTTCTTCATTGCGGTGGGGACCATGTCACTCACTCCATCTCAAGCCTCCTCTCCCATTTTGCAGAAAAAGAGGACCCTGTCAAGGCTGATACTTTGACGACAGTGACAGGGCTTTCCACCAAATTCAGCAGAGTGACAGGTAGGCCCAACTCTGATTGGCTCCTCAGATTTCCCCAGCGTTAGTAGGTTCTATGAAAATATTTTATTTCAAAAATGATTTTAAATATAAATCTTAGATATGTTTTATAAATCTCATGTTTTATGTTTTAACATGGGTAATTTTTTATATGACGAACCATAACTGCCGTAAATTCAAACAGAATCAAATAATTTTTTACATATGTGCCTGAGCTATAGAGAACTCAATGTCTGTTGATTTTGGTGAAGATCGGTTATGGGGAAAGGGCAGTTTACCTGAAACATTTTTTGTTGTAACATGAGTAAAGTACTTAATTTTGATAAAGTATCCTGATAAGATCTTAATAATCCACTGTAGAAACGTAGATGAAATATCTATAAATGAAGAGGCTAGTTGAACGGGCTGGGGGTAATTTTCTATAAATCAAAATTATAGTTGAAGGGGGAGGGGATAATATTTTTTATATGTGTACTACGTTATTGGCAAGAAAGAAGTATTTTTTTGTTAAAATTCCTTCCCTGGCTGTTTGGCTGAAAATGATTTTAAATATAAATCTTAGAATATGGAAGTCATGTATGGTTCTACATACCGATATTTTACTTACATACTACAACATTATTAGTTACAATATTATAATAAAATATACAAAATCACTTCCCTAATCTGTTGGGTAATTAGTATATAAAAGACACAGTCCAGTCTAGTCCTTTATTATGTCTGTTTGTAAAGTTATTTACTATGTTTGTTTACAAAGCTAATTCCTGTTTTTAATTTATTCATGCATCTGTAAAATACTTATTTTTACTTCCATATTCCTTAAGGAATGGAAGTATGGTGATGGCAAAAAAAATCGTGTTCGAGATTATTGCAGATTCTGATTCTACTACACTCAAAACATGAAAAAAAGTCGTTTTCTGAAAAGTGTCTGTGTGTGTGTCTGTCTGTGTGTAGATTTTTTTTCTAGGGTAAACGATAACTGCCGCAAATTCAAACAGAATCAAATAATTTTTGCATACAGCCCTGATTTGTAGAGTACTCACGACCTATTGTTTTTGGTGAAGATCGGTTGAGGGAAAGGGGTAGTTTACCTGCAACGGTTTTTTTTTATCAAGGGAAATTTTTTTTTTGGCAAACGATAACAGCCGCAAATTCAAACAGAATCAAATAATGTTTCGCATACAGCCCTGAATTGTAGAGTTCTCAAGACCTATTTTTTTTGTGAAGATCGGTTAAGGGAAAGGGGTAGTTTACCTGTAACGTTTTATGTTTTAACAAGGGTATTTCCTATGGCAAACGATAACAGCCGCAAATTCAAACAGAATCAAAAGATTATTTGCATACAGCCCTAAATTGTAGAGTTCTCAAGACCTATTGTTTTTGGTGAAGATCGGTTAAGGGGAAGGGGTAGTTTACCTACAACGTTTTTTTAACAAGGGTATTTTTTATGGCAAACGATAACTGCCGCAAATTCAAACAGAATCAAATAATTTTTTGCATACAGCCCTGATTTGTAGAGTCCTTGCGACCTATTGTTTTTGGTGAAGATCGGTTGAGGGGAAGGGGTAGTTTACCTGCAACGGTTTTTTTTATCAAGGGAAATTTTTTTTTTTTGGCAAACGATAACAGCCGCAAATTCAAACAGAATCAAATAATGTTTCGCATACAGCCCTGAATTGTAGAGTTCTCAAGACCTATTGTTTTTGGTGAAGATCGGTTAAGCGAAAGGGGTAGTTTACCTACAACGTTTTTTTAAGAAGGGTATTTTCTATGGCAAACGATAACAGCCGCAAATTCAAACAGAATCAAATAATTTTCTGCATACAGCCCTGATTTGTAGAGTACTCAAGACCTATTGTTTTTGGTGAAGATCGGTTGAGGGGAAGGGGTAGTTTACCTGCAACGTTTTTTATCAAGCGTATTTTCTATGGCAAACGATAACTGCCGCAAATTCAAACAGAATCAAATAATTTTTTGCAAACGTCAGTGAATTGTAGAGGACTCAAGGCCTTTAGATTTTGGTGAAGATCAGTTAAGGGGAAGGGGTAGTTTACCTGCAACCTTTTACGTTTTAACAAGAGTAAAGTACTTGAAAATTCATTTAAACTTTTTCAAACAATGGTAATTGTTGAAAATAAAATAATTTTGTTGCCAGGCAATCTGAAAATTTCAGATTTTGTACCACAAAATCTGAAAAGATTATACGATAGTTTATGAAATGGTTAATAATACGTCAGTGGAAGGTGTAATGAGAAATTAGCAGAAATGGAAACCTGGGGAATGTTAACTGTTCTGTAGATACAATTTTGTCAGAATGTTTGGAAATGATCATCAACATTGAAGAAAAAGTAAGCATATTAAGAAACATATGTAAGTGTTTATTATAAAAAAATAATGTTTGTTTTTTGATAAAGTCATTTTGATTATAAAATATAAATATTTACAACAAGAAAAGAATTTTCAGTTTTCAAAATTTAAATATATTTTTATAAAACAATGGGTTCTTCATTGCGGTGGGGACCATGTCACTCACTCCATCTCAAGCCTCCTCTCCCATTTTGCAGAAAAAGAGGACCCTGTCAAGGCTGATACTTTGACGACAGTGACAGGGCTTTCCACCAAATTCAGCAGAGTGACAGGTAGGCCCAACTCTGATTGGCTCCTCAGATTTCCCCAGCGTTAGTAGGTTCTATGAAAATATTTTATTTCAAAAATGATTTTAAATATAAATCTTAGATATGTTTTATAAATCTCATGTTTTATGTTTTAACATGGGTAATTTTTTATATGACGAACCATAACTGCCGTAAATTCAAACAGAATCAAATAATTTTTTACATATGTGCCTGAGCTATAGAGAACTCAATGTCTGTTGATTTTGGTGAAGATCGGTTATGGGGAAAGGGCAGTTTACCTGAAACATTTTTTGTTGTAACATGAGTAAAGTACTTAATTTTGATAAAGTATCCTGATAAGATCTTAATAATCCACTGTAGAAACGTAGATGAAATATCTATAAATGAAGAGGCTAGTTGAACGGGCTGGGGGTAATTTTCTATAAATCAAAATTATAGTTGAAGGGGGAGGGGATAATATTTTTTATATGTGTACTACGTTATTGGCAAGAAAGAAGTATTTTTTTGTTAAAATTCCTTCCCTGGCTGTTTGGCTGAAAATGATTTTAAATATAAATCTTAGAATATGGAAGTCATGTATGGTTCTACATACCGATATTTTACTTACATACTACAACATTATTAGTTACAATATTATAATAAAATATACAAAATCACTTCCCTAATCTGTTGGGTAATTAGTATATAAAAGACACAGTCCAGTCTAGTCCTTTATTATGTCTGTTTGTAAAGTTATTTACTATGTTTGTTTACAAAGCTAATTCCTGTTTTTAATTTATTCATGCATCTGTAAAATACTTATTTTTACTTCCATATTCCTTAAGGAATGGAAGTATGGTGATGGCAAAAAAAATCGTGTTCGAGATTATTGCAGATTCTGATTCTACTACACTCAAAACATGAAAAAAAGTCGTTTTCTGAAAAGTGTCTGTGTGTGTGTCTGTCTGTGTGTAGATTTTTTTTCTAGGGTAAACGATAACTGCCGCAAATTCAAACAGAATCAAATAATTTTTGCATACAGCCCTGATTTGTAGAGTACTCACGACCTATTGTTTTTGGTGAAGATCGGTTGAGGGAAAGGGGTAGTTTACCTGCAACGGTTTTTTTTTATCAAGGGAAATTTTTTTTTTGGCAAACGATAACAGCCGCAAATTCAAACAGAATCAAATAATGTTTCGCATACAGCCCTGAATTGTAGAGTTCTCAAGACCTATTTTTTTTGTGAAGATCGGTTAAGGGAAAGGGGTAGTTTACCTGTAACGTTTTATGTTTTAACAAGGGTATTTCCTATGGCAAACGATAACAGCCGCAAATTCAAACAGAATCAAAAGATTATTTGCATACAGCCCTAAATTGTAGAGTTCTCAAGACCTATTGTTTTTGGTGAAGATCGGTTAAGGGGAAGGGGTAGTTTACCTACAACGTTTTTTTAACAAGGGTATTTTTTATGGCAAACGATAACAGCCGCAAGTTCAAACAGAATCAAATAATTTTCTGCATACAGCCCTGATTTGTAGAGTACTCAAGACCTATTGTGTTTGGTGAAGATCGGTTGAGGGGAAGGGGTAGTTTACCAGCAACGTTTTTTTGTCAAGCGTATTTTCTATGGCAAACGATAACAGCCGCAAATTCAAACAGAATCAAATAATTTTTTGCATACGTCAGTGAATTGTAGAGGACTCAAGGCCTTTAGATTTTGGTGAAGATCAGTTAAGGGGAAGGGGTAGTTTACCTGCAACCTTTTACGTTTTAACAAGAGTAAAGTACTTGAAAATTTATTTAAACTTTTTGAAACAATGGTAGTTGTTAAAAATAAAATAATTTTGTTGCCAGGCAATAAAATTATAATTTTTTCATTTTAATGTGTAACGTGTCAGAATTGGGGGTTTTTTATTTCTTGATGTATGGGATATTTACATTTTTATTTGTTTCATTTTGTGCGGGAGTTTATAAAAATTTAGTGGGAAAGTTTTATTATGCGGCAAACGTAGTTTAGTACAACAGAACACGTGTTAAGAAACAGTTGGAACAAAGCAGAGACGCAGTTACTGTATTGTGTAACTCAACAAAGGAATTCATACCCCTTTCGAATTTCTCAGAACTCTGTATATGTGTGGCGGTGCGCGCACGCCACTATACAATCACGCGCTCGGGGGACGCGGCCAGCCAGGAAACCAAGATGGCTAGAGAACAAAATTATTCATCATCTCTTCAGCGATCCTCAGGAAATGCTGCTAAGGACCGCCCACTTTAGTGACATCAGCATAGCAGAGGCCAATATAGTCACCTGTTACCACACATATACCAGCTCTATGCTATGCATAAAAGGAATACGGAACAACAAATAAGCATGAACGGCGACTAAAATCTGTTGGCCGTGAATGCACATTTCCTGCCTCTCAACGAAGCACGCTGCCCAGTTCCACTATCGTCGCCGGCCGGCACGGAACGAAGTAGGCTACATCCAAAGTTTTTTTATTCTAATACCAGTAACGAGTTCAACAACAGTAAAGGTTTGTGTGACCGCGGTCAAGAAAAAATATAGAACAGCATCAGACACTTTTTGGACAGTTAACACGAAATTATAAAAGAACAATATGCGAGCGCGCGAACCACGTGTCGGCGGTTTAAGGGTTGGGGGGACTTATTATAAATGTTAAGGGATAAATAAAGTTATTTGTGTGTATGCGTGAGTGAGCAATGCTGGGCTGTTTTTGTTTATAATTGTGTTTGTGTCTTATAAATGATAAGGTAAGCTATAGTTAATAAGTTCAGTTACAAGCAAGGTGCAGGAGTTGCACAACATTTGACGACATGTAAATGTATTTGGTAAACAATAATTTCAACATTTGAGCATTAAAAATTATCAATTCTCTTCATAACGATGTGTAGAGTTAGTTATTTCGAGAACCCTTGAAACATATGTTTGTATCTAGCGTTCGTACGGAAGAATCCTGGCCCCACACAAAACGAAACCCTCAAGGTAGGTGGAAGTTAATATATTAATATATTTAATAATTATTTTAAATAGTAATAAACGTCTCAATGGCGCCCGAACAGGGACAGTTTTTATTAATTAAAATAGTAAAGACCGTACCTACAGAAAAGATACAAACATGTTTTTGGGGTTAGCGGAATAAAACGAAAGTGCGTTATTAATGCAAAATTGGTTATGTAATACATTATATTAATTATATTATATTTATACACAAGTATAGAGTATAAAATAAGAAATGGCAGATAATAATGAAATCAGTCTATCTGACAGTTAGACCGAGAGTCAAGTAAATGCTGACTCCGGTATTCAGACAGAATTAACGCAAATAAATGAGTATAACGTAGAAGCATCTGTATTTAGCGCACCGAGAGCGATATCAACTCCCGTAACAAGTAAAGCGAAATAGTTGTCATTGGACGATCTACTTAATTTCATGAGAAAAAAATTTGAGATACAGAATGACAAGTTTGATACGATTGACAAAAAATTTGAGAGCCGTTTTAACTCTAGTGATGAAAAATTTGATAAAATAGACCGTCGTTTTGACGTTCAGAATAGCAATTTTAATATAAAACTCGAACAACAGAATATTCAGTTGCAGCAGAATATTAATGTACAGTTTGATAATTTGAGTCGTGTAATAGATAAACATATTGATGAACGTTGTGAAAGTATGAAATCACAGTTGTCAGAATCCATAAATGAGCAATTAGAGTGCCGTGTTTCTGATATTACCAATAATATAACCAATAAAGTAGAGAAACAGATCACGGAACAATATAGCATGATAAATACAATTGTAGAGAAACAAATTAGTGAATGTAACACCAATACTGAATGTAAGGTTGGTTATGCTATGAGTCAGATGGAAAATAATAATAGTAAAATAAGTGAAATAGAAAACAATTGTAAGATTGAATTTAAGACCATACATGATACAATAAGTGACCTTGAATCTGACAGTAACCTTAAATTAATGAACGTTGAGCAAAATATCATGAATGTGAAAAATGAATTGAGCATGGCCATCAGCCAACAAGTAAACACGGTTACCGAGCGAGTAATTATGACTTGTGACGTAAGCAGTGAAGTTGAGTTAGAGACATTCAGTTGTGATAATAAAAGAGTGCATCCCATGCAGTTCATAAGTAGAGTGAGAGAGTTCAATAAGTTTAGTACTAATAACTGGGAAGTTCAATTATTAAAAATTCTAAAATGCTTCAAAGGTAGTTCGGAGATATGGGCCAAGGTACACAAAACGGAATGGGGTTGTTTTGAAAGTTTTGAGTCCGCATTTAGAAATAAATATTGGTCTGAAGAAGACCAAGAAGTATTACGAAGCAGAATTATGGGAACCGGGAATTTTGGGGGGCCCAATAATAATATAACAGGGTATGTGATGAGAATATTTAATGAGGCGAAATACTTAGAACCGCCATTGCCATTTAGATCCTTCGTGAGGCATATAAGCAAGCATTTGCCAAGGGAAGTACAGATAACACTTATGACACGGGAGGTAGCTAATATTAGCGAATTGGAAAATATTTTAGATGTGTTTCAGAATATCCGGGACCAAGAATTGAGTCGCCGTCAGAACCAGCAGAATAGAAATAATGGAGGTAATCAGGGACCGCCGAGGGGACCTACAAATGGACCGACATATCCCAGACGAGAACAAAGTAATCGAGGACCCATGTGGACTTGTCCAGCGTGTTCACAGGAGAATTATGCTTCACAGAATTTTTGTTTTAGATGCAGGAGAGAGAGACCGGGGCAGCGACAGGGTCCACAACCCGCACAGAACCAGCATGCATACCAACGAAGGGGAGGGGGCCAAGGAGGAGCGCCGAGAGGCCACACTCATGAACAGCGAGGAGACCAGCACGAACGGGGATACAACCCGGCAGTGGCGAGCACGTCTGCGGGAAACTAAGAGGGACAATGGAACACCGGACCCGACCGTTGTCGCCGGAAAATTCTGGGGTCCAAATGGATGATAGATACCGAAACAACGTCGTTATTACAGATTTGTCTGAGGAATTATTGGAGGAGGAAGATTTCGAAGCAGGGAGACGGGAGAATGGACTGACGGAGGTGAAAATCAACATAGAAGGTAAGGAGATTAAAACTTTAATCGATACAGGTAGCGAAATCTCTGTTATTTCTGAACATGTACTAGATGAATTAAGAGAAATGAATAAAAATATCCCATCTTTGCCAGTAGCGGGGGTGACGATTGTAGGTATTACGGGAGTTAGAAGTAAAAGAGTCACGAAACAAGTACAATTAAACATGATAATTAACGGGGTAGGGTACGATAATACATTTCTAGTCGTACGGGGATTAAATCTTGAGGTTATACTGGGAAATGATTTTCTAATTAAACATAAGGCGGTGATTGATTTTCATAAACGGGTGTTAGTATTGCACAATGAGGCAGAATCAGTTCGAGTTAATTTTGAGAGGGTGTTAGATGCAGTAAGAATTTCGGGAGTAAGGGTGGTACATAATCGGGTTAATAAACAAGAAATGGAAGTTAGTATGAATGTATGTAGTGAGAGTAAAATAGAATGTGAGGAGAATGTAGATCACTTATGGAATGAGAGAGCACGTAAATTTTGTAGTGAGGGTGGAGTAATAGGGAGTTCTCAACGTGAATCGTTGTGGCGGGTAGTAGAGAATTTTAGAGAAGTGTTTGCCGATATACCAGGGAGGGCAAGAAACTATGAATGTGAGTTAAAGGTAAGGGAACACGCACCCTATGTGCAAAGAAGTTATCCGGTGCCATATGCGAAGAGAAGAGCGGTTCAGATTGAGTTAGAGAAAATGTTAGAGGGAGATATAATTGAGTGATCTGTATCACCATATTCTAACCCCTTAGTAGTAGTGATTAAAAAAGATGGTAGAGTTAGGTTATGTTTAGATGCCCGCAAAATCAATCAAATAATCATTCCCGACTGGGAGTCACCTGAAGCGATAGAAGAAATTTTTCAGAAGTTCAGCGGCGTCCAATATATGACCTCTTTAGACCTAACCGCCGGGTACTGGCAAGTCCCGTTGGCAGCAAATAGTAGAAAATATACAGCTTTCTTATTCAATGGAAAAAATTATCAATTTAAGAGACTACCGTTTGGTTTGAACACAAGTGTAGCTAGCTTTATTAAGTGTCTTGATGAGATTTTGCAACCCCATAACTTAGATTTTTTAACCATATACGTTGATGATATTCTTATAGCTTCCAGAACATTTGAAGAGCATGTAGAACGTTTGGAATATGTATTGGAGAAGTTATATCAGGGAGGTTTGACAGTGAATTGGGACAAATCAAAATTTTTGCAAACTGAGATACATTTTTTGGGTTTCATCATAACACCTACAGGGATACGTGCCAATCCGGATAAAGTAGAATCCATCCTGACGTTCCCGGAGCCCAAAAATATAAAGCAACTGCAAAGTTTTCTTGGTCTCTGTAATTTTTACAGGAAGTTCCAGCGGAACTACACCCAGACGACGGCCCGACTCAGCGCAGTGCTGCAAAAGAATAAACAATGGAGGTGGGGAGATAATGAAAGAGCAGCGTTTAACGAAATCAAAAATAAATTCGCTGATATGATTTTAATGAATCATCCCAATTTTAATGAAAAATTTTACTTACAGACAGACGCAAGCAATATAGCACTTGGAGCAGAACTATACCAAGAGGACGAGGCGAAAGAACACAAAACCATCGCCTTCGCCAGCCGGACGTTACTAGCCGCAGAACGTAACTATACTACCACCGAGAAGGAGCTCCTCAGTATAGTGTTCGCCATGAAGAAGTTCCGCACATATCTGCTGGGTAATAGAACCATCATCAGGACGGACCATAAAGCGCTGTCGTTCCTGAATACTTGCAAACTCACACACAGCCGGATAACCAGGTGGGTGTTAGCTCTTCAAGAGTATAATTTTTCTTGGGAATACATTAAGGGTGTAGAGAACAGGGTGCCAGACACACTATCACGAGTAGACACAGACAGAAATAGAACAGGTAGAGATATTAAAGAAATAGAGATTTATAGGCTATCCCGGGAAGATAAACTTTTTGGGGAAGAATTGAAAAATATAAATGTAATGCAAAGAGCCGATAGTAAATTAAATTAAATAATTACTAGTGTAGAATCAGATGTAGATGAGTTTGGTTATAAACAATATTTTCAAATATTTCAGGGAAGTTTGTTTAAAAAAGTAGAGGGGAGAGAGAGAGATTGGAGGTTAGTTATACCTGAAGGTTTGATAGAGAAAATAGTGTGGGACTGTCACCTTAGATACGGACATTTTGGGGCACGGAAATGTGTGAATGTGTTGAAGGAATCCTGTCTATTTAAAAATATGGAGAAACGCGTCCGAAAAATACTTAGAGTTTGCGAGTTATGTCAGAAATCTAAAGTTGTGAATTATAGGTTAGAAGGAGAACTAAATTACATTAAAGTAGAAAAACCATTTGATTTAGTAGCTGTAGATTTGTACGGCCCATTGCCAAAGGGTAGGGGTGGAGTGATGCATATTTTTGTTGTACTTGACACATTTTCCAAATATGTAAGGTTATATAGCGTGAAGCGAGCCACAAGTAAGGTGTTGAGCGAGAAGATCACACGCGACTACATGATCAACGTGGGAAAGCCGAAGGTGATATTATCCGACCATGGGCCGCAGTTCATCAGCGGGAGATGGCGCCAGACTCTCGGATGGGAAGGTATCATCCCAAAGCACACCGCAGTGTATCATCCACAATCCAATCAGGCGGAGAGAGTCATGAGGGAGCTGGGTAGAATTTTCCGAACATACTGCCACGCCAAACACAGCGAGTGGCTACTCTATGTCCAGAAGATTGAAAATTGGCTTAACTGCACCACCCACGAGTCGACAGGGTTCACGCCTTATGAGTTAGTAAGAGGAAAGCGTCCACAGAGGATTTTGGAACAATTAATTGAGTATCCACCGGAAGCCAACACTATTGGTCACGATGTTAAATTGAGACTAGCGAATGAAAGTTTGTTGACGAAGGGGGAGAGGAGAAAATAGAGACATGATATGAAAGGTAAGTGGACGCAGTACGAGGTTGGACAGATGGTATTGGTGCGACGCCACGATTTATCAAGTGCACAAGATAAGGAGATTAAGAAATTTTTCTTGCTCTATGAGGGGCCGTACGAGATAGTAGAGGTAAAAATGAAGAATTCTATGTGTTACAGAATAGAGAAACCAGGGAGATAGTAGGTACGCACAACGCTACAAATTTGAAATTATTTTGGTCAGCATGAGGATTTTTATTAATGAGTAAATGTATGAATGTCATTTAATTGTTTTTTTTATGTTTCTAGAAGGGATCCTCCCCCATTTTCGGGCGGTCACGATCTTACCAGTCCTGGCCGTGGAATTCGGAACTCGGAGGCGGGCCATGGTTGGCGGATCTTCCTTCGGGCAGTGAAAACAACGATGGTCCGGCTCCACCAAAATTGGTATAAACTAGAAATTTAACTACACATTTGAACGGGGAGGGGGACCCCAAAAGGTACGTGACAAATTATCATTAATACACTACAGGTGCATCAGTTTCAGTGTACCTGTCACATACCTGCACTGCCGTAGAGTGTGGTAAATAATGGAGGCTGCACCTAAATATAGGGCAGTGCATACACACTTAAATATTTTAGTGTCAATGGTAAAGTTCAAAATGAGCCATTGACAATAGTTTTGCTTACACCGAAATGAAGAGTTTTGCGGAGAAGGATGGGGAGTTCCAACTCAGACGACGGGTTAGTAGAGATGAGAAGAAGGTAGTACAGTTGAAAACAAGGCGAAGTAACTGCACAAAGTAGATCTGAGTTGGATGTCCTGTATCCTTCATCGCAAAACACCCCCGTTTCAGGTGCGTCCATAGTCGCCCAAGAAGAAAAAAAAAAAAAAAAAAAAAATTTTGGATGTGCATAATTTTAAATTTAAATAAATTTTAGAGTTAAGTGACCAAATATAATTGTCAAGTTTTAGTATCAGTGAGCATGGGAACGTTTAAAAGATGTGTAATAAAATAAAAACTTGTTATCAATACAAGAAGTGGGGATGCTTTTGGGGGGTAGCTTGGTGCTTAATGAAGTGATAGAACAATGGAGTGTGGAACTGCAATTGTAGAAAGTTTAGTTTTCAATTGTAATTAGTTAGTTATTAAGTTGCTATTGCGGGGGTGGCCTGTGCTCCCGTAGATAGCGAAATGGGTTGGGGGTAACAGAGAGTGTTACCTCCATTGGAGGCCAAAATGGCGAAAATGTGCGGCACACCTTTTCCGTGTAAATTAAAATTTACACACTGATAGACGACCGTGTCGCACATACTAGTGATGAATGTAACAGGCAGTGAAATGAAGTGAAGATTTCCCGACTTTTCGGGCGATTACTGCCTTACCAGCACTAATCGTGGATTTGGCTAGCGGCCAGCTATGGTCATATCAAGTCCCTTGACCATAGCTGACTTGAAATTGGTATATATTAGAAATTCAATGGGGGGAGACAATTAGGGGAAATCTCCCGGAACTATGGAACAGCGGCTACCACTCTGCCCGCTTGGGGGCAGCAAAGCCAGGTGGTAGACCCGCATTAAGGGCATGTATTTATAGACCAGAACATGTTGATGTTCATAACCTTTAAAATGTAATAGCGGACGCAAAGACACGGAGAGGTAAAACTACTCCAAAATATGCCGTCTTTGCCGAAGCGAAAAGGGCGATACAGTCCTCTATAATTTGAAATAGTGTGTGTGGATCAGGAGGTGACTCAAATGAGTCACGAATTTAAATTTTACAACGTAAAAATTTTTTGCTAATTCGAATTTTGATCCAATAAAACTGCTTGTGCTCTGCTAAATAACTAGCTGCTCAGACACTCAATATAAGGTGTTCATGCTATAATTGTAAATGTATTATTTTATTGTTGTACGTTAGATATAGGTGTTGATAAAAATATGTGTTTTCATTATGTGTGTATTCTTTTTCTAAGCCAATAATTAAATCATCTGGCAGGCGGTTAATATGAATGATCAGAATCAGAAAAAGGGGAAACAAGGAGGCGAGAAATAATGATAAATAAATATCTATATATTTCATGTAATTTGTTCGATTTTGAGATGTGTTTTAATTGTGTTAGGGAGATCAGCTGATCAGCAATAACATGTCGCTGGTATATTGGTTATAAATGTTCCAAGTAAGTAGTGTTTAATGTAATGTTTTAATGTATTACAGATGTTTTAAAGTAATGATAAAAATAATTTGATAAAGTGAGAAGTAAAGTAATAATTTATGCAAGTTAACAAGAGATAGTTTGTGGGTAATAAATATGTTGTGGGACATGTAGATCTGTCGAAGTCAAAGTAAAAGTTGAAATAGTAGGGATGAAGTAATGTAACGTTGTTTTGAATTAATGTAGGTTATAGAATTTTGAGAAGTATTGATGTTGACACAGTAGTTGTGGAGAATAATTGTAGATTTTTGGAGTGATATATTGTTGTTTATAATTAATGATGTTATTTTGTTGTATTTGTAGTAAGGTAATGAGATTGAGATTTTGGGGATGGCAATTTTGTAGTAGGGGGTAGTGTAATGTGGGAGTCCGCAACATAATGATAAGTTGGGACGGGATTAGAATCGATTTAGTGAGGAGGGGCCGCCTTAGGTAGAATCCAGGGGCCAAATAAGGGAATTGAGTTTTTGGGTGGGGGAAACACGTATCCTATATACAAAGGGTTAGAGAGTATTTTTTTATATATAGGGTTAGAGTAGTTTTTTTTTTTTTTTTTAGAAGGTGGCGATTTGAGTTTAATGATAAGTTGGGGTTAGAGTGTCTTGATTAGTAGAGATTTTGATAGAGATGGGTGTCATGTTAGTTGAAGTGGATGAATATTAGAATCAAAGGGAGAAAGATTATATATATAGACAGATCAAGTAGTAAATTAAATGAGAATAGATAATTTAAATCACCCACAGTAATAGGGAATGAGATTGTAAAATGAAGAAAGTTGTAGTTGAATATATAAAATTTTTATTTTGAAACCAGTGACAAATTTTTGATAGAATTTGGTAATGTAAAATTAAGAATTGTTTATTTTAAATAATTTAAATGGCAATTGGCTTATTGCTTATAATAATATTTTGTTAATTTTAAATATTTTAATCAGAATGATCAATATTGCACACCACTATATAAAAATTATTCCGATTAGCGCTTTCAAGCTTCACAGCTCATCGTCAGATCAGGAATAGACAGAAAATATTTAATACCCAACCCTTCACCACTCTCCCCCACCCTGCTCACCCACAACAAACTAAAAATTAATGACCCTTCCCCACCCCCTAAACTCTGTCACACCATCTGCACAGTTACATATTTTTCTAGTAAATTCCTTGTGTTTCAGTGTGTGTGTGTGTGTGTGTGTGTGTGTGCATCCTTTTAAACTACCCGCTTCCTCTCCACACACATGGGTCAGTCACACACCCTTATTTTAAAACAACCAATTAGTACTATGAAATATAATTCTTAATCTTATCTATCTGCCCTCTCTCATTTACTTCTTAATCATGTTATAAAATATTTCTTCATTATCAAATTTAATTTTAATATTAATTAAATTGTGGGTGAGCAGGGTGGGGGAGAGTGGTGAAGGGTTGGGTATTAAATATTTTCTGTCTATTCCTGATCTGACGATGAGCTGTGAAGCTTGAAAGCGCTAATCGGAATAATTTTTATATAGTGGTGTGCAATATTGATCATTCTGATTGTGATTTCAACCACTAACACAAATTTCTTCATTAAACGTTTAAATATTTTATTTTATTATGTTTTGTGTTTCAAGTTAGATTGTTACAGATGTTGAATGTATTTTCAGAGAGTATACATAACATATGTAGGTCAAGGGTCTTGGACTTGACCTAGTTTCGATCAGCTGATGAGGTCATACACCCACTAAGCTTGTATAGTAGGAAGGCAATTTAACTTGTTTATTCGATCAATATAAACCAAATGTTAAACAATGTCTCAATGTAAAGGAAACCTTTTAAGGAATTTAAATTTTTTTTGAATTTTAAAATTTTTAGGAAACAATTTTTGGAAAGTATTTTTTCTTGGAAATCTTAATTTTTGAAAAAAAAATCTTGATTTTTCGCCTGCCAGCGAATGAATATTTTAAGTATTGATTATTCTATTATTTGTGTATTAACCATGTTTATTTTTATTGATTTATTAGTATTGCATTGTATTGTTAGACTCTAAGTATTCACCTGTTAGAGTAAGGATAGGTTAGGTTTTGATTAGGAGAAATGTCTCAATTAAGCCATTTTAAATAAAACAGAAAAACAAGGAAGAGAATTTTTTTAATAAAGTAGATTATTTTGAATTTTGTTAATTTTTTGTAAATTTTAAAGAATTTGTCAAGGTATAATATGTAATGTGAGTGTGTGTGAGCCCAGTATCTGCTAAAGGCAGTCCAGCTTGCATAAAAGGGGAAACATATCGGTGGAGGATCTGGAATAATTTAAGCCAGGGATTGAGGATATTGGGGGGTAGCATGCTAAAAGGCGAGGTGTGCTGTGGTACTTATCTGTTCGATTTCTCGGTGTTGGGATCTCTTATGGAGAAGTCCAGTGATCTCGTTCAGATGGGTCCATAGTCGCCAAGCCAGGGGGGTCGTGTACCCATGTAGATTAAGAACAAGGGGGTTGTTGGCACAGTTCCTCACCGGTCCTCTTCGGGGTTTATCAATGAGATTTCTTCTGTTGTGGACAGCAGAATTCTCATTGAGGGGGTATTGTAACGTGTCAGAATTGGGGGTTTTTTATTTCTTGATGTATGGGATATTTACATTTTTATTTGTTTCATTTTGTGCGGGAGTTTATAAAAATTTAGTGGGAAAGTTTTATTATGCGGCAAACGTAGTTTAGTACAACAGAACACGTGTTAAGAAACAGTTGGAAGAAAGCAGAGACGCAGTTACTGTATTGTGTAACTCAACAAAGGAATTCATACCCCTTTCGAATTTCTCAGAACTCTGTATATGTGTGGCGGTGCACGCACGCCACTATACAATCACGCGCTCGGGGGACGCGGCCAGCCAGAAAACCAAGATGGCTAGAGAACAAAATTATTCATCATCTCTTCAGCGATCCTCAGGAAATGCTGCTAAGGACCGCCCACTTTAGTGACATCAGCATAGCAGAGGCCAATATAGTCACCTGTTACCACACATATACCAGCTCTATTCCATGCATAAAAGGAATACGGAACAACAAATAAGCATGAACGGCGACTAAAATCTGTTGGCCGTGAATGCGCATTTCCTGCCTCTCAACGAAGCACGCTGCCCAGTTCCACTATCGTCGCCGGCCGGCACGGAACGAAGTAGGCTACATCCAAAGTTTTTTTATTCTAATACCAGTAACGAGTTCAACAACAGTAAAGGTTTGTGTGACCGCGGTCAAGAAAAAATATAGAACAGCATCAGACACTTTTTGGACAGTTAACACGAAATTATAAAAGAACAATGTGCGCGCGCGCGAACCACGTGTCGGCGGTTTAAGGGTTGGGGGGACTTATTATAAATGTTAAGGGATAAATAAAGTTATTTGTGTGTATGCGTGAGTGAGCAATGCTGGGCTGTTTTTGTTTATAATTGTGTTTGTGTCTTATAAATGATAAGGTAAGCTATAGTTAATAAGTTCAGTTACAAGCAAGGTGCAGGGGTTGCACAACATTTGACGACATGTAAATGTATTTGGTAAACGATAATTTCAACATTTGAGCATTAAAAATTATCAATTCTCTTCATAACGATGTGTAGAGTAAGTTATTTCGAGAACCCTTGAAACATATGTTTGTATCTAGCGTTCGTACGGAAGAATCCTGGCCCCACACAAAACGAAACCCTCAAGGTAGGTGGAAGTTAATATATTAATATATTTAATAATTATTTTAAATAGTAATAAACGTCTCAAATGTAATATAATATTTTTCATTTAATACGGCAATAAAAAGGCAGGTAAGACACAAACACACACACACACACAATTCACGTTATTTCTGGCCTCACTCATGTTTATTTTCTTACGTTTGCACGCTTTTTAAATGGAAAGTGCCGAAACCCACAAAACATAACGCGTGCAAGCCGAAAAAATGGACATCAATTTGCTTACTGGCGAAGCTAGTAGTTAATGAATGGGTAGGCAAAAATCTTTTCTTAAATTTTTTTTAAGGAATCACTAAAAGGACGGTGGTTCAAATCGGACGCTGAGGTAGAGTTTGCTGTAACCGAATGGTTCCACAAACAGCCGTAAGAATTTTACTAGCAGGGAATCTACAGGTTAACGCAACAGTGGAACTCATGTCTTAATGTTATTGGAGACTTCTTTTAAAATCGTTGAATAAAAAATGCTTTACAGCTCTATAGGTGTGTCTATTGAACAATCCTTGTATTAGTCATACACAATAATACAACTGATTGAACTTCAAATTTTTAAACTTGATTAGTTTCTATATATATATGTTTAATGTTACAAATAATTCAAATAACAATCTTGATCATCTGTTAGTTCAGCGGAATAACAGTGACACTTTTAATAACCGCATAAAATAAACACTTAGAAACAACACAGGCGCTTTAACTTAACTGTTTGGACCACAGAAGTGAGGCATGCCTCAACGCTCTATGTGTACAGCGCGGGACAATCCCCCCTCCCTACACTTCCCTATCACACCACTACATTGCTTACATACGATGTATACAAAAAACGCTGAGGCAAGTTCAGGTTGCCTCATTCGCTTTAAACGAACTATGCCGAATCTCACCTGTCACCATCTAGCGGTCGCTCAATAAAGCACGTTTCGGTTTAATAAATTTGACAGTCGCAGTAACAATGTATAATCTTTACGTTATGTAGTTCATACGTATTTATAATTTTTATTCTACAGAATTTTTTAGGGTAGGCATTGCCTCAATTGCCTCCATGTAACTTCGCCACTGATATATATGTGTACAACGTTATCGGCAACAAAGAAGTAGTTTTTGTTAAAATTCCTTCCCAGGATATTTGGCCGTAGTCCAATGTTTTCTACAAAACCAGACATTTCGGCAATGCCATCGACTTCCATCATCAGCGAAAATCGAGTGCGATAACGTGAGGTGGTATACGTTAGTGACCACAGTACTGTGGTTAATGCTGAAGCAGTAAGTAGAAAGAAGTAGTTTCTATGGTAATATTTCATTTCAAAAATGATTTTAAATATAAATCTTATAATATGGAAGTCATGTATGGTTCTCCATACCGATATTTTATTCATGGGTTATTGTTTTAGTTATAATAATTCTTCCTTATATAATTATTTTTTGGTTGTTCTCATTTGATTACTCATTCTTTATTGCATTCCTCATTCAGTTACATAGTATTTATCTGTTTGATTAGTTTTACTATAAATTTTGATGATTAAATTGAGTTTCCTTTTTTGTATTATCTTGTGATGCTACATATTGCCTCCCTGCCAAAAATGATTATTTCTGAAAGCAACTTTATATGGTTGAGGAAATGATCATTTACATTGACTTAGTTTCTTCATAATACTTCTTCAATGAAGCCTAGTTATATGTTCCTTTAGTCTTCTTAGTAATGGGATCCATTATCTCATAAGTATTATTTGATCTATCTTTGACAATGATGTATGGTCCAGTATAAAGTAGTAACAGTTTCTTTGTAATTCCTTCCATGGTACTGGGTAATTCTCTATTCCTAAGTAACACCTTCTCTCCTACTTGATATTTTATGACGTTCTGTTTTTTTTTTTTTTGGTATTTATTCTTTTTCTTTTCTGTCTTGTCGATTATTTTGTTATAAAATCTTACAGTATCAAAGTTGTATTCCAGGTTTTCAGGAAAATTGATCATTTCTTTAATTTCTCGGGGTGGTTGTTTTTCATACATGACTGTGTATGGGGTAGTTTCTATTGACTGGTGATATGCCAAATTTAGAAAACTTTCTGCTACTGACAGGTGCTTACTCCACTTTCTTTGTTGGTCAAAGCAGTACGATCTAAGTATTCTTCCAACCTCCCTTAGTACTCTCTCAGCTGGATTGCTACTTGGATGGTAAACTGAGGTTTTATATGTTTTTATTCCGTGGTTTAATAGGGTATTTTTCCACTTTCTCCCCCTTGAATTGCGTACCGTGGTCAGTAATAATGGATTTCGGTGTTCCTAGTTCTGGTATGTACTGATTAATGATTACATTGATTATCTTATTGGTGGTTGCGTGGGTAATAGGATATAATTTTGTAAAATGATCGAACATTATTATGATAAATTTATATCTGTGTCGTCCTCCACTGCGAGGAAATGGTCCGCATATATCCAGAAATACATTTTCTAATTTATGTTTTGATGTTATGGGTATCATTACTCATTCTTTTTTCTCATCGTCACATTTTACTAATTGGCAAATATGACAAGTTTGCTTCGGACTCTTCTATTGATATCTTTAATGTACACCTGTTCTTCCAACGCTTTGATTACCTTTAGTGCTCCCATGTGACCATATCGAATGTGGTAGTCCAAGATTAACTCTTTTTCAATGGTTCTGGGTATTATTAATTTTCAATTATTCTGGTTGAGTTTAGTTTTTACAAATAATATGTCGTCATGTATACAGTAAAATTGTAATATATTGTCATCTTGCTCAGTTAATCTTTGTCTGATTTTAATTACTTTTGCATCCGTCTGTTGTTGTTGTTTAATTTCTTTAACAATGTTCTCCAAATCAGATCTATTCTTTATTATATGGTATATCTTTGCTACTTCTTATTTTTCTCCTTCAAAATTCTGGTTTTCTAAGTTAATTTGAGTTAGTCCATCGGATGCGATATTTTTCTTTCCTGGTATATATTCCAGTACCCATCTGGTTAACCTACCATGGCTTAATTTACATGTTTTTAGAAATGATATTGATCTATGGTCAGACCTGACCGTTATTGGGTATCCTAAGATGTAAGTTCTGAACTTATTGCACGCAAATACCACACTCAGTAACTTCTTTTCGGTGACATTGCAGTTTCATTCGCAGCTGTTCAGTACCCTACTGGAAAAAGTAATAACCATGTGGTTTCCTTCTTCATCCTCCTGATACAATTCCGCTCCAAGACTTGCATTACTAGCGTCACAGTTTAAATAGAAAGGTTTACTAAAATCAGGATGGTGTAACATAACGGACTCTAAAAATTTGTCTTTAATTAATTGCAATATTATATCCTGTTCATGTCCCCATGTCCGTTTGTCTTTTGATGATAACTGATGTTGGAATTTCACTGTTAATTCCGAATAATTCCGTTGAAATTTACGATAGTAATTGCATATTCCAAGAAATGATTTCAATTGCCTTCTGTTCTTGGGTGTAGGAAAGTGCTGAATTGCACTTTGCCTGGTGATGGAGAGATACCGGATTATGATAAAATAAAGCCTAAAAATTGTACTTCATCTGCGATAAATTTAGATTTATCAAGTTTCAGAGTGATATTATTATCAGATAGCTTCTGTAGTACGTGCTCGACTCTATTGCAATGTTCATCCCAATTTGATGAAGTAATTAGTAGGTCATCGACATATACGGTTGTGAATTGTAATGCTTCTTGACCTAGTATTTAGTCCATGAATTTAACAAATATGGCTACGGAATTGATAAGTCCAAAGGGTAGTCTTTTGAATTGATAGTTTGTCCTGTCAAAAATAAATGCCATATATTTACAACTATCAGGGCGCAGTTCTACTTGCCAATATCCGCACACTGTATACCAAGTGCTAATGAATTTAATTCAATGAAATTTTTTCAATATTTCCTCAATTTCTCCAGGAGACGTCCGGTCATTAATGATCATTTTGTTAATTTCCCTAGCGTCAAGACAAAGTCGTACCTTCCCATTCTTCTTAGGGATTGCTACTATGGGATTAGTATATGGAGAATGACTGTACTCAATAATGTCATCTGGCATCATTCTATTAATTTCTGTCCTTACTGCTTCCTTTAATGAATAAGCGATGGGGTAAGATTTCTTATGGAATTCAACAGGTTCTCTGAATTTTAACTTACATTGATAACCTTTGACTTTACCGGGTGCATCCAAAAAAATATGCCGATATTTATTATAGATTGATATTAGTTTTTCTACCTGTTCTTCACTCAACTTTACTCCCGTCTTTTCTTGTTGAAATTTTTTGATCTCTTCCAATTTACAACGCCATAATTCATTATTGTCATCCTGATATTCGATTCCCTCTTCTGGTGTATAATCCCTGCAATAATCGTCTGCCCTAACATGATAGCTGGCTCGGTTCTGAGGGGCACATTGGCTTCCAATTAACTCAGCCGTCCATACTATACCATTTGAGGCCAGAGACACCTTCTCTCTGCTCAGGTCAAATTATTGCTGAATATTGTCTCAACATATCACATCCTATTAGTAGATTGCAAGGTAGACCGTGTGCTACCAATAATATCATGGGGATAATTACACCATTGCTTCTAAGGTCTAACAAAACTTGTTTTCTCACTGATTTATTTTGGCGTCCTGTAGCTCCAACCAATATGACATTGTTCACAGGTAAAGTTGGTAAGATTTTTCTACATTCCTTCTGAATTCTGTTTAACTCTGTGCTATCTATCAGCGATACATTTGCACCAGTATCAATCATTATCTTAGTTGGAATTCCATTGATCTCAGCTGTTATGTAAGTAATTTCATTACTGTGATTTGTGGTGTTGGCAGACTCCTCCTCCAGTAAGTCATCTCTGATATTTTTTAAATAATTGTTTTTTATGATCGTTATCGTCTTGTCTGATGTATTTAAGTTTTGTCTCACTCGGTGCCCAAAAGATTGGTTCAATGATGGGCTATTATGAGTTTCCACTGCCGCCTCTCGTTTAAATTGTGGCTTTCTTCATTGTTTCTGTGTTCCAGCTGATTGGGTTGGTTATTGGCATGTGACTCCTGTCTCTCTTCTTGATTGTTATTTAATCCTTCATAGTCATACATCCTTCTACTGTCTTCGATACTCCTGCTTCTTCTCATACCGTTTCTGTGATAATAATTAATCTCATTATTGTTGTCTCTGTTGTAATTTTGATGTCCGTAATTATTGTCGAAGCTTCTGCGTCTTTGATAGTACTGTCTTCTAGGATCTCTGTTAGTTTCTCTATTATCGGTTCGTACATGGTTTACTCTAGGTCGGTAAGTTCAATTACTATTATTATTATCATCACCATGATTCTGCCTGTTGTTATTGTTATTAATATTACTATTACGGTTATTATTATTATTATTATTATTATTATTACTTGTATTATTGTTATTATTATTATTGTGACTACTTCCAATATAGTTATCATTTCTTTGCCGGCTTCGGCGGTAATAGTTCTCATGTTCATAGTTTTCCAATAAGGATGCCATGGCTTGTATGGTCTTGATTTGCCTGCAAAGTCTTGCTCTTGCAATTCCTTCTTTGTAGTGGTAAGACAATTTAGTAACCAAACATTCTTCAGGTATTTTAGGCTCCAAATTCCTGGCTAAACATACGTTACCTAGGAAATATGCTGTCGGTGATTGTCCTCTATGCGGATCATATTTGCCATTACAGATGTTATCTCTAACTATATTCTGGGTAGATTCCGGCCAGTATTTGGCCTTGAATAGTGTTTTAAATTCCTGGTAATCATAAATGTCATGTCTGGTTGCAGTCCACCAGTTATCACTCATGTCCTTGAAGTGCTCATCTAACATGCTCCTAATAGATGTCCACCTTGTTTCTCGGTGCCTGGCGATATTTTCTTCTATTCTTTCCAGGAACTCCATTGGGTTTTTCTTATAGTTCTTGAAGTTAATTACTTCTCTATTATCGGTAGGTTGTACATTAGAGACATTAAACGGCCTACTCCTAATCATCTGTAGCTCTACTCTGATGTTTACCAAGTCTCGTTGATGAATCTCTCCTATTTTCTCTTTATTATTAATTATTTGACCTTTTACACTATTCATGTTGGCATTAATGTCTTCAATTCTTTCTCCTATCCTTGCTTGTACTCTTTCTATGTCTTCTTGGGTTTCCTTCTGCAATGATTCTATTCTAATTATATTATCTTCTTCTACATTATTTATTCGTATGTGGACGTCTTCCTTAACTTGCCGTAGTTCCTGATTTATGGTTCCACTTCTCATTAGTCTCTGAAATTTGTTGTCTTAAGTTCTTATTATTCTCCTCCATCTAATTTTTCATTTCCCTTCTGATTTCTGTCATTTGTTCTTATATCTTCTTACACATTTTTTCATTGTTATCTTCTATTTTCTTACTTAGTGTTTCTTGCAATTGCTTATTATCCTCTTTCAATATTCCATCTTCTTACTTAATTCTTCCTTCAACTGTTGATTATTAGTTTCTGCTCTCTTGTGGTTATCTTCTATCTCCTTTCTTAATTGTCGGTTATCTTCTTTTAATGTTTCCATGTTTTTATTTAATGTTTCACTGGATTTATTGTTGTCTTCCATTTTCTGGCTTAATTGTTCAAACATAACCCTCATCATTTCCTGTAAGCTTACATTCTCTGTTTGTGCTGGTCTGTCTGGTTGGTTTTCTTGTGGATCACTTGCTATCACCTCCACTTCAGGTGCTGGTTGGGCCTCCTTTTCTTCCATGTCCATTTCTGCGTCAGTTCTTTTGGTTCTCCTACACGAAGTTCCTCTCCTCGACATTTTTTCTTTTTCTTTTGTACAATCGCCAACTAGGAATGTAAATTATAGTGTTATTCAATATTTCCCTATTTATTTTACTCTCCTTTTCCTAGCCCTCAAGTTGGTGCGCCAATTATGTAATATTGCTAACACTAATAAAAATTACTTACTTAGGCCTCACATTGTAAGCGCCAATTATGTAATATTACAAAAATAAAATTAACTGTCAAATGTCAGTTGTATTTTATAGAGCCCCAAGTTGTTGGTGCCAAATGCGTTATGTTTGTTTGTTTACTGATTGTTAATTGTTAATGAATATAAATGTTCAAATAATCTCAGCAATATTCTGAGTTGTATTGTTTAATAATATTTATTTATAAATGAGAAGACACTTCCTTTGCTGCTCTGAATCATTCAATTTTTTATTCCTTAATTCTCTTATTATAATAATTTTCTTTTCTTCTATTAATTAATAACAAATTTTCCTTTTTTTAAGGTTCCTGCTCCATCTAGCTCTCGGATGCAAGAAAACATTTTTATCTCAGGGTTATAACCAAATTACCAATTGTCTTCAGTAAAATTATAAATTCATACAACTTTTACGTTAATAACATACATGAAGAAAAAATTTTAACGTGTAGTAATTAATTGTTGTTTGTGTATGATTGTTTGGATGTGATTATACAAAAGAAATCAATTCAGATAATTTTACAAACTTAATATTACACATTACAGATATAAAACTAATAAAACAATGAAAATAATTAATGATTAGACATTGGTAATACAATAGACAAGAGAAAATTAATAAAAAATAATTGTCTATTATATAGCTCATAGTTCATGAATTCTCAACATGGCGCACTGCTGTCCCCCTTCAACAACATTGAAATAAAACGAGACGCCATATTGCTTGAGTTGTATTCACACTACTGAATGTTTAATAAAAATTATATGAGTTCTACACTTTTGTTTGTTCAAAATAAGTTTCTGTCACTCACTTTGTATATCATAGATTATGTTTATAAATGTAGTCGCACTAAATGTGTTTGTTATTTAGTTTGTATTGAAGTGTTGTGTAAAACGTGGATAGTTGTCAAGATGGCTTTTAGTATTAAAACGATCTCACCAAATTCAAGATGTACTACTCCATTTTAGGATATTATTTTCAACTTTTCTTCTTCAGGTTGGTCGAATATAAATTGTTCGTTAGTTTACTGATATCTCCTATAACTTTACTTGTCTTTTTACTATAAATTTCTTCTCTAATATTAGTTGGATTGGCAACTGATTCTGTTTGTTCTTTCTGCATCGAACGCCCACACAAGACAAGAAAACCCTTTCTTCCTTGTAAAACCAGCTTTCGATTCATCTATAAGAGGCCTTGGTTTGTTTGGTGTATTTTTCGGTCTCAGGGCTGTTTTATCCGCCTCCAGTAAACATAAGTTTTTAATATAACCTTACTTTCCCCGATTATTTTTACATAATCCCGTTTATGTTTTTATTTCACTTAATTTTATATTGTCACTCACACTAATGAAGTTGATTTTATTGTTATATGGTCACTTTGTATAAAATACATGCCATTCTCATTCTTTTGGCCACACTAGGTTCACAACACTTTATATTTTTATCATTGTTTACACTGTGTCATTCGCACTGTTTCATTATTATTGTCTATCACTTTTCTATTCACTTCTCTCATCTTGTATGTTTTTCGAATAAACACAATTATGAAAATAATTACCTTGTCTTTACCATAACACTATATATGAGCTAATTACAAATCCAGTCTTAGGTTAAAGATGTAGCTTGACTTTTAGGCTTGTGTTATACACATGATTTTGCTTAACACTAAATACATTTTTACTTCCATGTTCGTTAAGGAAATGGAAGTATGGTGATGGCAAAAAAAATTGTGTTCGAGATTATTGAAGATTCTGATTGTACTACACTCAAAACATGAAAAAAAGTCGTTTTCCGAAAAGTGAATGTGTGTGTGTGTGTGTGTGTGTGTGTGTGTGTGTGTGTCTGTGTGTCTGTAGATTTTTTTCTATGGCAAACGATAACTGCCGCAAATTCAAACAGAATCAAAAATTGTTTGCATACAGCCCTGATTTGTAGAGTACTCACGACCTATTGTTTTTGGTGAAGATCGGTTGAGGGAAAGGGGTAGTTTACCTGCAACGGTTTTTTTTTATCAAGGGAAATTTTTTTTTTGGCAAACGATAACAGCCGCAAATTCAAACAGAATCAAATAATGTTTCGCATACAGCCCTGAATTGTAGAGTTCTCAAGACCTATTGTTTTTGGTGAAGATCGGTTAAGGGAAAGGGGTAGTTTTCCTGTAACGTTTTATGTTTTAACAAGGGTATTTCCTATGGCAAACGATAACAGCCGCAAATTCAAACAGAATCAAAAGATTATTTGCATACAGCCCTAAATTGTAGAGTTCTCAAGACCTATTGTTTTTGGTGAAGATCGGTTAAGGGAAAGGGGTAGTTTACCTACAACATTTTTTTAACAAGGGTATTTTCTATGGCAAACGATAACAGCCGCAAACTCAAACAGAATCAAATAATTTTCTGCATACAGCCCTGATTTGTAGAGTACTCAAGACCTATTGTTTTTGGTGAAGATCGGTTGAGGGGAAGGGGTAGTTTACCTGCAACGTTTTTTATCAAGCGTATTTTCTATGGCAACGATAACAGCCGCAAATTCAAACAGAATCAAATAATTTTTTGCATACGTCCCTGAATTGTAGAGGTCTCAAGGACTTCCGATTTTGGTGAAGATCGGTTAAGGGGAAGGGGTAGTTTACCTGCAACCTTTTACGTTTTAACAAGAGTAAAGTACTTGAAAATTTATTTAAACTTTTTGAAACAATGGTAATTGTTAAAAATAAAATAATTTTGTTGCCAACCAATAAAATTAAAATTTTTTCATTTTAATGTAATATAATATTTTTCATTTAATACGGCAATAAAAAGGCAGGTAAGACACAAACACACACACACACACACACACACACACACACACACAATTCACGTTATTTCTGGCCTCACTCATGTTTATTTTCTTACGTTTGCATGCTTTTTAAATGGAAAGTGCCGAAACCCACACCAACATAACGCATGCAAGCCGAAAAAGTGGACATCAATTTGCTTACTGGCGAAGCTAGTAGTTAATGAATGGGTAGGCAAAAATCTTATCTTAAATTTTTTTTAAGGAATCACTAAAAGGACAGTGGGTCAAATCGGACGCTGAGGTAGAGTTTGCTGTAACCGAATGGTTCCACAAACAGCCGTAAGAATTTTACTAGCAGGGAATCTACAGGTTAGCGCAACAGTGGAACTCATGTCTTAATGTTATTGGAGACTTCTTTTAAAATCGTTGAATAAAAAATGCTTTTCAGCTCTATACGTGTGTCTATTGAACAATCCTTGTATTAGTCATACACAATAATACAACTGATTGAACTTCAAATTTTTAAACTTGATTAGTTTCTATATATATGTTTAATGTTACAAATAATTCAAATAACAATCTTGATCATCTGTTAGTTCAGCGGAATAACAGTGACACTTTTAATAACCGCATAAAATAAACACTTAGAAACAACACAGGCGCTTTAACTTAACTGTTTGGACCACAGAAGTGAGGCATGCCTCAACGCTCTATGTGTACAGCGCGGGACAATCCCCCCTCCCTACACTTCCCTATCACACCACTACATTGCTTACATACGATGTATACAAAAAACGCTGAGGCAAGTTCAGGTTGCCTCATTCGCTTTAAACGAACTATGCCGAATCTCACCTGTCACCATCTAGCGGTCGCTCAATAAAGCACGTTTCGGTTTAACAAATTTGACAGTCGCAGTAACAATGTATAATCTTTACGTTATGTAGTTCATACGTATTTATAATTTTTATTCTACAGAAGTTTTAGGGTAGGCATTGCCTCAATTGCCTCCATGTAACTTCGCCACTGATATATATGTGTACAACGTTATCGGCAACAAAGAAGTAGTTTTTGTTAAAATTCCTTCCCGGGATATTTGGCCGTAGTCCAATGTTTCCTACAAAACCAGACATTTCGGCAATGCCATCGACTTCCATCATCAGTGAAAATCGAGTGCGATAACGTGAGGTGGTATACGTTAGTGACCACAGTACTGTGGTTAAGGCTGAAGCAGTAAGTAGAAAGAAGTAGTTTCTATGGTAATATTTCATTTCGAAAATGATTTTAAATATAAATCTTAGAATATGGAAGTTATGTATGGTTCTCCATACCGATATTTTTTTTTTGGCAAACGATAACAGCCGCAAATTCAAACAGAATCAAATAATGTTTCGCATACAGCCCTGAATTGTAGAGTTCTCAAGACCTATTTATTTTTGGTGAAGATCGGTTAAGAGAAAGGGGTAGTTTACTGGCAACATTTTATGTTTTAACAAGGGTATTTTCTATGGCAAACGATAACAGCCGCAAATTCAAACAGAATCAAGATTATTTGCATACAGCCGTAAATTGTAGAGTTCTCAAGACCTATTGTTTTTGGTGAAGATCGGTTAAGGGGAAGGGATAGTTTACCTGCAACCTTTTACGTTTTAACAACAGTAAAGTACTTGAAAATGCATTTAAACTTTTTCAAACAATGGTAATTGTTAAAAATAAAATAATTTTGTTGCCAGGCAATAAAATTATAATTTTTTCATTTTAATGTAAATCATGTATGAGAGAAAATATATCGTTTGTGGCAGGCAAGCATATCTCAGTAATTTAATGTTTATGTTTCCATTTTATTATTATGACTACCGCAATAAAAAGGCAGGGAAGACACACACACACCAAATTCTCGTTATTTATGGCCTCATTCATGTTTATTTTCTTACATTTGCACGCTTTTTAAATTGGTAAGTGCCGAAACCCATATCAACATAATGCGTGCAAGCCGAAAAAGTGTCCAGCGTGGATAGTTATTTGCTTCCTGTGGATCGCTGGGCAGTGTAACTGGACGTGTTTACAGAGGAACGATTCATAGACAGCGTCTTTAGGGAATGAACCCTCTGCAAGATGCTGAGGGTCCATGAGTGACTTCGGAGCGCTCCTTCTTTTCCACGTGTTTGTTCTGTGAAACGTACACTGTAGATTCGCAGCTTTACTCTAAGCAACGCTCAATAGGAAATGTTGAAAATTTGGTCCACGGTGTACCCTCATACACACTAATCATTAACTTATACAGCCATTAATTTTATGCATATTTTTTATATATATGTGTACAACGTTATCGGCAACAAAGAAGTAGTTTTTGTTAAAATTCCTTCCCGGGATATTTGGCCATAGTCCAATGTTTTCTACAAAACCAGACGTTTCGGCAATGCCATCGACTTCCATCATCTGTGAAAATCGAGTGCGATAACGTGAGGTGGTATACGTTAGTGACCACAGTACTGTGGTTAAGGCTGAAGCAGTAAGTAGAAAGAAGTAGTTTCTATGGTAATATTTCGAAAATGATTTTAAATATAAATCTTAGAATATGGAAGTCATGTATGGTTCTCCATAGCGATATTTTTTTTTCTATGGCAAACGATAACTGCCGCAAATTCAAACAGAATCAAATAATTTTTTCCGTACAGCCCTGATTTGTAGAGTACTCACGACCTATTGTTTTTGGTGAAGATCGGTTGAGGGAAAGGGGTAGTTTACCTGCAACGGTTTTTTTTTATCAAGGGTCATTTTTTTTTTTTTTTTTGCAAACGATAACAGCCGCAAATTCAAACAGAATCAAATAATGTTTCGCATACAGCTCTGATTGTAGAGTACTCGAGACCTATTGTTTTTGGTGAAGATCGGTTACGGTAAAGGGGTAGTTTACCTGCAACGTTTTGTTTTAACAAGGGTATTTTCTATGGCAAACGATAACAGCCGCAAATTCAAACAGAATCAAATATTTTTTTGCATATGTCCCTGAGTTGTAGAGATCTCAAGGACTTTTGATTTTGGTGAAGATCGGCTAAGGGGAAGGGGTAGTTTACCTGCAACCTGTTACGTTTTAACAACAGTAAAGTACTTGAAAATTCATTTAAACTTTTTCAAACAATGGTAATTGTTAAAAATAAAATAATTTTGTTGCCAGGCAATAAAATTATAATTTTTTCATTTTAGTGTAAATCATGTATGAGTGAAAATATATCGTTCGTGGCAGGCAAGCATATCTCAATTATGTGATATATAATTACCTTAATATCCACTTTAGTGAGACACAGTTTCGTCAATGATGACGCGTTTCGGGACTAAGTCCCATCCTCAGATACACTTAATTAACTAAAATATTAAAATCACGACCATGATATTGCTCAAGTCAAAATTAAATTAAATAAATTACAAATCGCATGTAATAAGTTTTACTAACCACGGCTGGAGCTCCCGCATGCGTTCACCCGCAACCCGATCGTCACGCGACTGGTCAAAGATTAAGACAAACTGATTGCAGTGTCGAACAGGTAATTTGACGCAAAATTTACCTGGTCATTTAATAAACTGTTTGGTGTTATTATCTTTTAAAGCTTTATAAATTTCAAATTCCTCCAGACTATCCATCCGTCTACCCTTTTTACAAACATGCAACGCTGTTAAATTTTCTTCGAAGCTCGTATATTTATGTCCGCTTGCTATTAAATGTTGTGCAAAGTTGGACTTAGTATTACTTGGCTTAGGAATATGTTCTAAAAATCTTTTATAAAAACATCTGCCAGATTGACAGATATAGAACGCATCACAATCATCACATTTTATTTTAGATACACCACATTTCTTTTTTAATGGTAATTCGTTTTTGTTTTTGAAATAATTTCCTAAATTATTATTTGTTTTAAATGATAAAATATAGTTATTATCTTTGAGGACGGGTCTTAAAATATTTGGCATAATACCTGTGAAATTAGTCGAAAGATATTTATAATTTTTGTTACTTGCTTTTATAGAGTTTGAATTTTTATTTTCTAAACATTTCCTATGCCTATTTATTATTTTGTCAACTATTGTAGATTTATACCCGTTATTTATTGCTATTTGTTTGATAGTGCTAACCTCATTTAAGTAGTCCTCCTATTCGAGGGGAACATTTAAAAGTCTGTTGACAAGACTGTTAAACACTGCCATTTTTTGTGTAACGGGATGATATGAATCATAGTGTATTACTGTCAGTACTAGTGTGTTTTCTAAAGATTTTGTGTTTTAAATTATTCCCGTTGTGTAATACAGTGAGGTCTAAAAAATTGATACTTTTGTTGTTTTCGGTCTCCATAGTAAATTTTAATTTGTTATGAATTTTGTTTAGGTAATTTTTAAATAATTCTATTTGTCTGGCATTCCCGTTAAAAATAATAAAGGTATCATCTACATATCTGGAGTAATGGATGATTTTACTGGCGAAATAATTATCTTTTAAAATTTTTGTATTTTCTAAATGGTTTAGATATAGGTCCGCCAGGATGCCAGAAAGTGGAGATCCCATGGCAAGTCCTTCATTCTGTTTATAATATGCATTTTCAAATGAAAAATAGTTTTGATGAAGAATGGTTTTTAGTATCATCATCAGTTGGTTAACTTTCTGTATTTCTAAAGAACCTTTATTCATTAAATTATGCCTAAGTAAAGTTAATGTTTCATCAATAGGCACATTAGTGTATAAATCTACTATGTCGAATGATACTAGTTTGTAGTTTGGTTGAATTGTAACGTGGTTTATATTTTTGATAAAATCCTTATAGCTTTTTACACTCCGATTATTTTCTAAGTTGGTGTGCTCTCTGATGATTTTTACTAAGGTTTTAGCTATTTTATAACCGGGGGCAGTTGTAAAATTAACTAATGATCTAATTGGAGTGTTCTGTTTATGTACTTTCGGAAGACCCCTTAAACAAGGCGCACTAGCATTTATTGGTTTTAGTGAGGATTGTGTGCGTTTATCAAATAGTTGCGTGCATTTATTTATTGTTTTATTCAGTTCTAAAGTGTACTTCTTAGTGGGGTCGGATGTCAACTTAGTAATATTGTTGTCATTTATAAAGTTGTGTACTTTTTGTGTGTATTCATCAAGTTTCAACATGGCTATAGAATTTCCCTTATCTACCTTGGTTATGTAAATATTATTATTAAAAAGTTTTTCATTTAGTTGTATAGCTATGCGTTGTTCGTGTTGTGCTTTAGTGTAATTAACTTTATTTTGTATAAGCTTATTGTTCTTGTTTTTAATGATTTTATTAAACTTATTATTTACTAATACTCTTATTTCATTTTGTTTACCTGGGTCAGGAATGTTTTTTACATAACTTAATTAAAGAAATAATTGAAGCCGAGTCAGTGACCCATACCCGAAACCCATACCAACATAACGCGTGCAAGCCAAAAAAGTGTCCAGCGTGGATAGCGATTTGCTTCCTGTGGATCGCTGGGCAGTGTAACTGCACGTGTTTACAGAGGAACGATTCATAGACAGACTTTTCGTCTTTAGGGAATGAACCCTCTGCAAGATGCTGAGGGTCCATGAGTGACTTCGGAGCGCTTCTATTCCGCGTGTTTGTTTTGTGAAACGTATGCTGTAGATTTGCAGCTTTACTCTAAGCAACGCTCAATAGGAAATGTTGAAAATTTTTGTCCACAGTGTACCCTCATACACACTAAACCTGTTCTGATGTTTTAATTACGGACATCATAATATTAAAACTTTGGAAATTTATCCGGAACAAAGAAATAGTTTTTGTTAAAATTCCTTCCCGGGATGTTTGGCCGTAGTCCAATGTTTTCTACAAAACCAGATGTTTCGGCAATGCCATCGACTTCCATCATCAGTGAAAATCGAGTGCGATAACGTGAGGTGGTATACGTTAGTGACCACAGTACTGTGGTTAAGGCTGAAGCAGTAAGTAGAAAGAAGTAGTTTCTATGGTAATATTTCATTTCGAAAATGATTTTAAATATAAATCTTAGAACATGGAAGTTACATATGGTTCTCCATACCGATTTTTTACTTACATACTACAACATTATTATTTACAATATTATAATAAATTATACAAAATCACTTCCCTAATCTATTGGGTAATTAGTATGTCAAAGACACAGTCCAGTCTAGTCCTTTATTATGTCTGTTTGTAAAGTTATTTACTATGTTTGTTTACAAAGCTAATTCCTGTTTTTAATTTATTCATGCATCTGTAAAATACTTATTTTTTATTCATGGGTTATTGTTTTAGTTATAATAATTCTTCCTTATACAATTATTTTTTGGTTGTTCTCATTTGATTACTCATTCTTTATTGCATTCCTCATTCAGTTACATAGTATTTATCTATTTGATTAGTTTTACTATAAATTTTGATGATTAAATTGAGTTTCCTTTTACTTCCATGTTCCTTAAGGAAATGGAAGTATGGTGATGGCAGAAAAAATCGTGTTCGAGATTATTGCAGATTCTGATTGTACTACACTCAAAACATGAAAAAAAGTCATTTTTCAAAAAGTGTGTGTGTGTCTGTCTGTAGATTTTTGTTTCTATGGCAAACGATAACAGCCGCAAATTCAAACAGAATCAAATAATTTTTTGCATACAGCCCTGATTTGTAGAGTACTCAAGACCTATTGTTTTTGGTGAAGATCGGTTAAGGGAAAGGGGTAGTTTACCTGCAATGTTTTATGTTTTAACAAGGGTATTTTCTATGGCAAACGATAACTGCCGTAAATTCAAACAGAAACCAACTAGGTTTTTGCATACCTTTTTGAACTAAAGAGAACTCAAGGTCTGTTGATTTTGTTGAAGATCGGATAAGGGAACGGGGTAGTTTATCAGCAACGTTTTATGTTTTAAAAAGGGTAATTTTTTTATGACGAACGATAACTGCCAAAAATTCAAAGAGAATCAAATAACTTTTTGCACACTTTCCTGAGTTGCCGAGAACTCAAGGTCTGTTGATTTTGGTGAAGATTGTTAAGGGAAAGGGGTAGTTTACCAGCAACATTTTATGTTTTAAGAATGGTAATTTTTTTTTGACGAAAGATAAGCGCCGTAAATTCAAAGAGAATCAAATATTTTTTTGCATGCATCCCTGAATTGTAGAGGACGGAAGGTCTATTGATTTTGGAGAAGATCGGTTAAGAGAAGGGGGTAGTTTACCTGAAACATTTTATGATTTAACAAGAGTAAAGTACTTAATTTTTATAAATAAAGTATCCTGATAAGAAGCTCATAATAATCCACGGTAGAAACGTAGATGAAATATCTATAAATGAAGAGGTTAGGTGAACGGGGTGGGGGTAAATTTCTATCATTAAAAATTATAGTTGAAGGTGGAGGGGAGAATTTTTTATATGTGTACTACGTTATCGGCAACAAAGAAGTAGTTTTTTGTTAAAATTGCTTCCCGGGCTGTTTAGCCGTAGTCCAATGTTTTCTGCAAAACCAGACTTTTCGGCAGTGCCATGGACTGCCATCATCAGTGAAAATCGTGTGCGAAAACGTGAGGTGGTATACGTTAGTGACCACAGTACTGTGGTTAATGCTGAAGCAATAAGTAGAAAGACATAGTTTCTATGGAAATATTTCATTTCGAATATGATTTTAAATATAAATCTTAGAACATGGAAGTCCTGTATGGTTCTCCATACCGATATTTTTGTATTATCTTGTGAAGCTACATATTGCCTCTTTGCCAAAAATGATTATTTCTGAAAGCAAATTTATATGGTTGAGGAAATGATCATTTACATTGACTTAGTTTCTTCATAATACTTCTTCAATGAAGCCTAGTTATATGTTCCTTTAGTCTTCTTAGTAATGGGATCCATTATCTCATAAGTATTATTTGATCTATCTTTGATAATGATGTATGGTCCAGTATAAAGTAGTAACAGTTTCTTTGTAATTCCTTCCATGGTACTGGGTAATTCTCTATTCCTAAGTAACACCTTCTCTCCTACTTGATATTTTATGACGTTCTGTTGTTTTTTTTTTTGGTATTTATTCTTTTTCTTTTCTGTCTTGTCGATTATTTTGTTATAAAATCTTACAGTATCAAAGTTGTATTCCAGGTTTTCAGGAAAATTGATCATTTCTTTAATTTCTCGGGGTGGTTGTTTTTCATACATGACTGTGTATGGGGTAGTTTCTATTGACTGGTGATATGCCAAATTTAGAAAACTTTCTGCTACTGACAGGTGCTCACTCCACTTTCTTTGTTGGTCAAAGCAGTACGATCTAAGTATTCTTCCAACCTTCCTTAGTACTCTCTCAGCTGGATTGCTACTTGGATGGTAAACTGAGGTTTTATATGTTTTTATTCCGTGGTTTAATAGGGTATTTTTCCACTTTCTCCCCCTTGAATTGTGTACCGTGGTCAGTAATAATGGATTTCGGTGTTCCTAGTTCTGGTATGTACTGATTAATGATTACATTGATTATCTTATTGGTGGTTGCGCGGGTAATAGGATATAATTTTGTAAAATGATCGAACATTATTATGATAAATTTATATCTGTGTCGTCCTCCACTGCGAGGAAATGGTCCGCATATATCCAGAAATACTTTTTCTAATTTATGTTTTGATGTTATGGGTATCATTACTCCTTCTTTTTTCTCATTGTTACATTTTACTAATTGGCAAATATGACAAGTTAGCTTCGGACTCTTCTATTGATATCTTTAATGTTGTAATAAAACTACAAAATCTCTGTATGTATGAATGTTGTTTAACTAAGTCCCACTGTTGGGCTCGCCAATTTTGTAACAAAATCTAAAATTCGGGGTTACAAAAAATTATAAGATACTAAAAAAAATATTTTGTTGAAAGTAAAAAAAAAAATTATTTTTTATTTATTTATTTATTAATTATTTCTTCCGTATTTATTTATCTTTAATTCTTTTAATTATTAATTTAATTATTTTAATAGCTTAGAAAAACCAGAATTGTTTTTCCGCGTTAACTAGATTATCTCCTGTCATAATCGATTAGCGGTCTTTCGTTATTCTATGATGGTACTCCTTCAGTGATGTTAATTTCTTCTTTTCTTGAAGTCCAGGTGTCAAATATTATCTGGAATTCCTCTATCTATATTTTTACCAATAAATGAAACTCAAAATTATAGTATTTAAAGAATTTATTAACGTTAGAGATACTAATCGATTTTGAATCAATTAGTTAATCGACAGTTACAAACTCATATCAGGGCGATTAAATTCAGTATATAAAATATTAATGTTAAATTGCAGGTTCTTTTAGCTGTTATTTTATAATAGTCAGAGAAAAGGCTAAACTGAAAAATATAATGCTTACAATAAAAACTGCTTAATTATCTAAAAATACAAAATATTATTGAATAGAAAATGTTAATTAGATAAATTCTTGAACCAGACTCAGGATGCTGTTCTGCCGTCACTGCAAAGGATTCTGGGATTATTCCAAAATGGCCGTCCCCGTGCTGAGTGTATACGAGGCTTCTTCACTGCAGAATTCCTTCAAATAAATGCCAATTATTGGCGTGTTTCTCTTCCAAGAAGTAGTGGTTAATTCCTCTTCATCACAGTTTTATTATTCGAGATTAGTGGTCAGTTGTTCGGCACGGCAATCAGTGTTTTCAATGTGTTTTTGTTCCAATGGGTGTGAGGTTTTACTATGTCCAATTTTGTGTCGATAAAATTTTGAATTTACGTTTATATAGTTCTATTATCTGGATGACGACTTCAAATCTTCATAAGGAGATTAATTTGGTTGATTCCAGGTTAACTCAATGTTTATTAATCATATTTTTACACTTCTGTTTTATTTTTTATAGGTTTGGCTATATTCAAAAATAATCTCTTTTGAAATGGATTCATTTGTCTGAGCTCGTTCCAAGTGTACGTTTCAACGTGTAACAATCAACTAACTCCCTTTTTCCTCCATCAATCAGTCCTGGCTGAATTAATATTAAATCTACATCGTTTTAACCAGATGGGATTTCCGCCTAAATAATTGACTTTTACATTATATGATTAATTACATTTTTACTATTATTTAATTTTATTAAATACTAATTATATAATTATTTTCCTTAGTTAATTCTGGATTATTTAATACCAAACATGATATACTTTATAGTATTTTTAACTCAAAAAGTCAAATTTACAGTATTTTTGAATGTAGGCCTTAACTGTACTTCCTGTCACCTCAAATGGTTTACAATTTCTATTATGTTCTAGTTATCATTGAGCAAGATCACTGATTGAATTAAAATGGTTATTTTTCTTTAATTCTTTGTAATTTTATGATTTGGTTAACTAATTTACATATTATCTTTAATTTAGGCTTTCCTCTTAGATTCCAGTGTTATTACACTTGCATTTTTTCTAATAATATCTTATACATTTCTTCAATACCTTTACAAAGTATTGTTACAGTTATAATACACAGTAATTGATTTACATTATATAATTTTCATCACCTTAATTAATTTCCTTTACTTATTTACTAATTACAAGGTTTGTGAGATTTACCATTTGGCCTAGATTTTATGTTAGTTCATTTACAATGTTTATTATTATTCCAGTTTGCTAATACCCTCTCTGACCTACAATTCTTATAACATCTTAACTAAATTACCCTTATTTAATTACAGTAAGGTTTATTATTAATTAATATTATTAAAATATAACAAATATTTTATAACAAAAAATAATACTTCATCTCAGACATTCAAGCCTTGAGTTCAATGAACTGTTAATATAAACAAAACACATCTGTTTTTTCATCACCTAAAATATTCCTTAAAAATAATTTTCATGCAGTCCTTGCTGTTTTTGTTTTATTTTAGGGATTTACCCTTGATCACTCCACTATTGATTACATACTCTTGTATTATTTTTTGTCATTTTGCCTGGTATTGTATGATAAAGAATATCACTTATATGAGATCATCCGGATTCGCTTTTCATTATAAGATTAAATTGCACTGGTACATTTTTACATTTATATCTAGAACCTTTACTTACATATACTTTACATTTATGCTTATTTTATTGCATTGTACTTTTCTTATTTATTTTCATATTTTTTGTGGGTTTTAGATCCATGTTTTTCGGTATTCAAGCCACTTATAGTATATAATTAGTAAAATAGTTTACCTTCTTCTTGTCCGTCTGGTGGCCTTTTCTCTATATTTTATTCAACGCGTTTCAGGACATATGCCCCATCATCAGGATATCCCTTGTTGAAGTTCGTCGATCGTTAAAATATTAAAAACACTGTATATACAATTCTACACATAACAATAAATATAATATAAACATAAAAACACATAAAATACCCAGATTTGAAACACATGCGATATCGGTGGTGCGCACCACGACATGCTATAGTCGACTGCAGTGTTCATGTTGTTATATGTCATGCACTATGCACCTTGTTCTGTATTCTTATCGCTGTGTCGTATAATAGATTGGACTGGAAATTCAGCTGATCGTTAAGGATGACTTCTTCTGTTTTTTTATTTTTGTAGGCCTTATATATTTCGTATTCTTCGATAGCATTCATATAATTTCCTTTTCTGCATATATGGAGGGGTTGAAAGTTCGTTGTGAAATCAGTATAACTATGGTTGTTGTCCATCAGATGGCGCGCGTTGAGATACAATTAAAACTCATTAAATATATAAAAACACATAATATACTTCGACCTACCTGTAGAGCTTCTATCCGGGCCAGGTTTCTCGTACGAACGTAAAATGTTAGCGTGATTTATAGGTTACGGAAAAATTAACTTGACTCATTTTTTCATGAAGAGAAATGATATTTTAATTTGTTAAACATTATTGAAAATTTCATCTAAAACAGTTATGCCTGTTTATGCAGATTAATTTACATTTTTTTCCTTTGTTCACTTTATCTTCTACTACAGGTTAACTTATTCTAAACTCTTACCTTACTGATCACATTTTATTATTAATACAGACAGAGCCCAGCCTGCAATTTTTCACACTCACTCAACCACACTACATTATAAACCCCTTAACATTTTGAATGATATTCCTCCCCCGTCGACCACGCGGTCTGGTATATCGTCACACATATACCGAGTTCTGAGAAAATTAGGGTGGTGCAAATTCCTTGCCGAGTTACACCACAGAAATTGCGCCTTGCCTTTGTTTCAGCACTGTTTCTTACCACGTGTTCTGTTACAATGGAATGGACGCTTGTCGTCAAATAAAACTTTCACAATATTTTTATAAAATCCCGCAAAAAAATGAAATAAATGAAATTACCCAATTTTGACACGTTACAATACCCCCTCAATGAGAATTCTGCTGTCCAAAACAGAAGAAATCTCATTGATAAATCCCGAAGAGGACCGGTGAGGAACTGGTGCCAACAACCCCCTTTGTTCTTATACATCATGGGTAACCAACCCCCCTGGCTTGGCGACTATGGACGCATCTGAACGAGATCACTGGGCTTCTCCATAAGAGATCCCAACACCGAAAAATCGAACAGACAAGTACCACAGCATACCTCACCTTCTAACATGCTACCCCCAAAAAATCCTCAATCCCTGGCTTAGATTATGCCAGATCCTCCACCGATATGTTTCCCCTTGTATGCAAGCTGGGCTGCCTTTAGCAGATACTGGGCTCACACACACTCACATTACATATTATACATTGAAAAAAAATTCTTTAAAATTTACTATTTCATCTAAAAAAAAATTCAGAATTCAAAATAAAATATTGTATCAAAAAATTCTCTTCCTTATTTTCTGTTTTATTTAAAATGAGTTAATTTAAACATTTCTCCTAATTAAACATATCCTTAACCTAACATGTGAATACTTAGAGTCTAACAATACAAGTCAATACAATAAATCAGTAAAAATAAACATGGTTAACACACAAACAATAAAATAATCAATACTTAAAATATTCATTAACTGGCAGGCGAAGAAATCAAGATTTTTTTTCTAAAAAAAAAATTTCCAAAAAAAATATTTTCCAAAAAATTTTAAAATTCAAAAAAAATTTAATTTTATTAAAATGTTTCCTATATATATATAGAAAGTATTTAAAATTTGGTTTAAATTGATCAAAACAACAGTTGAACTGACTTCCATACTATAAAATTATATGACCTTACCATCAGCTGATCAAAACTAGGTCAAGTTCAAAACCTTGACCCACATGTGTTATGTACAATTATGTCTGAAAATACACTTGACATCTGTAACAATCTAACTTGAAACACAAAACATAATAAAATAAAATATTTAAAATAACAAAATATTATTATAAATAACAATAATCAAATTGACCTTTAAATTATTCAAAATAAACACCTCCTATCTTTACATTATCAAATTCTATCGAAGTTGGTCACTGATTTCAAAATAAAAATTTTATATCTTTATTATAAATCTCTCTGTTTGCTTAACAATCTTGTTCTCCATTACTGTGGGTGACTTAAACATTTATCTCATTTAATTTACTACTTGATCGGTATACATATATAATCTTTATCTCTCTGACTCTAACACCTACAACTTTTACTAACATGACACCCATCTCTATTAAAAACATCTCCCAAAACACTCTCTAACCCCAACTTATCATTAAACTCAATTCGCCACCTTCTCTCTCTCTCTCTCTCTCTCTCTATATATATATATATATATATATATAAATACTCTCTAACCCTTTGTACTTGGGATACGTGTTTCCCACCCCAAAAAACTCATTTCCCTTATCTGGCCCCTGGATTCTACCTAAGGTGGCCCCGTCCCACTAAATCAGTCCCAATCCTGTCCCAACTTATCATTATGTTGCGGACTCCTACATTACACTACCCCCTACTACAAAATTGCCATCCCCAAAAATCTCAGTCTTATTACCTCACTTCAAATACAACAAAATAACATCATCAATTATAAACAACAATATATCACTCAAAACTCTACATAAATTCTCCATTACTACTGTGTCAACATCAATACTTCTCAAAACTCTATAATATACATTACCTCAAAACAACATTACATTATTTTCATCTCTACTATTTCAACTTTAACATCTGACTTCAACTTGGACAGATCTACTTGTCCCACAAAATATTCATCACCCCAAAACTATCTTTTGTTAACTTACATAAATTATTACTGTACTTCTCACTTTATCAAATTATTTTTATCATTACTTTAAAACATCTGTAATACATTAAAACATTACATTGAACACTAATTACTTGGAACATTTATAAACCATTTTACCAGTGACATGTTATTGCTGATCAGCTGATCTTACTAACACAATGAAATCACACCTCAAAATTGAACAAATTACATGAAATATATATATGTATTTATTTATCATTACTTCTCACCTCCTTGTTTCCCCTTTCTCTGATTCTGATAATTTATTTTAACCGCCTGCCAGACGGTTTAATTATCTGCTTAGTTTAAAAAATACACACCTAATGAAAACACATATTTTTATCAATGCCTATATCTAACGTACAACAATAAAATAATACATTTAAAATTATGGAATGAACACCTTATATTGAATGTCTGAGCGTGTAGTTATTTAAATATTGAAATAGAACACAAGCACTTCTCTTGGATCAAAATTTGAGTTAGCAATTTTTCATGTCATAAAATTTAAATTCGTGGCTCAGATGAGCCACCTCCCATCCACACACTAAATTTTCCAAATTGATTATTAATAATTATTCTATATCATCATTCAATTATTATTAAAATTTTTTAATTATCTATTTTATTGAACACAATTATTTCAGATAATCTCACTATTGAATTAAAATCTTAGTTACCTGTAAACATTTTTATTATACATGATTCATATTGTAAAAGTTCTATACTTACATTCCATTTAACATGGTATACACATAACATCTACCCCCTACACCCCAATACTTTCACCTCACCTCGGAAACATTTAACACAAATATCAGTTTACATCAAACAATTTAGCCATCTATTACCAAATTCTAAATCTCGTAAAATAAATTGAACTCATTTAAAGAATTTAATTAATTAGCATTTACATAATCACTCAAAATATTTAAAACATATCAAACTGGTTTGATAAAATTACTGAAAATACAAATTCCATTATTATTGTTTGCCATTATACAAATTAGCCAATTACTGTTTCCAAAATTAATGTTATTATTTATTTAAATTGCAAAGTATTAATTCTATTCTTATCACTTACCTATATACATACATTGTTTAGCTGACCTTCTACAATACACATAAATAAATGCACTACAATTATTTACAAACTTTAGTTATCAACTGTTCCGTTTTTCCGCACTTCATTGTCCACATCTGCCATGTCAGAACCATAAAACATAATGTTTATCACTGTCTTTTATTGTTTTATATTTTAGCCTCCATCGTCATAGATAAGTCTTGGTGTTATATAACATTTTTCAATCTCATTAACATACAAATCTCTGTTTTGTGTGTTATAACCATAAAGACTAAATTCATTCATCTTACTCAAATACTCATTAAACCAGTCGACGTTAGGTATTTTCGTTAAGTCTCCGTCATTAAATTCACTCATTATCGGGTTAATTACTTTGGTCAAATCATTATAGTCATTCTTATTCAAGTATACTTGTAAACTTTCTTTCCATTCGTCATACTTTCTATTCAGATTATACAATTCTGTTACATACCATTCTCTACTGACCTCTCTCCCTTCATAGCACCACATCACACTCTCACAATTATTCCGGACAGAGGGTACACAATTACTCAACAAAAATAAACACCTCAATTCATCTATCAATACGGGACTCTTGCCCTTCAACAACAACACTTGTGAACTCAATAAATCATCATAAACATCATAAATAATAAAGGGAAAATTTGCCCTCTGTCCCCACTCTACCACAACATTATTTTTCCACACTCTCTCTACTTCATCAATACACATTAACATTTCATTATCATTACATTCCACAAACTCATCAGTACTTTCATTATTTATTTTCACCGTATCAATCTCCGATACTAATTCTTCCAATACATTACTATACTCAATATTATTATTCTCATTATTTTCAACATTATTGTTATCACTTGTTATCTTACTCTCTACTACTACGTTTTTACCCATATCATTATAATTATCCTCTGTTTTACATTCAAAATTTTCAATTACCTTTTGTCTCTGTTTATCAAATTTTTCCACCATATTACTCTCCATTTTGTCAACTCTGTTCTTCATATTTTTGAATGAATGACTCAACGTTTCATTTAATTCATATTTCAATTTGTTATAGTTACTCTCACAATTGATTTGTACTTTATTAATTTCAGTTTTGAGTTCATCAAATTTTAAGCTAATACTCTGTTGAAACTGCACATTCTGTATATCTAATTTTTTATCAAAATTACTGTTTTGCACGTCAAATTTTACGCTAATATCACTAGACATGGTTCTCATGAAATTAAATAGATCGTCCAATGACAACTCTTTTGCTTTACTCGTTACAGGAGTAGATTCTGCTTGTGCTCCACTCATTATTACCGATTGTGTCAGATTATTCTCATCTATCAGGTTTGGAGTTGTCTCCAATCCTGAATCATTTATATTATTTGATTCATTTGAAACGCTTTCTTTGACCACCTTAGGGTCTGAATTAATTTCTCCCTCCCCCGTGATAGTTACATCACTCATACTAACTTTATCTCCGTCTTCCATTTTTCTTATTTATGAGATTTTGTTTTATATAAAATTTCAATTTTAAATGTTTCTGTATTCTTCAGTATAATATAATTTAAGTATCGCTTAACTACATCTTAACATCATTTACATATAATCGGTTCTCATTTCTACTTAACCTCTACATCACGCTAACATCCTATTTGTAGGTACGGTTTTTTACTTTATTTTTCTTTACTCATAAAAACTGTCCCTGTCGGCTGCGCCATTGAGATACAATTAAAACTCATTAAATATATAAAAACACATAATATACTTCGACCTACCTGTAGAGCTTCTATCCGGGCCAGGTTTCTCGTACGAACGTAAAATGTTAGCGTGATTTATAGGTTACGGAAAAATTAACTTGACTCATTTTACTTCCATATTCCTTAAGGAATGGAAGTATGGTGATGGCAAAAAAAATCGTGTTCGAGATTATTGCAGATTCTGATTCTACTACACTCAAAACATGAAAAAAAGTCGTTTTCCGAAAAGTGTCTGTGTGTGTGTCTGTCTGTCTGTCTGTGTGTCTGTCTGTCTGTCTGTAGATTTTTTTTCTATGGCAAACGATAACTGCCGCAAATTCAAACAGAATCAAATAATTTTGTGCATGCAGCCCTGATTTGCAGAGTACTCGCGACCTATTGTTTTTGGTGAAGATCGGTTGAGGGAAAGGGGTAGTTTACCTGCAACGGTTTTTTTTTAGCAAGGGTAATTTTGTTTGTTTGGCAAACGATAACAGCCGCAAATTCAAACAGAATCAAATAATGTTTCGCATACAGCCCTGAATTGTAGAGTTCTCAAGATCTGTTGATTTTGGTGAAGATCGGTTAAGGGAAAGGGGTAGTTTACCTGTAACGTTTTATGTTTTAACAAGGGTATTTCCTATGGCAAACGATAACAGCCGCAAATTCAAACAGAATCAAAAGATTATTTGCATACAGCCCTAAATTGTAGAGTTCTCAAGACCTATTGTTTTTGGTGAAGTTCGGTTGAGGGAAAGGGGTAGTTTACCAGTAACGTTTTTTTAACAAGGGTATTTTCTATGGAAAACGATAACAGCCGCAAATTCAAACAGAATCAAATAATGTTTTGCATACAGCCCTGATTTGTAGAGTACTCAAGACCTATTGTTTTTGGTGAAGATCGGTTAAGGGAAAGGGGTAGTTTACCTGTAACGTTTTATGTTTTAACAAGGGTATTTCCTATGGCAAACGATAACAGCCGCAAATTCAAACAGAATCAAAAGATTATTTGCATACGGCCCTAAATTGTAGAGTTCTCAAGACCTATTGTTTTTGGTGAAGATCGGTTGAGGGAAAGGGGTAGTTTACCTGCAACGTTTTTTTAACAAGGGTATTTTCTATGGCAAACGATAACAGCCGCAAATTCACACAGAATCAAATAATGTTTTGCATACAGCCCTGATTTGTAGAGTACTCAAGACCTATTGTTTTTGGTGAAGATCGGTTAAGGGGAAGGGGTAGTTTACCTGTAACGTTTTATGTTTTAACAAGGGTATTTCCTATGGCAAACGATAACAGCCGCAAATTCAAACAGAATCAAAAGATTATTTGCATACAGCCCTAAAGTGTAGAGTTCTCAAGACCTATTGTTTTTGGTGAAGTTCGGTTGAGGGAAAGGGGTAGTTTACCTGCAACGTTTTTTTAACAAGGGTATTTTCTATGGCAAACGATAACAGCCGCAAATTCAAACAGAATCAAATAATGTTTTGCATACAGCCCTGATTTGTAGAGTACTCAAGACCTATTGTTTTTGGTGAAGATCGGTTAAGGGGAAGGGGTAGTTTACCTACAACGTTTTTTTATCAAGCGTATTTTCTATGGCAAACGATAACAGCCGCAAATTCAAACAGAATCAAATAATGGTTTGCATACATCCCTGAATTGTAGAGGTCTCAATGACTTTCGATTTTGGTGAAGATCGGTTAAGGGGAAGGGGTAGTTTACCTGCAACCTTTTACGTTTTAACAAGAGTAAAGTACTAGATAATTTATTTAAACTTTTTGAAACAATGGTAATTGTTAAAAATAAAATAATTTTGTTGCCAGGCAATAAAATTATAATTTTTTCATTTTAATGTAATATAATATTTTTCATTTAATACAGCAATAAAAAGGCAGGTAAGACACAGCCTGGCTGTTTGGCTGAAAATGATTTTAAATATAAATCTTAGAATATGGAAGTCATGTATGGTTCTCCATACCGATATTTTACTTCCATATTCCTTAAGGAATGGGAGTATGGTGATGGCAAAAAAAATCGTGTTCGAGATTATTGCAGATTCTGATTCTACTACACTCAAAACATGAAAAAAAGTCGTTTTCCGAAAAGTGTCTGTGTGTGTGTGTGTCTGTGTGTCTGTCTGTCTGTGTGTCTGTCTGTAGATTTTTTTTCTATGGCAAACGATAACTGCCGCAAATTCAAACAGAATCAAATAATTTTTTGCATACAGCCCTGATTTGTAGAGTACTCGCGACCTATTGTTTTTGGTGAAGATCGGTTGAGGGAAAGGGGTAGTTTACCTGCAACGTTTTTTTTTCTATGGCAAACGATAACTGCCGCAAATTCAAACAGAATCAAATAATTTTTTGCATACATCCCTGAATTGTAGAGGTCTCAAGGCCTTTAGATTTTGGTGAAGATCGGTTAAGGGGAAGGGGTAGTTTACCTGCAACCTTTTACGTTTTAACAAGAGTAAAGTACTTGAAAATTTATTTAAACTTTTTGAAACAATGGTAATTGTTGAAAATAAAATAATTTTGTTGCCAGGTAACAAAAATAAAGTCATTTTGATTATAAAATATAAATATTTACAAGAAAAGAATTTTCAGTTTTCAAAATTTAAATATATTTTTATAAAACAATGGGTTCTTCATTGAGGTGGGGACTTGACGACAGTGACAGGGCTTTCCACCAAATTCAGCAGAGTGACAGGTAGGCCCAACTCTGATTGGCTCCTCAGATTTCCCCAGTGTTAGTAGGTTCTATGAAAATATTTTATTTCAAAAATGATTTTAAATATAAATCTTAGATATGTTTTATAAATCTCATGTTTTATGTTTTAACATGGGTAATTTTTTATATGACGAACCATAACTGCCGTAAATTCAAACAGAATCAAATAATTTTTTACATATGTGCCTGAGCTATAGAGAACTCAATGTCTGTTGATTTTGGTGAAGATCGGTTACGGGGAAAGGGCAGTTTACCTGAAACATTTTTTGTTGTAACATGAGTAAAGTACTTAATTTTGATAAAGTATCCTGATAAGATCTTAATAATCCACTGTAGAAACGTAGATGAAATATCTATAAATGAAGAGGCTAGTTGAACGGGCTGGGGGTAATTTTCTATAAATCAAAATTATAGTTGAAGGGGGAGGGGATAATTTTTTTTTATATGTGTACTACGTTATTGGCAACAAAGAAGTATTTTTTTGTTAAAATTCCTTCCCTGGCTGTTTGGCTGAAAATGATTTTAAATATAAATCTTAGAATATGGAAGTCATGTATGGTTCTCCATACCGATATTTTCATGAAGAGAAATGATATTTTAATTTGTTAAACATTATTGAAAATTTCATCTAAAACAGTTATGCCTGTTTATGCAGATTAATTTACATTTTTTTCCTTTGTTCACTTTATCTTCTACTACAGGTTAACTTATTCTAAACTCTTACCTTACTGATCACATTTCATTATTAATACAGACAGAGCCCAGCCTGCAATTTTTCACACTCACTCAACCACACTACACTATAAACCCCTTAACATTTTGAATGATATTCCTCCCCCGTCGACCACGCGGTCTGCACGCCCGCACTCATTGTTCAGGTAAATGTCTTATTTTCCAAAAATTAACGATCTGAATGGGTTCAGTTCTTCTAAAGGACCGCGGTAACACAATTTCTTACTGTTATTTCTTCATTACCGGTAAAATTACAAAACTTTGTTAGGAGCTTCTTGGTGTGCCGGCCGACACGTATGGAGTAACTGCCAAGCGTCCTGTGCTGAGCGGGAGGAACTGTGTATTCACTGCCAACAGATTTTCGTCGTCGTTCAAGCTGAATTGCTGTGGTTTATTCACTCTATGCATGGCACATAATGTGTTTTTTGTGAGGTAACCGTGGACGATATTTGTCGCTGCTATACTGATGTCACTACCAGTAGGCGGGGCTTAACGATATTTCCTGTAGTTCGTCTTGCTGATATCACAAACTGTTCGTTCATGCGCCATTTTTTACAGCGCCGTTGGAGTTTCACGGCGTCACTACAGCGCCCCTGCTTGAGATGTTAAGTGCGTGCATCGTCACACATATACCGAGTTCTGAGAAAATTAGGGTGGTGCGAATTCCTTGCTGAGTTACACCACAGAAATTGCGCCTTGCCTTTGTTTCAGCACTGTTTCTTACCACTGTTCTGTTACAATGGAATGGACGCTTGTCGTCAAATAAAACTTTCACAATATTTTTATAAAATCCCGCAAAAAATGAAATAAATGAAATTACCCAATTTGTTTCAGCACTGTTTCTTACCACGTGTTCTGTTACAATGGAATGGACGCTTGTCGTCAAATAAAACTTTCACAATATTTTTATAAAATCCCGCAAAAAATGAAATAAATGAAATTACCCAATTTTGACACGTTACAGCGTAATTTGACACTGTTTTACTACATTCTTTTTTAGGTAAATGTTCTCTGAATCGTTTTTTAAAAGGTCTACCAGTTTGGCCAATGTAAAAGCTGTCGCAGTCATTGCATATTATCTTATAAACGCCCGTCTTGTCTTCAATTGATTTTGAATGTTTAGGTAAGAGTATCTTATTAATGTTATTATTAGTTCGGTAAGCCATTTTTATATTTATCCCACTGAATACTTTGTTTAAAATTTTGGGTAGGGTGTTATACTAGCCGCGCTCAAAGCGTTTCCAGGCGGAACACTTTGATTCTCACTCAAAGGAAACCAGATGGTCTTGTCCCTAGTGTCACTCAAAACAAGCTGACAATGTTGCCAAGTTCTTCTCCCACCTATACTGAAACTTAGCGTGAAATGATTCTCCTCTTCAATGTTATTATTATTATACGTATGATTAATTCGTGTAATAATAATAATACAACTCAGGACTTCTCAGAAGTTTCAGTTTTAAGTAAGTAAACCTGATGTTTACATTATCTATAAAGAATAAAAATACAACAAAACCTACAAAATATAGGTCTATACCTTTTCGACATAACTTTCAAAATGATTTTCATTATTAAAATATCACAAAGCTTTGGGATAAGCAAATCCCTGCAATATCAGAAGGCTATAATAATAATAATATCAGAAATTAATAAACCTGAGTAAAACAAGACAAAATCACAAATAATTAATACATAGCCTGGGAGTAAACTACTCACCGTTTAGTTGGAGTAGCGGTCTGAGTCATCATCACTGTCGTCTGCAACATGAATGATGAGGCGGTCTTCTTCTTCCCACAGGTCTGCATAATATCCCCGTTCTACCTTCATAGTTTGTTCCACACATTTCCTCCAGTATTCGGCATCTATGTTCTCAGTACAGTTCCGTAGGGCTTCACAGACACTTGCACTTAACTGAGGAGTTATGTTGCTCTTCCTGACGTTAGACTTTAACCGTGCCCAGACTAATTCGATTGGATTTAATATGCAGTAATAAGGGGGAAGTCGTAACACTTCATGACCTGCCTTTCGAGCCATCTCATCAACTGCGTACATTTTGTTTATATTCGCCGCTTTTATTCTTTCGAGCAAGATTAATTTAATGGGGACTGGGTCCGGTACTGGTAAATCAAATTTCTTCATAAATTCAATAATTTCGGACTTGTGTGACGATTTAGTTGGGATTTTGATAAGTTGTCTAGAATGGTAACTCGCATTATCTAAAACTATGACATACTTCCTGTCTTTTGAAAGATTTTTCAGTAAATTTTTAAACCAATTCTCAAAAACTGTAGCATTCATCTCATCGTGGCTGTCAGCTTTAGCATCTGAAATATTTTTGGCAGACAAATAAAGACAATTAGGAGCCCACCCCTCAGCTCCACCAGCATGTAGCACCATGATGCGCTTCCCTCTAGATACAGGGACGTTAATAGCGCAGGCACATGTTCCATCATCCCATCCCTTCTTCACGGTGTCATGTGTATCGAACCAAGTTTCGTCTAGATACACAACATCATAACCCTGTGAACGCAGTTGGTGTAGTCTATGCAGGTATTTGTATCTCCAAGACACAATTCTTGATGACTCCATTATAACACGCCTCTTATTAAGTGTCCGAAATCGAAAGCCGAGCTTCTTCACAAGGGATCTTAGCATTGTTTCTTTATAAGGAAAACTTGAAATGTTCAGAAGATGCTGGAGTAGTTCGGAAATTGTGGGTGGCTGTCCTTTCTTGTAAAATTTGTAAATTTCTTGGCGGATAATGTCGCAAACAAAATTATCAATTTTATTAAAACGCGTTCTTTTGTTACCTGGCTTCTTGGGAGTCACGGGACCTCTAGAAACAATTTTACGAACAGTCGGGCGGCTTAATTTCACAATTTTGGCTGTTTCAGTAATTGAACCCTTACCTACTTTGTTATTTACAACATATTCATGCACGTTACACACTATAGTTTGGCTTTGTTTCGAAATTGTTCTAATCGAATTTTTGATTAGCCTACTAGTGCCTGGAGTGGCCGAGATTTCCCCGTCGTTCGAAAACTCCCCATTATTGTCACTTACATCACCACTATCACTGTTGCTAACTACATCAACAACGATTTCTTCACTATCACTATGACGACGACTCCCTTCTTCATTATCAGCGTGCTGAGGATATGGTTGTTCTCTCTCCCAAGGTCTCCACATTTTAAACACGTGAACACGGAACACAAACACGGAACCAAAAATTACAACTATAAATAAAGTAAAGCAGTATTACCGTGATATTTAAATATAAATATACTATGTAAAATACTATGTACTGTAAGAAGGTAACAAATTAATAATTCCTAAAGCAGTGGTTTCTTTGGCAACGGACTCGAAATTCAGACAAGCGGGCATTTCCGATTTCGCGCAAAGACTGGTCCACATTTCATTCACGTTCAAAATACTTTTGGCATCATTGGAGATTTTTCAGAAGCGGCTAGCTTTGTTCACAGCTGTCAGCAGCAGGGGGTGCCTTCGCTAATTGGGCTATTTAACTGTTCTTTGATGCCGCCTGGAAACACATTCAGCGAGGCTACTATACCATATTCTGATGCTATATACCTAATTTTATTTCTATTATTTTCTTGTAATTCTATGTTGTTTTTCTTTTTTCTGTGTTTCTTGACTAAATTATCCATGATTGATCTTTTATAACCATTGGCCTTAGCTATGTATTTGATCGTGTTCAGTTCTTCGTGAAAATCTTTGTCTTCTAATGGTATGGAGAGTAACCTATGTATTAAACTATGATAAGCTGCCATTTTCTGAGAAAAGGGATGATGTGATTCAGCATTTATCGTGAGATCCGTGGTTGTCGGTTTTCGGTATATTTGATATTGGAATTTTTCATCTAGTCTTGTAATTGTCAGGTCGAGGAAGTTAAGTTTATTATTTATCTCCGTCTCAAGTGTGAACTGTATGTTTTTATTGACACTATTCATGTATAATTTCATATTTTCTATTTGTCGTATTGTGCCATTAAAAATTATAAACGTATCATCAACATAACGTGTATATGATATTATTTTCTTGGAAAGTTTATTTACATTATTGAGCAAATATGTATTCTCATAGTGGTTTAAGTATATGTCAGCCAATAAACTCTTTTTCAATGGTTCTGGGTATTATGAATTTTCAATTATTCTGGTTGAGTTTTTTGTGGGTTTTTACTTTTATTACATGTGGTTGTTTTTCTAACAGTTGTTCTTTTTATTATGGATGTTTGTCTATACTGGGCATTTCCTGACCTGCTCCTATACTACCTGTGTCTTTCCTTACTTTATACATTGGCCTATCATTATTTTTCTATAATTTCTTATATATTGCATGGTTGGTTTTAATTTATTTTATCTCTTCAAACTATTATTTCCCTACACTGTGGTCCTTGACTAATTTTTATAGTAGTTTTTCTTGATGTCATCTTATTTTTATTTTATACATGATCATTTTTTAAATTAGAACAATGTGGATAATCTGTCATGCTACAATGTACACCTGTTCTTCCAACGCTTTGATTACCTTTAGTGCTCCCATGTGACCATATTGAATGTGGTAGTCCAAGCAAGATTAACTCTTTTTCAATGGTTCTGGGTATTATTAATTTTCAATTATTCTGGTTGAGTTTAGTTTTTACAAATAATATGTCGTCATGTATACAGTAAAATTGTACTATATTGTCATCTTGCTCAGTTAATCTTTGTCTGATTTTAATTACTTTTGCATCCGTCTTTTGTTGTTGTTTAATTTCTCTAACAATGTTCTCCAAATCAGATCTATTCTTTATTATATGGTATATCTTTGCTACTTCTTATTTTTCTCCTTCAAAAGTCTGGTTTTCTAAGTTAATTTGAGATAGTACGTCGGCTGCGATATTTTTCTTTCCTGGTATATATTCCCAATTTATATTGTACTCCTGTAATGCTAGTACCCATCTGGTTAACCTACCATGGCTTAATTTACATGTTTTTAGAAATACTGATTTATGGTCAGACCTGACCGTTATTGGGTATCCTAAGATGTAAGTTCTGAACTTATTGCACGCAAATACCACACTCAGTAACTTCTTTTCGGTGACATTGTAGTTTCGTTCGCAGCTGTTCAATACCCTACTGGAAAAACTAATAACCATGTGGTTTCCTTCTTCATCCTCCTGATACAATTCCGCTCCAAGACTTGCGTTACTAGTGTCACAGTTTAAATAGAAAGGTTTACTAAAATCAGGATGGTGTAACATAACGGACTCTAAAAATCTGTCGTTAATTAATTGCAATATTATATCCTGTTCATGTCCCCATGTCCATTTGTCTTTTGATGATAACTGATGTTGGAATTTCACCGTTAATTCTGAATAATTCCGTTGAAATTTACGATAGTAATTGCATATTCCAAGAAATGATTGCAATTGTCTTCTGTTCTTGGGTGTAGGAAAGTGCTGAATTGCACTTTGCCTGGTGATGGAGAGATACCGGATTCTGATAAAATAAAGCCTAAAAATTGGACTTCATCTGCGATAAATTTAGATTTATCAAGTTTCAGAGTGATATTATTGTCAGATAGCTTCTGTAGTACGTGCTCGACTCTATTGCAACGTTCATCCCAATTTGATGAAGTAATTAGTAGGTCATCGAATTTTTAACTCAGTTTGTATAATAGTTATAGTGAAGGCATTAAGAGATCAAGATTAACAAACAAGAGATAGTTGCTAATTCTGTCTGAAATACATAGGTATTCAACAAGTCAGAAGTAATTGCTAAACTGTCATCACCAAATACAGCATGAGGAGAGCGAATGAAAATGTTCTCAGCATTGTTGGAGGGTATGTTCAGCAGAGGTGTATCTAGAATTTGGCCTTAGGGGGGGTCTGGTTGAGTTGAAAGTGTATGATAACATCTTGAAATTAATCCCATTAAAGTAAACGGTAATAACATAAATACACATTATTGTAACATTGTTTAGAAGATACTTATTGACTTTATTGATATTCCTATATTTTATATTTCAAATGTATATGCAATTGCTGGATAATAAACCTGTTTGTATATTGTTAAATCCGAAGTAGTATGCTCTCTCTTAACTATTCATAGATTCTTTAAATTAAACTTTTAGAATTTGATTTATTATTATTATTATTATTCTTTGGGAGCGGTCGTGGCGTAGTGGCTAGCGTGTGGCGCTGCTACGCTGTCGGCGCGGGTTCAATTCCCGCCGGGGGCCATCTGATTTATGTACGACCATTCCCCCTCGCAAGGCAATGGCAAACCAGCGAGAGGTATCCTGCTTAGTATAAACCTTCCCCAACTATGCCGTTCGGATCCGGCGTTAAACTGTAGGTCCCATATACCTGTGAGAGACTCAGTACCACACGCACCACGGGTATATGCGGGGAGGGTACAAACCAGTCGAAAGACTGAAGGACTACTAATCATTCTTTGTTATTTAATTTATTAAATTCCTTTTATATTTCGAATGTATTAACGGTGGTTTACATTCATTGTTGGTTTTTTAATTCGAGGTTCTTTAGTTGTTGAGACGAATCGGCTAAGTTGACTCTGCCATTGGCACCTGTTGATTTTGTGAAATGTCGTAATTTTAGGTTAACAGTTTATAAGTTGACTTCTCACTGAAATTAGATTTATTTATTAGTTCAGCACTTACTTTTAGTGAAGGTCTCACTTGTTAATTGTTCTGTTAACAAGGCAGAGTTGAGATGACAACTTAAAATTATTTAAATTATCTCAATTGCCGCTGTAAATGGTGCCAACTGTTGGGAGCGGTTCACTTAACCTGTAATCGTCTAGTCTAATGAAATAATTTGGTTAACTCTTTTATCTGGTAAAAATATGGTTTATTCTTCGATAATATTCATGAAATTAGGTTAAACAATAATTAGATTCATAATCGTTCATTTTTACAATAATGATTAATTTTATAAAAATCTCTTATCTCAGGGTTTGTTATTCTGATTCTTAGTAACCATAACGCTGCATGTGGTTTTTTGGTTCAAATGTTTATCTAAAATGTAGGTTCTTTTACACTGCAAAATACAAAAAAAAAACTTGAAGAATTATACTACCATAATGCTCGAGTAGTAGGAGAGTGATTACATAAACAATAAATCTTAATTACTAACATAAAAATTCAAAAGACGTCTGGCGTCAACATTGTAGGTTAACCTGGCGTATCTGAATAGAAACCAGTTAACTTTAACTTAATAACTCTTTAACAACATACAAAATACAGGTATAATAAGGTTATAAGTCCCTTTAGTGTTCGTACAAAAATCATCTTATTCGCTAGATTGGATAAATTTAATCAGGTAAATTGATAACTCTTGTAAGCATGATTAGCTCGTTATTAAATATTTTTAACTGGAAACAAATTAACAAATATAATATGGTCCGTAGCTTTCTTAATGTTCATTATAAATCATCTTATTTACTAATTCTGGTACAGATAAATCAGGTCAATAGACAACTCTTAAAAGTATAGTCAGCTGTCTTTAACTTTAAATAAATTGATTGATATAATAAAGTCCAAACTCCTTTTTGTGTTCAAATAAAATCATCTTAATAATTATACTCGATAAATTTTTATCGTCTAAGTTTATAATTTCTTTAAGTATGCTTAATTGTCACTGTACTCCCTTTATTCCTGCAATCGCAATTTGTTGTACACTTTGCAGTTGTTGTTGTACTATCACTTTTTCATCGAACTTCATTCATTAAAATTTTGAAAGATTTTATTAAAAAAATTTGGTTATGTTGACTCATGTTTACAGTTTGATGCCCGCACTGGTTATAGGTTAATTTGCGACTTTTGGCATACGGAGCTGGCGTCTGTCTTGCTTCGCTGACAATACAATAATGAATTAAAATCTGGCTTGTTTCCTGACCAAATCTCGATTTAACCCTTCTGATTGGTGGAAAGGTTGATGACATTCCATCGAGCGTGGCTACCCTCTTACCAAATTATTAAGAACACTTGTGTTTCTGGGGTTGAGATTAAGAAAGTGACACCAAATATTTTGTCAAAATTGATGCAAATACATTCCAACTGATATAAAACTTTTACGTTACTTTTAATTGCTGATCTAGCCTTACCATGATATGGCGATCATCTGGCTCATTATTTAGAGTCCTCACATGAAATACTTTCATTCACTATTAATAGATATAGTTTTTTGAACTTACAGCTAACACAATTTTTTACTGAATTTATACATTATTTAACTTAAATTACCACATGGCTATCATATCTTATTGAGATGATGCTTTCCAAGTCCTTTTGTGTACTCTTTACACCGTATTTATTTACAATTATCCATAAAATGCATAAGCTATGCCTAGGCTTTTAGTAGGCCTATGACATGACACTACCAACTAGATTTACTTATTATATCTTAATAGTGGTTTTTTACCAACTTCTCTTATGTCACAATTACTGATGATCATTACAACTTCTGATCAGCTCAGTTTTTGTTATTACACCTTTCTTTTGTTGATTTTTAGTCTTTATAATCACCCATAGTTTTCCACTATAGGGTGTTACATGAATTACCTTCATTATAAATTACCTAGTTGTTTTTAAGTCATTATTTCTTACATAAATGATCATTACAATAACTATAAGATTTTACAATGTTTTGGTTTGTACCAGGATATTCCCATTTGCTGTTAATTCATCAATAGTTCTTGCATCTAGTGCTACATGACAAGTATATTTAATTTACATTATTATGACTCCATTTCATGATAATAATTATTGGTTTACATCATCTTAGTTGTATTACACATCATTGATTATACTGATATCAACCTCTTTCTCTTTTATTAGTATTTCTAAAGGTTTTTTAGATTGGTTATTGGGTAAATTCTATGCTGTCCATTTTCAGTATGTTAATTTACACTAATCACAATATAAATCTTCCTTTGGTAACTAATCTTGTTACTGGTAAGATCCTTATAACATCTAGTTTAAGTACAGTATAATAGAATATGGTTTGATAACCTTTTTATTATTAATTCTTGTCATTATAGGTGCAAAATGCTTGATGAGCTAGGTTATGTGCGTCCCTATTCTGGTTTACAACAATGGGTTCATTTTGATGGTTGGTTTCTATACATTCTACTCAATTATTTAAATTTACTAATACTTATTAATTACTATTTATTGGTTGGTATTTTGTGACGGCAGCGGTATGCGAACATCTGCTCTCCAGTACCAGCGGTGGACACAGCGAGCCAATCAAACAACGTGCTCGGAGCGAGCCAATCAGCGATCCCGGTTAGTCAATAAAACCCGGGCCGGCAGAAAATTTTGCACACACTTCATCGCCACGCCATCGAACGCACTTCATCTCCTCTCCTCTCTCGGACGACATCGGGGCGGAGTCAGCCGGAAGGAACAGCCGAAGAATAGAACCACCGCCGTTCTTGCGTCTTCGCACTCCCGTTCCGCGCCAGCGATGGATTTCGCTGGGCCGGCATCCGACTCTACAACCGGTGCCGAAAGAAGAGGAGGACTGCAGTACGCCACGATCAGCGGAGGCAGCCGCCGAACACCTCAGCGCGGCACGACCAACATCACAGTTCTCGCCACTCGGTCCTTTTTAGGGCCACCAAAATAACTAGAGTGTACGATTGGCGCCATTTGTCATGCGGCAACCCTTTTGTCCGGTGACAAGTGGCGCCCAACGTGGGGCGACGATCATCTTGCGGATGCAAGATCCAGCCACGCCAGCGAGCTACCAGCCGGCACACCAATCAACATGGCGCCCAACAGACACCTCCACAACATCTGGAGAAGAGCAGTAGGCTGGCTACCGGAGAGCATTCAAGACCCGGTGGAGTTGTGACGGCAGCGGTATGCGAACATCTGCTCTCCAGTACCAGCGGTGGACACAGCGAGCCAATCAAACAACGTGCTCGGAGCGAGCCAATCAGCGATCCCGGTTAGTCAATAAAACCCGGGCCGGCAGAAAATTTTGCACACACTTCATCGCCACGCCATCGAACGCACTTCATCTCCTCTCCTCTCTCGGACGACATCGGGGCGGAGTCAGCCGGAAGGAACAGCCGAAGAATAGAACCACCGCCGTTCTTGCGTCTTCGCACTCCCGTTCCGCGCCAGCGATGGATTTCGCTGGGCCGGCATCCGACTCTACAACCGGTGCCGAAAGAAGAGGAGGACTGCAGTACGCCACGATCAGCGGAGGCAGCCGCCGAACACCTCAGCGCGGCACGACCAACATCACAGTTCTCGCCACTCGGTCCTTTTTAGGGCCACCAAAATAACTAGAGTGTACGATTGGCGCCATTTGTCATGCGGCAAGCCTTTTGTCCGGTGACAATTTATTTTCCAGTTTCTTTTATATTATCTTTACAACATTATTGGTGATTATCAGTTTTTCTGATATCCCTGTGTCTATATCACTTACATAAATAGTAGATAAGATACAATCTTGTTGTTATCTTTTATACATTATTAAAGCATACTAATATACCACCGATTCGAGTATGGAAGGAACTAATTTGGCGGAAAAGCTACAATTGGAAGCAGAACGTTGAAAACGAAAGCTCGAATATTGCCGAGAGTGGAAAAAGAAGCAAAAAGTACAGAAAATTGAGCAAGGTTAACTGAATCTGAACGTCTGCAACGAAAACGAGAAAAATCAAAAACGGTATCGAGGACGTAAGAAAGAAGCAAAGATGATGACCAATTAACAGGAAGAATGTGAAGAGAAGCAAGTGAGTAATTTAGCAAAATATATCGAAACGCACTTTTATAATGACAATTTGAACGACTACTGCTTTGTTTGTGAACGAATATGGTGGACTAAAAGCTTAAAAGACGTTACTGGACACGCAGACGTTATAGAAATACTTAATAAACATGGTTATAATATTCTTGACAAATCCAAAGTATGCCACAATTGCTACAGATGCCTAAAGAAGAACAGGTTGCCACCTTATGCGACGATCAATGGCTTTAAGTACCCACAATACCAGAGAATTTACCTGAACTAACACCAATAGTTAACGCCAATATGAACTTACGTTGAATATTGCCACGCCTTCCATTCATGCACATTCGTAACATATCATACTTTGCTGGCGCTAAACGTATAATTGGACAAGTCATAAACGTACCGATAAAGTGTGATACTACTACTCTGCAATTGCCTCGGATGTTGAATGACGATTTGGCGTTTAACATTTGCCTTAAGAAGCACATAATCAATAAAAGTTCTTATATGCGAGGACTGGTTTCTAAAAGTAAATTAAAGCTCTGGTTAAGGCATCCGTTGACGACTGAGCTATTCAGATATTATAACATCACGATTAACGATAAGTTCTTCAATAATGAGCCTGAAAATGAAAGCAGTGCGTCTAGTGAGGATGAAGACGAGGATCAAGAACGACAGCAAGTAGATTGGAAAGACTTATTGTCTCCCATAAATCAATCTAATAGCAAAATAACAAGCATACAACGAGATGTAACTGGTGAAGAGTACATCAAATTGCAGCAGCATACCTTATTCTGGTGTGACGATTTGATTTTACATCTAGCCCCTGGACAAAATAATCAACCATTATCACTCCCATTTGATGAAGATGCAGAAGAGTTATCATTCCCAGCGATATATTATGGTGTGAAACGGCGGTTTACTTGTCGAGCCACACCATTCATGATAGCTAGTAGCGAAATACGTAGACAGGATCGGAGAGGTGTAAAATCCGATCATATCTTGTACATGGCTGCTAAAATGCTGCGTTTGAGAATCATAGCGAATGTAAACTTAGCATTTCGAGCAAATAATAATCAAATCAACAGCGTATCAAGACGAGATCTGGAAGATACCGAGTTTGTTAAGAGCATGCTGCTAAAAAATGAAGCGTTCATGAGAAACATACCGAACTCAATCCAATATTGGCATCAGCGTAAAGTGGAATTATTCAGTATGATGCGACAATTAGGCAAACCTACCATATTTCTCACATTGAGCGCTTCAGAAATACATTGGCTTCATCTCTTAGAATCTATTTATCGCTTTCAAGAAGATATACCAGTAGACATGCCGATCCAGCGATATTTGATGGCATGTCGAGCACAAATCGACAGAATTGGTAAACAACGATCCAGTTATGTGCTGCTTGTATTTCGAGAAATTGGTGTCGACCTTTATTAACACGTTTAAAAAACCAAATGGTGCGTTTGGAGATCATTACGTAGTTGATTATGTCAAGCGCATCGAATTCCAACATAGAGGTTCAATCAAATAAGCACAGTCGATAGTTCAAAATTGAAAAGCGAATGAAATTTACAGACGCGTTCTGTTTTTCCGAGTATAATTAGTGTTGTGAATCAACAAACAAATTATCCATCATGTCTTTAAGTTGTTTTGTTAGTGCTGATCATCAGATGATGATGACGAACCTCGAGTATCAACTTCGATCGTCGAACCATGTGAATATACGTTACGTCCTAATGATGGTAAAGATTCTTTCTTTACAGCAACAAATCTAAAAGTTATCTATGATGATTTTACTAATACGTGCAAGGATAAGATCTGTATTAGAACTGTCGACAAACTGAAAGAAACTCATCTTAAGTTGACAAAAAAAGCGATTGTTCGCCAGCATTTCGTTCAATTCCAATATAAGGAGGCGCCTCATCTACTGCTAACTACTAACGTGTACGGGTTTTCTTTATCAACGATTCTGAAAATTTCACCTCCAGAAACGTAATACAGGATTTAGATAATCTTCAAGCCAAACATCGTGTGAATTTGTTGTTACCGACTGTCAAATATTGGTGGAATCAGCAGAGCAAAGAGTTGATGGAAGCATTTATCGAAATGTTTGTTACCAGTATGAAATGCATGATTTTGCAAAGGTAGTTCAGAATATGAAAGCGAAAATATTAACGGCCTATAAAATTGGTAAGAATGATCGAATTACGCCTGCAGTATTTGCAGTAAGATTGTGTAATTCGTTCGGAACACCAAGTAAAATTACAGCACCTTTGTACAAAATTAAGAACCAACAAACACTAACTTGCGGCAAATGGAAGGAACTCAAGACTGCTGCTTATATGCATTCGGTTCTCTTATTGAAAGTTGCTGGTTTTAAGTTAACATCATCGGGGATCACTCTAGGTATGTTTGTCGAGACGCTAGTCTTCGATAAGTTTGAACGAATGGACAAGATTAATAAAGCAGGACCTCGTAAAGTATTGTCGCGATTTACAATCCAAGAGGATCAGACATCTTCGGAAGAGGAATGTGATGAACAGCCCGAGAAAAAGCGCAAAATCAACATGGATGATTGGTGAATGCGTGCACGCTTATGAATGCGACTACATTTAACTTATAATCTGTACATTAGTAAATGAAGAAAAATAAATATATATATTTTTTACATTTATTGAAGCATTTTCAATGCCCTTCACTATGCATTGCATTTGTTCAATGCCTGTAAATTTTTTTGGAGATTAACTCTCCGAAAAATTAATTTTTTCTGAGTCAGGAAAGTAGGCAAGTGGGATTTCATCTTCTTCCCACCTTTAAATTTTAAATATTTCTGGGATTCAGATACAACAATTATTTATTATACATAATTTATGATGTCTAGCATGTGTATGTTTCATACTTTCTGTATATACATATAATTAATGATTACTAGAAAATAAATGTTCAATCCAGTTGTAAACATAGGGAGTTTCCTGATTTTGGACTTACAGAAACAGTGGTTTTCCAACGTTTGGTTTGAATATATGACAGTCAGTATCATATATAGCACACAAGATGTTATAAAACCCCACCAAAGGGTTTTAAGTCGAACGTTAGAGGGGACTAGGGTTAATTTTACTTAAAAAAGGATTTTAGGGAAAGCTTAATTTGTGTGTTTCTTGACAGTGCGTGTTGTTTTGTTTGTAGTTCTGTATGCAGAGCTGTATCATGTTTTTTTTTTAATTTGTGGGCTATTTTTTCATTGTGGTTATATTAACAGTTAGTAATAACACTCAGACACATCATAGACAACAAAATCCAATAATTTAGAAATTTTAAACAGATCGGCAGGCAGCCAGTTACTGCTTCAGATTGCCTGAGCTACCTCTGCTGAACAAGGAAACATATATTGCATGCGCCATAGGGTTTTCAACTAATCTACATCCACAACTGCTGAGTACACAGTTTTGATGAATAGAGAATGTTGAAGACATCTGTTCAGTCTAGTTGTAAAATAAGTTACAACCTTATAAATAAGGTGTTTTCACATGCACATAAACAGTTACATAGGGTTTCATGACAGTTAATTGGAGAAAAGATTTGGTACAATACAAAATGTTGTATCTACAAAGCAATTTATATTCATTCTAGGGCACACAAAGTGTGATAAAAAAGTAGCAGGATTGATTTTATTGACAAAAATATACAAGAGTTACAGATTTGTAAATTTGTCTCAATCAAAATAGTCTTAAAGTCATCTTCTGTAAAAACTTAAGTTCTCTCATCGCATTTTGTTTTATCTCTTCAATGTCCTGAAATGATCTCCCTTTCAATTGATCTTTTTATCTTTGGACAGAGAAAAAAATCACAGGGAGACTTATCGGTGAATATGGAGGATGCTGAAGCTGTGGAATATTGTGTGTAGCAAGAAAATTCTGAACAGTATGTGGGCAGGTGCATGTTGAACCCACCATTCACCACTCTGATGCAACTGTTGCCTTTTTTGTTGAATTGCATCCCTTCACCACCTCAAAACAGAACTGTAGTAATCCTGGTTTACTGCCTGTCCCACTGGAGCATATTCATGATCAACAATCCACTTATGATAAAAGAAAACTGTGATTGTGGTCTTGACTTTGCTTCAACTCTGTTTTGCCTTTTTTCATCTTGGAGACTTTGGTGTCTTCCACACTGAAGATTGGGCCTTAGTTTCTGGATTGTCTCCATAAACCCATGATTCATCACCCGTTATGATAGTTTTAATGAAGTTCTCATCATTTTTAGCACATTCAAGCAGGTCTTGAGCAACTGACTCCAGGTATCTTTTTGGTCAACTGTGAGCACTTTTGGTACAAACTTTGCAGAAACACATCTCAATTCCAACTCATCAGTAAGAATGATCTGAACTGATCCAGAACTAATATTTAAATCATCTGCCAGCTCAGAAATGGTGATTTGGTGGTTTTCTCGCACAGCAGCATGCACAAGCTCAACATTGCAGTCAGTCTTACTGGTTAAAGGCCTTCCTGAACGCTCATCACTCTCAACAGTTTCACGCCCATCTTTAAAACCTTTAACCACTTAAAACCTGTATACGATTCATACAATCTTCCCCATAAACTTTTTGTAACTTGTCAAATGTGTGTTTACATGTTTCACCAACTTTTTGACAAAATCTGATACAAATTCTCTAATAAATTTTTTCTGACATGGTAAATGCGTCAAATGAGATTAACACACAACTCAACAATGGGCATTTGTAAACAAACCAGATCAGCTGTTATTGTAAAACTTATACTGAGTATTTAATATACTGTAAGCATATGTGCTGCTTTTTTTTTATGTGTCACCAATTCAGCTGTCCTGGCATTGACAGTACCAGTTCAGATACTTTTTGGTCATGCCCTGGACCCAGACACATCATGCTTTACTATATCATCCAACCATCTCAGTTAGGATCATAATATAGGATTCCAGCATAATATGTGTTCATTCCACCTATTACTTTCTTTTCTAAGAATTAAGTGACACAGGGTGTTATTCCAGCTTAGCAGTTTGTTCTCTTATGTCTGTTACCACTGATACATGTTCCTAATCCACTTGTTTCTTCCAGACTGAAAGTCTTATGAATAGTATAATTTTAATTAAAAAATATATTGTGCAACAGTTTCATTTATTTATTGAACAATAAACATATTTAGTGATTAGTGTTATGTCATTCCCTGTAATTGTAGTGTATTTATTTGTATTAGTCGTGACTTAAGGTTTATAAGAGTTCATAGTAAGACCTGTTTGCCTGGGAAGTGTATTGTTGAAGTACAAGACATACAAATAGTATGTCGTCAGAAGATAACAAAGTAGAATGATAGTCGTTAAACAAAATGGTATATAGTAGCATAATGTTAAAACAAGATAATTTCGTTTTTACAGAGTATGGAATGGCAACGGAAAGGTTGTGTCTACAGCGTGGTTTAACTGATGATGAAGAACGCTGTGCTCCAACAAAGCTGGGCCACACTAAAGTAATGATGTGCTTCTGCCAGGGAGATTTGTGCAACAGTGCATCTGTATCGAGTGTCTCTGCTTTGACGCTTGCATTTGCCCTTACAGCTGTGGCATTTAATGCTATTTGCTGTTTGAGATGATATGTTACTATGTGGAAAAATAAAATTTCATTCTTAAAATCTAGTTATGTTCAGATACAAATGGCCACTGTAAATTTATTTGAACTTCATATATCTAATTGCAATAATGTGAAGTTATAATTCAACACTTGTCAATTTTGTTCACAATTTTTTATTTATTTATATATATTTTTCTGGCAACAGCCTGGGTAATTACCTAGATAGTTGCTCTGGGAGTCGCCAGGCATCAGGAAGCTGTAATGAAGCTATGGGCACAACGAGGCTCGACTATCACAATGCAATACAACCTAGATGATACAATATTATGTAGATATTTAAAATATGGTTACTATGTGAAGAAGATTCAGATAATTTGAACAACTGTCATTATTAAGCTTGATGTTAATAAGTAACATTAATAATTTTTAGAAATATCAATCTAAAATAAACAGTCTTGGAAGAATCGTTTAATGTCTGAACATAGCTAGTAATATTATAAGGCGATGAAGAGAGCTGTAGTGATTCAAATTTGAGTCCTGTAGACATCCAGTCATCCCAGAATTCTGCTTACGTTTTGACTAATGACTGAAGATTAGTAGCAGTCTGTGACAAACGTTACAATGAATAACATAGTTCATAGCAACCTGTGGTCGTTCTCCAACTTCTTCTCATTCCTCACTGTTCCTGGCTACAACTCTCATTATCTGTATATATGTTTTGTGGAAAAAATAAATCAATAAAACTAAACTTACTATTTTTTATATTATAACTTTTGTATATAATGTCAGAGATTTTATTTACAAATTTTTGTGTACTGCATTTTTGAATTTGTGAAAATATGCCAAGCATTATGTGATATTATTAAAAATAAACTGAAAATATATTTTTTTTATTACCTTAATAAAAAGTTGTAGTTTTGAAACATTTTATTTTGACTAAGTGTTTTGTGTTGTCCTCATAGCCTTGTTTTTTTACTGGATATTTATTCTCCACTATAGAGCTTCACTATTTTTATTTCCTTAGAAACCACGTACTGTAGCAATAAAGAGAACTGGAAAAAGTGAATTTAATTCGGAATTTTCTGTACTGTTGTTTTGAATACTTTCCTCTTATACTCTTAAATAGTACATATTTCTTAACTAGTTAGAGCCCAGTGATTTAAGGAAAAAACTGCCCAAAAAATCCTACTGATCTGGATTTTTGTATACAGCTTTATTTCGACGTCCTGAATAACGTGTGAAAAGTCGCAATGCCAAGCGTGTATGTGTCTTGAGTTATTAAAGGTCAAAGGTCACGAAAATGGTTTTTTTGCAAACATCTCACTTCCTATTTGTCGGACGACAATAGAGGTGGATATCAAAATTGTAGATCTCAGTATTCTCTATAAAAAAGGTCGTATGCAATTTTAACATAAAACTAGTCGTTTCCGTGAAATGATGCAGAGAAAATATAAAAGCCGCTCAATGGATTCATTTCCGCACCACCTTCGAGGTAGAATGCAAGGTATGTTTTTTTACATGGTCTCCCCAGTAGGCCTAATCCATGTTATGGAGGGTTATGGGTCTTAAGTAAAATATGGTTCAATAAACAATGTCTGGCTAGTAATGTCATTCCGAAATACGCGAAAGTTAAAATTAAAAATAAGAACGCGGTAGCTAAAAAAGTAAAAGAACAAAGCAAGAAGTTATGGATAAAATTAGAAATAAGGTCACTTTACGGCTTAGTTAATAAATAGAATAGGGAATTATATGAGAAACATATAGAATTGTTAAGAATATACTCGTATGTAGAGCTAGAAGAGATATTATATAATTTTGGTTTGGGGTACGTGGAAAATAAAAATAAAAAAATGGTAGATAAGTTAAAGAAATTAATAAGAAAGAAAAAAGGAACACCTCGCCAAAAATATCTATGAAAAAAGAGTAATAAACCTTACAGAGGTAACTTTCAATACAGAAGAAAAATAAATGTTAGCAAAAGGCTTAAAATACTCGCCGCCACCAGAATTAAATCAAGAAAAAACAATTATTGAATGCGAAAGCATAATACAAAAACTAGGAAATGAAAATGATAAAAAACAAATAAGGTGGGAAGTAGGTAATGTAGTAGATAAAATATTTAAGAAAAATTTATATAACTCAAAAAATGAACAAAAAATCAGATCAACTGTAAATAAACTAAAAAATAAAAATAAAAAAATGATATTATAGTTACGAAGGCAGACAAAGGAAATACAATGGTGCTATTGAAAAAGGACGAATACATAAAGAAAACGGAAGAATTTATAAGTGAAGGACCATATGAAGAAATAAAGTATAATTATACAAGTAAGTACCAGTCAAGGATAAAACAAATAACATTTATAGAAGAAAGTAAGAAAAAGTATTTAATGGAAAGTAATCCAACAGCACCAACTTTTAAAAGTCAGGTTAAAATACATAAAGAAGGAAAACCAATTAGACCGATTGTTTCTTTTATTAATGCACCTATTTATAAATTATCAAAGGAAGTTAGCAGAATATTGAAAGAGAAATATGAATTTGGGAAAAAATACAGCATAGAAAATAATGTAAAATTGATAGAAAATATTAGAATTAATGAAAATACAAAATTGATATCACTGGATGTTAAAGACATGTTTACTAATATTACAGTAAATAAGGTTATTACGTTAATAAACGATAATAATATGGGAGAATACAGGTATAAAAAACAACTGATTAAAGTAGTTAAAGAATGTGTAAATCAAAACTATTTTAAAGGATTACCTATGGGATCTTCATTATCACCTATTCTTGCAGAAATATACATGAATGATTTTGAAAAGCAATTAATAAATTCCACTAAGTATAAAGACAATATAAAATTGTGGACTAGATACGTTGACAATGTATTAGTAATTTGGGAAGGAAGCATAGAAGAAGTGCATGCGTTTATAAATGAGGTAAATAATAAGGATAAAAACTTACAGTTTAAAGAAGCGATAGGAGATAAGAAAATAAATTACTTAGATTTAAACATAGAAATTAAAAATAATGAAAAACTACAGTTTGGGATATTTAGTAAAGAATCGTATTCTGATATAATTATACCAAGAGAGTCTTACCATCCTTATAGATATAAAATAGCGGCAATCAATTCATTTTGTTATAGAGCCCAGAAGTGTTTAAAAGATAGGGAGTTAAAAACGATAAAGGGAATTGTAAGGAATAATAATTATAACACCAACATAGTGGATAAAGTTATGAAAAGTAATAACATACAAAAAGCTAAAATAAAACCAGAACAAAAGAATTATGCAGAGTCATTGACATACATAGGATCACATACTAGGAAAATTATAAAATGTTTTAATAAATACGGAGTAGATATAGCTATTAAAAAATGTGAAACGGTATTTGATAAGATAAGGAATAAAAATATAGAAAAAATCCCAGTATTACAGAGAAGCGGAATTTATAAATTAAAATGTAAAGATTGCAACAAAGTGTACCTAGGTGAGACAGGACGGAAATTCGATGCAGGTTGTCTGACCGCAAACGTGGAGAAGGTAATAGAACAACGAATTCGTTATATGCAAGACATTTCATAGAAGAAAACCATAAGTTTGTGAATCCTTTGGAAAATTATGAAATTTTAAAAATAGTAAATAATACAGTTGAAAGGAAGCTTAGGGAGGAGTTAGAAATATTGAAAGAAAGAGAAAAAGGGTTAGACAATTTAATGAATATTAAAAATAAATTTGATAATGAAGAAATATTATATAATATAATTAAAAAGTAAAAGATAGATAACAAGAGATAGATAAAAGTAATTAAAGAGGACGGATAGATAACATTAAGAATTAAATTGCATAGGACTACTGGATGTTTTAAAATAAGGGTGAGTGACCACGCCCACAAGTGTAAATGAGAAAGGCGGTAGGTTTTAAAAAGAATGTACATACACACACACAACACATAAACACAAGGAATGTGCTAGCAAAATATGTAACTGTACAGACGGGGGTGACAGGGCTCAGAGGTAGGGAAGGGACAGTTGAATTATAGCTTGTTGTGTGTGTGGCCAAAGAGGAGGGGTGGGGGTGTGAAGGGTTTGGTTTTTACTTCCTCTTGTTAATGCCGATCTGACGATGAGCTGTGAAGCTTGAAAGCGCTAATCGGAATAATTTTTCTATAGTGGTGTGCAGCAGTAATAATTCTGATTGTGATTATAACCACTAACACAACTTTCTTCATTAAACAAAATTTTCTGTCAAGTTCAATGAAGTACACTACTTCCACTTTATTCTTCCTTTGCACTTATGTAGTCCTAAGCAACCATCAGCTACACTGCATTATAGAACTGTACAGTTTTTAATTACAGTCCATGTTTCCTATCTAAATAGGATAGGAGGCTACACAGAAAATGAAGTTTTTCATCGTGTCCTTGCATTTCATCGTGTGTAGATCATTGCACTAGTTTCGCTTCACCAACATTTCAGTGGCCATCCCACACTACAGTGTCTTTCAGGTTCATATCAACACATGATTCGTATGCAGTTCTCATCCATTTTGGGACAGGGATTCTTCCCAATTTGCCTTATATCTCTGCACTTTTTCTACTATTGGCTCTACATTCAACTCAATTCGTATAGTTGCATTTCTTATCCTACCCACTTTTGTATATCCTCTAATTCTGAGGAATTTCATCTCTAAAATTTGGAGTCTTTGTTCTGTTATCTTTTTAGCTGTCCATGTTTCACTTCCGTACAACATTACAGGGAGAGCCAAAGTACTGTACAAGCGGACTTATTTGTATTAATTCAGCTTTGTTTTTCTAAATGTCTTTGCTAGTACTCCACATACGGGTCGATACTTATTAATTTTGTTGACGTGTTCTCTGTCATGTTCATGTGTGATATCATACCCAAGATACTGAAAGTGAGAAACGTGCGCCATAGGCTAATTTTATAGTATTTTTGTTCTGCCTCTTTTCACCAGTGGAAACAGTATAATAACCTCTTTGTTTTCATGCTGATACCCTTCCTCCATACTCTGCTACAACTTTATCTAAATAGAAAATCTGGTTCTGGATGTTGTCTTCAGTTGGTGCAATCAGTACAAGATCGTCAACAGTAGTTCAAAAAGTTGAACCTCATTGACTTGACTTCATTAATTTTGATCCCATGTGGAGCCATGTGAGCTTGAATATTTCATCAACCATATTTTAACTCATACAATTGTTATATGAATTTAACCACACTTGTATTTGTATCCTCTTTCAGTAATGTAGAAGCGGTAAAATTAAATAATTATTTTTACATTAAGAAAATCATGTTTTGAACACTACTGTATTTTAATGATGCATTCAATAATTTGTCATTTATTTTAAGATTTATAATTCCATATATCCGTTTACAAAATACGGATATTCCTATAAACTGGTTGAGATGAGGGACTCTGTGTGAACCAACTGGGTCATTCGCATTTTTGTAGTGTATTATCACAAAATAAAATAAGATTAGACTAACTTGCTAGTGTGGGAAGTAAGAAGATTAAGTCAGCCATTAAGACCAAAAATCGGGTTAAAATTGTATAGTGTTTCATAAATTATAGTTAATTAAATGCCTATTTTGCTAGTAAAGAACACTGAAAAAATAGCATTTTTTAAATAATTACTCCACACTTTATTTGTAACATAGACTTTGTAAAAGCCTGTGTTCAGCTGTTTGAGTCAATGGATACTTCATAATTCAAGAGTTTTGTGTTGAGTGATGTAACAGAATTCAGTATAACAAATTACAATAGAGTTGATTATCTGGAATACTTAATGTGAGTACTCATCCTGTCACAATATAATGTCAGCCTGAACGAGGATCATCAGATAAAGTTCAGCCATCTTTGAAACGTTTCCACCACTCGTGTGTTTGAGTCCTGCTTGAAGCCTCATCTTGGTATGCTGTTTATAACATTTCAAATGTTCTGCAAAGGATTTTCCCACTTTAACACAATGTTTCACATTATTTTGTTGCTCATAAAAATAACTCATTTTTAAATTCAGCACAAGTTTGTAACATTTGCTGACACAAACAGGTATAGTATGATGGTTAAATAAAATAGAATATTGTGATTTTCAGTGGGCTGCTACCCAAGGTTACCGCTAGGTTGCAGCATATTATGCATTCCATTAGTAACGCTATCTGTCACTTAATTTACAATGTTGGAAATTTTACAGACAACCTCGTATATTATCGAAGAGCGTCAGTCGTTTTTTCTCCTTCTACCACTCCCTCAGAAACTTGTGTTAATGAAAAACTGTTGTCAGTTTGCAGTCAGGATATGTCCAATACCCAACATCTTTCTCCTCTTCATTATCCCATAAGTGTTCCACTCTATTCGATTCTTCTCAGCATTTCTTCCTTGCTTATATTATGAAACTGTCTTATTCCTTCCATCTGCTTCCAAATCAACATTTTCAGTGCCTCAGTTTACCTCTATCCATAATCCTTATTTTTCACATTTCTTCTCTTCTAGGTTATATGAGTAAAAATGTGCTTTAGGACTTGCTGCCATTTGACAACAAGAATTGAAGGTGCACAACATCCATGAACTAATCTGGCTACATTCACTTTTTTTATGTACTGGAAAACTAAACTGTATTACAATCAAATATAATTAATTCACTACAGACTCGGAACACAAAGATTTTTATAGGTAAAAACGTAAAAGTTTTACCTTATAGCCTTAACCGGCTTTCGCTTTAAAAAACTTCTTCAGAGGCTGCCATTGGGCGCACTGTCCGTCTTGTTGTTGGGGACTGTATCGACTTTTGAAAGATCGATGTTGTGTGTGTGGGGTGTGATATGTTCGAATAATGTGTGTGATTTGAATTGTGTCTGTTCGTTTAGGATGTTGTTTTTATGTGTTTTCGTGTGTTTGTATATTTTCAATTGTTCTAGAGTGTCTAGTTTTCGGGTTTTTGTGTGTACGTGTAGAATGTCCATGTTATTGTCGATGTTTTTGTATATGGGTTTGCTTCAATGAGGTGGTCTGCAAAGGTGGATTCTGTATTGGAGTGTAGTGCCTTTGTGTGTTCAATGTATCTTTGTTTGAAGCTACAAATAAGTGTAGACACTCTAGAACAATTGGAAATATACAAACACACGAAAACGCATAGAAATGACATCATTAAACGAACAGACACAATTCAAACCACACGCATTATTCGAACATATCACACCCCACACACACAACATTGATCTTTCAAAAGTCGATACCGTCCCCAACAACAAGACGGATAGTGCGCCCAACGGCAGCCTCTGAAGAAGCTTTTTAAAAGCGAAAACCGATTAAGGCTATAAGGTAAAACTTTCATGTTTTTACCTATAAAAAACTTTGTGTTCTGAGTCTGTAATGAATTAATTATATTTAGTTAAGTAATGGACATGTCATGGGCAACGAAATCCATGTATTATAATCATTCCAATTTATGTAAAATTGTGTAAGGAATTTTATTTAATTTAGGGAACAACTAACATTGGACAGTAGCATACACTTTTTGTCACATTTCTTGACTGTTTCATACTTTGTGTTATTGGGTTACCCATTAACATTTTCATTTGGCGTTTGAACGATCTAATGTTTCACCTTTTCAACAACAGAGCTGCTCTCATAAGTTATGGCACTTGAAATGATTTATTGCTTTATCTTATCAGATGCAGTATATTTAAATAATGATGTACATTCATGTTTTCTTGTGTTAATCAAATTGGCCTCCCTACTCTCACTCTCGCACGAATCACGTGTTAGACTTTCTTGTTATTTTCATAATTATACCATTACTGTTATATTTATCTATGACTACCATAGCACTACTTAACTAACAATCTGTCTACAACCACCAAGTACATTATATGTTTCTTTACATATTTGATTTAAATATTTACACACATAAGAAACTTGCTATTGAATTTTGTCTGTTAAGAATAGAGTAGCAAAAAAGAGGTTACATTACAGACAACCTAAGTGTGAAAGAGTGAGAACTAGGACAAACCATTAATATATGCATATTCCTTCATTGCAAATTGAAACTAGAGTTAATTTAGACGGTTATGTCATAATGCACACTGTTTTATAAGGTTTCACTTGCAAATAAGTTACTTTCTCAATGTTGACTTCACATTTCAGTAACGATACCTGTCATACAATAATAAAAATATTGTTAGATCATTTTACAAGTATTTATTTGCGATTCTTGCTCATAGGGACATGATTGAAGTAAAAATAATTTTTTATTTATGTAACTTAAGTAATTTGCATGAGATAACTTGTAAGACACGGTTGAAAATAAGGAAAATCAAATACTTAGGTAAATATTATAAAAAATCATAGAGCTGGCTCATTAGTGTTGATTATGTTAATCTTTCTTCGTGTTATCAAATAAAACAGTTTCAATTCTGGAATATGTAGTAGACTGTTATATAAGAGTGTAAGCAATTTTGATCTCTTTTGCAAGCAACTACCATTTAAACCTCAAAACTCACCTGAAAGAGTTTATACTTAACTACATGAAAGAAGATGACTACAAAAGAAAACAATAATAAATGACATAAAAAGTGTATAACTTATTTAGTCTTAATGAACTGTGTCTCTTAATATTTTTTATCGCAGAGGTTTTACATGAAATTTGTTTTCTGTACTGAGAAAGATACAGAAGTGACTCTGAAAATATTAAAACTCATATCAGTACAAGAATAAAGACAGTAACAGTAATGAATAGTTAGATAAAAGGATATGCCACAGCTAAACAACTGGCAAGAGTATTTTCTGGACCATACTAGTCTGAGAAGTTGTCCATGATATGGCACTGGCCTCACACATTATCTGAAGAATAATTTGGAACATTATCTAGACTTCTGTTGATGAACTATGACCAAATAAAGGTTAATAATTTTTATTATCGTTTGTTCAACTGAAACATACTGGGTATAAACTGTCCTTGAATAATGTCTGAAATGTCAATTTTCAGTAGTGTTGTGACCATACTGATGAAAATGCCAGTTGAAAAAACATTATTTTTATTAACGTTGTAACAGTACATATAATTACCAAAATACAAACATCAACAAGTAACAGTAATAATCGATCAAAGGCCATCAGAACAATCAAACTTAAACTTTAAAGGAGGAAGTAGAGAAAATAATGAACTAACTGAGAAGTCATAGGCAAATATGCCTAGCCAAGTTATTTATAACGTTTATTAGAAATAAGTATTTATTTATGTCATGTGTAATATTGTAATAGTGATAAGAAGTTGTAGACAACAATTGTGAATAATAATATTACAGTAAAAGGAAGTAATATTAATAAAAAAGGGGAATTAAGATGTAGTAACTAATACTGAATTAGGCCTAATCAGCAAAGACGATTTTTATCAAAATACAACTTTATAACTTATTGTAAAGACAATCAGAATGATCACAGTTGCACACCACTATGTAAAAATTATCCCAATTAGCGCTGTCAAGCTTCACAGCCCATCGTCAGATTGGAATAGCAATTCCAATCTGACGATGGGCTGTGAAGCTTGAAAGCGCTAATTGGGATAATTTTTACATAGTGGTGTGCAACTGTGATCATTCTGATTGTGATTTCAACCACTAACACAAATTTCTTCATTATTGTAAAGAGTTCATACTCTATTATTAGGGAGTAATCATCAATGTTTATCGAAATTGAATTATATAAATAAATAAAACAAACATTATTATATGTAAATAGCCAATAAGAAATGTTGGTAATTTTAATTTTGTTAATAATGATCAAACCCATATTGTATGGGGAACCTAATTGTTCGTCTCAGAAAATCCTGAACAATGGTAATAATGAATTATATATTAGAGCAAAGATAAGGGAACAATACTAATTATAAAGATTTAATAGTTTACAATCCCTTCGGCATAATAGGGTAAACCAATTTATCATAATCTCAAACCCCGCAAAAGGACGCTTGGAAAGCGTCTATTTTGCCGAGATATACCGAAGAATTATGGAAATTAAGAAAATTAACCAATCAACGATCAGAACCTAGCATTCGAAGCCAATTTTGGACAGAGGTGAGAACACAGTTCATCACAGTATTCCGACGGGGAAGCCACGCCGCTCCTGAGCCCGACTTTAAGAATTAACCTCGACCAGCTGACGAGAAGCAATAACCTCAAAAGTGAAATTTAGGTTATGCCGGTAGTAAACCCATATATCTAATACTCCTATATTGCTAGTAGGGGTCTGAAGGAGGACGAAACCATTACGGTGCAGACATATATGCGTCTGTCTCCCTCATTACTACTTCGAGTCTTATGCGCTTACAACTACTTCGACGCTTGCGCACAACAGGTCGAGTAGTAGAAAAAAGAGACAGAAGCAGTCGTTTGCTGTCTCACTTACTCCGTGACACCTCCACTTACGGGCGATAGCAATATACCAGTATTAGATATATGGTAAAACCTCCCCAATGGTTTTTTTTTTTTTTTTTTTTTTTTTTTTTTTTTTTTTTTTTTTTTAGGGAAGTAACTTAATATTTAAGACTAGGCACTCAACCTAGAGGAAGCAGAAAATGTGCTAGAACCCAATCATTTGAAACATGTCTACTGGTTGTGGTAACAGGACTTGCAGAATGAAATACTCATATAACAATAACAATTTTCTTATTTATTGGTGTCTGTTTCTTTTACACATTTATAAAAATTATAAATTTGAGATTGTATAACAATTATACTCTTTAAATCTGTTATTAATTCCTTCAGTTGCAACACATACAGGTAGTTAATTCATTGAATAGAATTCAGTTATTAAATTTCATGAATACATAACAATTGCTGATAGCAAGATGGTTTAATTTTTCCTTTACATACACTAGTCTGCATACAGCAATGTATATCTACACAATAATTGAGTACACTTGAATCTGATTGTTGAATACTCTGAGGTTGCAACTCATACAGACATTTAAGTTGACTAACATGCTTAGAGATATGCAAATATATTATATGCAAAGATTCATAAGATATTATTATTTATACACCAATTATAATAAGATATTAGAGAATTATTTCACTGAGATCTATTAAGTACCAATGCATTGGATCAGCCAGCTCATTTCAGTTTGCACATGTGCTACTATACAGTTATACATTCTTAACCCCCTTGAGAAAAATATACACATACATACATATACCACAACACATTAACATACACATAATACCCACAATTAATTGCCTTGCTGGTAACACCACATCAATATCTCCCCAAAGTGTAACATCAATTCATCCAAAAAAATAACCCAGTGCCCCCTTGTAAAGTGTGATAACACTAATACATAAAGAACCCAGCTCCAATGTCAGTATGCTCATGAAGAAATCATCAAACAGAATTAAGAATTCATTAAACTCGTTTTAGGATTCATATTCCCCAAAATGTGTGGGTTACTCATCTATCCCACTAGATCATGTAAAATTGAAAAGCTATATAAGGGGACACGTATCACCCACTCATACCCAGCTATATTTAAACAGTACATGTGACTGAATTTAAGTTACTCTCTCAGATATATATATATATATATATATATATATATATTACTATAATACTTATAACTATTTTACCTCAAGATGTATTTTTTCTTTAGGGACATGTTTCGGGAGATCCTGTTCTCCCATCTTCAACCTTCGCCATCTTGCTTCTTAGAGAAGCAAGATGGCGAAGGTTGAAGATGGGAGAACAGGATCTCCCGAAACATGTCCCTAAAGAAAAAATACATCTTGAGGTAAAATAGTTATAAGTATTATAGTATTATATACATCAAGAAACGGACTGTAGCAGAAAGTGATTGATATATATATATATATATATATATATATATATATGTGTGTGTGTGTAAATATTCCTCCTTTATATGGGTTTATCAAAAATATATGAATAAAGTAAAATCACAATTAATTCAGTATGGGATCCTATCTTACAAAAGCAGACTACTTTCACACATGCCTGATGCATGTTCACACCAAACTTTACAGGTTAATGTTTTATGATTTTACAATTTATAAGTCTGTTTTCACATACTTTCTGCAGATTAGACTGGAGGAAAGTAGTAGATGTCAGAAGAAATGATATATACAGAAAGATCCCACCTGAGTTTTCCAACTTTAGTTTTATCCGGGCATGTGGTTCAGATACAGTAGGGTTACTTCAGGAGCTGCATCCTCATCTGTGGGCTGTTCGTGACTGGCGGCGTCGAGGAGCTTAGGTATTTTTCTCTGCACTAGAGGATGACAGATGGACGGTCATCCTCCCGACACCCCTTCATCGGCTGGTCCGAGTACCCTGGGACACTTTATAACTACGCTTCCATGCTAGTAGAGACACATGAACACAGGCAAAATCAGGCCGCCAGTCCCAAATGATTAAGCCAAGAGTTAGATGGTGAATGAGACCGAATTAACTGCACAGTCTAACCACCAAATGTAAAACTTGCCAGTCATTGTGAGACCAAAAAAATCAGTTGGACAGGAATGGACTGATTTCGTCGTCGCGCTTGACAAATACTGTGACTCAGTCACTTCACTCGGCGACGCAATCACTAGGCAGTGGCGGTCACGTGAGTTTTAAATGCGGTAGAGAACGCGCCAATTTTAAAAGCTGAACACAGTTCAGCACACCCTCACCCCAAAAGGGCAACCTGGTTGCCCACACACTTGAACCTTTGGGTACCCAGCATGGTACCCCTAATCTTCTATACACAAGGCTCCTCCAGTAAGTCTCAATAAATATCGCTCTTAGGAGAACAGACTACATTAAATTATAAAATAAACAACAACAGCAACAGCGCCAACCTAGTCACAACATTTCCAACCAAATTCTTTCTAACTCCTTTTTTGATTTTTCTTTTTCCTTTCTCTAATTTTTTTTTTTATTTTATTTTATGTTTTTCTAAGGGGAGGGGTAGGAAAATCGGGAAGATGAACAGGGCAAGGATCATTGAAGGCCAAGAGCTAGGACTCGAGGTAAGGACATGGCTTCCTCCGGAAATAAGGATGAATGGAGAAAACCAAGGCTCGCGCGGGCAGTGACGCATCCCTGAAGTAGACGAACACCACTGGACTGTGGGGAACATCTACCCGCTACCTGTTACCCGCTTCTTCTCACTTTTCCATGACAGACTTTATGTACTTGTTCCTTCCGGACATCACTCTCTGAGAAATTATCTCGTGTTGAGCTGTACTGATTTGTTTCTTCTGAATCAGAATCACGGCAACTTACATCATTACTTTCACTCCGCTTTGGATCATCCTCATCATCTAAATCCTCTGCTTCTGCCTCCCCTGCTTCTCTTTCTTCCAACCCTTCCTCTTCTTCTTCCTTTTCCACAATTTCCCCTTCTTCACCCCCATAATCCAAATCACCATCACAACACTGCGCATCCTCACCCTCTTCCGGTTGCTCATCTGATCCATCTTCAACAGCATCTTCACCCAGCTCCTCACCAATTTCTTCACCACCCTCGTCACCAGCTTCTTCACCAACCTCTTCTCCAATCTCATTTTCATCAACACATTCATCATCAACATCATCGCCATCACGTCCACTACCACCATCATAATACTGTACATCCTCATCATCCTCTTCTACAATTTCCCTTCTTTGTCCCCATAATCCAACTCACCATCACGCACTGCACATCCTCACCATCTTCCAGTTGCTCATCTGGTCCATGCAAAACCTCTTTCTGTTCGTCAGAACTCTCAGCATCACATACAGAAGCCGTCCGCAAATCTGCACACCCTACATCATTCTCACTCGCACACTCCACAACGCTGCCACCAAATTCATCCTCAACTTCTACCTCATCTCCTTCAACCACACTTGCAGCATGGACAATCCTGTATCCATCCGCAAACTCAGAAATTTCAGTCTCCCTAACACCTATAACTATACTTCCCTGTGCAGCATCTGCAGACCGCTCTTCTGCCTCTTCTTCCGATTCCTCTCCTTCACCACTTTCAGCAACTATAGCATCATCGACATTTCCCACCATGGAATCCAGCTGTCCAGGTCTATGTGCAATGTCTAAATTAAATTCTACTTGCGATGGTAAAGCTACATTATCAAGTGACTTCTCATCATCCATGGTGATGATGATATTACAGGATCGGGATCCATCATGAACCGAGATGGAGATACCGGAACAAATTCTGCGGCATCTGGATTCAACTGTGACGTCATATCTGAGTCTTCTAAGACCAAAAAAATCAGTTGGACAGGAACGGACTGATTTCGTTGTCGCGCTTGACAAATACTGTGACTCAGTCACTTCACTCAGCGACGCAATCACTAGGCAGTGGCGGTTGCGCGAGTTTTAAATGCGGTAGAGAATGCGCCAATTTTAAAAGCTGAACATAGTTCAGCACAGTAGTAAACAAAAGTCGAGTTAACATTAGTTCAGTGAATCTTTACGGAGTATGTGCGCATAGGTGGTGAATTAAATATTAATAAAAATTTAAAAGTGCAATTAAGGAAAAGGGCACTACAAGCAAGTATAGTGGCAATTAACCAATACTTAGAGCAATTATAACTTTTTACGATAAAAATTTTATCGAGTATAAGTAATAAGATGATTTCAATTGCACACAAAAAAAAAAAAAGGCTTTGGACCTTATTAAATGAATAATTTTGTTTATTATTAAGAAATTTAAAGACAGTTAACCTTACGTATAACAGTTGTTAAATTATTTGATAAATTGCATCAAATATGATGGAGATGTTGTAATACGAACACTAAGAGTGCATTGAACATGATGATAACAGAGTTAATCTTTTTAAAATTAAAAAGATTTAACGATAGCTGATTATTATTGTCAGAGTTGCCAGTTGACCTGATAAACTTTACCAGATATGATGCATAAGATAATTTATTATGAACTTTAAGAAAGCTTTGAACCTCTCTATGTTAATTCATTTGTTTCTTGGTAAAAATATTTAATAACAGCTAGCCATGCTTACAAGAGTTATCAATGTACCTGATTTAATTTTACACAATAACGAATCAGACTATTATTTTATGAACACTAAATGAACTTATAACCTTATTCTACTTGTATTTTGTATGCTGCTAAAGAATTATTAATTTAAAGGCAACTGGTTACTATTCAAATACGCCAGCCTTAACCTAAAATGTTGACGAGAGTCATATTTTGGATTTTCACGTTAGTAGTTAAAATTTTATTTGTTATTGTAATCACTCTCCTACTACTAAATAATTATGGTAGTATAATTCTTCAAGTTTTTGTATCTTGCAGTCTAAAAGAACCTACATTTGAGATAAAACAATTTAACCAAAAAATAACATTCCATGTTGTGATTACTGGAAGCAGAATAACCCTGAAAAAGAGAATTTTATCGAGTCAATCAGTAATGTAAAATGAACGATTATCAATTAATTATTATTAGTTAACATAATTTCATGAATATTATCAAGCAATAAACCATATTTAATCAGATAAAAGAGTTAACCAAATTATTTCATTAGACTAGACGATTACAGGTTAGGTGAACCACGCACCATAGTAGGCACCACTTGCGGCAGCAATTGAGATAAATTAAATAATTTTAAATTGTCATCGCAACTCTGTATTGTTAACAGGACAATTAACAATTGAGACCTTCAATCAAAGTAAGTGCTGAACTAATCAATAAAATCTAATTTCAGTGAGAAGTCAGCTTATCAACTGTTAACCGAAACTACGACAACTGACAAAATAAACAGGTACCAACGAAAGAATTGACCGAGCCGAATCGTCTTGACTGAAGGAACCCAAAAGATTAATTTATGAATACAATTAAACCAACAGTTAAAACATTCAAATAAATAAATAAATAACAAAAATAATAATTGAATTTTAAAAGTTTATCAGTTATTTTCTCTATGTTAGCAGTCTTCATAACAAATTTGTCAAATTTTGTTGCTTCCCTGCTATATACACTTTTTCCTCGAACGAGGCCTTTCGGTTTCGCAACCATTATCAAGTTCTTCCTACAACAACATTAAAATACCTACTTCCCTTATACATATACTAACCCTCCCACGCATCACCGGTTACATTCAACCAATAGGAGGCAGTACTTACCGCCCAGTCCTTGCTAGCCCCGCCCCTTACTCAGTCAACCTGACCTCGTCATATAAATTTCCTCTAGAAATCTCCTACAGCTTTCTACCTTCTGAACCTAACCTGTAACCGTATTACACCTTTTATACACTACTCTTTCAAAATATATCCTCATTACCAAATTCAGTCTTTATGTTCATCAGCGCATTACTATTCTTTTTCCTTACTTCTTTTAGTATTTCTAATTCTTCATACAATTTGCGTTTACTTATGTTATTCTCTAACCTTACTATTTCGATGTTCTCTGTTGGGTCTAAAAACCTATGCCCTGTTTCATTAAAATGTCTCGCATAGAGCGAATTCGTAGTTCTGTCTCCTTCTCCTCTCGCATGCTCTCTCTATCTAATTTCGAACTTACGTCCTGTTTCACCCAGGTAAACCTTATCACACTGTTTACAGTTCAACTTATAAACACCGCTTTTCTGTAATTCAGGCGTTATTTCAGTACTACTATTCTTTATATAATCAAAAACTGTCTTTGTCTTTTTTACTGCTACATCTATATTGTGTTTTCAAAGCACTTGATTATGTTCCTCGTTTGAAATCCCCGATACGTTATTGATCTTATGTATTTCTTTTCTTTCTTCTCTTCTTGTCTACTATTTCCTTCTATTCTTTTTACAATTTTCTCTACTATCCCCGGTTTATAATTATTATTTTTCGCTATTTCTTCTATTCTTTTTAACTCTTCTGTTTTACATGAATCATCTTCTAAGTGTTTTATTGCTATATAACAAAATGAGTTTAGTGCAGCCATCTTGTGACTTACGGGATGGTAAGATTCCTGAGGTATAATTAAGTCTGTATATGTTTCTTTCCTAAATACATCAAATTTAAAAACACCACACTCTATCTTTATATTTAGATCTAGGTAATTTATTTGTACTCCACCTATTTCCTCTTTGAACTTAATTTTATTTTCAATTTGATTAATTTCATTCGTTAGTTCTGCAAATTCTTCATTTGTTCCTTCCCACACCACCAAAATGTCGTCTACGTACCTTATCCATTCCTTTATTTTATACTTATATTTTGATTCCATTAGGACATGCCTCTCAAAACAATTGAAGGGCTGTCAGAAAGAACAGGCTCAGTCCAAAATTTGCGATGTTTGTTTTAATGGTTCACATCATAGCCTATCATGAGTAGCACATGTTGGTATAATAGTTTTGGGAAAAAACAGGCTCAGTCCATTGGAAAAACAACAAAAAGAATACGTGCAGGGGGAAAGAACAGGCTCAGTCCCGCCATTGTGGGAAACAACCGGCTGAGTCACAGGCCTTAGTTTGTTTACAAGCCACCCGGAGCGCTAGATCAGGTTCTGTTTGTGCTTCCATTGTTTACGTTCTGTCATACTGTCTGTGATTTCATCGTGTTTAGCTAGTGTTGTGTTAATACTTTTTAATTAAAGAGCTGTACGTACTTCAAAGTTCACACAGTTCAATGGAGGCTCAAGATCAGTCAGACACTACTCCAGTGAAGAATGGAAGTAGTAGGAAAAGAAAAAGGCTAGGCAGGATGTCTGAGGTAAAGAAAAAACTTAACCTAAGTTCACATGAAATGGGTGATGATTGCCAGTGTTCTTTAAAATGTTTTGATAATGTTCCTGCAGAATCTCGTAAGGCTATTTTAAAAGACTTTAACTCTATGGCATCTGTTGACATGCAAAATACCTATTTGAGCGGTTTAATAGCTGTTCTACCTGTTGCTCGCAGACGGCCTAGGAAAGCAGAAGGTGCCAGACAAAACAAAGCATCTTATAAATACCGAGTAAGGGCACGTATTGATGGTATTGTGAAGGAAATAGATGTTTGTCGCAAAGCTTTTATTTCAATTCATGGTGTTAGTAAAGGGAAAATTGAGTATCTTGTTTCGAACCTTTTGTCAACTGGACATTCTCCTCTAGACAAAAGAGGAAAACATGATAACAGACCGTGGAGACTTCCAGAGGAAACTAGAGAAGCTGTTAGAACTCATATAAGCTCATTTAAAGGTCGTGGAAGCCATTATGGCTTGAAAGACTCTAAGAAAGTGTAGCTACCTGAAGAATTAAATGTTATGAAAATGTACAATATGTGTAAAGAGAACTACCCAACAATAAAAGTATCAAATGGAAGCTACAGGCAAATATTTAACATTGAATTTAACATTTCATTTGGCTACCCACGCACGGACACCTGTAGTCAGTGCGATGAATTTAGTGCTAAATTAAAAGCAGAAGAGATTAAAAGAAATGAGTGCACAGATCCAAATGAAATAATAAAAACTGATGCAGACATAAAACGTTTAAAAACTGAGAATCGTTTGCACAAGAAAAAATCGAGTCAGTTTTATGAAAATAAAAAACAAGCTAGATTGAAAGCCAAAAATGACAACGAATTTGAAGCCGTTTGCATGGATTTTAGTAAAAACTTGTTGTGCCCAAATGTGCCTACGAACGACGTTTACTACCGTAGGCAGTTGTCTGTGTACAGTTTTAATATACACGTTTTGTCAAGCAGTGAGAGTGTATTTTTTATGTACCCAGAGTGTAGTGGCAAAAAAGGGAGTGATGATGTATGCTCAATGTTGCATACGTTTTGTTACGAATATCTCGACAATTCAGTACAAAATCTTGAAATATTTTGTGATGGCTGCTCAGGGCAGAACAAAAATTATACCCTGATTAGGTTCCTCCATAACTTGGTACACATTGAAAAAAGATTTAATTATGTCAAAGTATGTTTCCCTATAAGAGGGCACTCTTATCTAGAAACAGATAAGAACCTGGGCATAATAAATCAAAAATCTCGGGCTGAAATTCCCGACGACTGGCTTGACGTTTTTAGGCATGCAAGGACAAAACCATGTCCATTTACTGTATATAAAGCGAATATTGACTCTTTCCGTCAGTGGACATCTCATTTGTCACCATATTATAAGAAAAAGTGCCCATTTCCAACCCGACCAGTGTGACAAGTTCTTATTGAGCGAGATGAAGGCTCCAGTGAAATTCAAAACTTTGTAAAATACAGAAAATACATTCCATGGAGCTTGGGTAAAGATTCAAGTGCTAACAGCTGTTCCAACAGAAGTTTTCAGAGGAGAGTTTTCTTTGCCAGATTATTTGTATGATGGTAAGTAAAGTTCTAAATCGTAAAACAGGCTGATTATGGATAAAGTACATTCATAATATTAGGTAGTTGTATAATACAGAAAAATAATTTGTACATTTCTGTATTAAAATTAGCTGAAAAAACACTCACAGAAATCACCGGCCTAATTCACTTTGTTTTTTGTTTTGTAGGAGACTTACCAATTTCAAAGCCAAAGTACGATGATTTACAAGTTCTTAAGAAGTTTTGTCGACCAGAAGCGCAAAGATACTTGGAAACCCTGACCTACCAGTAGACGTCTATCTTTGTAGCTATTGATTTTAACATTATTTTTTAATTACTTACTTATGTTTTGTGCTCTGCTCATAATAAAGTAATGGTTTTCATTGTGCTCTGTGAGTTCTTATTATTTATTGTTGGGAAAAAACAGGCTCAGTCCATGGACCAAGCTCGTTCTATCTCGCAACGTGCCCTTATTTTAACAAATATTTATGCAAAACTAACTCAGGAACTTACTGAAACATGTTTTATAACTAATTTGTTAAGAAAAAGTTAATTTAAGCATTCTTGTTTTGAGCCTGATAAAGATTTAAGCACTTAAAATGCTCTCCTGAAAAATTTGCAAAATGTGACTGAGCCTGTTATTTCCGGCAGCCCTTCAATTCATATTGCTACGACAGCATAGAACAATCTACGCGTTTATCGAATGTGCCAGAAAGGTCTCTACGTAAGCGTGTGGTGTATGTGCTGCTAGACGCATGTTGCGAGAATTTTCTCGACTGTGCCGGCCTTCGCTCGGGCGCTCGGACTGTGTCAAGGCCGTACTAATTACGTAGTTCGCGAGAGATAAGACGCAGTTTGGAAGCTTCTGGTGTGTGAGCGTAACTATAAATACATCGCGTCGCGGCTTTAGTTTTCAGTTCAATGCGAGATTTTTGACTGTGCGGTTCGAGAGTATTAGTGCGATATATTTACAGAGCGGTTCGAGTTATTACGGTGTACATTCAACTAGTTATTAGTGAAGTGTTGCGTTTTATATTCGGACGGTATAATTGTAATACAGTTGAGTTTTAATATTAGTGGACATTTTATTGCGTATGAACAATTTCATTTGATTTGTTGTACACACTGTGTTGTTAATTACGAACTGTTTTACTATAACAATTAAAGGTGTGATTAGTGATTTAATTGGTGTCTTGTACTTATTTTGTTTCCACTGTACCTACGACGATCGAGTAGACCGTCGTAACAGTGGTGTCAGAAGTGGGATAGAACGGTTAACAGTGGAAACAGTGGACGCTTTGTACAAGACGAGTGTGATTCGTGATTAATCGATAAACAATGGATGCCAGTCAGATGATGGAAAATTTACAGGCGCTGCTGTTGCAGACAGAAAAACGACAGGACGAGAAACGCAGACAGGAGGCGGAGGAAACAGAAAGACGACAAAAAGAAGAACGAATACAAGAAAGAGAAGAAGCTGAGGAACGTCAGAAAGCACTAATGCTAGAAACAGAAGAAAGACAAAAAGAGGAACGTAAGCAGGAGGCAGAGGAACGTAAACGTGAAGCAGGTGACATCAAAGCATTAATTCATGAACAAAAGCAGATGCAAGAACATACTACCGCAGAATTGGGTCTCCTACGTGGGGTCTGACGTAGGTGAATTACGAGGTGAGCTCAACAATCAGATTACCAGAATATCTAACGTAGAAGAATCCATGTCAAATAAAATAGCTAAAGTAGAAAAATCTGTCTTGACTGTGGAAGAAGTTATGTCAACAAAAATATCTGCAGTAGAAAACTCAATGGCAAACATAAGAGAACAAATTAAAATTGAAGTTGAACAGTGCATGAAGATTCAACCAAAACAAATTTCTGAACAGACTGTACCAGTCATCAAGACAGAAAAATACACAGAAAATAAGTTAACAGAGAAAGTCACTTTGCCTACAGTAGGGACAGTTCATGTCAAAGCTCCAACCTTTGACGGAAGCACTCACTGGGCAACGTACCTCCGCCAATTTGAAGCTGCTGCATGCGCAAATAATTGGACAGAAAAAGACAAGGCTGTTTCACTTGTTCTTGCATTAAAAGGACCCGCGGCAGAACTACTACAGAAAGTGCCACCTGACAGCCAGAACACCTATGCTGAATTGATAAAAGCTCTGGAATTACGGTATGGTGATAAACATTTGCGAGATGTGTACTGCACCCAGTTGAGAGCAAGGCGACAGCATTCCGGGGAAAGTCTTCAAGAGTTTGAAGCAAGTATCGACAGACTAATTAGACTGGCCTATCCAGAAGCGCCAGATTTTCGAACGCGTTTTGCGATGCAGACATTTACTGCCGGTGTCCGAGATAACGAACTACAGCAAGTGTTACGAATGGCAAGACACCAGAACAGTGCGGACGCCCTGGTACATGCTTTGCAATTTGAGGCCGCCAAATCAGCGTCTGGTTGGACAAGTCATAAAGTGCGCGAGCTAAAAGATCGAGACGGCACAGACGATGAGGAAGAAGAACAAGGAACAGGGACTCGACGGTCGGCGCCACAGAATAAAATAAGAAAGGATGGAAGACCGAAGTGTTATCGATGTGGGAAACGTGGACATCTACAACGAGATTGTCGGGTTAGAATTCAGCAGCAGGGAAACGAGCAATAGTCGGTGCAACGGGGCGTGTGCTGACTAACTGGAGGAACGAAGCCCCTAGAGAATACGCAATTTCTATGCTTCAGAAAAACACCGGGAGCTTGGTAGTTACCGGATTTGTTCAAGAAAGGCCAACCTCGATTACAGTTGACACAGGCGCAACAGTTTCTATTGTGCGCCCCGACGTGGTGAAAGATCTCAAGCCAATCTGGTGCTCTTGCAGCTTGCGAACAGCTACTGGACGGCCTGTAAAAGTGGAGATACACCTACGCCTCGGTAACTTGAGTTTAATCATCAAGTACTTGTTGCAGACATTGTGGATGAAGCAATTCTTGGTGTGGACGTTATGAACGCATACGGATTTATAGTCGACTTCAAAAACAAAGTCTTGAGAATCGGAGGCGAAGAGGTAATGCTATCAACAATGACGACAGCAGAAAAATCGATGGACGTCATAAACCAAGTGGCCGTAACTGTTCCGCCAAACTCCGAAAAGATCATCATGGTTAGAACTGCGGTAGATACTAGGGGCAATCAGTGCTCTATATTCGAACCCCAGGTAGTCAGCACACCGGGCATACTAATTGCCAGAAGTTTAGTAAAACCTGACGAAACCGGAAATGTACCTATTAGAGTGGCAAATATTTCGGATCAAGCTATCACTTTACAAAGCAATACGCTCCTAGGCAAATTGACTCCTGTGGCCTGGGTAGCCGGAATAACGCAACAAAGACCCAGTTCTTCGGATACTTCTAAATTACCAGAGGAACTGCAAGAATTATTGAACAGATCTTCTAACGACCTCTCAAGTGGTGAGGTAAAAGAACTCGGACAGTTTTTACACGAATTCAAAGATTGTTTTGCAGTTCGGGGACAGTCACTGGGAAGAACCTCTCTTGTGCAACATCGCATCAATACCGGGGACACAACACCGATACGCCAACCTCCTCGAAGGCCTCCATTATCTAAACAAGAGGAGATGTCTCGGTTAGTACAGGACATGTTGACAGAGGGAGTAACTGACCCTTCGTCAAGTGCTTGGTCTTCCCCTGTAGTGCTGGTAGCGAAGAAGGATGGTGGATTGCGTTTCTGCGTAGACTACCGGAGGTTAAATGACGTTACAAAAAAAGACTGCTATCCATTGCCTCGCGTTGACGATACACTCGACACGTTGTCCGGAGCACAGTGGTTTTCCACATTGGACCTGAAGAGTGGATATTGGCAAGTGGGTCTTCATCAAGAAGACAAGGAAAAGACCGCTTTCTCGACCCCAAGTGGCTTATTCCAATTTAACGTCATGCCATTTGGACACTGTAATGCACCGGCAACATTTGAGAGATTGATGGACCTGATACTCCGAGGCCTGACGTGGAAAACTTGCCTTGTTTACTTAGACGATGTCATAGTGATCGGGAAGACTTTCGAAGATCATTTGGAAAACCTTAAGGAAGTTCTAACTAGAATTCACGGTGCACAACTGAAGCTGAGCCCGAAGAAGTGTTCTCTATTCCAGAAGGAAGTACAGTATTTGGGCCATCTGGTTTCGGCAGCGGGCGTTAGCATGGATCCTAATAAAGTAGACACCGTAAGAGACTGGCCAGTTCCGAAGAATAAACACGAAGTTCGGAGTTTCCTGGGGTTATGCTCATATTACCGACGTTTTGTGAAAGGCTTCGCTACTATTGCTAAACCACTACATGAGCTAACGGAAAATAAACGAAACTTCCAATGGTCGAGAGAGTGTGAACAAGCATTTAGAACGTTGAAGATTGCATTATGTTCGCAGCCAATTCTCGCTTTTCCAGCTTCCGAAGGGAAGTACATCGTAGACACAGACGCAAACAATACTGGTCTAGGAGCAGTTTTGTCTCAAGTGCAGAACGGTGAAGAACGAGTAATAGCGTATTACAGCAAGACGCTTTCTAAACCAGAGAGAAATTATTGTGTTACAAGAAGAGAGTTGTTGGCAATTGTCAGAGCTTTGGAGCACTTCCATAAATACCTCTATGGGAGAGAGTTTCACTACGTACCGACCATGCTGCACTTGCATGGCTCTTGAGATTTAAAAATCCGGAAGGACAGTTGGCAAGGTGGCTCGAACGTCTGCAAGAGTACAACTTCAAGGTACAACATCGGCGGGGGCGCCTGCATGGTAATGCAGATGGCTTATCACGAAGACCGTGCCCGGAAGACTGCCGACATTGCCACAGAAAGGAAGAACAAAACTCAAGCGAACATGTTCAAGCCATCACTGTAATTTCCTGGCTGATGGCTGGACAACACAAGACTGTCGACAAGAACAGATGACTGATGAAGACATTGGACCGATCTTGACAGCAAAAGAGGAAGGTCGCCGCCCGGATTGGCAAGATATCTGCCATGGTTCCGAAGTGCTGAAGGGCTACTGGGCACAATGGGAATCTCTCACCTTAGAAAACGGATTGCTGAAAAGGGCTTGGGAAAGTGCAGATGGACGAGACGTGGTCATGCAGTTGATAGTTCCCCGAAGGGGTTTGTCTTGGCGTTAACAAAACCCTTGACAAAATACGGAAGCGATTCTATTGGCTTCATCTTCGCCACGACGTAGAGGAATGGGTTCGGACGTGTGAAATATGTGCTGCAAGCAAGGGCCCACAAACCAGAAGCAGGGGAAAAATGAGACAGTATAACGTTGGACAACCTTTCGAGAGAATTGCCATAGACATTGCTGGACCATTCCCAGTTACTGACGATGGAAACCGGTACATCATGGTTGTAGGTGACTACTTTACTAAGTGGGTGGAAGCATACGCAATTCCAAATCAGGAGGTTACCACTGTGGCAAAGCAGTTAGTTCACAACTTCTGTTGCCGTTATGGAGCCCCTATGAAAATCCATACGGATCAAGGGAGAAATTTCGAATCAGGAGTGTTTAAAGAATTATGCCGTCTACTGGGAATTCGAAAGACCAGAACAACGCCTCTGCATCCTCAGTCGGACGGGATGGTTGAGAGATTCAACAGGACACTTGAGCAGCATCTTTCGAAAGTTGTTGGCGAGAACCAAACAGACTGGGACCAACGTATACCACTATTCCTTATGGCGTATAGGTCATCAGTACATGACACAACCGGCATGACTCCAGCAAAATTGGTGTTTGGGCGGGAGATTCGTCTTCCTGGGGACTTGATGTTTGGATCACCTGAGACTCAGTCCCAAGAGCCAAAGAACTATTCCTCGCAATTAGAAAACCAACTGCGAGAAATGAATCGCTTGGTAAGAGGACGACTCAAGATTGCCAGTGATAAAATGAAAACTCGGTATGACATTCGCAGCAATAGTGTGGGTTTCCAAGAAGGAGATCAGGTCTGGTTGTTCAATCCAAAGCCCCGTCGTGGTCGCTCACCTAAGCTTCAGTCTAACTGGGAAGGACCCTACACTGTAAAAAAAAGGATTAACGATGTTGTTTATCGGATTCAACAGGAAGGACAGCGAAAGTTCAAGGTCGTCCACCTAGATCGCCTGGCTAAATACAAATTTAGAGACGCTTTGCCAGTTCGGGACGAACAGGCTTAAGGAGGGAGAAGTTCTACGACAGCATAGAACAATCTACGCGTTTATCGAATGTGCCAGAAAGGTCTCTACGTAAGCGTGTGGTGTACGTGCTGCTAGACGCATGTTGCGAGAATTTTCTCGACTGTGCCGGCCTTCGCTCGGGCGCTCGGACTGTGTCAAGGCCGTACTAATTACGTAGTTCGCGAGAGATAAGACGCAGTTTGGAAGCTTCTGGTGTGTGAGCGTAACTATAAATACATCGCGTCGCGGCTTTAGTTTTCAGTTCAATGCGCGATTTTTGACTGTGCGGTTCGAGAGTATTAGTGCGATATATTTACAGAGCGGTTCGAGTTATTACGGTGTACGTTCAAGTAGTTATTAGTGAAGTGTTGCGTTTTATATTCGGACGGTATAATTGTAATACAGTTGAGTTTTAATATTAGTGGACATTTTATTGCGTATGAACAATTTCATTTGATTTGTTGTAGACACTGTGTTGTTAATTACGAACTGTTTTACTATAACAATTAAAGGTGTGATTAGTGACTTAATTGGTGTCTTGTACTTATTTTGTTTCCACTGTACCTACGACGATCGAGTAGACCGTCGTAACAATATATATTTCCGCCATTACTGGTGACAACGGACAACCCGTTGACTAAGTAAGGGGCGGGGCGGGGCTATCAAGGACTGGGCGGTAAGTACTGCCTCCTATTGGTTGAATGTAAACGGTGATGCGTGGGAGGGTTAGTATATGTATAAGGGAAGTAGGTATTTTAATGTTGTTGTAGGAAGAACTTGATAATGGTTGTGAAACCGAAAGGCCTCATTCGAGGAAAAAGTGTATATAGCAGGGAAGCAACAAAATTTGACAAATTTGTTTAAAAGTTTAATTCAAACAATTTATAAAATAGTTAAGAGAGAGGGAATCCCATTAAATTATAACGTAAAGTGTAAAAATAATTAAATTTTATATAAGGAGGCAAAACATAAGTGAAAACTTACTGTAACAAATGTAATGCAACAAAATATCTAGGCAATGTGGTTTGTTTATCAATTCCGCACACCAGTGTTATCACAGCTGTGATATACCCCCATTCACTGATTGTTCTGGCAAAACAGTGTAGTTTTGTTAACAAGAATTTTTCCTAAAATTTCTAACAACTCACAATTAAAAGCAAGCACTGTTTGGTCTTTACAGTATAGCCTAAATAAATTGTAGAGAGGTGTACATAATTTTTCCTTGTTTCAGCCATGTTCACATTTCATGAATATTGAAGAAAATTGTATGAATGCATAGTTTTAACTTATATCAAATTCATCTGTATAAATAAAAAATATTCTCACGATATTGACTGATGACTTGATGGGCACTTGGTAAAACATATTAATACTAATGCATATCTTTTGCTGATGCTTTGTGTATATGGAGTTGTCAACCAGTACTCACCTTCATACAGGCTACATGGGCTCATTTTTTGTTAAATAAAAGAAAATATGTATTGGAAAACAGGAGTATTCTAAATAAATTTGACACAAAACATAATTATTTTTATTTTGCATATTGAAACACAATTAAAATATAGGTGTTAAGATGAGACGATGATGCCCCACGTTGTTCTCGTCAATTTGAAACAAAACTCGATATCTCTTCTTAAAGCCTTACTGTTGTAAATCAATTTAGTAACGAACTGCTTGTTAATTATGTGAGGACGTATGTTATAATGTATGATACCAGCTGGAGACGTCAAATTATAAAGAAATCTTGTCTATGAGTGTAATTAGTTATAAGATACTCCGGTGTAACAAATGCCAAGTAATACGTTATAGTTGGCGATTCGTAACAATTAAAATGCTGTTACCTGGTTTAATTAATATGTTATTAGCTAATATACCTTGCGGTTGTGACCAGTGAAACCCTCAGAACACAGATTATTAAGTCCACAAACTTAGAATTATATTCCTGAATTTATAATGGTAGTATTCTGTAGACTTAATTTAATTCTCAGTGGTTGTTTAATATGAGCAATATATATGGAGTATTTACTGAATGTAAGTGGTTTTTGTCTCAACCCTAGTCCCTCAACGATAAAAATTTCATTCAAATTTAGTATGGCAAAACCCGTTAGTTCAGCAATCTCCCGTCCCACCAGCTGTAAACTTGGAGCGCTATTATTAGAAATAAGTGTACGTATAGGTTAGTTATTCTGAGTGTTTGTATCAATCTGTTAATAAATTATTACGCCAATTACATATAGTATTTTCTCTGCAATGATTAAAACGTTATCTCATACAACAAATGTACTTTATTTATTTTTCTCTGGTATTTAACAAGTTACGTTGTCTCAGACAAACAATAAGACGATCCAATCGACTATCCCAACATGTATCGATTCTTAATTATTCGAACTCTAAAAAAAAAACATATATACTTTGAAAATAATGACAAATAATTCTTATACCAGGGTTCGTGTAGTTCTTTGAACCATTAGTAAGGCCAGGTAAAACGCATAATTAAGGTTGTTCAATTTACAAAAAGAATAAAATTATTTACTTAAAATACAATGATATGAAAATAATTTGTTTTTTTACCCAAGCGGCGAAAGCTTCATTAGGCGGTGAATGTTTGTCAACAACGGTCAAAATGCAGTTTATATCGTCTTCACCCAGTAAAACTGCTCTGGTCTTCAATGAATGGATGATGATAATCCCACAGGAACTCTTGTGCTTTGATTCTTCTTTTGCGTCTTCACAATTCTTGGTCCCAACGAACTGGAATTAGGATCTCAGCTTACGCTGTCAATGAAGGTTATTTCGTCAACCGAATCTTCTGTATTTCCAAATATTTCCGTTAATTCAGGCTTCAACTCTTTATTGGTCTTCAATTTATAGCATGAATTGGTTTGATACCAAATTCAGCGGAATTATTTAGTGAATGAGGTGAGACGCTTTCAGTTCTTTTTTATTGTATTCATTGATAATTTAGAGGGTTATTTGATTTGTATGATTCATTAACATTCCAGTATAATTGTTTTGCAAAAATGTTTTTTCAATTTGGATATATATTTTCTTTATATTTATTCATATATTTTAAATATATCGGTTCATCTCAACCTAATAGCTTGTAACAATCAGTACCATCTATTCAAAATCAACAACTTACTAAAAATCAGTTGCCTTAACAACGATGTTTTCTATATATCCTTGAGCCGGCATTATAGAATATTACTACTCCTTTCCAATAAAATACTCCATGCTTGGATTAATATTGAATCACATAAAATTCTCCCCTAACCTTCCTTATTAAACAGTAAATGTTTTACTAGAGTTTCGTTGGACTGGGTTTACTAAAAAGGTATTAATTTCCTTTCACTAATATGGAATTTAGGCCTATAGATTCATTTACAACCATTATAACATTATTTGGTTTTTAACTTAATTTTCTTTTTACCTGACCTACTGTACAATTAATTATTGATTACATAGTTAATTACATGAATTTTAATTTACTGGTGGTTAGTTGTTTTTACATTAATTAATTGGTTCTGGAACCCTTTATTAATTTATGACATAATTGTCAGAACTACTTGTTAGACTTGAAACACTGGTCACACTCCTGATCCAGTTTATAAACATTAATTAGAACAACAGTATCTTTCAATTTTATACAATACTGACAACTTAGTACAGTGCCTAACATTGGTAACTATACTGTGCTGTATAAAAACAAATCTAATATAAAATATAAACCTAATTATTGAGTAAGTATTATTATCAAACAACATCATTTCATTTTTAACACATTCAACATACAATATAAATATTCTGTAGACCTTAACATGTCACAGTACAAAACAAACATTTCATTACATCCAATCATTCATTGGTCTGGCTCTTTTACATTTAATATTAGTCATTGCCTCCTTTTTACTTGAGGTCCTTCTCAAACACATGAACTATCGAACAACCTTAAGTCAGGGTATGGTCTTTGACCATATTTCATTCAGTCTTTTATGTAACGTTGGGGAACCTCAACTATGTTGCGTTACAATATTTTTCAGTAATCTTCTACACTCTTTACTGAATGCCTCTTCCAATTAGTGAACTTGGAATTACATAATATTGTTTAGAGAATATTCTGTTCATCAGTTAACGTGACAGTAGTAGTTTCATAAGATGTGTGATGCACTACTTCTTACTTCTCAACACTAATTCACAACATGCTTGTTAAAAGTAAGACAAGTGCATTTATGCAGTTCAGTTTACTTTGATCAAATATATTGAATGAACCTTACTTTGATCAAGAACTGAACTGTGTAATAAGCAATTCAACAAATCAATAGAAACCGAATACCACAAGAAAATACAATATTCTAGTATCATCATGCTGAATCATTACTTTTGAATTCCACAATTTTTCTTATTAACATGAGATTCAATTTTTATTGAAGCAATCCATATGAAATGATTGATATATTTCGTGGTATACATCCTACCACCAGTCCGAAGGTTTGATTGGGAATTATTCCACCAAGAGTGAGCGATAAAGCAAGGATTTTGTGAGTACACTAAAAACTTGTTTATCCAAATTTGATGGGACCGCGCCCGTTTCGGATAAACCAAAACTTCTATTTAAATAATAATACATATGTAAGTACAATAAGCTTTATTTAATAATAATAATTTAAAAGTTATAGTGAATATGACACAATATACTATAAAACGGCACCGCACTGTAAATTATAGTTCCTACATTACTGGAACAGTCCTATTTCTTGTTCCCGTTTGCTAGCTGCCCGATCTTTTAAGTTGTTCTATTGTTAGAAGTTCTGCAGGGGAAGTTTTAATGTTTACATTACTTTATGTGTACAATATATTAACATAATACTTTATGTTCAAAAATCTGAACAAATCGATAATTCGGAATACAGTACTCCTTATCCCAGTTAGTTCTGATTGACTTTCTACTTCATATCATGTGGAATCGCTTGTCTACGTTATTAAATATAGATTATGGCGACAGGAAAATGCTTTTGTTTATTTTTAAAATTTACTAAAAATTGTTTCGGATAAACCAGACTTTCGGATAAACACGATTCAGATAAATGAGGTTTTAGTGGACATGTATTCTGATTGATGCACATTTATCAACTATAAAGATGTTTGTACAGTAATGAAGCTTTGATTTTTCATAAGCTATTCTGTTGATATCCCTTGTTTTACATCAAGGCCATGTGTAACGAGTCAAGATGTGTACTGTCTGTGTGATACTATCTACTTCACAATTTTTGAGGAGTAAAGAGCTGGTTTATTAAAGAAAACCCGTAATACTTTTATGGTAAATAGATCTAAACCTGCTAATTTGGTTGATCAACTAAACTGTACTGAGTAAATAACTACATCTTTTTAAATGCGATGGATTTTATGAATGTCATTGTTAGTTTGAAAAAAAAATACATAATGTAGTCCTACAACAGAGCATGCGAAAGTACTAGGGAAGTTGGGTACTACTGCCTTCTAATACAAGTTCTTCAATATTCGGCAATCTACAACTGCGAGTAACACTGATATTCTAAACATCAGGCTACAAACGGTTCCATTAGTGTAAAAAATTAATTAATGTTAACAATGCTAATGGATATGACTATAACTGATAATGAAGGCAAAAGAAACTGTTTTTAATCTGATACAAGGAACTGTGACTTTCAGTTATCAGTACACGAAAATTATTTAACACATGATAGTATTTGGTAGTCATACTACTTTTATTTGAACTGAAAGCTAACTGTTCTATCTGACAAATCAGCCTTATTGCCATAAACTAATAATGAGTATCAGAGAATATGACCAACAGTGACTTCATTCCATGAGTTATTTTGTAAACACATTTATCAACAAAGTAATGAATGCTCTATGATTAACTGAAACTTATGCAGTTAAGATAGGTCAAAAATTCTCTGTTCTCTGGTCGTCATTCCTTAAGTGGTCATATTCTTAACATTCTTATTGGTTGACCATTTTAATATTTGTAAGTTATTACCCCTATACGTCAGTAGTTTGAAATTATAACATTTTATTTACTTCCACTTCAAAATGTAGTTGCTATATTTAACTAATGTGGAGTTGTTTTTAAGTCTGTTGTATTTTAGAACTGGAATGTGATAAAAACTTGGAAGAAAATTAAGAATTAAAGCTTGGTACAAAAGTTGTGGTGTCACAATATATATTTCTCAAAAAACCTGAAACATATCTATCATGATTTAAAGATGGTCACAGTTTCTGATGGGCAAAGAATTAAAAAAATATTACTGCTTATTAATATAAACTACTGGTACATACAAGTTATAAGAATGATATCCAAGAAATCTGATCTATTAACATATGGTGGACCATATGATATTACAAATATCTTGTTACATGGAGAATATACAATCAAACCTATTATTATTTCTTTTTGTTCTATGCCAACCTCTTTGCAGTGCCACAAGTTGTCCCTTTTCTTTCTATTATTTTTGCCTCAGTTGTGTCCACGAATTATTTGGGCTTTCTTCTTTTTCTTAATTCTTGCTTTCCAAACTTGTTTCTCCCACCCTGTCTGTTCTATATACTGTAATGCCCCCCCCCCCCCCGGTCTTACTTCTATAAATTTAAATGAGAAGTAAGCGATTCTACATTAACAGATCTATTCTAATATGAACAATTCTTATTATACCTATTATCGTAATTTCAGTGACTCTTTTTAGGCACTTTGCATCCAGAGTCGGTATCAGTTGTAAGCTGACGTACTGACTACTCTTTTTGTTGTGTACGATAACTTCTTTCATGCATACCATAATAAAATGGTACAATGTTCACAGTCTAACATATATTAACATAAAAAAAAGGTTCATAAAGCAATGGATGGTGTGTTGTCAAGCATAAAACAAAAATGTTGAATATATAAAAATAACAGGCTGTGTGGTACAGACCTCACCTATAATTTAATTACTTCATGGCATTTTCCTTCTGCAATACTGTCATGTGATTTCATTGTTTTGTCCTGAGTTTCTGTTCCTTTAAGATTATGTCAACATCCTGTGTTAAAAAAAAATAGCTATATGTTATGAGTACTAATATATCATCATGCTGTAACTTAAACTGTGGATATCTGTACTGAATGAATGATTCATGCAATACATTGAGAAATATTTGATCAAACAAAAAATACTCATACAACTTTATTTAACAAAAAGAACCAAGTATATTTATCTTATGGGTAGCTTTCCAAGCATTGAATGCTCAGTCTCTCAGAGGTGTTCAACCAAATGTGCTTGGTCCAACCATCAGAATTATATAAAGAGATTTTTACCTTGAATAATCAATTTTGATTCCAACCAGAAAATTTGCATGACAGCACTAAAAATTCTGGTAGAAGTCTTGAGTACTCTCAAATAACCTAACAATTTTCAGTATATCCCATTTTTTTATAATACTAATAGAATTAATGGCTTGTCTGCCATTCTATAATCCTTTAGCAAAGTTGGTTAAAATTTAAATAATCCGCTCACCTTGTATTGACAGTCACAATGTTTTTTAATTGTAATGACACTGTTCAAAACGAAACATTTTTATAATACATAGTCTTACTTCCATGTTCCCTACGAAATTGAAAAAATTGTGTTCAAGTTAATTATAGATTCACATAACTTACAAATTAAAAAAAAGGACTGATATCTGCAAGTCTGTAGGAAAAAAAAACTTTTGATTGTGATTGTAACCTTTGACTGAATAGTCAATTTTTTTTTTGTTCTTCTTTGGCAGATAAACGTGGTCAATTCTGTTATTACTGTCTACTGGGTGGCAAGGAGAAGTTTGTTAAGAACTTGTGAAAAAATTGACTTGATTCTTTTCTTAGAATCTTGTGTAACATCTTACAATTGTGTAGAATCCTGCTTCTGTTTGCCAAAAAGAAAATCGTACATATTTCATGAAATACCTTCATTAATTTACAAATTCAATTGTATTATAAAGAATCTCCTGTTAGCAGCACAAATTTGTAGCAACATGTTCAAAATTATTATCTATGTGTCAAAACTTCAGCATTAATTTTTTTTATAAATATTGATGAGTTACACTAACACAGCTGTTTATTACAATTTTGTAAAAAAATTCTGAAGATATGTTTAATACACAGGGTTTTAAAGGGAAATCTGTGAATGCCAATAACATTCAAATTACGGTCTATCACAATACAGAGATGAATATATTACTTTTTACAATTTCAGTCATAAACACTCTGCTTTTTGTGTAGTAATCAATTAGACAGATTTTCTCTTGGTCTGAAAGTTGTGTTATCTCGGTAGGTTGAAACACCACATCTGTTCCACGAGAGTTCCGTTAACACAGAGCAAATCAGATTTTGTATAATAACACGATAATATAGATAATGAAAATTAAACATGTACCTTCTAGTTTACTCTCTCTCTCTCTTACATGGACATTTTTTAATGAAAGGTTAGATACATTTTCCTTTTTTTCTTTTAATTTATATAGACATGTGGAAGTAATTTAAAACGTTCTGTTACATAATGTTGAAAAAGTGTTACACCATTACAGAACATTCTTGACTATTCCAGTGAAATCCGGCTGTAATGTTGTGTGCGTACGTAATCTCAACATGCGTTAGCCACACTGTTCCAGATTCACCGGCCTCATGCACTGTGTCCAGGTCGCAATCAATTACGTTCTGGTGTTTTCTAAGTAGTGTTCTTGATGCATAGTATGGATTGTTATAGGTATATCAGCGACATATAAATAGAAGACTGCAGTGGAGCTTAGTCAGTTACTGTCGGGCAATTTACATAGTGCGGTTCGAAGTGTTATGTGCGGGACAATTGTAATACAATTGTGTTTCATATTAGTTGACATTATTATTGTGTGTGAACAATTTTTATTTGATTTGTTGTAAGAGACTATCTTGTTGATTACAAACTGTTTAATTATGATAATTAAAGCTGGTGATTAGTGACCTAATTGGTGTCTTGTATTTTGTTTTCCACTGTACCATATGAAGATCACTAGACCGTCACAACAGTACATAATTAAATGTTCATGTACTAAAGAAATAATCGTCTTGTGTTCAGCTAGTAAAGGGGTGTTATCAAACCAAACAATTGCATTAAAAAATTATGAAGTACGTACTGAATAAATAAACGGACACATTACATTTTACAAACATTTTATTTATTAAATTCTGACATGTATATAATATATACTTTTTAAATATATAATTAACACATTGTTACTAATATGGTGAAAAATAAAACAAACAAAAAGGAATCGTAATTTGGATAAATATAAATATATATATATATATATATATATATATTAAAAACTACAACAAAACTGTTATTCACTTATGACCACTTGTGCGATCAAACAAACCATGGAATGATTAAGCAAATTCTTATCTTACAGACAATGTAATCGCTCTTTAAAATGCATTTGAACAAATATATATATTACTATATGTGTATTCACAAAATAAAGCATTAAAATCAGCGTTGATTATTCAATCTGAATTTATTTATATAATTTACACTTAACCTAAAATTGCACCATCGAGAATCTTGGCTTACAAATTGTGCTAAGAAATACAATATTTTTCTTTATTTCTTTTAACAATACACAATAATTAGATACATTATTGTAAATAATAATAGTATCAGTTTACCTAATATGTTTTTTTTTATAATCCAAATTTTATTGTAACAGTGATTACTGCAAAAAACCCTTAATTTTGTCCCTTTCTTCACACAGAATGAACACACACAATAAAACTGGGCTCTACTTGCACATCATGAATTCAGTTATTTTGAACATCTCGTACCAGCTTGTTTACCACTGTTTATTTGATCAGCTGTTTAAATATGTATACAACATGAAAAATCGCTCTGTTGAATTCTGCTTGTAAAAATTATTTCAAGAGGGAATTGTTAAATTTTTTACTTAGGAATATACCAACAGCTAACTATTTAATATGATTTCAGTGAATTTTTAAAAATACTTGATATTTTTAAATTCATACGGAAACCCATTAAATTTATAAAACTCTGCCACTGTATAAACACATCTGGAAGAAATGTTAATCGTTCTTCAACATACAAAAAATCGAGAAGCTGCTCTTATAGTATACATCATATTTGCAAAGAAGCAGAAAAAAGACCATGTCTCTGACCAATGGTGTTACATTATCCCAGCAATGTACTTTACATGTGCTATGCGTGTACATTTTACTGCTTATAACTGTTACCAAAACTATTTTTTACCAGACTGTTGGGACCTGACAAAAAAAACTTCATTCATTAAGCCACAACCTGTTTAGTTTTAAATTAACATACATTTATATATAACTGACCAAACAGGCACTCTATAGAGCTTCTGTCACCCTGAAAATTGTACATGCAGATGGCTGTTAACTAACATTTTACCCAGATTTGGTTACATACTTGACAGCTAAAGTTTCACAGACTCTACTACTGGTTATCAAATATTGATAAATGCGTAAAATCAATACATCTTAATTATAAGTGAATGAAGAATTTCCAAATACTTTCATCATAAATTAGTAGGCTCACGTAAATTACCACTAACACCATGCTATGTTATTGTTAATTCCCACAGCTGTATGTACTGGTACTGAATCTTCGTCATGGTTGGATGGTACACCTCTAGCGTGGTTTTAGATTTCATAGCTCTACTACTTTGTAACCATGCATTACGGTCGTTCTACAGTTTTACACACTCTTCTGATTCTACCACCGCTGTCACTTACAAATACCATTGTGTTACTACTAAAACATAAGGTATGCATCCTTATTGTAATGATTCAACACAAATGAAGCAACAATATCAGAGAAACACATGACTTGCTCTCAATGTCAAAACTACAGAAACAACTAAAAAAAAAATTGTGTACCAGGACTGTTTTAAATGGATTTCCATTGTAACTAAGTTAGGAATTACTCTGAACTGTTTGAGCAAACTAAAACATTTATTTATTAAAAGACACTAGAGTATACATGACCCTTTGCAATACAATGTTATCTCCTTCTTCCTTAATTTAAAGCTCTACAATCAATAAACATCGTGTTATTTTATTCATAGGCTCTTGTAATTATAATTTAAAACAGCTGTTTTATCTGGCAAACAATATCAGTATGATTCATTGCATTGTAACCAATGCTGTTTCACATCACAGCCTGGGTGAAACATTTTACTTAAAACGTGAGTTCACTAAAAGCAGTACAAATTTGTATAACATGTACTAAAATAAAGCAGGGAAGTTAACATTAAGATTTTCTTTAACTGGTTTATGAGAAAATGGTATATATAGCAGATGAGCAGCCGTAAACAGTTATCACAATGTATCTATTACAATCTTCATTTCTGAGATTTTTGTGTATAACCACACTGGTTATGTTTTAAAAATTTTTGTTATGCAGCAGAAAAAGATTTGCCATTACTGATTTATATACATACTGAGTAAACACATTATATTATAAACTGTTGATGTTAATGACAGTCAAACATAGTTACAGACTGTGGTAACTTGGTCAGTGTTACAGCCTTTTTTCAAACTTTATGCACTGAAGATGGCCATCCAAGATACGGCAGAAACGTTTGCAGCCAACAACTATAGACCACAGCCTTAAATTCTGGCAATCCAAACTTCTAATAATGTTGATGTTGATGTTTACGTTTGGCTTATTAATATTATCATTACGGTACGGTAAACAAGTTACATGCAATACTAGTTAATTTACATTTACACTTTAATTTTCAAAATTCTGTCTGTCAAGTCCAAACATTCACATTTGAAACTGGACACAGCTACAACAACATTTACAGAGTGCAATATTACAGAGAACATTCTGGGGAGGGGGTCAAATAATGAAATCAGAATTATAGCATTATGCAACACATACCTAACCTTTTGCAGAGTAAGCCCAAAATCATGCTCAGTTAATAGGTCAATATGCATACAAGATTTAAATTACTGTTCACGGCAATATGACCCTTCCCTACCTACAGAGAGCCAGAATAACTTTTGGACTTTTTCTGTTGATAAACATTAAAAAGACTTTTTAATGGTGGGACATATAAACTAGGCACCATAAACCTAATTTTTGTTGATATATCTAAACAGATGTAGGCACCATCTGTAACTATAATTTTTTTTTACCTAATACACTCCTTATACTGTTTAACAGTAATATAAATAATGGGTGGTGATTATATTTCGTGTCTGCCACTGAAAAGAAAAAAAGGATTTTTGGCTGTAAACTGGACCAGTACTGTTTGTAAGCCCACTGTCATCTTAATAATGAAAATTTGTGTTAACTGTTGGTACCTGCAATCCTATAAGAATAGATCATTCATGTCAATATTTCTCATAAAAAAGAAACGAGTTAAAGTACTTTTTAGACTACTACCGTATTTTGTGAAAAATAAGCAGGTAACACAATATCCCTGATTAAAAACTTTATTGATGGACATTAATTTCCATAAACAATAGTTACACTACAAATTTAAATATTCTTTTTATATGTATAATATTTAATGAACAGCTAACAACATAAACATTTTAAAGAGAAATTAAACAACTTCCATGTTTATTTATATAAATTTTCCACCACCATTCTTTTTCTTTCGAGCGGCATCTAAAGCTACATCATATTTTGCTATAACCATCACAAACTATGTATTTACTTTAACATCGATTATTATAAAAGACAATATACAAAACTCAAAGTATACATTAAAAAAAACAACAACAAAAATTACATTTTTGTCTGACTACACATAGTTTATAACTGTCATGACATATGATTATAGGAACAATGCGCACATGCATTCTTTAAGTGTGAACTATCAGCATCAAGTATTTAATTGATTGTTTTATTATAATTCCCAATCACTATAATCTGAAATACATTTCAAAATAATGAAATAAAATTACACTAATTGAAATTATAAAAATAAACAATGTACAAATGTTTTCACAAAATGAATACTGTGTAACAAAAACCACAAACTAGAAGTACAATACAATCTTGCCTTAACATAGTTTGTTATACTACCGTACGTATCTGGATAAAATTCTCCACCAATACTCACCAACATAACATAACTGGATTCATATATTTCTATTTTAAAATTAACTTTCTTCTGTTACATATAAATGTCTAATTATAATATTAACTGCTCTTCTATTACATTTGAAAACGTGTTCAAAATGAAAAGTTGGCTTTAACACACCAATGCATTTGTCTTTTACAACCCATGTTTCAGCAAGGATGTATCGATACCTTTTGCTTTTGAGCTGTATTTCGCTCAAAAATATATCATTAACTTTATTTGTTCTGTACAGAGCACTGTAAATACTCATACACAAGATTCTGTTACATTAGCCTTTCTATTTTCTCTCAAACAAAATTGACAATTCAATGTATTAAGTAATGAAAAATATTTTTTCCAAATTCTGAACATTTCGAAAGAAATGTGTTCATGGCAAAATACTAAATCAATTACATTTAGTTTCAAAATGTTTTTACACCCAAACAATTTTAACAAAGACTGCATTCCTATTGTACTTTATTGTATTCTCTCCCCAACTTGACAAACTAATGTAATTAGGGTTGTATGCTTTTTAGATAATGGTGTAATAAAAATCATAGTATTACATCTTAAATATGCTAAAAAACATGATATATTGGCATTAACCAAAAGTAAAGGCAATATTTTGACATCTGTCTACTTTGTGTACCAGTAATACAAAATGGACACAAACAACTGAAATCAACATAGGCGAGCTTTAGATACTAATGATATTGAATTGTTTGGTTTATTTTTGAAAAATAAAAAACAACTATAAAATGAAAACAATGTTTCTGATTTTTCTTTGGTTTCTCATGCCTATACATAAACCACATGTGGAAATTTGTGTAGTACACACGTATTCCACATATTTATGTTTTTCTAAACTGTACAGGATATTTGACTTACATGTCACAATTGATATCTAGAACAACACATAACACTTTCAATCACTATTAGTAACATCAATGTGATTGTTACTATGATCATATATAAACACAAAAAGAAATAAATTGTTACATTTTGTTTTTTGTCAGCCTTCTGACGTTAATACAGGCACTGTACAAAAATGTTCTCAAAACTTTTTCCAAGTTTTATTTTGCCATTGTTTATAAATACATTCAACAAGTAACCAGAGAAGTCAGGAAAAACTGAACATATACTGTAAAGTAATTGACTTAGTGTTCATAAAAACCAGAGAATCTGTATAATAGTGTGATCAGACGCATAGACTCATTGTGACAGTACATATATTAGGTTAGGTTTATTACTATATTTAATTTAATTCTGTCTTGCCTAGGTACCAGCTAAACTTTTTGCAGTGCTTACACCTGGTTTCTGTGTAATATAAACTGAAATCAACAATGTGTTATTATACAAAAACAAACAGTTGCATACACAGAGTATGTGTCTCAATAATATCAGAGAAAACAAGTAATTGTTCATACGCTTGTCTCACAAAATAAATGACAATGAGGCTTTTGAATATTTTATTTACCAAACCAGACAAGCACAGCAGCAAGAGAGAAACTATAGAATCCTTGGGCTGTTACTTTTTTAATTTTTATATAAACAATTTGAATTATTTAAGTTCCTATAAATAAAACACATAATTTACATTGAAGGAGAAAACAAAATAATATCTGTGTAACATAAAAATACTTTGCTATAAATGAAACAACAAAATTATTAACTTTACTAATATATAAATATAACAAAATTAAATATAAAAAATTACAACTTCCAAACTTTTTTTATATGTACGATTTAGTCTTAAAGCCTAAGCGAAAAAAAGTTATTATAACTATGCATTTATTAATCACAATTATTGAAGCTAAATAAACACCACTCCTTCGTTATAACCTCTTTCAGACTTTTGTTATAAATACATATGTAACACTTTTCTGTCCAACAGTTTCATAAACTCTACATTCTACTATCAACAGCTGACAAAAATTTATAAGTACTAATATATAAACTACAGCCAGGCATACGAATGTAAATGAAATTGAATTAACAATTCAATACATGTCAACGTTATTTTGTACAATGCTTTTTCTCAATCTCAGTACTTTCTGAAATTTTGTTTCCATTAAAACTGACAAATCTTTTCACTCATACGTTGAATAATTTCCTAGAAAATGTTAACAGAAAAGAACTACATAGCAGTAAAAATACATATATAAAACTAGAACAGAAAGGAATATTGTCTAGTAGCCATAATTTTATATACAAATTGTCTCAGTTAATCTGTATTGAATCTATCACATGACAATAATAATAGTAATAATATTAACAACTGAAACAAAACACTGCAGCTTACATAATGTAACCATCTGAATTAAAAGCTGAACACAAAAAGTCTTTCTTTATTTTGTAAAATACTTTAAGAAGTTTATATAATTTTACATGTTTAACCTGCATACCATGAATAAAAGTTTTTGTCTGTATCTTATTAATTAGAGTATTTATTATTAAAAAACTGTCTGTTCCAAATATAGCAACCAAAACAAAGGCTTAGAATAATTAAAATCTGAATCCAGTTTGCTATTAAAAATATATGTAATTAAAGTCTGGTACCACCTATTTCACAATGAATGGGCAAGAGAAATTGAGCTATCCTTAAGGTACTTATAAGGATATGTTATAAATAATTTGTAATCTTAATTTTAGAGAAATTACATACAAAAATTTCGTTAGGTTAGGTAGGCTATTAAAGTTATAAGTGTTCACGATCACTACTTTACAAAATAACAAGAAATATAGTCTTTTTTCTTAGCTCAACATACAACAATTTTAACCGGAATATGATATATATAAATTTCTCTAAAACAAGTTGCCCAGTAATAACTTGTCTGTGAAATAGGAAAAGAAGTACCAGATTTTTACAGGTTACATAATTCTCTTAATCATATTTGGAATAATCAGCATTTGGTATTTATCTCGCTATCTTACTCTATTGCTCTTCATCTCCGAGATCCACTTTCACTTTAGAGAAGTCAAAATCTTCACCACTACCCCTTCGGAAAATATCCAAAACATCAAGGCATGTAGTCTCAAAATGCGTCGTCGCATCATACGAAGCTGAGATGAAGATCTGACTCTGTAGACCATCATCGGTGGGTTCGAAATAATCAGAATAGATGACAAATTTCTGCTTAATTGGACCCAATAGGTCTATTCCTGGCTTAATCTCACTTACTGGATCTTCAGTTTCTACGGTTGTTGATACCATACCTACAAACCAACCTTTAGCTGCAACCTGGTGTGTGTAGCTTACTAATGACACATATATATCTGATTTACGGTTAACTTGTTTTTGCGGTATAATGATCTGTGTTGACAGTGCATCTTTGGTATTTGGAATTGGATGATCCAGCAAACAAATACAACGAATTACTCTACCTGTCTGCTTTACTTTATCTTTAACATATGACGGGTCACAATACACTTGCTTGCAACGAGCAACTTCAGTGCCGGATCTAATTCCAACAGCTCTACCATTCTCCATCACTATTTCATCTACTGGTTTATCAAGCATGTATGTGCCACCATAAATAGCACTTAACCGTGCAAATCCTTGAGGAAGTTCCCCCAGACCATACATTGGGTACAGATATGGTGACTTACCATAACGTGCTAGTGAATCACTATACAGTTTTATTCGCCGTATAGTCTGTATTGCTGGTTTGTTTAAATAATCATCATCTTGATACAGTGCTAGAGCATGCCCCGTAAAATCTTGGGTATTTCTATCTAAACCAAATTTGTCATATAACTGTTGAGTATTTGTTGCAGTGGGATCAAAACCCTTCCATGTTTCAGGGTCATCTTCTTTTAAATCTTGAACGTACACAAGAAAATTACGAAATCTTCTTTTCTCAAACATACCCATTAAATCTGAAGCTAATGCTTCTTTTTGATCAACAGGGACTTTAGATATTTTACCTTGTTTGTAGACATAGCTACCTTCAACAGATTTGAACTCTAAATATCTGGTTACTCCCGTATGTATAAGTAATTTGACTAACAAGCCATTAGCCATAAGAAACTTGGGGATTAAATCTACATTCCAGTCTCTACCTCTTCCGTATGAAGCATCTGGAGGAGGTGCCCCAAAACGTTTGAAAAGATCTTCTAAAGGGGTGATGGAGGCCGATTCGCCTCCATAATACTTATTTCTATCAATATGTAGAACTTTCTTACCGGATACAGAGAGCATTCCACTTATAATACACTCTTTGAGACCAGTTCCCAACACAATTGCATCATATTCTTCATCCATTTTTACTTAACAATTTATAAAACAATAAAATTCACAGATATTAACTACTACCGTCTCTTCTCTGGAACGCTAAACGTAGGTCAATTTTCTTTCCAACCGTCTAGCCAACGTTGCAACACAAAATTGTTCAAAGCACTGTCATCGATCAATTAACGTTCTTACAGCACTTGTGCAGTTGTGAACTGTGTGTGTTGGCAGTATTGTTGCAAGCTTCGGCACTTCCTCATTAGATGACGTTGCTGTCTCCTGTGAGAAGGGGTACACGTTGAGTGTTTTGTTGGTTGGTTGACGGCTTGAATCTCAGATGTGATCTGTTTCTTTGCTTGCGTGTGGTGAGAGATGACGTTCCATAATATATGTGCATGTTTTCAGTTTTTCTGTAATAAGTAATATCATTTTTTTTCGGTAACGCATTGTTCTGTTCAGTTTACAAAGTTTCAGAATGTTCAGCTGGAAATATTTCTTTTTGGAAAAAGGCGAATGAACATTATGGTAAATAGCAGTTTTATATAAAAAAAGTATTTTGTAGAATGAAAGCTGTTTTGAGTGCGCTCATAATTATTTCTGTATTACACGTGTGTAATATTGGTAAAATATGTAAGTTTTTGCAAAGTATTTAGGTATGTTCGTAAAATAACAGAAATCATCTGCAAATTTACGGTCACTAAAATTTATTAGTAACCTTGTTTTATGTAAGATCGTGTTTGCTGTGAAAGTTAATTTAAGTAACTGTAGCTTTTAAAACATGATAACAGTTGTACACTGGTTAAATTCAAAGTGCGATATAAGAGTCCATGTGAAGCCCGTATAGATCTGGAGTGGTATGTCATATTGGTATCACTTTTGTGATGCAACAGTTGATCTCTACCTGTTTTAATTTTAGGTTTGAGCGTCGTGTGAAAATATGATTTTTTGTCTGTGCCTGTATAGTATTGTAACAACGTTTAACATAACCAATTATTTATTGGACTATAATTAATCATGATGATAGAAGTGGTGTATTGTGTAAGAGACACCTTAAGTTTAATTCAAGTACCGGTAATGTTTCATAGTTTTTATATGTACATTTGAGATATAATATTATGTTTGTCTTGTCTTGTAACTGGGTAGCAGCTGGGGATTTTTGTGAGCCAGGCTCATTGTTGACTCGCGTACTCGGAATTTTCATTGTTCAATTAATTTTTGTTAAGTCTCGTGTAAGATTATAATGACAGTTCTTTAACACATCTATTGGAAACTTATGAGAGAAAGTGGAGTAAAGTTTATAGTCGACTAAAATTAAATAAAAAACGGTAAAAACAATACAGGATTCAGTGTGTGTGTGTGTTGTACCAGAACGGATTAATAGAAACTCATTTATAGATTTTAAGTGGTTTTGTATAGGTTCACTTGTTTTAATTTAAGAAAAAGATCATACAGGGAAAAGTAAGTGAGTTATATTAAGCAAATAATTGTTGGAATGGGTGATTTATAAATGAGCGAGTAGTCAACCCTCAATATATATATATTGTTGATAGAAATTTTTTGTATGGACTATTTTACTTTCATTCTTTTACTTCTGTCTTAATGTTTTTAGTAGTTTTTCACAAAATTTTTGTTGATTTTACTAACTCAAAATTTATTAGTACGCTGTAGTAAGTAAATAAATTAACAATATCAAGTAGTGATCTCCTCTATGGTCTGGTGACTAATGGGTATGTTCTCACGTTCCTTGGTAGATGATGAGCAAGTTGTTTCAGCACAGTGGTGTCTGATGTGACACATGTGGGATGGGTCTGTGTAACGGTGTTCACTCAGACCTGTGCTTCAGCCCACATAACTTTGGGATAAGCATACATACAAGTAAGTGAGACTTAACTCTGGCTATTTAATAATGCTGTATCTCAGTGGTGATTTTTTTGTTCAGTGAGGGGGGGGGGTTACTGATCAAGATTCTTTTGTGGGAGGGGTTGTAGACCAGAATTTTTTATGGTGATGGGTTATTGATGATAAGTGGGAGGAGATATGTTGGCAGCAGTAGAATATTCGTCAGTTAGAGCCCACTGTGTATACCTAAGTCCAAGCATGTAGTATAGACTGTTTGGCAGAGGTCAGTATTATGGATAGAGAATAAGTAGTAAGCGTGCTGCCTTCTCCTCTGCTTGGGCTTGTATAGGGCTTTTGCTCTATAAGAGAAACCATAATGTTCTGGATTATTAATCTGTTTTTAGTAAAGTGTTTTAGTACCATGGTTATTTACTTACGAGCAGTTGTCAAAAGTAACAACACACACACATTTTACAAGACACATTTTCAAAATGTTACGTGCGTGTGTGCAAGTGTTAAATAAGAATACTAACAGATTTCAGATATGGGACTAAACTGGTCGTTTGGAAATGAGACTTTACCAATATGATTATTTGTGATTCAAATCTTTGGCACGTGCTTAACGCAAAAGTGTATAGGTCTGGACTGTTGAGCTACTGTGTGTTCATCCGTTCAGTTTTTGTATTGATGCTTGTGATGTTTGATTTTAGAAGTAGAGTCTTAACTGTGCTATTTTACCATTGGGTTGATTTTATGTAAAGACATGCTGAAATTGTGTTCGAGTTGTATGGCCGATCCTCATATGGCTACCTGGTTTTGTGCCAGTCTCTCAGTGTTTTCATATCTCCCTCCAGTCCATAATTGAATCCATCACCTGGACTGCCTCCCGCACCACAGCCAATTCATCTTCCTCTTTTTTGCACTCTAAGGCCTGTAGTACACTACACAACTGATTGCATGTAACTGATTTCAAGGCTACGTGAAACTAGTTGCAGGGTAGTAAAAACAGGCTGCAACTGTCTGCAATAATTGCAGAGTAAGCGCGTCATCTATACTACTATCTTAAAGAGGTAAAGTTTGTTTGTTTCATTGTCCGGGCTAACCTCAGAAACTACTGATCTGATAAAAAAAATTTCTTTCGCCACCATGTTCCTTGAAGTTTGAGGATGGTTGTAGACATAAATTTGAACCGATAATTTTAATAAATTTCAAGAACAGAGCCTTAAAACGGCTCCCATGTCATGAAATTTCTCTGTTAATTTGCATGTATTGAAATTTTTGCCATGCGACAAACTTTGTTCTATAAGAGATAGCTATATGGCATCAGTGAGTGAAATTTAGACAAAATTGCAAATTTTATTTTGGCTTTTGTTTCAATAAAATCCTCCTTTTCATTTTCGAAATATTGGCAGTTTTGTAAAAAATTATATATGCTGTTTCGGTCCCATGTTGTGAAATTTCTTTGTTGTCCTCAGATTGCATGCGTAGGTGAGTTTCATGCAATCAGTTCCGTAGTGTAATAGTCTACATTTGAATCAGTGGTCCACATCGAGCACATGGAACTAATAATTACACAAGCAGTTGCGGCTTGCAACTGTCTTGCAGTCAGTTGTAGTAAGTGTAATAGATTTCATTTAAACCAATGCCCCACAACTTTTTCTGCAGTCAGTTGGCTAGTGTAATAGAAGCCTAAGTACCTGTCTTTCCTGTCCAATCCCTTCAGTCCTTCATCATTCCATAATTTATGTACAGAAGTATAATATACTATAACATAAAGGCTTGTTTTAATTTGTTAGAGTCTGTATAAAGAAAGGTGTATATGTTTTTCTGCTGCTTAAAAATATTAAGAGTATTTTTCATGTGAGGAATCGTATTTTGCTGTTTTAAACATGCTGTTGAAAAACTAGAAAACAAATAAAAATGATTTCTATCACTAATCAGCAAATCTTAATAAAATATATACTTCTTACTTCTTTGGCTATGTTATAAATACATGTAATAGTTTTACTGTTGCAAGACAAGTTAGTTACACCACAGCTTTTATTGTGAGTGAACAAACCGGTGTTTAAGTTTCATTTGGAATTTCAAAATAACTTGGGTACACAATGTCAGGTGAACTTCAGAAAATGTAAATCTTTTACTCTGAAAGCACGGTTATGGATCTCATTTTGAACCAAATTGAACTAACAAGTTAGGTAAACTCTGAAGTTTAAAGTTAATGTAATATTCTCTTATTTTAGTAAGTTTCACACAATTGCAGTAATTAAAAAATCGCTAAAATGATCATTGCACATAACAAATGATAGCAGAAGGTACAGTATGTTGTAAGTTCCTGGTTGTAAGTACTACACAGTATACTTTGTTGTGCAAGCCATGAGACTGAACTTTCATACTGTCAGTCATTGTATTCTGCATTTACTGCACCAGACCATAGAATTAGCTATTATGGCAGTTTTTTTTAATAGGCAGCATACCTGAATTCAGAAACAGTGTAAATAGTAGGACATCACTTTTATATATAAAATGTGTTCATATGAGTTAAAATAAAAAGTAAAAGAAGCTCATGAATTTGTGCAGGAAAAACAACTATAGTATGTTGACCAACCTAAAGTAGATTAACAACTTAAAAGGGACTTGTTACAATAGCACTCTTAAAGAACATAAGACTTGAGGAAATTTAGTAATTATACTTCTTATCAGGCCATTTGACCTGTTGTGGCTTCCAGATATTATCTGACAGCCTCTTCCTTGGTGTCTCCACCAAGCGTATATTTCCTGCCGATCTGTATTTGTGAGGCTACTTCACTATTCTAGACAATCTTCAGTTCTGTCTAGATTTTGTTAGTAGAATTAGACCAAATCTCACTACTGCATATGAGTACTGGCGTGGTCATTACTTTGTAAAATTTAAGTCAAGAGGATTTTATAGTTTTGTGTATAAGATTTTCCATGATGTCACTGCGTACTTATTAAGTTTAATATTTATACTACTGAAATTTAGCAATTTCAGAAACAAAATACCAGAGAATAGAATTGCACAAGTTAGCACATCTAGTTGGCTGATAAAAGCAGAAACATTATTTGACTTTTCACACTCCCTCCACCCTTCTCTCTCTCTGTGTTATTATAATACACAGCAAGTGGTAGGATCATTCTATCTTTATGAGCATCACAGCTATCTGATTTGCTAAAAAAGTACCTTCAGACTTTTGCATCTTTACAGTTAATTGTATTCAACACAATGTTTCAGTGCGTCATATTCACGTTGTGTCATAAATTAGATTGTTACTTAATGAAGGACTAGACTTCCATGGTACAAAAAATGTAAGCTTATAATAAAAGAGTTTTGACATTTAAAGATTTTCTTATACCCTGGATTGTTCAGACTTTTCTACAGTTTATGCATCAGTGTTAAACAAAACAATTGGATTAAGACAAAAGAAAAGTATAAACAGAAATTAAATAATTTGTTGTGAATATAAAAAAGTAATAATGTAGGTACTAGTTCTAGTAAAAACCATTTTTCAGTATGGCAAAAATAGAATTCAGTCAGGGTCAATCTAAGAAGCCTAGCCTCAATCTCAGCTGCTAAGAAGAGTGTACACTGTGCCTTAAGTAGTAAGGAGGTGCCAGTTGTAGATGTAGGTGCGTCAGTTGAATTAGGCACACGTGATTTACCAGAAGAGTAAAAGAATGAGGTTTGTTGCACAGCCAACATGGAATTAAGCAGTAAACGAAACGTAAAATCTATTTACTACTACTAAACAGGAATATAGATAGAGCATTCAAATAATTGCACTAAAAAAACCACACATCCAGTGATTATTGTGGGTGTTCTGAAGCAGTGATTTTTTTTCCCCGTAAAAAGCTCAAAGGCACCTGAATAAGCAGGTGTGTTATGATGTAAGAAACATGAATTCCTGGTGAAAAAGAGTCGTCTTTTTTTCTCAGTGCAGACAGAGATATCATTATGGTGATCCATTAAAGCAGTACAGTGGTGTTTCTGTACAGTGCTGCCACAGTAGTATCTTTTTTTGTTAAACCTCATGAATTTCATAGTCGTATATTAGTAAAATATGTACTGTGAGTTTGACTTGAGCAGGAAAATAGTCATCATCATCATCACTCCAAGGATTAGGCCCTACACCTGTTCTGGAACCCATCTCCTCCTCGGTGTATTGACATCTCTCTTCACAGTAAGGTCATAACACAAGGCAGCCATGGGTAAACGAATATCAGCATGAGGTTCAAGTGTTCACACCATCTCCTTCTGTAGTCTTCAATCTTCTGGTGAAACAATACAATGTTTAATTCATGTCTAATGTCCTCGTTCCTTTTCTGATTCTCTCATGTAGGAAAATAGTAGGAATGTATTTAAGGTACAGGTTTCAACTGCTTCCAGTCTGGAGTGTTTTCCTTCTCCTTATATTTGGTGATGGAAAGCAAAATATTTTTAGTTAATCGATTACTAACTCTTGTTGTGTTTCAGTATCTGTATTAACAGCAATGTTATTTTAATATTTAACAACTAACTGTTAGCAGGCTGTAGAAGATCAAGGACTTTAAAGTGTGTGTGTATTGCATGCTTTATTTTTGATGTGCATGTTTTTCAGTTGTTTGATTACTGGTTGCAAAGTGACTGTGTAAATGAAAATTTTGAAATGCTGGATTCCAATTTATGAATTTTATACCGATTTTGTTCTGTAATATAAAGTTTTTGTTATGTAGTAATTTATTATATGAAATATTATCGTTATCATAGTAGATGTAATACTTATCCAAGCCTGTGTCCTGTCAATTGTAGTTTAGATCAGTAAATTATAAATTGAAGGACGATAGTTGTTGCAGTAGTAGACAAGTAAATAAGATGAGAGCGTAAATATACCATGCCACTTTTGTAAGGAAGCAAATTGGATTCAGAACTGGAAAAGTACTGTAATTTTCTCTGGCTGAATTGCTGATTGTATTATTATATTTGTCTGTGTTATAATTTGTTGGAAGTGATGTCATAACAAGCCTTTTGAGTTTTTTTTTTTTTAGAATTCCGGTCTTCTTTTTCTGTACCTGAGCAAACTATTCTAGTTACTAGGAATAGTCAAAAAAATTTTCTTTATCTTGCAAATCTTATGTTCTCTACCATTTGTGTTTTGTTATATTCTTTTATGGATTGCTCAAATTGCTCGAAGTATCATGAGTTATCTATAGATTAACTACACACTGCGATATTTCTCCATTCCTTGCTTGATTATTTTTCTTGGTTATAACATGTCTTCCACCAACCTCACCAGCGTCATTTGTCCAACCCCTAGCTTGACTGTATTTTCTTCTTTTACTGACTATAACTATTCTGAAACTCTTTTTTTGTCATCCCATATTATTAATTCTTTTTGATAAGCAATGTTAATTACTTCTTAACCTTTTTTAGTCTGTTGTGTACCATATTTTTTTCTTTATCTGACTGTTTCATTCTTTATAATTTTTAAATACTGCAGCTTTATCTTTCAGATGATCAGTTTGTGACATTAAAAAACTTGTAGTGGTTTTAACGTCATGAAATCTTTCTCTGACAAACATCCACATCTTTGTTGTCATAGCTTGTGCTTCAACTGTATGTGGAATTCCAGTTTGAACAGTAGTTTTAAGCAACCTGTTGTTTTAGTACATAAAATTAGGTGTAGTGATTGCTTTGTTATTACATATGTTCTTCCTTTCCTCGTTTAGTTGTTTGTTTTCTTGTTTGACTGTTATTATATCTGTATTCATTCCTTCCTTCCTGAGTCAGTCTTCGACCGGTTTGTACCGTCCCCGCATATCCCCGTGTTCCGTATGTTACAGACTGTATTCATTAAGGATTACTAAAATAAATACTTAAATTCTATCGGCCCTTATGTAGTTCTATTATCCAACACAAAAGAGTCTCTTGAATACTTGTTTCTAACTCAGTCAAGAACTAAGCAGGTACCTTGTTTCTGTCAAGTGTGTGTGTGTGCGCGCGCGCACATAATATGTATGCAAGTCGGAATAAATAAGAGAGTGAAAATATATGAAATGGTGTAAGTATGGACAAATGGAAGTGTAATATAGCCTAAAATTCATTCAGTGGAGAATTCATAGTGTTTTAAAATACGAGACCTGTATCTTCAAAAAGTTAGTGGAATCAGCGTCTTATAACCTATTTAAAATAATAATTGTATCAGGGAAATGTTTCTTAAGTTGGCAGTGCTCATGACATCACAACATGGCTGGTCCTCATGTTCTTCCTTGCTATCCAACAATAGCACAGGTGTGTGTTTCTTTAGTGTGCATGTGACATCATCACAGTTGAAAAGTATAATTGAACACCGTACAAATATCAACTTTATCAGTTTGCTTCAGAAATCGTCTCAGAGTTATTAATATTATATAAAAAAAGCACATGGTGAATTGGCAATGAAAAAACTCAAGTATATGAGTGACACAAGTGTTTCTGTGAGGGTTGTGTTAGTGTTGATGATCCTGTTCATATTGGGCATCCATATGGCAAATGAGGAAATCATTGACCAGATTGTTTGTGGAGACAGAATGAAAGACATGACAACTCTTGAGCATCCCGACTTGGTACCAGCAGATTTTTACTTGTTTTGTCACTTGAAACAGCCTGAAGGAGAATGGGTTCCAGAAGTGTTTCCCAAACTTAACGAACGTTGGCAGAAATATGTAGTTGCCGAGGGGAACTACTTTGAAGGAAATAGAATTAGGAAACATTTTAATGTATACAATTTTTGTAAAATAAACTAATTTCAGGAATGCTTGGTTTTACCTTATAAATAAAAGAGAGATAAATGACCTAGGTAAGAGTTGTATGGCAAAAAAGGAACAGTAGTTTGTAATGGAGATAGATTACGTATGTCAGTCTCTATCCTGTTGTGTTCTTAATTCTAGGTAAACTTTATGTAAAATAAGCAACATTATTAACCATTCTCTATAGACTGTGAACTAAAAGGTTTGTTCCTATTGTATCTCAGGCAGAGGTTGTATCAGGATTGTAGAGTGTATTGTAGAGCATCTTGTACTATTGTATTACTCAGTTACTTCCAGCTTGACGCATTCAACTGGGTTTCCATTATCTTTTTGGGCCTAAACAGCTGTTCGTGTAAAGTAGTTTTGTACATTTGCATCGATTGTATGCATCCTGACTGATAAGTGTGAATTAAATGTTGCTAATCTCAAGCAATATGTTGTTTTAGGTGAAAAAACTTTGCCACCACACCACTACCACTGTTGTCATCATCATCATCATCTCATTTCCTGCTGCCTTATAGAGTGTTGAATAACTTCTTTACTTAAACAAAATTGTATAATTTCCTTGTTTAATGAATAGGCCTATAATGAGTGCTCGTTTATTCTAACTAAAGTGCAGCATGGGTTACCATCTAGTCAAAGTGATGTTGACAATATGATTTTTTGTATATTATTTAAGTGATAAATCTGTTAAAATTGCATATAAAAGATTGGAGTTTAAATATTAGAACGTACCTATGAACATTTCATTTCTTAGCATTTCAACAATTGATACAGCTGTAGCTGGTATATTAAATTCAGTTTGTCTGTGAACTGTGAGGTAATACATTTCCTTAAGAAATTTGAACTGAAACTTTGCAAGACAATGTACGTTGCCAGCATCAGTTAAAGAAGCACAAATTGTTGAAAGCAATTGTGAGACATTTGTGAAATTAGGACTTTGCTTTAGATGTATGTTTCTTCTGGGTTGCTAAACGAAAGTTCAAGATTGGATTGAGCAGAGCCAGGTGTGAGGACTTTGAATTCTTAAATCAAAGGCTACAGGAGTTGAACAAAGAATTGCCCAGCTAGACAAGTTCTGCTAGATTATAGTTGATTGTGACAGGCAGGTTTGTCATCAGTCAGTCATGTAAACAAGAGTTATTAAACTGAATCAGGTTAGTATTCTTAAACAGTGAAAGCAGAAGGAAGGGAAGACTGATATATAAGATTTGGTTGACTTTTCATAGGAATTAATGATGGCTTTAGTATTTATAAACCACTGCAACCACTTATATGTTTTATAGTCTGTTGTTGTCTGTATTGTGGATTTTGCTGATGGATACTGCTACCGACAAACAGTCTTAATCCACTGTTATATATGCAAAACAGACAAGCAGTGAATCTTTGTTTATTAGATGTTGTTTTATCTTACTAAGAAAGAATATGAATATGAGAATTGAGAGGTGGGGTGGGAGAGCATAAAGTAAGGAATAAAGAAGTGCTGTAAAGGGTGGATAATGAAAGACATATGCTTGAGAGCATAAGATGAAGGGAGATGAATTAGCTGGGGACTGCTGACTATCTACTGAAGGTGGAACTTTAAGGAATGTGATGTGAGTAGCTTGAGGAGATGGATTGGATTAGAATTGGAGGAGGATAGGAAGACATTCAGAGGTAGTTGTCAAACCAGGAGGAATGGAGGGCTGCCATATGGGAAGAAGCCAGGGAAAGGCACAACACAAGTGCTCATTAGGGTTGTGGTATCAAAAGTGTGTGTGTGTTTAATGGTAGCATTTATTATAGTTACAATGTATACTTATTTTCTTTTTTTTTTTGTAAATGTAAATTATGTGTTTCTCTTGTGATTGTGTGGCATTAATGGATGTCTGATACCGTTTATATTCAACATTAAAAAACAGCAAGACTGTCGAATTTCTGATATTCTTTTAGTTTTAGCAAAAAATCATGTACAATTGATTAATGATATATCGGGGTTTATCAGGAAATGTATATAAAAAGTAATAATGTTAGCTTATCTGAATTTCTTGTAAACTATATCATCTAATTGCTCGAGTGCTGATATGAAATAATTGAAAATACTGTGTTTGTGAATTTGTCCATAATTCAAAAACTTCTATTGAAACTAATGACACTTGGACTTTGGTCTGATCAGGGATATAATTAATTTATGTGTGTACTTTTTTGAATTTATAGTTATGTTATTTGCACATCATAAAAAACTATGTACTTGTGTCATGACATTTAATTAAAAAATGAATTAATTAAAATAGTTAAATACAAAGATTGAGTAAAGATATTTGCATTATGAATATGTGATTGCAGTAACGTTCACTTTTGTACATTAATTTTAAGTTTGGCACATATGTTATACTTAATATTGAGTTGTACCATATTTAATGGGAGTGGCTGTGCTACACTATGGAGGTTTTGCTTGATTTCTGTCATGGGAATTTGAGATGCTCTGTGCGTCGAATTTTGTGTCATACTTAAAAAGTCAGTTCGATAGAAACATTTTGCAAGTTCAAACATGCTTTCAGTGACGAAGCCATGTTTGGACGCCGCTTCTAAGTGGCACAAAGCATTTTTGGACAGCCATACAGCTGGAGAATATATCCAGTTTTGGATGACCAAGCACATCATGAACTGATTGGTGTATCATGTATGAGGAATTTCATTAAATTTTTTGTGCTAGATTTGAGCCAGAGATTGCTTACTTCTCAGTGCTTCTACACGATGATACTAAATGTTACATCACATTTTTCTGTAAACGTATTTAGCAAAACGTACATTCTGTGGTGTGGTGTGGTGTGCAATCACTCCTCCGATTTTAGTCCATATGATTATTTTCTATATCAAACAATTAAAATCCAACTCTTAGGGTACCATTACTAGTTCTGAAATATGGAAACCATCCAAAGGCTGGAGACTTCCAGTATGTTTCACTCAGTGGGAACAACATCTTCCTGATAGTGAGGTTTTCCAGGGAAAACTACTTTAAAAGGATACAAACTGTGTTGTCGGAGTATGTAATATGTCAAGTAATTGCTTTATATCAAATCCTGGTATTTTGGACTTGAGGTCTGCTAGTAAAGTATATTTATGAATTTTACACGATCAAATTCCTATCTACCTTATCCGTTAAAATTAGAGCATCTCGGAATGATTTACACGCGTACCAGTGCTTAGTTTACTCTTCAAAGCGGCATTGAAACTGGTTTTGAAAAATTATGTTCAGAGTTAATAGTTACTGCATATATATTCATACCTTAAAGATAATCCAAGAGATTAGTCACAATAGTGGGTATTATCCAATTGAATTAATTGTGTGTGTGTGTGTGTGTGTGTGTGTGTGTGTGTGTGTGTGTGTGTGAACTAGATCACTGTTGTTTCAAAGAGTGCCAGTGAATGAATGCAGGAAGTAGTAGTATACTACGCTAAGATGAAATTAGTCCAGCACTCATATTCCATTTTGCTGCATCATACTTACAACAGATATAACCTTGAACTGTTACGTTGTATTCTTTATCAAACTTTTCTTGCTCCTGTAATTGAGTCAGATAACTTATTCTGAATTTTAGCTTGTAGAACTAGTGTGCATGTAAGGGAAAGAGAGAGGGAGAGAGGTGACATTTTATTTCTTCAGTCTGTTCAATACAAGTTGTTTTGCTCTGATTATTTCAAGCACTTGCCATACTGTGGGTGGTATTATGCCATTCAGCAATATGATCTTGTTTTGTAACTTGTTTGTAATGTTGATATTTTATACTTTTTGGAAAACGCGTGATGCGTGCACATGCACACACACACACACACACAGGTTTGCTTGGGTTGATGTTGAGAATTCAATTTTTATAGGGAGAAGTTAAGAGTATCATATTTTATGTGTGGTTGAACACTAAGGTTTTGGAGGCTGAATATTGTGTTCCGATGTGTAAATTGTGGTACATCCAACTGAGATGTGAATCTTGGAGAAAAGTCTACCAGTTGGGATCAGTAACAAGAGTTGTATGTGCAGGTTTACTACTTGTTGTGTTATTAAGTTATTACTACTAATATTCACCATTATCATCTGTGGCTCCACAACTCTTCCTTCATTTGTCTTGGTCTGTTCCAAGAGTCGGGTCCTTTTGTCTTTATCCATCATGTAACCTTTCAGTTTCTATTATTAAGACTTCCCAGACCATCGCCCACATAACTGTTCAACTTAATTCATGGTAGTCCTCTGGCCCTTTAACTCACGAGCCTCTGGTAAGATATTTGTTTTGTTACTTCGTGGCCCTCCATTATATGTGCCCAGTTCATCTGTCTGTTTATTTTATTAAATCTTAACAACATCAGAGTATCCACAGAGATAGTAGAGCTCAGAATTACAGCACGTACACCAAATGCTATCCTTAATCGCTCACTTTTAGATGTGTTGTAACACCCCTCTCTATTTTTCATTAATAAGATCCCTAAACTTCTTCTTCTGATAGTTCCTGTCCATTTTGGGTGTTGGATATCATACAGACTATGTTAACTCTCTGTACTGCTGCACAGAATAAATCAGTTGTATTCATGCCAAACCAGGTTCTTAAATTTCTCAGCCATGATATTCTTGGTCACCCAACTCCTCTCTTTCCAAGTATTTTTCCATAAGTACTTAGTATGGACTGCAAAAGTACAATAAGTGCTGTAAGTTCATTTCTCATGACATGTCCCAGATACTGAAGATTTCTTATATTCACTGTGTTAATAACTTTCCTTTCTTTCTTCATCTTTCTAAAAACTTCAACATTAGTTATATGTGCTGTCCATGAAATGCTCAGTATTCTACGGTAAAGCCACATTTCGAAAGATTCCAATTTTTTAGTTGTGGCTTCAGTCAAAGCCAAGATTCTACACTGTAGAAGAGGACCAAGAATATGTAGGAGCGTAAAAGTCTCATCTTTGTGTTTATTGTTAAATTGTAACTTTTGAATAAACTGCTCATTCTAGTGTACACTGCTCTTGCCTTTTCAGTTCTGCTCTTTATTTCTTGAGAGTGGTCCCATTGTTCATTGACTATAGTACCAAGATATGTAAATTTGCTTACACGTTCAACTGGCCTTTGGTTTATATTAAGGTTGCAGTTTGTTAACTTGTTCTTAGATACAATCATTAGCTTTGTTTTATTAACATAGATGTCTAGACCATATCTACGGCTGTTTTCTCTCACTCTATTCATTAGTTGTTGCAGCCCCTCTAAGCAAATATGACGGTATCATCATCGTCATAACATGTGTTGTTTATTATTTCACCGTTCAGAGAGATTCCCACATCACATTCATCTAAAGCTTCTCTAAAAATACCTTCCGAGTAGACGTTGAATAAAAGCGGAGATAGTATACATCCTTGTCTTACTCCACACAGGATCTGTAACATCCCTAATACTTTTTCAATAATTTGTCTTAATGTCCATCCTTGTAAGCATATGTTAACTTTGGGCTGGAAAGTTTCGCAGATTGCATAGGCCTATGTTTGTGTCTTAGAGTAATATTTGACCTAGATGCTTTGTCAGTCCAGTGTGTTCTATTTGACAGGTACTGTCTGCTAGTTTCTGATGTGATGTCTTTAGTACTATTTATTTTGTATTGTATGTATATGAATTCATTTACCTGGTCTTATTGTATATATGTGTGGTAAGGGTCTGGACTGCCAGATAGCTAATACACTAGTACAGGTGTATAGTTTCAATATTACCAGATGAAGAAAAGACTTCTCGATAGAGTCCTTCAGCACCGCAGTGGATTTTGAAAACCAAATATTTACAAATCTAATTTAGCCACACATTGTCTAAATAATAAACATCATTTTCCAGACATTCAAAATATGAAGTTACTTAAAAATTCAAATAATGAATATTTGGGAAAATCTTAATATTTACAAACACAGTAACAGTAATTTATTAATTAATGAATAAACTCAAATAAAAACAAAACAAGATGATCGGTCTATTTAAAATTATAAATTTATTGAAGTAGGCCTAAAGAATATATAAACATTAAATATTTCAGTAATGGTTCCTGTGCTCTGGCAGCCACAAAACTTGCGAAAACCGTGTTTTTTGTATTTCTGTTTAAACTACAGGCCAAAACTAGGTGCGGACGCGAAAAATCTCACTTTTTATTTGCAGGTTGTGAAAAAAATGCATAATTACTACAGCATTGAAATACAATGCTGTTTCGAGATGGGTGCTTTGCAGTGATAAGCACAAAAACCGAGTATTAGTGGAAAACGAGTTCTGCCACAGAAAGGGAGACGTGTTTAGGTAAGGGGTGGCCGAGCCTTACTTCCGAGTTTTTGCTACAAAGGTTAGTAGGTAGTTTGCATGTTAACCTAACAACGTCAATTTTACCTTATTTACCGCGTACGCAACTCAATTAGACGTGGATTCCACTTAGAAAATGAAGAAAACCTCACCTAGTTTTGACCTGTAGTTTACATATATGTAGAAAGACAAAAAACGCGGTCTTTTAGAAGTTTTTTTGGCTGCCAGTGCACAGTTAATCACTCGGAACTATTACCTTCGTTATTTTATATTACAATAGAAACAGCGTTGATTATGCGTTAGTTTTTATATTGAAATCGAATCAATCGATTATTTCTTAATTCATTTAGAAGCCACTGAAGATATTGATACAGACAGTGAAAAGTGCGTCAGACCGATAGAAAATAAGATGCAACTACCTGCATACGTAATATTATAATTTGATATATTATATACGGTACAATGATAGTGCAAGAAACTCATTGAGTTACTTATAAATATAAATACTTAAATAAAAAAAAAATGTATATTTGTTGTCATCTGTCAAGGCTTGCCGCATGACAAATGGGGCCAATCTTACACTCTAGTGTTTTTGGTGGCCCTAAAACGACCGTGTGGCGAGAAGGCTGATGTTGGTCGTGCCGCGCTGAGATGTTCGGCGGCTGCGCCCGCTGATCGTGGCGTACTGCAGTCCTCCTCTTCTTTCGGCATCGGTTGTAGAGTCGGCTGCCGGCCCAGCGAAATCCATCGCTGGCGCGGAACTGGAGGGCGAAGACGCAAGAACGCCGGTTCTATCGCGCGAGCCGCGAGTTGTGCAGTGTCCCGAGTCTCAGTTAGGACTCCTGCCACTGGGTCAGTTTGAGTTACTTATATATTGTTTTCTTGTTTATGGAGGGCCTGAAGCGACCCTCAATTGGTGGATTATACCACCGGGGCTAATAAACTGGGTCGCTTCCAGGACTCACCTGGTCGCGGGGTGTATTTACCAAGTCCGGCAATGAGGGAATTGTGGGTCACACTTTCGGAACGAACATAGAATCTACGCGCCAGGCGTCTCACGGTGTCATCAAAAGAGCGGACACCGAGTTCTCTCCTCAAATGCCGAGAAGAGTACCTCCGGGGGACTTTACACGCAAGCTTAAGTCCCCGGTCGAGAACGCGCTGGAGCGCTGATCTATGACCACGAGCAAGGTATCCCCAAACAGGACAGGCATAGGTAATCACGGGCAACACGTACGAGTTGACTATGAGCTTACCTAGCCGGGGGGTCATTGCCCGATTAGATAGCACGGGCCAGAGTCTACTGAGTTGCGCCGAAGCGCGTTGACGGATGTATTGTGTATGGGTTCCGACATACGCGTCGAGTTGGCGCTGGAGCTTGATTGCCGCGTAACTCGCGTTCGGCTCTGAGGCAAAAGCCGCAGTATCGTCCGCGAACAGCGACAATCTTACTCCAGGAACTCGGGGCGTGTCGTTGACAAACAGCGAGAACAGGAGAGGCCCAAGTACACTTCCCTGAGGGACACCAGCGGTAATACGCCTCTCCGAAGAGAAAGCTACGGTCTCGCAGAAAGCTGGCGATCAAGTGAACGTAGCAATCTAGGAGAAGGACTTCCGTTAGTTTGTAGAGGACACCCTCGTGCCACACGCGGTCAAAGGCTTTCTCTACGTCTAGGAAGATCGCAGTCGTCTGTTTGCCCTGGCAGCCAGCCTCGGTAATGCATTCCACGAGTCTCATCAGCTGATGAGTCGAGGAGTGCAGCTCACGAAAGCCGAACTGTTCGGGGATCAGCACGTCCAGTCTTTCTAGGTGGTAGCGGATCCTACGCTGGATCAAACGCTCGAAAACCTTGGACGTCGCGGACAAGAGGCTGATGGGTCTGAGGTTTTCCACGCGAGAAGAATTCTTTACTGGCTTGGGTATCACTATAACTGTAGCCGTTTTCCATGTCGCCGGAAAGTAGGCCAGTCTGAGATAGATATTGAACAGATCAGAGAGGAACCGTATTCCTCGCTCCGGAAGGCAGTGGAGTGCGGAATTCATGACTCCGTCTGGGCCAGGCGCCTTCCGGGGCTTGAGCTGAACTATCCTCTCAGAGACCTCCTCCGGCGAGATGGGCTCCGGCTGGACTGTGATACCGGCCGATAGAAAGCGCTTTACCTCGCGGCAGATTCGCTCAGTGAAGGCCGGGTTCTTGGATGAGTTGGGAGCGAACTGTCGCTCGAAACTGTCAGCCAAGAACTCTGCCTTCTCGAGGGGGCGTCCAAGGGGTTGACCGCCGGGTCCTACCAGTGCGGGGAGATGCGCACGTTTACGCTTTCCCGTTAGGGCACTGGGAATCCACCAGACATTACGGCCTCGGCAGGGCCACCCATCTGTGCTACAGCTAGCTCCCAGTTGCGTCTACGGAACGCCAGCATGTCGCGACGCAACTTGCCGGTCGCTCTGTTAAACGCAGCCTTGTCGGCCGGGTCAGCGTCTCCGGAGGCGATTCCTCTCGCAAGCGAGCTGAGACACCTCTTCGGGGATCCGCTGATAGTCGGGCGTGAGCCCCGGCTTCATCCGGGAGGACACGTCTACCGCCGAGACTACGGCTGTGTCGAATAAGGCAACTGCCTCGTCGACATGCTGGGTAGTGTCGAGTGGTATATGCTAAGGTAGGCGGCGACTGAACGCCGGGCCAAAGCGTTCCCACTCGATTACCCGCCGCTCGTCGCGGACGGTAGAGTGCTGGGTAGCAAGATGCACACTGATGGGGCAATGGTCCGAGGACAGTTCCGACGGAGACTTGGACCGGGCAATAAACGCCCCTGACCGCAGCAATGTCCAGTACATCAGGGCGGGAGTTAGCCCTCGGGGGATAGTAAGTAGGCCCGGTAGGACCCATGACTGTGACCCGAGCCGCATCAGCGTACCTGCGTAAGCGAGCCCCGTTTGGGTTCACCAAGCGGCTCCCCCAATCAGGATGCTTACAGTTCAGGTCGCCCGCCAGGACTACCCTTCTGTGTGCGCCAAAGACGGCCTCCAGATCGTTCGACAAGAGCTCCGTTTGTGGAGGCCTGTATGCGGAAACCACGAGTAGACCGCCGAGAGCACCATGGAGCTCAACCGCGTGCACTCGAGGTTCCGCCGCTGAGGCAGGACAACGCGGTGATGGCGAAGACACGCCTTCACCGCGATGGCGCTGCCCCCTCCTGCGCGACCCGACCGGTCGTCCCGGTAGCACACGTAGTTAGGTAGTCGGAATCGACGATGCGGGGTCAGGTGCGTCTCACCAAGAAGAAGCATCGGGCTTGTGACGGGCAACGAACTCTTAAGAGCTCAGAATGCCGGGAAACGAGACCGTTGGCGTTCCACGCCACGAGCGCGAGGTCTCACTTGAGGGATTGCCTTGGTTGTCCGTTGTGGAGAACGCTTGGCGGCGGGGCGAGGCGGTGGAAGCCTTGGGGGCAGGTTCAGGAGCGGGTGGTCGCTCTGGCTTTTGGCGGACAGGCTTGGGTCCAGTGGCAGGTAAAGGCTGGCCTGAGGTCTTTTACCTTACTTGACTGATCTGGGGTAGCGAGGCTTGGGTGGCAGCGGCGGATCAAGTTCCTCGTCATCCTGCGGGAACGGGACTTTAGCATACGCGGGTGTCTCTCGTTCCGGTTCCGAGGGCGCGACTTCAGGTGTGGCCTGCGTAGTTTTGCTCGGGCTCACTGCACTAGGTGGTTTCGGAACCGGAGCAGACCTTCGGGCTGGTTTCCGTGCCACAGGTTCAGAGGCTTTGGCCGATGTTACTGGCTGCACAGCATGTCGAGGTTTAGGCTGGACGGGCTTTACTGATTTGTCCAGCGGCTCTTTGTAAATAGGATAGCGCCTGTTATTTGCAGCATGGACGCCTTCACAGTTAATGCAGTACCTGTGATTGTCAGGAACAGCGCAGGCCTGCGTTAAGACATCGAGTCCGCATCGGACGCAGGTCGGCGCGTTCCGACAAGCAAAGCTGCTGTGGCCGTACCTCTGACACCTGTGGCATTGGGAAATCTTCCCGGTCTGACGGCAGGCCTCTACGCTAACACAAAGCCCGAACAGCCGTTTCAATTGTAATAGGGCCTGGGTGGGTTCGCCCTTCTCCATCTGGAGTCTGATTAAAGGCAGGGGTCGACGCGAGCCGTAGGTTGTATACAACCGAGAGGCTGCCACAACCTTGTAGCCCGCGTCGCGCAGTTCGTCAAGGACGACCTGCGGATCGGCGTGTATGTCTAGCCCCCGAAGAACAGGGTTGATTCGGTTGAGTGAGTAAGTGTGGAACTGGAACGATTCTTGTTCCAGCCACTGGATCACTCCGGAGTGTTCCGATGCGCTGCGGCAGGTACCGCGTGCAGTCTCACTCGCTAGGAGCTTGACAGAAGCGTTATCTGCCAGCGCAACGACCTTACGGAGTCGGCGACTAAAGCCGATGATGTCCTTGATGTTCGTGACGAACACCGGCGGGATCCTTCATTCGGAGGTGCGGCTAGGCGCAACCTCAGCGGAGGCTTGGAATGCCGCCGAGTCCGTAGCCGAACTCAAGGAAGCGAGGGAAGGAGACTTCCTCGGCTTGCCACCGTGCCCTACTACCACCCAGTCGGTGGAAGCCGAGGTCTCCATGGCGGGGGAGTCAGACACCGATGGAGGAATAGGGCGCTTGGCCGGCTAGCGGCCGTGCAGCCGGAAGGTCCGGCCCTTGCGGTCACTGGTGACCCTAATAAGGACCGATCACAATCACGATCTTGCGCGGGTTGAGCAGGGCTGCCCGCGCGAGTCGTAGGGTTCCCGACTGGCCCAAGTGGCCGATCGGGGGGCTCGTCGCTGCCGCACAGTGCAATAGGGGCACTAACAGCTGGTCTACTGCTGACTACCTCAGCTCTTTGCCCACCGGGTATCCGGGGGCCGAACTGTGACACTGTCACAGTAGTGGCAGAACCCGCATCTCTATTAGTGAGCCCTACTCTCGGACTCCCCGGATTCCGCTTGGCAGCGCTACCTAAGCGACTTCCCTGCACTGTGCGGCAGGTCCCAGTTGTTCGTGGCGTTGGCTCTTCGTCTTGCAGGCAAGGCGGCTGGTCTATATCCATCGCTGCAGCTTGATGGTGGTGCTGGCGATGTGGTGATTGTTGATCCGGCGGCTTCTTCTTCTCCTTCCCTGCCGCCGCGTTAGTGGTAGATGGCCTCTTCATTGTAGTTCAGTTGAGGTCGAGACGGTCCTCTTCTGCGTTGATCAGTAAAGACGTGTTCTCTTCGAATGCTGGCAGTCGTCTTCCCTTCCTTTGTCGTTGAAGGCTAAAAGCGTTAAAAAAAAAAAATGGCATGGCGATGATGAGTGCTCAAAAATTTCTAGCGGCCCTGGTTTTATGCACTAACCGGGATCGCTGATTGGCTCGCTCCGAGCACGTTAGTTGGTCACGTCTCGGCTGCTGATCCCTGATTGGGTCGCTGTGTCCGCCGCTGGTACCGGAGAGCAGATGTTCGCATACCGCTGCCGTCACATTGTATATCACAATAGCATTTAATGTTTTCGTTAATCTGTGAAAAGACAAAAATTTCAGACGTAAGAAGTATCTCAAATAGCCTCATTATATTTTCCGAGATTATTTATACTGTTTTGATAGTATAAGTTTGAACTGTTTAATGTAAGTATCGCAGTACCAAATTTAAAAGTCACGAGTGGTTAATTTAAATTCTGATTGTTTTGAAAACACAGTTGTGGCCTCAAAGTAAAATCGTTTACAGACCTAAGTGAAAGGAGTTAATTGATGTTTGAAATCTTGTAGTTGGCGTACATAAAATCTTTTAATCTTTTTGAATCTGTATAGGGTTGTCTGATTATTCGGTTTTTCAAACTCTACCATCATTCCCTCCAAGATTTACTACTAAAACTGCAATAATCACATAAGGTGGTCGTTCAGGATTACAGGACTATTATTATTTCAGTGCATTTGGGTTATGTGCGTATGAAGAGCTGCTGCTGTCAGACACACTGCATCGTGGCGTGAGACTGAACAAGATTGTTTCGATATAACTTAATTGATTCATGTGAAACCAGTTTTTCTACTCTTTTGAGACTCATTTTATGTAATTTGTGCAGTTACATGCAGTGAAGTCATTGCGATTGTTATAATTATTTTGCAATAGTGCGTGAGAGTCACTTGCCATTTACTGTTACCATCGTCATTATTATTGAGTGTGTTTGCGTGTGTTCATGTTTACTGACTTTTGTCGCACATATGCACTAGAAATTGTACTGTTGCCATTAATAGTGAATGCATAATGTATGACCTGAAGTGTACAGTGTGGGGTTTTCACAATATTTATTCCACATACGTATGAGTAGGAATTACATGTTCATCGTCATGTGGGCCAGGTTATAGGTACAGGGTGTTCACAAATGTTCATCCAGTATTTCGGTAACGTGTTCCTTACATAATTACAAGAAAAAAAGTTCCTGTAAACATAGGTCCAAAAACGTATAGTTTTCCATCTGTCCGCCATTTTGTATTTTTTAAGGAAATTTTTATTTCTCGAGAATGGAGTGAGATATTGTAATAAAATCTGGTACGTGTTACCCCACTAACATAGTCTACAAAATGAAATTTTTAAAAAATTTTACATTTACAAATTTCAAAACGGCTGCTGTTTAAAATTTTAAATCATTCATATCTCACAAACTATTAGTTTTATGGAATAATGTTCCATTAGATAAAATCTTAGGCATTATTCCATGAACATGATACCTTACTTGTTACAATGCGATCTCAAACAACCGAGTTGTGATGGAAAATGTCAGTGTGTCTAACATCAAACTGCAAAAATAATTATTGGGAAATACAAGCAAAAAAATAGTAAAAAACGTTACAATTTATTTGAAAGGAGAAAATGAAAACGTAAATTAAACTATATTATTTATCTGCAGATTTTAGTATTAACTAAAATGAAAAATTACCATACCGACAGCACGAAATAATTAAAGTAGGTGTTCATTGTGTCCCCCATTTACTTCAGTGCACCTTTCAGCCCGTTACAAAATGGCGGACAGATGGAAAACTATACGTTTTTGGACCTATGTTTACAGGAACTTTTTTTCTTGTAAATTATGTAATGAACACGTTACCGAAACATTGGACGACCATTTGTGAACACCTGTATGTTTAATATTTTCTTCGGGTTTTGTTCTCCTGTCAATAAATGTCCAGTATGACAGCGTTTTTTCCAACTGTGGGGTGTACTCTTCCAAAAGTATTAATAAAGGTTTTGTTTGACACTTGTTGAAAAGTATTAACTTGAAAAGAGATTAAAACACACTCTTCGTAGTGCTCACAATTTTTATTGACAAACTCAAACAATTATTTTATCTTATTAGGCTAGATCGAAAACGTTACAAGAATACAAGAGGTACGGTCTCAATATAGAGTAACGACGAATACCGATAGGCGTTTTAATTTCTTATCAAGTCTTCCCAAAGTGGCGTGCATTAAAGTTTTGGGACATTAACATTATTACAGTAAAATCCCGATTATCCGAAATAACGAAGGGGGGACGATTCCGGATAACCAAATTTTCCAACAACCCAGGGGTACTAAGTCATGAACAATAAAGATTAATTTAATAAAACAACATTTTATAACCGAAAATTGTTTATTTGTGCGGCATACTATGATTAACAAAATTTTAGTGATACAATTCTAATTAATATGGGAGTAAAAATCTGAAATTTTGTATGAGTTTGTTTTTCCTCATAGTTTTCTTGCGGTAATGTCGCGCTAACGTTTAATTAAGGCACGCCAGCGGACGACGATTCGTCGCCTTTGTTCGACAAACCGTAATTAAATATCGGTATGGAGAACCATACATGACTTCCATGTTCTAAGATTTATATTTAAAATCATTCGAAATGAAATATTTCCATAGAAACTACTTATTTCTACTTATTGCTTCAGCCTTAACCACAGTACTTTGGTCACTAACGTATACCACCTCACGTTTTCGCACTCGATTTTCACTGATCATGGCAGTCGATGGCACTGCCGAAAAGTCTGGTTTTGCAGAAAACATTGGACTACGGCTAAACAGCCCGGGAAGGAATTTTAACAAAGAACTACTTCTTTTTTGCCGATAACGTAGTACACATATAAAAAATTCTCCCCTCCCCCTTCAACTATAATTTTCATTAATAGAAAATTACCCCCCCCCTTTCACCTAACGTCTTCATTTATAGATATTTCATCTACATTTCTACAGTGGATTATTATGAGCTTCTTATCAGGATACTTTATTTATTAAAATTAAGTACTTTACTCTTGTTAAAACATAAAACGTTGCAGGTAAACTACCCCTTTCTCTTAACCGATCTTCACCAAAATCAATAGACCTTCAGCCTCTACAATTCAGGGATGCATGCAACAAAATATTTGATTCTGTTTGAATGTGCGGCAGTTATCGTTCGTCATGAAAACATTTCTCTTTTTACAACATAAAATGTTGCAGGTAAACTACCCCTTTCCCTCAACCGATCTTCACCAAAATCAACAGGCCTTGAGTTCTCTACAATTCAGGAATGTGTGAAAAACATTATTTGATTCTCTTTGAATTTACGGCAGTTATCTTTCGTCATAAAAAAATTACCCTTGTTAAAACATAAAATGTTGCTGGTAAACTACCCCTTTCCCTTAACCGAGCTTCAACAAAATCAACACACCTTGAGTTCTGTATAATTCAAAAAGGTATGCAAAAAATATTTAATTCTCTTTGAATTTACGGGAGTTATCGTTCGTCATAGAAAAAATTACCCTTGTTAAAACATAAAATGTTGCAGGTAAACTACCCTATTCCCTTAACCGATCTTCACCAAAACCAACAGGTCTTGAGAACTCTACAATTCAGGGCTCTATGCAAAACATTATTTGATTCTGTTTGAATTTGCTGCTGTTATCGTTTGCCATAGAAAATATCGGTATGGAGAACCATACATGACTTCCATGTTCTAAGATTTATATTTAAAATCATATTCGAAATGAAATATTTCCATAGAAACTACTTCTTTCTACTTATTGCTTCAGCCTTAAACCACAGTACTTTGGTCACTAACGTATACCACCTCACGTTTTCGCACTCGATTTTCACTGAGATGGAAGTCGATGGCACTGCCGAAAAGTCTGGTTTTGCAGAAAACATTGGACTACGGCTAAACAGCCCGGGAAGGAATTTTAACAAAGAACTACTTCTTTGTTGCCGATAACGTAGTACACATAAAAAATTCTCCCCTCCCCCTTCAACTATAATTTTCATTTATAGAAAATTACCCCCACCCCGTTCACCTAACGTCTTCATTTATAGATATTTCATCTACGTTTCTACAGTGGATTATTATGAGCTTCTTATCAAGATACTTTATTTATAAAAATTAAGTACTTTACTCTTGTTAAAACATAAAACGTTGCAGGTAAACTACCCCTTTCTCTAAACCGATCTTCATCAAAGTCAATAGACCTTCAGCCTCTACAAAGCAGGGATGCATGCAAAAAAATATTTGATTCTGTTTCAATTTGCGGCAGTTATCGTTCGTCATGAAAACGTTTCTCTTGTTACAACATAACATGTTTCAGGTAAACTACCCCTTTCTCTTAACCGATCTTCACCAAAATCAACAGGCCTTGAGTTCTCTACAATTTAGGAACGTTTGCAAAAAATTATTTGATTTTCTGTAAATTTACGGCAGTTATCGTTCGTCATAGAAAAAATTACCCTTGTTAAAACATAAAAAGTTGCAGGTAAACTACCCCTTTCTCTAAACCAATCTTCACCAAAATCAATAAACCTTCAGTCCTCTACAATTCAGGGCTGTATGCAAAACATTATTTGATTCTATTTGAATTTGCGGCTCTTATCGTTTGCCATAATAAATACCTTTGTTAAAATATAAAACGTTGCAGGTAAACTACCCCTTTCCCTTAACCGATCTTCAACAAAATCAACAGACCTTGAGTTTTGTATAACTCAAAAAGGTATGCAAAAGAGTAGTTGATTCGGTTGGAATTTACGGCAGTTATCGTTCGTCATAGAAAAAGTTACCCTTGTTAAAACATAAAATGTTGCAGGTAAACTACCCTATTCCCTTAACCGATCTACACTAAAACCAGCAGGTCTTGAGAACTGTACAATTCAGGGCTGTATGCAAAACATTATTTGATTCTGTTTGAATTTGCGGCTCTTATCGTTTGCCATAGAAAATACCCTTTTAAAACATAAAACGTTGCCGGTAAACTACCCCTTTCCCTTAACCGATCTTCACCAAAAACAATAGAACAATAGGTCTTGAGAACTCTATAATTCAGGGCTGTATGCGAAACATTATTTGATTCTGTTTGAATTTGCGGCTGTTATCGTTTGCCATAGAAAAAAAATTACCCTTGATAAAACAAAAACCGTTGCAGGTAAACTACCCCTTTCCCTCAACCGATCTTCACCAAAAACAATAGGTCTTGAGAACTCTATAATTCAGGTCTGTACGCAAAAAATTATTTTATTCTGTTTGAATTTGCGGCTGTTATCGTTTACCATAGAAAAAAAATTATAGACAGACAGACACACACACAGACACTTTTCGAAAAATGCCTTTTTTATGTTGTGAGTGTAGTACAATCAGAATCTGCAATAATCTCGAACACGATTTTTTTTTGCCATCACCATACTTCCATTTCCTTAAGGAATATGGAAGTAAAAAACGTATGGCCAGAGGCGGATTTATGCATAGGCAAAGTAGGCAATTGCCTACGGGCGGCAAATTTTGGAAAGGTCAAATTTGACGGCCGTTATATTGTTTTTATACCTAAGATGTGTTTAAAATGCCGCCCCATTTCGTCCCACTATGATAAGAAACGTTTAAAAATATATATATTGTTTAGTAACTAGGCTTATTACATAAAGAGAATAGTTCGTCATTTACTTCTGATATGTATATAAAGTACATCGTTTTTTCATAATTACATTTACATGCATTATCCATGTGATACTTCCATTATATTAATTAATTACTTAACTATTAATTCGTTAACATTCAAATTTCGAACGTCCTTTACCGACTCTGTAATTTGACGTGAGTGAATGTCAATAGATGCCAGTAACTGCTAACAGTCATAGACTGTGAGCGTAGCATAATTTCGTACCCAACTCTGACCGGCACCGCGTAAATTTTCGCGCGTGCATGTGGTTTATTATTGACTGGTGTTTATACTAATATTCATCGTAAAAAGTATATTTAAACATCCTTCAACGCAACACGGTGTAGTGGACACAGTTTTGAGGTTACCTGACGGTAGTTATTTTCATTTTTATGCGACGCAGAAATAACGCTAAATAATTCTAATTTATGTGTAATTTTGTTACTCTTAACGTACCATCATACCGCATGTGTGTCTGTCGTTCACATTCATCTATCGGACCGATCGTAGAATACGTAAAGGTTTTCTAACTTAATTTGAATTAAAATTTAAGACGCAAACAAAGTTTCTCTCTTTGTAATATCAGTGTAGATATTGAAGAATTTAAAAAATATTATACGCATTGTTTTTAGTGTGAATCTTTAGAACATGGCTGACGGAAGAAAGTGACTATGTGGCAGACAATATGTAAAATTGAAAAAGAAAAAGAAACTAAAATGGAAACTATTAGGCTATAAGTAAAACCCGTAAAATGTATTGTTTGTTCAAATCATGAAGTATTAGTGATGCGCAACCGCAAGCATGTGGAAGTTCCGATTTTAAGTTTAATGATGTTGGTTGTTGGTATGATGTGGTTGCCCACATCGAGAGATTTTAGATGTGGGCAGTCCAGATCAAATTGAGAAATGTAGATCTGTCCATGTAATACCGAATTGTAGGTTGGTTCCAGAAACTGAACCAAGCCTAATATTTAGGAATCGAAACGTTCTAGTAATACCGACAGTAGCTGTGATAGTAGTGAAGGTGAAGATACTGTCCACACAGCTCACCCAGAGAGGTCCTTTGTTGGAAACTTCATTTTTGAAGAATGAAGAGTCAGTTCACGTCAAAAATCATGATACAATATCATCAAATCAGGTACGAAACGCCTGGCAAATGAACGAGAGCACACGCGATTAGGTTGCAGAGTTTGGATTTAAACAAAACACTAGTGCGGACTTTAAAACCGAAGAGGGAATATAATGACCCCCCCCCCCCATCAGAGATTTGTGGGATGGCGGCAAATTTATACTGCCTATGGGCGGCAAAATGTTAAATACGCCCCTGCGTATGGCGTGAGGCATGCTTGTTTCATTTAAAGCATGGCTATTTAGTAAAAATAGCGAATATTAGTAGAAATTGCTTACCTCCAAATTTCTTACCAGTCACCCTGTTTTCATGTGGAAGATTTTCATTCATGCGTGTATCCTATCTTCCGACTGTTCTGTTCGTAACACGGTAGCCAATTCTCTCTGTTCTTCTTCTCTTCCTCCTCCTCCTTCAAAAACAGGCAATGTGCCAATACGTGGAAGTGTAGAAGATGTTTCTTTTTACAATATTTAATTTTTGACGATTTGGGATTGATTGTTGAAGTTATCTCATGTAGTAGAAGAACATGGAAGTGGAAACTTCGTGTATTTAAAATTTTAACGATGGTAATAGCCCGCCGAGGAAACTCTTTAGATAATGATTATGTACCACCGAAAGTTAGGTTTAAAGTCGTAGAAATGCCATGTATCAGTTTAACGTCTGCAGTTTCGTACTTGATTAATAAATTTGCTGAGTTGAACGTAGGTTTATCCATGTTTTAGACAACGTTTCGGAAGAATTAAGACATGTGGAAAGTGTTTCTGTAGAAGAAATGCAGATATAGGCCTACATCAGGAACTAAATATAATGAGTATACGCGACAGGATTGCCCAATATCGCTAAAACGGTTGAAACATTGTTACCAAATGGATGATTGCTGCATCCCCAAGCAACTATTGAAAATTATCAGCCAACTATCGAATTGGACTACGGACGGAGGAGGTGTGGGATGTCCGAAGAAGCGTTGGAGTGACCGGCTCTAGTCTTTTAAAACTCGTAAGCGGCGGGTGATTTCTGTCAGGTAAATCGTATATTCGGACTGCCTCCGTCGTAGTGTTTTTCGCTTGATGTTTCGATCTCTAGAATCTGCGATCGTTTTCAGAAGCTGTGAGTGGCGGCGGTTAAAAGACCCTGTTGTTAGCTCTTTTAACCGCCGCTCACAGCTTCTGAGGGCAATACCAGACTCTAGGGGTCGACACGTCAAGCGAAAATATTACGACGGAGGCAGTCCGAGTAAAGGGTTTCAGTAGCGTATCTAAGGGGGTCCGGGGTCGGGTCGGCTTCATACAAAAGTAAAAACAAGTTAAGACTAATCAACATTTCTATCTTTAAAGTGGCTGAAAAACGCGTGATGACATCCAGAAATCAGTCACATTAAAGTAATCCCATTAACAAAAACACGCGTTATTGAAACATTGTTAAAAGATACTTATTGAATGAATTGATTTTCCTATATTTCTTATTTTAAACGTATATTCTAATTCTGTGTAATAAACCTGTTTGTGTATTTAAAAAAGAGCTACTACTATATTAGCGTACACAGCTGAAAAACAATAAAATATAACAGCCAAAATATTAAGTGATTAACAAAATTCATAACTTTTTCTACCCTCTTGGAGTGGGTAGGGTGGGTCCGGTCTCGTTCATACCCTCCGTAAATACGTCCCTGGAGGGTTTACCTGATAGCTCTAGTCTATCTACTTGGGACCGGAACAAACAATTTTTGGTTTAATCCTTGTTGAAGATGATTATGTTTCTTGTCATTTTACGTTTGAAGAGTGTTTTGTTGGGGACATACGATAATTTTCATATTTTTGGTAGGAGTAACTTTAGTGTTAAATTTTAGTCACTAATTTTTATGTACAATATTGTGATCATTTGTACTCTGAAGACTCTCCACATTTGCCGTGCACAACTAGTGTTTAGAATTCTTGTTCGGTGTCTTATCTGGACTCCGACATAATCTTTTAAACGCGTTTATTGAGGTTATCCTTGTCACTTTGTTCTTTATCAGTGCTCATTGACGTAGTTTCAAAGCTGACTGGCGTGTGTTTTCTGTTTTCAGATGGTTTGCAATGAGCGGCCGCGCAGTACACCTGAGTGTCGAAGCAACAGAACCTCTGTATCCTCGTGCTGCGATGAGTGTCATGGGGGAAGGCGTGCGTATCCGTGGACATTCACGAAGCGCCAGCCACGGCGGCGTCGGTGCCACCCTGTCGCCGGCCACGTCAGCCGGCGCCATCGGACGGCCGTCGGCGTTGAAAAACCGCGGCCACCAGCGGGCGTTCTCTCAGGGCATGATAGAGACTGAGGGCGGAGGTTTCGTGCGCGGACACAACCGGGTCGGTTCCAAGACCGATTTCATTCTGCCGCCGGGGCACCGCGACTCCGACGTCACCGTTAGCGCTGTGAAGAAAAGCGGCCACTCCAGGCAGGCGTCGCGGTCGGAGTCCATATACACGCTGCGACACAACGCGCCGCCGCCCAAGTGGAAACAGCTGCTGTGCTCCTTGATCCCGTGCAACAATCAAACGGAAGGCGACGAACCGCGGATACGGACCGTCGTTCCCAACCACTTAGTGCCACCGAAGACGCCGATGAAACTCCATCCGAACGGCAACAGGCCGGACAATCGCATACGTACCACCAAATACACCCTGTTGTCGTTCTTGCCCAAGAACCTGCTGGAACAGTTCCATCGCGTCGCCAATTTATACTTTATATTTATAGTGCTGTTGAATTGGTTCCCGTCGATTAACGCGTTCGGCAAAGAAATTGCCATGATCCCAGTGACATTTGTGCTAGGTGTGACTGCCGTTAAAGACTTATTCGAAGACCGCAGAAGACATGCCAGCGACAAACGGATTAATAATTCCACAGTGAGAGTGTATGTTAGGTGAGTTTATTTTTATTTATTTAGTTACTTATAGTTGTGTGTGTGTTGCTGGTAAACTTATATGTAGTTCATATTAGTTTAATTATATAAAGTTGTGCCTTATCAACCTTCAGGTTAATTTACACCCTATTATAAACCAGCTCATTTCCTAGATAAGTATGTACTTAGAAGATAAACACATTTATTCAAATGACCCTGAAATATTAACGATGACATTCTGTTATCTACCATGAATGGTGGTTTAGTGTTGACAGTAGTGTGGTGATAATATTACAAAAAAAAGTCAATAATTCAAAAACACATTTAACCATTATGTTTCAACTGATTATATTGTATGTATGTAGAACATTGTAGGAGGCTTAAAAAGCTTGTTTTGTTCAAAGATTGAGTGATATAGTAGTGTCAGTTCTCGTGAATGCTCTGTTATCATTTGTCAGAATAAGAACATTTTATGTATGATTGAACAGGCATATTAAAATGGGGATGTCCTGCGTGAATGTTTTTGGATAATCCTCATAACACAAACAGGGAAATTATATCGTGTCATAATGTGATTAAACAGTGAATTACACACACAATATATTTTATAATAAGTGGGTAACAAAGTGATTGCAAAGAATTGTTTAAAATATGTCAGTTTGAAATTGGTTTAGATTGATCCTACTATATTTTCTACTTCTTCACGTTATCCTTGTAAGTTGTTGCATCCATTGATCAGTGCTGAGCTGCCCTTCTTAATTTTGGACGCCCTAAATCCTTTTTATCATTCCTTCACAGTCTCTTATTCTCTTGACGATTCTGGTGTTGTTATTCTCCATACAATCAATATGTTCATTACAGTAGAATTTCCTGCTCATTACCCAGTTGTTTACAGACTTGATTTTCAATTCATTCATAGTCATCACACCCATGACTTTATTTTTTAACAGTCATACAAGCAGCCACCAATTTTGTTTGCAACGTTGGTTTGATGTATTAATTCACCTTTTATTGTTTTTCTAATAATAATCTCAATGTCTGTTCAGTATTGCTGCCATCTAACCTGATTTTGATATTCAGCATTCTTTGGATGTATATTTTCATTATTATTTGAATTTATGGAGGAGCAACAAAGTATACTACAAATAGTATTTGAGCTTATCTCATTGAGTGCTGTCTCATGTGCATAACTTGTTAAGTTTGATATTCTGCTATTCATGTTAATTTCCATATTTTACTTCTTCATCATCCACTTCTTGAGATTACTTCTTGATATTTTATCTACAGCAAGGTATAAAAGGCTAGGGTAGCTGGATAGATACACTGGAAAAGATTAGCTTCTTGTAACTAATCCTTTATATTTTAAAATACAAAAGCTTAGTTGAAGGAAGAGTCAAGAGGGAACCATCATGGAAAATCCAATGAGAAATCTCGAAATTTCAGTGATTACTCTAACCCGCTAGGTTCTTAGAACTTGTGAAAAAACGTAGTAAATTTTCTGGCATCTAGATTATAGATTGCCTTTCATATTATTCTTAAGGTGTTTTATTTTCTAAACAGACTTTTTAACCTCAGAGAAATGTACCATATAATGTACATTGAGGTTAATTGATTCCCAATCATCTGCTCTCTTCTGTGCAGTGATTCTCAAATTGACATTGACCCTGGGTGCTACAGAATTATTAGAGGATCAGATAATTTTAAACTGAAAATTATTTTTAAAATTAGAATAAAATATTAAAATGGATATATTGTAAGTAAAAAGTGTGAATAAAAACTATTTTTTGCAGCATGTAAAGTGCTGATTGCAGATTGTTTTTAGAAGTTTAATGAAGAAAGTTGTGTTAGTGGTTATAATCACAAACAGAATTATCACGGTTGCACACCACTATAGAAACATTATTCCGATTAGCGCTTTCAAGCTTCTCAGCTCATCGGAATAATTTTTCTATAGTGGTGTGCAACAGTGATAATTCTGTTTGAGATTGTTTTTAATAAACATTAGTCAAGGCAGAAGTTTTAATATAACAATATGATTAGAAACTAATAGTGTTTAGCGGTGCTACCATATTTCAGACAATTTGAGTGGGCACTGTCAAGTCAATAATCTTGGCAATGAAACATTGCTTGAGCTACCCTTTTAAAAAATTTAGTATTGCTCTTGAGAGTTGCCAGTGCCCACAACTGACAGATTGTCCTTTGTAGCATCGCAGACCTTCGTACAGGAACTGTGGAGTTTGCTTTGCATGCTCCCATTGTAGCCTATAACAACTGCAGACTGTAGTTCCAAGCATTTTGTTGTTGGCTATGTATTGTGTCATAACCGTATTAGTCTTGCAAGACCAACTCAGTATGTCGGGAAGGGAGCAGATATACATCTGTGACTGTATAGAACAGACTGGCTTATAAGTTGATGATAGTGGTAGAATTAATTAAAAAATATGTAATTAAAAACTCCATTTTCCAGTCGTTCTATCATTCAACTACCTGGATCTTGTAGGCTTATACTGAAGTACATATAGTTAAATATTTATTCATGCACTTATTCAAAGGTAATACATTATTGCTTTGTGTAATAATTGTAATTATGTCAAGTTAATGAAGCTAATTATATATGAAATAGCCTGTTACACAACTATAATTTATCCATGTAGGCCTTGTCTGCTCTGTAATATACTACAATAAAGACAACATAATGTATTTGTAATTAAAGTTATCAGGTCTTGATACAAAACTAAAATGAAGTGTGAATGTGTGTGCATGTAAATACGTGCATGCTGAACTATCCAGTTACTAGTATAATAAATAACTCTTCAGGTACAGTTTAAAATAATTTTTATTATGTTTGTATAAATTCGGTACAAGTGTTTACATTTTCAGAGGATCTGATCGAGGAACCCTCTGATCTCATATTCCTAAACCCTTATTGTAAACCCACCCACATTTGTTGTAAAAGAAATGAAGAACTTTTCTATTATTATTAATTCGGGATCAAAACCTCCTACAACATTGTTTGATGCCTAATCTCCATTGCTGTCTATCATTGCAGTTTTCATCATTTAGTCCCCTATCGCTCATTGATCTTCTTATGCCCTCTATCCATGTTTTCTTGGCCTTCCTTTCTTTCTGTAGAGCTTTTCTTTAAATGAAAATTGTGGACAGAGATATGGAATTATGAGAATAATACTATTAAAAAAATAATTGCCATTTCTTTTAAGTAAATGCAATGTGCCACTAAAGTTTGTTTCAGTTTCTAGGTTTAATTTGTTCTTCATTTATTTAAAGTGGTTTAGAGGAATTTCTTTTTAAATTTTCAATGACATTCCCTGCGCTTAAGAAAAAACGCCTTTAAGCGTTTTAAAGGGCTTAATAAAAAATTCACAAGTTGTCACTTTTTTGGCGCAGTTACCGCTGTCTTTAGCGTGAACAGTTGATGATCTAGCGTAAATATAGTAAGTACTGCCAAACAATTCTACCTAGAAATAATTTAAAGAATGGGATGTTTATATCTTGTGAAACCATTATTTTCAAAATTTTGTTGTTCTGACCATGTGCTTTCTTTTTCCACATGGGTCTTCTCTTTTGTAACCCTAAACCGTACATAGAAAGGCCATTTTACAGGTATGAAATATATAATGTTTAAATACATACCATCCCTTTAAAATATATATAATGTTGATAACACTGTATAGAGAAATCAGCTGATTAAAGATGATTGTACAAGTGAGATCATGTTTTAAAGTTAGTTTGGTAAGGTAGCATTGAGTTTTATCATTATAGTTTGTATGGAAACCTTTTGTGGAGTTTTTGGATATTTTGTTTCAATTTTTTGTTGACTTGTTACTTTCTGTTTTTTTAATCATTTTGACTACGGGCAAGATAAGTGATATTTCTCCTAAGAATAAGTGGTTCTGGTTACGTGCCTTCACCAAGAAAAATGTTATGTGCAACAAATATGAGGGCATACAACAAATAACATTTGTGTGTAGACAGAAGAATATTTTGTGTGTGTACATGTGTATGTGTGTACTTAACATGTTTAATAAGAGGTTGACTGTATTCATCAGTCACTCAACTCTTCATCAGTGCTTCTCACAAACTGATATGCCTTCTTCTGATATATCGAAAGTGTGACTTCATCATAATAACATATCGGAAAGTAAAAAGTGTCCTACGATATATGACTGTATATGTAAAAACAAGTATTAGTTTTTGTGTGTTTAGTCATGTATGTTGTTGCAGTATGAAATTAGGCACAGTATGTGCTGTACATTCATGACTTTACTACAAAAGAAGAATTTCAGATCTGATGACTAATTGAATTTTTTACCTTTATCTAATTGATTGTGCATTGTTCTTACTCCTTTTGGTCAGGTACGCCTCTTCTTTACCATAGTAGCTGTGACTTTAGCTCTTTTCGAGGATGGTATGTAGGGAGGCAACAGCAGTTGGTTTATCCCAAACTTGTGTACTCATTTTAAAGCCATTTCTGATGGCTCCTCTGTTCTCCTTTGCAAAATGAATAAGTTTTCTTTCCATTCTTGGACTTCTGACCACTTTTTCCTTCTCAACAGGATATGTGTTCACTTCCAGAATCGAAAGTCTTCTACAATCTATACCCAAATGTTTGTAAAATTTGTAATTTCACTGCTGTTTCTGTTCATCACTCCAGTGCTTCTTCGGATGTCCCACACCTCTCCATTCTTTCTGTTTATAATTCCATAGGTATTTGGGGATGCGGGAGTCATCCATTCGGTTAAGGTGTTCCAACTATTTTAGCTGGTATACCCAGCTGGAGTTGTTTATCTAGTTTATCTGCTTGGGGCCGGAACAAACCATTTTTAGTTTAATGCTGGTTGAAGATGATGATGGTGGTGATTTCTGTTTGTTTATATTGAATTATTTTTTTGCAGAAGACACTTAGCCAGAACCACTTATCCAGAACCACACTTAGCCAGAAGGATCATTTGTCTTGTCTATATTTAAAAACTTGTCAAAAGACAAACAAAATGTCAGTTAAACTAATAAGTTGCAATACATTATCTCAAAACTATACAATCTGCAGAAATATTCTCCAGGTAAACTGTAATAACATAAAATAATACCACGTTACCAAAATATAAAATAATTTCAATTTTAAAAGTATCTGCAAATTTGTTTATGCAGAGTACTCAACTTGCTATATTTCAGAACAGATTACTGAAATATTAAAAACAAAATCCTCAAGACCATTCTTAAAGAAGGAAAAATGAATTATAACAACAAATTTAACTAATTATGAATATTAATTTTAGTGTAATTTGTATTTATTTAGAAAAAGAAACAAAAAGTAAAACGATAACAATAATTCTAATAATTTTCGCCCCTCTATACTTAGTGCTTAGTGCTAAGTGGTCGTGGTTAATGATTTTTCAGTTCTGATGTATTCCGCATTGTTCCATCCACATGTATGGATTTTGAAGTCTCAAAGAAATTGGAATAACTTCAGATTTTTATTAAATCTTATGACCAATATCTTGTGACAGTTTTGTTTCACTGAACAGTCTCGTTCGTATCTTTGGACTCATTAAGTGTTACTTCTGTCCCTTTATCTGGGTTTTCCCTTTATTTAAAGGGAAAAGTAAGAATGACAGCATTACAAAGTGACTTTGGTAAATTCTGTTGTTTAGTGTAAGTTAATAATAATAATACATTGGAGTTGAGTACTGTAGGTAGAAGTTTTCTGATTGTATGGGTTTTGTGAAGGTGGCTAGATCCTTCTTACTTCCTTATTGCATAGTATTATGTCAAGGAAAACATATAGAATAAGGAAAGTATAGTTGGGCGGGTAGAGGTTTTTGAGTAACACTGGAGCTGATTCACAAGTTAAGGCTAGCTTGTTACTATATTCAGGTAGATGCATTTACCGGCAAGCAGTCTCGAGGTCGCGGAGGTTAATCGCCACATCGTTTCACGATCTGGAACTATGGGAGAATTTGACACACCTGCCAAGCAAGCGGGTAGGAAAAGGGTTAATCGCAAGGAAAAGTCTTGACTAAATTACCACACCGCGACCGCGCAGGAAGGTAACTGACCTACGCCCTGCGGAAATGTTTTAGAGGAAATATTTGACCATTTACGTATCCATAGTTTTTGCATACAAAATATAATTTCGTTTAATTTGTAACAGCACAGAAACTCACCAACGGTATGTAAAGATGAAATCTACATCCAAATGTGTTTGTCGTTGGCCAATCTATGCTCACAGCGTTATGAATGCCAGCCTCAAAGTCGACCACGATTTGGATTTGCTTCAACGTTCCATCGCCTACGAGGGTCAGTTGAAAAGTTCGCGGAGCGACATGTATAACTCAGTGGTAGAACTAAAATCTTCGTGTGCTGCGAGACATATATTTCGCGTGAACACCTGTTAATTTCCAGATACATCTGTCAATTTATTCACGTTTTACCAGCTGTTTGAAATTTTCCTGTCTCGCGTGTTTTTAAAATGCACAAAATCAAACATCGTGTTATGATGAATTCTTTTTTCAAAATGTTTTAGCACCAATGGAAAATCAAAACGAAATTGTAAATGTTTTAGGTAAGCGGAGCACACTCGAGTTTAAACGTGGTGGTCGTACAAGCACTGAAGACTCTTCTAGCAGTGAACGTCCAAAAAGTGCAACAACAAAATTACATTATTGAAAAAATTTCGTAGGGTGTTGGAAGACCGCAGATTGAGAAGTGGATGACGTTACTGAAATCATAGGCATCTCATGTGAGCATGTGCATGTACTCAAGAACCTGGTGTGAAAAAGCGTTGTGGAAGATGGCTGCCGCATCTGGAGTTGTTGCATTTTTTGGGCGTCCAGTGCGACCACGTTTAAACTAAAGCGCCTACTTACAAATCGTTGGTTTTGAAGTGGCAGCATTTCCTGACACATTTACAGTTTCGTTTTGAATTTTCGTTGGCGCTAAACAATTTTTAACAAAGAATCATACCACAGTGTTTGATTTTGCCCGTTTTTCAAAACGACATTTACGTCAATTTTAAACAGTTTTTAAACAATGAATAAATTGATGGATAGATTTGGAAATTAACAGGAGTTCACATAAAATACAAATCTTGCAGCACACGACAAATTTTAGTTTTACCGCTAAGCTACAGTTATCGCTCCGCCAACTTTTCAAACTACCCTCGTATTATGACTTTCATCTGCTAAAAAATTATCTTGTTAGTTTGCTGTTTTTTGGCTGGAAGTAGACAAAACAGGAGGTAAACATAACAAGAGTTTTACACCATGAAAGTTGTGAACAGCTGTTTGAAAAAGTTACAGCAATACTCGAAAGTGCCATTCATCAGACCTATAGTACTTTTCTTTAAAGCATCAATATTGGTGTGGCATTTCGTGGTCGTTTTCAACGAAATAATCTCCATTTTTGTGTAGTCAACACACACCAGTTCTCAAGGTCATTTTCCTCCCGTCGCGTTTATGGTGTGGTAGTTTACTCATGTTCATCCTTTCCGATCTGACCCTTTTTCACTTGTTTGTCGGCGTGGCAATCGCTTATTTTTCTAGACCCCAGTACGAGTAACACTGATTCATAAGTTAAGACTAGCATGTTACTATATTCAGCTAGATTACATTATCAGCTAGCAGTCTGGAGGCTAATTAGACATCATATATAGGAGAGAGAGAGAGATTGCAAATCTAACATTGTATATGAAAGTAAAATATACAAAATAGATTGTACCAAAACAGTTTTTACATGGAAGGAGCCAAGAATAGCTTTCTGATAGATTCACTGAACACAGAAGTGCTTATTTGAAGCTGTACATTTTTTAATTTAGCCACACACTCAGGAATAATATATATTAATTAAAAAAAAAAACGAGATCTCATTAGTGCCTTTACAGCATTAGAGGAAGCCTCAAGTAAAATTGGACTTCAGATAAACTTGGAGAAAACAAAATATATGTATGCTGCCAACAAACTACCATTAAACCCAACCCTTCAAAACCATGAAATAGGCACAAAAAATATATAGGCAGTAAAAAACTTCATATATCTTGGCTCCCAGATAAACAGCACTAACGACATCAACACTGAAATAAGACGAAGAATATATCTCGCAAATAAAACATATTATGGATTAAAAAGGCACCATTATAGGTTTAATGGTAGTTTGTTGGCAGCATACATATATTTTGTTTTCTCCAAGTTTATCTGCAGTCCAATTTTGACATCTAGCTTCATCTCAAGAAGCACGAAATGCAAAATCTACAAAACACTTATCAGGCCAGTGCTGACATGTGTTTCAGAAACCTGGACAGTGACAAAGAATAGCGAGAGACTTCTAGGTTGCTGTGAAAGACGGATTCTAAGAACAATATTATTTAGAGGAGTACAAGAAAATGGAATGTGGCGCAGGCGCTATAATTATGAACTATACAATCTTTACAAAGAGCAAGCTAATCAAAATACACAGGGTGAGGTGGGTTGGACAAATAGAGAGAATGGAGGAAGGACAGCCTACGAAACATATTTTCTACCAGAAACCAGTGGGTAGTAGAAAAAGGGGATGACCCCGAATTAAAGTCAAAAACCAGATAGAGGACGACCTTGGAAAGCTGAACATACGAAACTGGAAAGCAAAGGATGCAATAGGGAGGAATGGAATCGACTCTTGGAGCAGGCCAAGACCCACCAAGGGTTGTAGAGCCACGGTTGACGATGATGGCATTGTTCAAAACGTTAAGTTGATTTTTTAAAAATGTGTAAAAAGGCTACAAATGAACACGGAAACTTAAATTTATTCTTAAACATGATGTTCACAAACAGTAATTAAATAACAAATGGAAGTACGTGTAAAAGCTCATGTTCTTCAAGATCTTATACATAAATGGATGTATAAGATCTTCTAATAAATAAAAATAAAACAAGTAAAACATTTAATATAACTGTCAAAACAGTGATCACACATGGAAGGAGGTGGAGAGTTTGTGTCATAATACTGTACATTTTTCGGGAAAGTAGATTTATTTCAGTATACGGTTTTTGACAAAACTCTTCCATCAATAAAGAGAGAGGTAGTATGAATAAAATACAGCGTATAATAGAACTTAACGTTATTGTTGTAACTGCCTACGTGTTGATGTAATTCGCATGTGTTGTTTAGACAAGTGTTACAGTGGTTTGTAAAAACGCCTTGGAACATGTTTGTGTATACTGTACTTGCTGATTACAGCATTGTGCGACAGTGTATCTTGGTTGGAGGCTTGCTGTTATTTGCAAATAAGTACAGTAATGATGAGCAGAAAGAAAAACGGACGTGACAATAATTGCAGTTGAAACAGGAGAAATCTGTAACAATAACGGGAACATAAAGAGACAAAAAATGATCAGAGGATTTTGAGACATTGGTGAGTATTCAATCTGTGGATGTAAAATTTTGGAACTTTGTATGCGAAATTTGGATGTGAAGTTTATAAACAAAAACGATAAAAACCAAGTGCGTGCAGTGGAGTTGAATTACTAGTACAGATAAGCTTGAATTTCAAGGATGGGACACCGAGGAAACCAGGAAGTCTGAGATATCGTGGCAATTTCCTGGGGAGACGGTACCTCCAAAACAACTTAGGTGAAGATGAATAATAAAAAAAATGGCCAAATGGATAATTAAACAAATCTGGGAATAGATGCCAAATAGAAGGGGATGTTTAAAATTGTCGTGAAAAGCTGTCGTCTAAGACCACTTCCAGATGATGGACAGTAAAATATGACCAAATGAATAATTTAAAAAATCTGGGAATAGATGCCAGGTGGAAGGAAGAGGAGGGGTGTTCAAAAATATCGTCGACAGTTGACGTCAAAGACATATCCGTGACAAATAAGATTGTGTCCGACACTACAAGAGTGACTGGGATGACTAGCCAAACACACCCCCCACATTTTTTGTACCTTGACGCAACGTTAACTTCGGTTTAAAAAGATTATACCTACTTTGTTGTTATTTGTTTCATATGAAGATAATTACTATTTTCTAATTCACTGCAAATATTTGGTAGGTAAACGTATCTTATAGAAACTGTTCCAAGTTATTAGCACAAACTGTGTTTCCTTCCGTAGAATTCGTACCGATTTCTGTGTGTCAGACAGCCGCCACCTTCTTCCCCCACCCTTCCTACGGATTCGTCTCTACCTCCTTAGTTCCATCTCCGTTTTGAAGTGTGTGCGTATGTTATACAGTGCTTATCTTCGTGGCTTTATTTCTATGTGATTATGTCCCCGCTTGGCATTATTTGTATTATGTCATATATCTAGTGATCCGTGTGACCTTTGCGTGTACCGCGCATGACTGTTTACAGTTTGTTTGATATCTACTAAGTGACAGAATTTAATAGTACCTAAGGGGTAAGAGATTAAGCAGGCTGTGTCGTCAGAAGCAACTAACTGTAAGTAGTACTGAAGGGCTGGTTCTGTGAATTACTGAACAGGAAGCGGAGTAAGGAAAACGATCACAGGTTTTGAGAACAATGAAATGTGTTGTCCACTCTGTCCTTGAATGTTTGCTATAGCAAGAACTGTCATATTTATGTTTAAATAATGAACACAAGGAAAACATAAGAATTTTCAAGGCCAGATGCAAACAATCATATTATTGCTGTTAACAATGTTTTTATAATTTAGTTTCCCATATTTTTGGTTTGACATTTTATGTGACATATCGTACATAATACTGGAGAGTGTATTTGTATTTTGTGCTTCCTGTTTGGACTGAATGACGTTACCGCTTTGTAGCTCATCGTTCGTATAATCAGATTAGTTCGTTTAAGAAAAGAAAGAGATACTCATGTATCTTTAAATACAAAAACTATACATTGTGTATTATTAAAATGAGAAATTACCGGGTTGTTGGGCAGTGGTCGATTACCGGGTTGTTGGGCAGTGGTCGATTACCGGGTTGTTGGGCAGTGGTCGATTTCTTAAATTTCTGTTCATTTTAAACGTTTCGGCCACACCTCCGGAAGCCTTCTTCAGTAGAATAGCGTTCAAAGCTATAGTAACCTGAACGCATTTTATTCCCTGTACTGTGAGGTGTGTTCGGCTCACCATCCATTTGAACACTATTCTACTGAAGATGCCCTCCAGACATGTGACCGAAACGTTTAGAATGAACCGAAACGTAAACAACGGAACACGGCCCAACAGCCTGGTAATGTTGACTCCGGCCGCGATAAGTCGTCGTAATAGAGAAACATTCTGGGCCGTCGTGTCACATTAGCTTAGCGTAAGTGTCGTTATACATAATTAAGGGCTGTTTAACGATTCATTATAAAAATAATACATAAGTAGATTATACAATTGAATGTATTAATTTATTTAATTAAAATATAAAATTAATGTATCAGAGTACCTCTGATATCTGTTTGTATAGCATACAATTTAAGTGTCTGTTCAATTCATAAAATTTAATTTTGAAAATTCGCAGTTGAGATAGAGTACGTCTATGCCTTAGTTTACGTCATCTTTCTTAGTTTTAAAGACATTCGCAGTTGAGATAGAGTACGTCTATGCCTTAGTTTACGTCATCTTTCTTAGTTTTAAAGACATTCGTTTCGTTCTCTTAAAGAAGTGTGCTATGTCTTTTGGTACCCTTTCGTCCGCACTAAAGTATCTTCGAAGTCTTCTCCTCGTTCCTCATCCAGTTGCGGTAGTGTTCATAGCTGTCACGACTGCATTGGATGAAGGTCTGAACTTAGTAGCTGTCCAAACGGTGCTTCGGGAAAAGTTGTTGGGCAATCGGACTGACAGCGTCGTTTTTATCACGAGTCTACTGTGATTGGCCACCAATCTACGAGTGCCAGCTCCGCTCAGATTATGAGCAATGCATTTCTGCGATCATTCGTGTATTCACATCGATGTAGTTTCGTCACCACTGCTTCTTAAACAAAGCACCAGTTTCTTTATCGACTGTCCCTGTCCGGATTTTCATTTTAGATAACGATTATTTTACAAAAAATTTAAGCAGGAAAACATGCAGAAATACAGGAATATGCAGAAATGTTCACGTATTTGGTGAACGGAATATGAGTTTGATGGTAATTTTAATAGTAGACCTTCGTATTAATTGTGCTACGTGGCTTTAGCTCGTATACTTTGGATTTGTTTTAACTGCCCAGTGAGTCCATAGGATTGTTTCATAAATTATGTATGTATTTTTTCACTTAGATTTGTATTGTGTATGTATGATGGTCGAAACTCTTCGAGGGAGAATCGAGGTCATGGAATCTACGCGGAATGCGTTACAAGATACACAGCGGCTCCCGGCCATAACGGACTGATGACTAACAGCTAGCTATTGGCGACTCGATTCATCTATTTTTCCGCACACTGACTGGAGCGCGCGTGCACATGTCTCCGAGGAGAATTTTTTGGCTGAGGTCAGAATAATTCCCCGGGGAATTCAGGCTTATCTTTATCGGTCTTCGCCGTGATTACTACGTCTCGACGTTCAATGGCTCTGCGTACAGTTATTGAACCCATACGAACTCACTGTCGGATGTTTAATTTTCTTCGTTCCACTTGTCCGTTAGGATTATCAATCAGCTCAATACCTTTCATTGCATATGAAGTGTTCCACATAGTCGTTCTTTTTTTTTTTTACTTTGTTTTGATGTAGTAATTACTGCTTTTTCTTCTAAGTTTAATGTGCACAGCATTTTTTTTTCATTTATTTTGGGTCTGTGCATTTCAGGATCCACGGAGTTGTAAATGGCTGAGTTGGTACCATTGCTCAGAGGGGGGGTATATTCATTAGTTGTACACTTAGTGTCCAGGTTTTAATTCCTACGAGAAATGCGCTCGTAGGGTACGCGTAGAGTGCAAGCAGGTTTTCAAGTTCCGCCAATCGGTGCCAACCGGCGCGATAGATAGTCAGACACTTTGGTTAGACAAGAGCGCGTATAGTGGCAACAGGTAGCGGTACACGCGTGCAGGTTGTCTGAGTCAGACAGTTTACCGGAATGAAATGTTCATTCTGGTTTCAGAAACCAGCGCGAGTCGGTGTCCTCTGCTCGTGTTTGTTTTATTCGTTTGAGTTATGTTTCATACGCGCATCCGTAATAGATCTGGAGACACTGATATCTAAAGTTTTAATGAAATTTGAGATAATAGACTCAAGGAATATTCCAACCGGGTCATTGCAGATGTCAGGTGGCGAGATACAGGAAAGAAAATGGGTGTTGCAGGGAAGCTGCTAAAGATTAATTTCATCGACACTACTTCTCTCTTGTTCCAGTTTTAAGGTAACAGCGCTGTCCCGTATAATTCATTGTATCAACCATACATGAATTTTGATGTAGTACTAGTAGGTGTAATGATTACGTGACGAATAAACGCCTAACAACGGACGACGGCTTTAACACCTGGAATGCAAAAGGAGAGACGAAAATTAAATTCCGACCGTGAAAAACTAAGGAGGCTGAAAATTGTAGCCCTGTATCACCTAATCATATTTTCTTTATCAACGTTTGTTTCGCGCGTTTCTCTGTAACGGACTGACGAGCCGCCCACTTGCGATTATCAGCACTTAACGACTGATACGAAGTGCAACTGACATACGGTGAAGTAACATCGTGTTATGCACTTTTCTATAGAAACAGCGATAGTGTAAAGCTGCTGCTGGATTTCCAGGATGTTTACACGATAACAAGTCAATTATAGAGTTTCTGTTGCCGTTTTGTTGTATACATTATCGACGATTTAAATAAACACGTCTGTGATAAAATTGTTGGGGTAAATATGTTGCTAATTATAGAATTCGCTGTAATTAACGTTAGGCGAAGAACATGTGTGTGTTGAGCTGTGTTTGTTAATATCGATATTATAAACTTCCTTATGCGGTCTTATGGAAATAAACAAAGTGGCACCAATTTCCAGAGAGCTAGTTTGAAAAATCGTCTTCGGATGCCAGGGAAATAGCCAAGGAAAGAAGGAACGATCGATATGTACAGGCGACCAGACATAATTATAAATCTAGGTGGCATCCGGAAGACGAGAGTAAGTTTAATCGAAATGATAACCAACGAAATCGATTAATATTTTCTCTTTTTTCTTTCTATACTGTCTTTGTAGTGAAGGTTGGCAATCGATACAGCGAATTAGTTTCTGAATGAATCCATGTCATCATTCCGTTCAGCTACGATATTGTAGTCTTCCGAGTATTCTCCTTCGTTCCGCCTCGCTTGTTACGAACGCCCGTGCAAGATTATACTTTTCATTACCCGGATAGCTGTATTTACCAATAATACAACTTGCTTCACTGTTCGTACTTTGGTCGGGAAGTCTTCAGATTTCAAGTAGCCTACGCGGCCTTTAATTCATTTATCAGGTGGCCAAATTTCCATTCCGTACCCACCACTGAAAAACACGTGAATACGCAAATTGAAGAATTCGTTCGAAATTTGAAGCACAGAAACAATTGTCTAAGGTCCTGGAGAGTTAAAAAGTCTGACGAGCCTCTTGTCAGTTCTAAGTTTGTGTTTATTCTAACAGTAGAATCCAATTAGTTCGAATTCCTGGCCACCTGGTACAGGTGTCGCATAGAATAGCCTAAGTAGTCGATAAACCGTGTATTGGAATGCTGTCGGATATATTAATGATTTTACAACAAATTGCACTATTTTGATTTTAATACAGTTTATGTAAAAGAAAAAACAAATTACTCTGTCTCGAATGTAAATTAAAATAAATTTTATATAATCTAAATACATCATTTTTTTAAAGTTCTTTTCTCTCTTTTGTTTAATAAGTTTATTAGTTTATAAAAAAATAAATAAAGCTATTTCCCGTTCAGGGTTGTTCTCGGGTTATAACAGTTACACAAATCGCAGTTAATTAATTTTCACCGTATTGATTTTTTTCTACTGCAATTTTGTGTATTTGGCGTATATTACACATAAATCCAGCAGACTTGAAGTGTCTCGAAACCCTATACGGAAATCTACTACTTTCCTGGATTAGCACTTTTAAAAAAAAATTTAAGATTTAACAGTAGTTAGTGAACATTTTTAACCTGCGTTCTTACGCCTAATAGACCGAACGTCTAAACTATTACATACCGTCCACACGCTTCCGAATTCACAGCGAGACTGACTGTTCAACAAGAAATTAGAATTCGAATGAAAATTTGCCCGAATTCTTTACGCTGATAGGTTTATTCGTAACCCTTCTCTGCTTTTTGTGTGATATTTCTTATCACATGCACTGAGAGTTACTGTTAAATATTTATATCGGAACACCGTCTCAAATAGTTGTCAGTTTATAATACAATATGACGCTCATTTTGTGAGAAGATAATTTAATAATAATGGCGCCTTTTTGTACTATCGAAGTAAGTAAATTAGATGGTAGGTAGGGCAGGCTGCCTTATGTCAGTTGTTCTGTGTGTCAGCAATACGGTACAGCCGCCCCATTGTTACCCCAGGATGTTATCCCAGGTATTCATTTTTACACAGGCTGAGTCGAATTGTGAAGTGAAAGACGCACCTTGATTTATGATGCGCTCAGGAATCGTACCCTGAATCTGTAGATCAGTAGTCAGGCGCCACATTCTACTAAGCCATTGCAAGAAGTTAATTTAATCGATTATGATAAAAATGTTTTAGTGTCTGTTTGTGAAATGCAGTTGTCCCTTTCTCTTCAGCCGATTGTTCCTCACTCACACAAGTGCGTGCGCGCGTGCGGTCCGATATAGTTTTTATGTGTCGCATGTTTATTAATAGAGTTTGACTCGCCGGCCGCGTTTGTACGAGAGCAATCGCGTATCTGTCATACAGCGTGTGAATCATGCTTCAAAGAGATTGACGCGAACGAATAATAGATAACGCAAAAAAGCGATGAGATTTTTGTGTTGGTAAAAAGTTTATAATATCTTTTGCAGGTTTCGTCACGTCTCGCTTTTGACGAGAAATACAAAATACGCGTGTGGCTGTATTAGCGCGAGGCCGTTGCGTAGCGTCTGTTAATTAGACAAAAAATAGTTCATGAAGAGTCGGTTCTTCGGCGCTTCATTTACGGAGGGAATGTTTTCCGTTTGACGACGAGGTAGATTTTAAGGCCCTCTAGTTTTTGCACCCATCTAAAAGTGGAATGAATCGACTGTGCTGTTTTTATTTCTTATTGCTGACAAAAGTGATAAGTGAAATCAGCGTACAGCGAAATTTGTCAGGTAACAAATTTCCTGATACTCTTACATAAGTTTTAATAGAAAAATATTTTTTTTTACATGTAGCTAAACACAGGTGTTAATTTTTGAGAGGTTACACCGTGTTTTCACAGTAGTTAGCTGTTGAAATGACTCTATTCTTGAAGCTTCTCCTTTTTACCTATGAGAAGACGTTTATGGTATATTAAATTTAAAAAAATTATCTCGATAAATGTTACAGGAAAACAGTATTTTATATCCAAACACTCACGATCAGTAAGGCCTCTATGCCCGCATTGCCTTCTTCATTTTCTTCTTCGATGCTGTTTTCGGTATATCTCATTTCCTTCAGTTTTTGTAGGTTACCTATTAATTTATCTTCTTAGGCCATTTTTCGTTTGATAAGGTCAGAAGTCCGTACCATTTTAACCTCTTTACGTCTCGATTGATTCCAGACTCTCATTTTAATTCCCATTCTACTCCGCGTGTCTGATTCCTGACTGTATCTTGTCCTTTCAGTCTACAGCACTTTCTTCAGTAATCCCCAACTTGGATTCTGGACCTTTTTCGCTTTAGCTTCCCATGCCCCTATACCGTATTTGCGAATATTTTCTATTATTTACTTTCTGTGAAGCTGTAGTTTTACTTTATTTATCATCTTCACACGCGGTAATAGCCTCAATCTACTGGATATTCTTCATGCCTACCCCCATTTTTCCTTATCGTTAAACAGGGCCCCAAGGCCGTGTTTAATATAGTTTTCCCAATAAAACGTTATTTTTTCGAATATTGTTTTGCTTAGCATGCTTTTTGTGTAATTCGCGCATGAAAATTAATAATTGTCTGAAATATAGGATGCATTTTATTTTTAGATTTTCACTTCCGGAGTTTAATTTTCGCTTTGAAAAGGATAGTCAGTTGTTCTTCTTTAGCCAGACGTTTCGGTGGATATGCGGTAATCTATCTTCAATCGATCAGAATCAAGAACCGCACATGTAATTGGTAAAATAATTTTAAATTGACTGCTTGAAAGAAAATAATGGGAACACGGAGTGATTTACAAAGCAGTTCATTCGGTAGTATTTCATATAAAAAACAGTGGGAACAACATGAAAAGGGTGAGAAATTTTGAATACTCGGGAGTGAATCTGTGGGGACGAAGAATCAGAGATACGAAGACGACTGACCCAGGCGAAATATGAAGAATCTATATTTTTCTGTTTATATTTTGGTCTCGAGATGTCCACCCGAACAATAAAATCAGAATCTACAAATACAGTATATTGTATATTATAGTAAGGCCAATAACAACGCATATGAATATGAAATTTCGTTGTTGACTCATAAAATTTTAAATTGAATCAGTGCTTTTACAAGAAGATTGTAAGAAGAATATTTGGTTTAAAAGAGGGTGCGATTATAAATTATTTAAACAATCAAAGAGCCGTCCCCCGTATCGAAATTTGTGAGACTACAAAGATTCCGCTGGACTCTTGAGGAGGAAAGACGAGATGCAAGAGTCTTGAATAGAAAAGACAAGGGTGCAAAGAGGTTTTTTGGTGTGTGGGGAGACAATATATGCGTGAATCCAAAATTTAAGAGAGTAGACAAGTGAAGACAAGGAAGTCCTCAGAAGGAATGGCAGATAAATGTTCCTGAGGAACCGACTTTAACTTTTTAACGTTTCTAACAATCTTCGCAAGAGATGCTGTGGATAGAAACTTGTGGAAACATTACTTAAAGGCCAGGGTCCGGGGCGGACTTGAGCGCCGTAAGAAGAAGACGACATAATTCTACCTAATTCTATGTGAGGTAGTTTCTTTTTAAACGACATTTTCCTGTTTATTATCGTCTTTACAGTCAAGAAAGCTTTGGTTTGTAGTTAGTCTTTTATGAGACGCAAATGGTAAGTTTATTAACCATCAGTATTTCTGATTTTCTGTGTCAGGGTGTATTGCGTGTCAGGGCTTCCGGCTTGGCGTCACCGAGCTGGGTGGATTCTGTGACAGTTTAATAAACAACAATTTTACTAATATCACCCCCAAACGTTACCCCCATTTTTACCATTGCGGATGCCTCGTCAAGAATGGGCGAGACGTTCTGTAGCAGTAATATCACTAAAGCACGGTAGTCAACTAAAAAAGTTAAAAATTCCGACCACAGAAGTCTACTAGTGAAAATGTCAAGATTGTCTTCATACCGTACTAACTCAGGAAGAGAAGTGTGGGCGTTGAGGGAAGATCTTAAGAGGATGCTACTGGCCGTTGGTGTGGATTGCCTTTGAAGAAGTGTTCTAGTGCCCTAATTGAACGAGTCCCCGTTGAGGAAATCACAAGAAGAACGGAAGCAATAATAGACAGAACAGAAGTCATAGGTTCTAAAAATGGTTTGGAGATCTGTAAGAAAGCTGGATTGAAGATGGTCGAAAAGATTATTGCTACGGATGCCGCCAGGAAGAATAAAAAGGAAACGTCGACGCAAATTCTGGTTTGAGGACTATGCCGGAAAGTAATTTGGGCGAAGAAAGTAACTTATGACAGGGAAGCTTGGCGGAAGTGGTTGTATAGACACAGTTTGTTATGTGATTAATTTATTTTATACTGTACATAATTAATCTGTACAATAACCGCAGACGAGAACGTTAATCGGCGGAGGATATCCTCAAGGAAATTGTACGCGTGTCCTGAAAATTGTACGTTATTTTCTTTGGCATAACGAGAGACGTGTAACTATAGTGAAGCTATACATTTCTGTTGCGTAAATAAGGTGTTCACTGGCAGACCGGTTGGGAGTTGCTTTGATCAGCTGTTTGTATAGCGTGGGTGGTATAAAGTAACACGCGATGACTTTAAGAGATTTTGATTACCACTTGCTGTATTATGTGGCTTTCGTTAAAGTAGGTCAGACAAGTATTGAAAGTAACTGCATGATTGACGCTTATCGCATCGCTTTTGCGAATGGAGTCTTCAGAAATGGAGGGACTGACTAGTGTCAACGCCGCGATTGTCTCACAGTCAGATACGTGATGACAGCAGTCAATGAGGCGTTGAAAGGGATAATTCATTATTCATATTTATGTTTGCCCAGTTGAATACAATATATTAACGTAGCCTACGTGAGTATCGCTTCAGTCGCTGTTCGTTGTTGTTTAATTCAATATACATTTTTCTGAACCTGCTTCGTGGTGTCATTCCAGCTGTATTTTCATTTTTATGTTTTCATTTGACCTGTAGCCGTTACAAGACGACAGTGGTAGATCTGTAATCCACAAAGTTCCGCAAATTCGCACACACGCAAACTGGACGAAGTGGTCCCTTGGTGAGAAGTGGACTTCTTTGTTGTCTGGAACACCGTGAGACGCCTGGCAGTTTATGGATGAGTAGCGGGGGGTTACCACCAACCCCCTCAAAGCTCGGCTAAACAGTACTTTTTTTGGGCCAACGACGTGACACGCGCAGACGTCTCCGCCATGTTTCGAGTTAAAGGGATCGATTCAATACGCTGTACCGGATTTAAGCCCGTTACATCAAAATAGTTCCTACTTAGACAGAATCACAAGGTAGAAGCCCGCATAGAACTTGCAGACCGTTTCTATCGCCCCACAATTTGTTCAGTCCAAAACGTCAGTGAGTACTGGAAGCCAAGAGATCTCAAGAGCCACTAGAGTCTGTAGTGGTCACGACTGAAAAATAGAAAAACGATATCATACAGAATAGTATGTGCAGAGGAGACCCGGACTACCTTTGACAGTAACATAAATTCACGTACAAGATTTGTGAGGACCAGTGACGTAAGGAGGGGAATTTACAAACAAAGAATTTTTACAAAAAAGAAAAGACAGCTTCGAAAATCCGAAGTAAAACGAAATATATAAAAACACAAGCGCTGCCGATATGTATTTTCCGTCTATTTTGCACTCGTAAAGTTAGGTGGCTGAAAGTCCAAAGATCTCACGACTTCAGTAAAAAAAAAATTGAAAGCACAACTAGTGACACTCAGGAGACGAAAGTGACTCATTTGATAACCGATTCGTCGAAATCGATCCAGCCGTTCGCTCTCTGCGAGTACACCAAGAAAGAGAGTCGCTAGTGAAAAACGTCCTACACCGCGTGAGCAGAAGCGGATAAAAGTCTACAGAGATGATGATAAGAAGCTTCTAGTTGTACGGAAAGTTTATAGTTCTAAGAATGAGATGGTTACAGCATGGAACGGTGGTGAGCCGCAGAACCTGCAGCATAATTCTTGGACCCCAAAACGAGACGAAGAGGGATGTTGGATGTAGATGGAGGGGGGTCTGAGGACGATGCGTCTCAGAAACTGAACACAGTTGTCTAGTGATAGAAATTAATTGCATCGTATAGTCTCGGAGGCCAAGGCTAACCTTAGGCTTTAGCGTCAGAGAGTTATGAAAACGGTTGTCGGGTAGAATGTTCCATTATTAATTTTGTTTTTCTGTTTTGACATGAAATTGCGAAGCTCGCGTCCTCGTTAGCGCCTTACGCGTATGTGCGTGTTTCCAAACAGCGGTAAAAAAAAAAAATAATAAAAAAAGATACAAAACGATTACTGGGTACGAAAGAAACAACGTGTCGATCGGTTGACCTACATAAGTGGTAGTAATATGGGGGAGGCGTGTACAAATATACGCGTAATGCGAACGGTGCGTGTGTCGGGTCGAGCCAAGATTAATATCGGTCGCTTTGCGGAGAATAAAGCGTTGCAGTTTTTATGCAAATAAATACACAGGCGAATGCGATAGACAACTTTGATGTCGAATAGAGTTTGATCGATAATATACGTTATGACTTTATTTTTTATTTCCCCTTTCGGAATATATAATTTTCAGTTGTTGTTGTCGTTGTTGTTTTCTGTTTTGTTGTTCTTATTGTTACAGTTCGGCCTTATGATAATAATTTTCTACTGCATTGAAGTGTGAGAGACCATAAACCGAAAGTCGCTTGTCTTTCGTAGGTAAAGTGAAGGTGAGACTTTTAAGCACTCAGTGCTACGAGAGCAAAGTTCCGCGTTTGTTAATAAAACAAACGCGCGTGGCCTTGGTGCGTGTGAAAATTGGCCGATTCGTGGGGTGAGGTGTCATTTTTAACCAGATCTCCCTACACCAGCGGTAACAGAGGCCGTAAAGGGACAAGAACGATCAACGTAAAAGGAACATGGGAGCATAGAAGAGGGATATCAAGATGAAAATAAAGGTTATCAAAGGGGGGGGGGGAGCACAGAGAAACGAAATGTCCTCTCGTTTTCACAGATACTTTACAAACGACAGAGGGAGAGTGAAACGGAATAATTGTCTTTATGTTTCCGCTCTCTTTACGGTACGCAGAGTGCAGTAATCAACCACTTGTGCGAAACTCAAGCGGTGGTAATTTGCCAATTCACGCGCGTGGACGGGCGCGAACTTCAGTGGCAGTGTATGATCTCTAACGTTCTGCATTCAACAACACGTCTGCTTTTCTTCGTAATTCACAAAAAAAACGTCCAATTTACCCCAGGAGAAAGTTATGAGAGTAATTAATGCAAATTGTATGGAAAAGTGACAGGCTGGTATTTTTTCTTTTGGCTTTATCTAGGCCACCGTTACTGGTTCGTGAGTTGACCATATCGTTATTGAGTCACAGGTATGCCCACATGTGGCAGAATCTGTTCTGTTGTATTCTACTATAGTGGTTTTCACTTTTCGTGTTTCAAATAATTTTCAAGCAATTGTTCTGTTTCTATATTCGTTTTCTTCTTCCTTTAGTTTCACATCCCGTGGTCACTTCGTGGTTTTGGCTTTCTCAACACAGCAGCGTAACTCTTTTCTGGGCCCCCGCAGAAATCTTTGCGGCCCCCCTACTGCCCTTACTAAATTCATACCATTTTTCCCTCTTGAATACTTCTTCTAACCCTAGACCAGTTTCATCGGTTACTTCTATGAACCGTAAAAAGCTTTCATTAATTTTTACGTTGGTGGGTTTTCCTCCTCATCTTCAGAAATTGTGACATATCTGATGATTTGACGTAGTTGATCTTTTTTATTGATGTCTTGTGCAGTATCCAAAATTACAGAAAAAATGAGCAGATTCAATCTGTTTCAAAATAATATTTTCAACTTTTTTGTAGATAAAAGCTGAATGAGTTCATTTTGAATTTTTAGAATCATAATTCCCCCTGTTCTTAGGGCCGCTGATTATCTCTTGCAACAATGGATCGTATTTACTCAAAAGATCAATAATTGCCAAAACGTTTCCGATCTTGGACTAGACTATCTTCTCTTTACCGCCTCGGTTAAATTTCAAGCTGCCAATGTCAGTAACGTTTACAACGCGATCCAGTACGTCAGCCCATTTATTAGATTCCTGTCGTAGCTCATAACTAATAACGATGCAGGCCTGGCCTGTGGCCTCTGTGCGTCCTTAACTGGAATCACCATTCTGTTGTGCAGTTAACCAAATAATGTATGCTTTCAAAGTACATCATTAGGTACTTTATAAAATAACAGTAAAAAAATAAATGTATTTGTTTTTTATGTTAAACTAGCGAGTACCCGGCATGCGTTGCAATGCCACTCAAAGAAAGAAAGTGTTTGTATATAATATATAAAGACTTCGTTCGCGTGGTCTTCAATTTAATGCGATAATATATTTAGAACAGAATCTATTCCATTGGGTTGCCATAGTAACCAGATCTAATAAGTTAGTTTTTTAAGACTCCAAAGGACCCCCCAGAGGATGGTATCGAAAAAAACACCTGCCCTATGTTGGTTCTCCCGTTGCGTAAAATATTTGTGCCAAGTTTGGTTGAAATCGGTCCAGTGGTTTAGGAGGAGATGTGGAAGACCCCAAAGAACCCCCAAAAGAACCCCATCGAAAAAACACCTATCATATGTTGGTTCTCCCTTTGCGTAAAATATTTGTGCCAAGTTTGGTTGAAATCGGTCCAGTGGTTTAGGAGGAGATGTGGAAGACCCCAAAGGACCCCCCGAAGTATCATATCGAAAAAACACATATCCTATGTTGGTTCTCCCGTTGCGTAAAATATTTGTGCCAAGTTTGGTTGAAATCGGTCCAGTGGTTTAGGAGAAGATGTGGAAGACCCCAAAGGACCCCATCGAAAAAACACCTATCCTATGTTGGTTCTCCCTTTGCGTAAAATATTTGTGCCAAGTTTGGTTGAAATCGGTCCAGTGGTTTAGGAGAAGATGTGGAAGACCCCAAAGGACCCCCCAAAGGACCCCATCGAAAAAACACCTATCCTATGTTGGTTCTTCCTTTGCGTAAAATATTTGTGCCAAGTTTGGTTGAAATCGGTCCAGTGGTTTAGGAGGAGATGTGGAAGACCCCAAAGGACCCCCCCGAAGTATCATATCGAAAAAACACATCCTATGTTGGTTCTCCCGTTGCGTAAAATATTTGTGCCAAGTTTGGTTGAAATCGGTCCAGTGGTTTAGGAGGAGATGTGGAAGACCCCAAAGAACCCCCAAAAGAACCCCATTAAAAAAACACCTATTCTATGTTGGTTCTCCCTTTGCGTAAAATATTTGTGCCACGTTTGGTTGAAATCGGTCCAGTGGTTTAGGAGGAGATGTGAAAGACCCCAATGGACCCCGTCGAAAAAAACACCTATCCTTTGTTGGTTCTCCCGTTGCGTAAAATATTTGTGCCAAGTTTGGTTGAAATCGGTCCAGTGGTTTAGGAGGAGATGTGGAAGACCCCAAAGAACCCCCAAAAGAACCCCATCGAAAAAACACCTATCCTATGTTGGTTCTCCCTTTGCGTAAAATATTTGTGCCAAGTTTGGTTGAAATCGGTCCAGTGGTTTAGGAGGAGATGTGGAAGACCCCAAAGGACCCCCGAAGTATCATATCGAAAAAACACATATCCTATGTTGGTTCTCCCGTTGCGTAAAATATTTGTGCCAAGTTTGGTTGAAATCGGTCCAGTGGTTTAGGAGAAGATGTGGAAGACCCCAAAGGACCCCATCGAAAAAACACCTATCCTATGTTGGTTCTCCCTTTGCGTAAAATATTTGTGCCAAGTTTGGTTGAAATCGGTCCAGTGGTTTAGGAGAAGATGTGGAAGACCCCAAAGGACCCCCCAAAGGACCCCATCGAAAAAACACCTATCCTATGTTGGTTCTTCCTTTGCGTAAAATATTTGTGCCAAGTTTGGTTGAAATCGGTCCAGTGGTTTAGGAGGAGATGTGGAAGACCCCAAAGGACCCCCCGAAGTATCATATCGAAAAAACACATATCCTATGTTGGTTCTCCCGTTGCGTAAAATATTTGTGCCAAGTTTGGTTGAAATCGGTCCAGTGGTTTAGGAGGAGATGTGGAAGACCCCAAAGAACCCCCAAAAGAACCCCATTAAAAAAACACCTATCCTATGTTGGTTCTCCCTTTGCGTAAAATATTTGTGCCACGTTTGGTTGAAATCGGTCCAGTGGTTTAGGAGGAGATGTGAAAGACCCCAAAGGACCCCCCAATGGACCCCGTCGAAAAAAACACCTATCCTTTGTTGGTTCTCCCGTTGCGTAAAATATTTGTGCCAAGTTTGGTTGAAATCGGTCCAGTGGTTTAGGAGGAGATGTGGAAGACCCCAAAGGACCCCCAATGTACCCCGTCGAAAAAAAACACCTATCCTATGTTGGTTCTCCCGTTGCGTAAAATATTTGTGCCAAGTTTGGTTGAAATCGGTCCAGTGGTTTAGGAGGAGATGTGGAAGACCCCAAAGGACCCCATCGAAAAAACACCTACCCTATGTTGGTTCTCCCGTTGCATAAAATATTTGTGCCAAGTTTGGTTGAAATCGGTCCAGTGGTTTAGGAGGAGATGTGGAAGACCCCAAGAACCCCCCATAGGACCCCATCGAAAAAAATTCATAAACCTTCGCGGGCGTGCGCACAACAACTCACCGAAGTTTCATCGCAATCGGATGAATGGTATAGGAACGCATACGGGACAAAGAAAGAAAGAAACAAACATTCATTTTTATAGATATAGATAGGTGTGGGGAAATTTGATTTTATGTAAGTACAATGGTTTATACTCATTCTTAAAAAATTAAGGGAAATGTTTGTGCGGCCTCCCTGCGAGCCTGGTTGTTACGCCAGTGTCTCAAAACATTACCACAGTCGTTTCTAATTCTTCAAGCCTCGTCCAGCATCTTACTCTTAGCGGTCGCAGATCTTCTTTTGCGCTGACTAACCTAGAAATGTTGCTCTGGGTCTGGTTGCTATAGAGTTTCAATACATGACTATTTTTGTTCGTCTTCACAGTGGTAGTTTTCGAAGGTCACAGCTCAGGTTTCAATCATATACATAACGGTTCTACGAAAATCGTCTCCTCTCCTACGATTTTCAGTTATAGTTTCTGGCGCTCTTGTTCCCGTATAAATTTAGGTCTGTAAATTTGTTTGACATCTTTTTCTTTTCTTTGTTTGACATCTTTTTCTTTTCTTTTAGCTTCTCTTGGTTTTTCAAAGATTATACTAGGCTCGATCTTAAGTTAAACGAAACGATTTGTTCGTCTTGTCTTCGTCCATACAAAGAAAGAAAGATTGGAAGGCTGTGAGAAACAGGTGTTCATCCGAAATGAAATGTAATGTGTACTCGAGCGGAAACCGACGTTGAATTTGTTCTGCAGCATTAGCAATACGTTTGCTTCCACTGACGTTCTGATGTTGCTTTGTGACGGTTGGTGTCCATCATCTCTAGCTGTGTCTTCGTTTCTTATTCTGACCTTGACCGTTACTACGGGTGTAACTTTCGTTTTATGTAATTTTTTATCTCCTCTCCATTTTGTACTGATCTCTGGTTATTCAGAGAGTGACTTGTTTACGAGAAAAACGTGAATTTTGCCCTTTGGATACCATACTCGAATCGAATATTCCCGTAAGGTATGTACGTACAGACGTGCCTCCGGCTGCGAACGGATAAGTAAAGACTACTAGGCGAGACCTGTTGTATCGCCTAAGCCGCGAGGAACAGCTAGCCATCATCGCAAGGCTCACTACACCACAGCCACACTTACTCTTCTTCTTCCTCTGGCTCTACATCCCTCTATGAGCTTTGGTCTCCTCAACAATCCTACACCATTCCATTCTGTTCTCAGAAACAATCTTCTATCCTCTGATCCCCATGGTTCGCAGGTCCTCAACACACCTCATCCACCTCTTTCTCGGTCTTCTTCAGGCCTAGACTCCAAGCGTTTTCCATTCTGTGATAGCTCTCGTATTTCTGGTCTTCTCCATTGTATAAATTTGTGCTAACCATCTAATTCTCTGTGATTTAAGCGAGTTTATTATGTTACAGCCACACTTACTTATTTTATTTGAATTCATCGTGATTGACGTGTAAAATATTTTCGATTGTAACTTTTTAGAAATTCAGTTTCTGAAGCATGCTCGCCCCGTTGCTTTCAGTACAGCAGTGTAGTAGACATTGTTTCGAAAATAGTTTTGCAGAGTTTATTTTTGTATCCTTCCTAACGTGCGATTAAAATTCCGTGTAGTGTTCTACGAAATACACGTAGAATGTCGTCCCACCCATTTGTGGGTGGAGCAGAACGGAAGACCCGCTGAACATGACTGCCGCAGCAGCAGTCGAAGCGTCTGGATTTATAACAAGAGGACCAAGCCCTAACACCCCGGAAACCAACAATTTCACTGAAATTATTATACTAAATGTTTGTTTTGTTGTCGCGTGTCTCGCCTACTGTAAACAGTATTATTTACAGGGCAATTAAAATGATTAGTTTGTCTGAATGTACAGTAAGACCTCGAGGTACGCGAATTTGCACTAACGCGACTCATTTCATCCAATTAAAAAGATCGTTTTTTGCGCTATTATGAACAAATTAATATGACCACAAGTACGGTACTGTAGGCTTATTGTGTAGTTTAATACGGATATTTATTAAAACCATTGAATAAATTCCATTTTGTTACGTTCTAACAAGAATTCTTAGTTTAATTGTGCAAAAGTTCTTTAATTTTCGGCATAGGTAGTCTTTTACCTTACCAGTCATCCTTTTCTCCACGGAAGAAACACTTGAAAAATGTTATGTTTACAATTGTGTATGATAGTTCACATTTAAGTTGGACTAAATTCCATTTAAGTCCAACACAATGTCTGTTATTGAACGAGCGAAATTAGTTCTCACTTTTGACCCGACCGTTTGTCATTTGTCAGTTTCTTTTCGCGTATGTCTCACTATAACCTTTGAACGCATCAATCAATTTTCGTAAAACGTGGCATGCGTGTAAATACTTTTACCTTACAGAAGCCTGTTGTTTTTGAAATTGAAATTCGTCCCTCGCAAAATTAATAGGTAGGAGGCCAAAATGTGGGGGGGGGGGGTAAAAATTGTGAAAAATCTTAGAAATCCATGTGGGGTATCAAATTAAAGGGGATTTTAACCACAGTCTGAATACAATGTTCATTTTTGAAAATTTCAAAATTTTTGTACCTCACCTCTGGGCCCAAAAAATGGGTCAAAGTTTTGATAAAATCGCAAAAATAAGTTTGGGGTATCAAATTAAAGAAAATGTTACTAACAACTGAGTGTAGTGTCAAGTTTTGGAAATTTCAAAATTTTGGTACCCCAGGCCCTAAAAAGAGATCAAAACTTTGAAAATAATTGTGAAAATCTAGCAGGGTGTCGGACTAAAAGGCCCAAATGCGAATGTTGCAAATTTTTAGTGTTTATTGTGTGATTGTGTGCTCTACAGTTGTTATGTTACTACAAAAAGTAGAGTACTAGGGATTTTCGTAATTTTTTCGCATAGTTGAAAAATTATCTAACATCAAAATTTGTGTAATAATAAATGTACTTCCTTCAAAATAGTAACCGAGTTCTTCAGCTCAGGGAGCTTACTAGTATACAACGTTTTTTCGCTCATCTCATAAAGAAGAAAAAAAAACAATCCAAACAGTTGAGTTGCCACGATAATCATACAGTCAGCTGTAACCGAACGAACGAACATGCCATCTAACCTTTAAGGTGATATACTTCCTTTGCATACTCGGGTAGTAATTTTATTATTATTTTTTTTTTGTATAAGCATATTTTTTGATCTTTTTAATGATTAAAATGGTACCAGGCGATATTTTACATGACGTAGTGTGTAATGTCTACGATTTTGATTTTTACCAAAAATTCTATGTCATCGTTGACGCTTCAGATTTAAGACGAGTGCTTTGACGTTTTATTTGTTAAAAACAGTCCAACCGTTTAGAATTACAAGGCAACAAACATACAAGGAACGAACATACTACAGTCCTACTTTACAGGGTTGAGACGGAGGTTCAAATTTACCATCGAAAGTAGGTTAGAAAACATCCCTCCGGCGTAGTCGGGTAATGAAAGACATCCAACGTTCTGGACCTTACCTCCGACAGGGGGAAACAGAAAAACAAAAATGAGAAATTTTTGAAGTTTTAATCCTTTTAGGATGTAACGATGAAAGTTGGGAGATCATTAACGGTGTTCATTGTGACGTAGACAAAGAAGACGACATTGTGTGTGTGTATGTATTAAATATTTGGCACCTGTTGGCCAGACGTGCGTGTTGGTTGGTTAGACAGCCGGACGCCAGCTGTAAGAACAAAAACAACACCTTGTATTTAGGTTTTAAACACGCAATGCCATTAGCTTATGGCGCGTGCACACTATCTGCGAATCTGTCTATTGACGGCCGGCGTTAATTTCGAAAATTTGCTCTAACTGAACGTTTTAAAGTGAGAGTGTGCGCGCCGCGCATACTTTGAATATGACTTGTGACGAACAAAGGTCCAATCGTTCAACATGAAAAATACGAAAATCCATAGTATTGTATTGGATAACGTGTTCGGATCCGACTCTGTCAAACATGAGCGTGAAACACTTGAGCGTAATATTGGAATTTAACCTGTAATTTTGAAATGATAGAGATTCCAGCCAAGAGAGTCAGCTGGAACGTTGTATTAGAACGTAGTTTTAGTCATTTGGATTGCTGGCTTGCACACAGTCTTGAAATATGCGTGCATTAAATGCAGGCAGTAACGTCTACTGTATCCATAAATACTGTAGGCCTACTCCTCTATATTACGCACCAAGTGGTTAAAGTATTTCATTAGAAAAGAGTTGTGGAGTTGTGGTTTACTTAATGATATTTTACGTGCAATTTTTTAGTTCTTAGTAAGTAGAACTATTAAACTTAGTATGGCACCTAACTACTAATTTAGAAGCTATGGGTTCGATTCCCAGACAGCGATAAAAGTCAAGGAGCGTTTTGTAGCCCTCCAGATCAGTTCGGCTTGTGGAAATGAGTAGCTGAGTTAATAACAGGAGGCTGAAGCATAGTGATGGCCCAGTCTGACCTACGAACTACTATCCGTAAAGTGATATACCCATCATCATCGTCATTACCACTCCAAGGATTAGGCCCTAGACTTGTTCCGGAATCCATCTCCTCCTCGGTCTACCAACATCTTTCTTCCCAGTAGGGTGATAACCCAAGGCAGCCACGAGTTGACGGATATCAGGCATCCTGTTCAAGTGTTCTCATCATCTCCTTCTGTGGTCTTCAATCTTCTGGTCTAACGATACAATGTTTAATTCGCGTCTAATATCCTCGTTCCTTTCCGGTTCAGGAGAGAACACCTTGCGTCCCTCTTAGAAAATTCATTTCAGCTGCCTGAATCCTCTGTACGTCCCTTTACCAAGAGTCCATGTCTCACTAGCGTACAGGAATGTGGAGACACCCAAAGTTTTTTAAAATTTCATTCGGTTATCCTGCCGTGTTTTATTTTTCAGATACCTATGAATATTATTTCAGATAAAATATTTTTAATATTGTTATTTCGGTTCGTATGAGTCACTATGGACTACGTTTATTCCAGCTGCTGTTCCCTTCTCTCTTCCTTGTTTCCAACGTCTTCTTTCTCTTCCGATGTATTTCTTTTTTATTTCCTAAGTCCAGACGGCGCCGGTCTTATTTTTGGGCTTTACCTGGAAGCCTGCAGAGTTATGTAAGTTTTTCCTGTGTAGCAAACGTTCTTTGATGTTCTCTTTGATGAGTTCTTTTATGTCTTTTCCCGTTTCTTTAATCCATGCATTATCGTAAATAATTGAAGAGTCTTCTTGTGAATCTGTTGGAATTCATTTTTTAGATCTGTCTATAAAAAGGAATTCTTAAGTTCATCGTTATGGTGTATTGTTCTCCATCTTTACAAGTATTTTCCATAATCTTCTTTCAGAGATTTCCAATTTCATGATTATTTTCTTGTTCACAGACAGTCATTCCGCAACATAAAGTGCTTCTGGCGAAATTATCGTTGCGTAATGTGTAAGTTTATCATTAATGGCACGGATTTGTTATTATACAGTAGATGTTCTTGATTAAGTAGTGGTTTTCATTTTTTTAACTCGTGATCGAATGGTTTCTTTTTCTCGAAAAACGTTTTGCTCAGTAACTTCTTCTGGATACTTCAGTCAGTCAGTTCTGTTAATTTTACCATATTTAGTTGTTATTTTCTTAGGGGCAGTCCTGATGTGTGTCATGAAATATATTGGGTTCATCGAATAGATATGTAAATCCGTTTTATCGGCTTGTCTGTTTTAGTCATTCAGCTTGTTTATTAGCTGTTTCCACTGACAGTATTCCTAGATCGTCCGCAAAAAGTAGGCAGTATATTGAAAGGTTGTCTCTTCCGTAACCTAGTCTTTAATTATCCTATAGATTTGATTTTCCTGCAATGAATTTCTTCATTCACTAATGACTTTTTCAAGAACGCAGTTGAAAAGCAACGGTGAAAGTCCATCTCCTCGTCTGACTCCCGTTTAATTGCAAATTCTTTGGAAATTCACTTCTGTATTTCACTCTGGAGGGGCTATTTATGTCAGCCCAATTCCTTAAGGATTTTGGACAGTGACCTTGTATCAGTTGAGTCGTATCCCTTCTTAAAGTCAACAAAAGAAATAAAAAATCTTTGGCTATGTTTTCAAATATACCATTATTGATTTACAATTTTATTATCACTAAAATTTATACGACGAAGATGATGATGATGAAGATGATACCAACAACAATAATAATTATTATTTTTACCACTACTATTATTACTGTTATTATTGTTGCTGTTTTTACAGTAGTAATATTCATTGTAGGTTCTTATATCAAACAGTAGGATCTCACTTATCCTAGCCTCGTGTCTCTTCTCCCACAAACCGAAAGTTGTCAGTTTTGAAATTAAAAGAGTGACAAATCGTATCACGACTCGGAAAAATGCGGTCAAACTGGAATGAATTGAAGGAAATTCTATTGAAACTCATCTTTAGAAACAAACCTCTACGCTCTCTGGTGTGTGCTTAATAACGGCTGTGTGCCCACGGCTGACGAAACGGTTGCTGCTGTCGCAACACCGAGAGCCTTCAGCTATCGCAATGATTGTGTCATAAATGGAGGCATGTAGCTATTAACACAGTTCATACGGTGACAGTACTGGCAACATTTTATTACTGTCACGAGAGCAACTATCGCAACTTACTGTCACCGTACACCGTTCGTGACTGAATAGTGTAACTGGTCTCTTGAGACACCGGTACTAATAGCCACGTATAAAATGGGATGGACTACCCACTCTACACGCATGTAATAGATAAAGTACACTGAACAGTGAAATATTCTGATTATTGCCTCGATGTACCCGATACAGGTTTCCATTTTTTATCGCCGGTCGCATAGCATTATACTATTGGATTATTGGATGTGTACTGTTCGTAAAGTAAACCTGAAAGCAAGTACAAAAGAGGTAGGACTATCAATAAATGTGGATAAAATCAGGATATGTCAGACAAGGTTTACCCGACCCAGGCACAATTTGATTATAGAAGACTGTATAGAGGCAGTCAGAGGCTTCACATACCTAGGAACGATACCTAGGATATATGAAGATGGGAATGAAGAGGCAGAGATAAGAAGAAGGATAACGCTAGCCAACAAGGCCTACTTCGCGCTTATACAAAACTATCATACGACCCATCCTGTGCTGTGGAGGTGAAACCCGGATATTAACACAGACGGATCCTGGGCGGCCCCATATAAAGAAAGGAATGGAAGATACGGCATAATGATGAGATATACTGTCACTTCAACGAAACAACGGTAGAAGTGTACGTGAAACTGAGGACGCTGCAATGGGCTGGCCATGTCGTAAGAATGAACGACAAACGAACACCTAAAAGAGTCCTTATGGGGAGGATGGATGGCAAAAGGCCGTCCAAGGAAAAGATGGGAAGGTGCTGTCGCTGTGGATGCAAGAGAGATGTTGGTGGTGCGAAGGTGGAAGCCCTTTGCTACTGACAGAGAAAGTCAGGGTCAGGATAGAGGAGGCGAAGGCTCGACTAGGAAGACTGTTCGCAAAGACACTCTTTGCATTGTGTCATAAAAGTTTAATACTCTAAAATCTACCGAAAATTTGTTGATTACATTTACACGATAAAGCTAATAAATTTACTTCGTTGTTGAGAACCAAGGGTTCGTTTCCACTGACCCCTCGTTGGCGGTCCTGTTGGTTCTGCCACGAAGGAGAAGGAGAGATGAGATGTATACATCGGTTCAACTGAACGATTAGCGAAAAGTTACTTTTTATAACAATTCAGATAATACGACTAACTATATTAAAGACATAACTCGTTTGCTATTGGATCTTGTGGTGGTATTTCTTGAAATAAAAAACGTGATTGTAATGGAACAACATAGAAATAACGTTTCGTAGGCAACTAATTGCCACATTCTGTTATGAGAATCCAAAGACAGATCGTGGTGGGGGGGGGGGGGTCCCGAAAAAGAAAAATGTGCCACTGTAGATTGAAAGTTGTTTGTTAAAAATAATGATGGTAAATCTGAAAAAAGTGGTCAGATAAAACTGCTAGTTTTGATAATAAAAATAAAAATATATTTGAATAACTAAAAAACATGAAAACAAAATTTGAATGGTACAAAGAAATACAGAAAGATTTAGAACAGATCCCAAGTACATACGAAGAAACAATTGAGGAGCTTTTCACTGCCCAAGTCGACACAGCCTGTGGAAACGAGTATCTGGGATAATAATGGGCGACTGAAGTGTAGTCCTGGCCACACTACCTTGTACGACGTTATGGTACCTTAAGCTTACCGTGCCGAACTCTAGGCAGTAAAAAAGGAGCCATTATCAAAGTGGAAATCAATAAAATCATTGAAACGCTCTTGGCAGTGAGAACTATGTGTATTGTATGGCGTAGTGGCTATTAGCTTTCCTTGCCTATTCGAAATGGAAGCTCCACTATAGACGCCCGTGGTCCAGTTCATTCAGAATGCTGTCTACAAACGGGAGTCTTCAAAGTGACTATAATGCATACAGTCCGTAGTGAATCGTCTACTTTGGCTGGTCAGAAGTTTATAAACAGGAAGAGTGCACAAGCTAATGGCGGGCAATACTGAAGACGGGTCATCGAGGACGCCGTACGCACACGCACATGGATTGTGCGACTTAGCCTCTCAAACGACCAGCAGTCATGTATAGTGACGTCAGTTGGCATTCTATTGTTCGTTGAAAACTGGCGACTGAGATTCAGTCTTGACTAGGCCGATTCACATTGCATAACATTTTACACATTTGCGTTGTAGCATCGTGTGCAGAGGATATTTTAAGCAATAAACTAGGCGGCACTAACAGTATTAGTGCTTGTGCCGAAAAGTGAGAAAAAAAGGGAAGAAATCAGCAAATCACTTTTTTTTTTTAATTTTCCTAATGTCTAAAGCATTTGTGTCTATTTTTACAGTTAATTTCACGAGTAAAGAATGAACATGATCATGGTCAAGTTAAATTCAAATTACATAATTTTCAATATTATATAAAAATCACACACACATTGGTTGGTTTAGTGCCGCCTGGTTCAAATTCCTTAAAATATGCTCTGGTCGTGTGTGTGTGCGCGCGCGTGGAGGGGGGGACAAATAGCTTTAGTGAATTTCCTTGGTGAGCTATATTCCGAAAAAATCATTGTTGTCACGTTCACTGTTCGCTGACCCGTAGTTGCGAACAGATTTAAGGAATCGACGGCGTTGTTGGTACCGGGAATACAAAGTTTCGGTCGCGGTTCTATAATTTCAAAAGTCAAAAGGGCGAGTAAAGTTATGACAGATATTTGCATCACGATAGTGTTGGCTATGGCATTTGCATGTTTTCACTTGCTGCTGTTTTAATTTCAGAAACACCTCTACAATTCGGCAATAATAAATTATTGTTATAAGCAGGTGGCCTGGCCAGCCAATCATGTTTCTTAGAACAGATAATTTGTCAGGCGGTGCGGCGTTGTTTTGTCACGCAATGTTTGGTGACACAGTGATAATAATTGTCGCCGTAATAAAGTCGTCATAAATGAGACCGCAGCGGATTAATTACTTAAATAAATTATCACGTTATCATGATAAACGTAAATTTGTCACGTAGCGTGATAACAGGTGACTTTGTAAAGAACGGTCAGCTCATGTGTGTGATTATTTGACGGATTATGTTTTTTCTTTAGAATATTACGTCACAGTTTTACACTTGAACTTAAACGGATATGAACACCTTTTCAAAAGAAAATGTAATTACACTCGGAATTGGACTCTAGAAAATGTAACAAAATTTCCTTGGAAATGTAGTTATTTGGTCCCTCATAATTCCGCCTTTCGGAAACGGATAAACAAATTCTAAAACTATAAGGTAGCTGTTGAATTTGTCGCGGTGGACACGATCGTGAATATGGAATGAACTTGCAACTTTTCGATGAATCGCATTTTTTGTCTTGCAAATTAAGAGATTTTAGCCGAAATAAGTGTCGTTATTAATTGCTGTTAATACTTGTAATGTAGATAATAAACCTAGGCTTCCGCGGTCGATATCAGTTGTAAAACTATCCAGGTTGTTGGGGTGTGCGCTGAAATGTCATGTCTTCATATGTAGCCAAACGTATCAATTGCGACACTGGATCACGAGAAGTTGTGACACTGCACGGAGTGGCACTTGCCCGGAGATCGTATATACTGTCATTGCATAGAACATTAAGCTTCCAGAAAATTCATAATGATTCCAGTAAACGTAACATGCTCTTACGTCAATAGTTGAATATGTATAAATTGCAAGTTAGGTAGGAGCGGATCCAGCAACAATTTTTTTTTTTGGGGGGGATCCAATTTTATGAAAAATTGGAGCATTCTGTATTGGTATAAAGTATAAATGATCGGACTGAATGAAGATAAAAATACAGTCATATTTGTAGGATGCCAAAGATGAAATTTTAAAACTGTCAATTGGACAACCTGAGTAGCCCCCTACATAAGTCAAACAACGAGTCCCATATTTCGTCTAACATTATAACGACATTCAACTTATGATTTGCAAATAATATATTTGCAGCTCTTTTAGTTACCCTGACTAAATTGTCTGAGCCGGACACTTTTAAACAGATTTTGATTGAAACTGTTAATTGTAATATATTATTATTATAGTTTTAAATTTATTAAAATGTCACTCCTTGCAAGTGTTCTATCTGCCTGACAACGCGGATAGTTTTTCAACTGATTGCGCGCGCCCGCGCCTGGGTGCACAAGAGATAGATAGTGGAATAAGCAGATAAGCGAGGAGGCCTACCCCAATGAAGCTGAACCTCATTTTTCGCAACTCATTAATTCACAACTTTAATAGTGAAAATTTAATTCCCAGCTTGAATTTGTTTAAGGAAACTCTCTGAAAACTGGAAAAGGGCGAAGACTGTTGGTGTATAGGTGACACGGTTTGTAACTATTTGTAACAAAAAACTTAAGAAACGGCGTAGACAAGAGAATAGTAATTGTTCCCGAAGCTCATATCATGTATTGGATCTTGACCCATTAAGATGTTACGTAGTATCGATCGCTGCTCAACTTGAATCTCAAATTTCTCTCTTTTGTCCGATACTCTAAACGTTTTCTTCTCAGTATCTGTGGACGTAGTCTGTACCACAACAGCATTTCTACCAATTGAGTCATGTTATTTTTCTAAATGGGGGACCAACACATCTAGGTATCCCGCTCTCGTCAGCCCGAAACGTTTCTTTAGGATTTCAGGTGCGACTGTTCAAGTTCCCGAGGTTCACCAACACGGAAGCGAGAGCCGGAATCGAGAGGGGAGACGTTATACCCTATTTGAAAAAAAAAAGTTGTGAAAAGACTGTAATATGCCTATACAAAAATATGACGCGGAAAAGTTTTTTTTTTTTTTTTTTACAACTTAGATGGCATTGAATGAAACATGTCCAAGTTGCCGTATAATGCTGCTGGAATTCAAGACATGGACTTCTGATATTTTCTGAGAGCAACAGGCAGACAAATGTTGAAGTTCGTCGCAGTTCTTTTTGTGTAAAATTCTACGAACGGTGGTAAGAAGTAACATTTGGTGTCTCCAGTATCGCGACCGGCTTCCAGCCGAAAGGGTGCAGGGTGTGAGAAAATGTATTGGAAAACTGTAAACCAATCCAGCTTTTGCAACTTGTGAAAGAGTCGGGAATTGTGTAAATTAAAGTCTCGGAAAACTTTTATGTTTACCAGTCGGATATAATTTGTGTGAAGACTTGGTTGAGATTGTTTATTTCTCTAAGAGCGCTGACGGACGTCTGCTTCACGCCTGTCAGTTCACACTTAAAGATATTTACGTACATGTTGTGGGTTCGTGGACGTCAAGTGTGTTTCAGCTTTGTCGACAAACATCTCATTTCGCTCGCCGTTAACCGTTCCAATGTATAATAGCCCTATTAGTTTATTGTTTCGCTCGCTAACCGATTTACAGGTATTTAACACTACATTCAGTGAGACTAATAATAATTGTAAACATAATAATAAGTATGCAAAAGGGAAGAGAAAGGATACTCATATACCTTAACTACCGAGAATCTAAGTGGGTGGTCTACTGAAGACATTGAACCTAGGATAGCGCAGACAAAGAAGCGATCACCAAACGAATGAACAGAAAATATGACAGTTTATGTACTAGACTCGAGCCGTTGAGTAAGCGACTCTTGACGTTTGATGTATGTGGGTGGGAGTAATAGCTCTGGCAATCACGTTATAGGCATTTGTTCACGTCACCATAGTAACGCACTGTAACGGTACTGTGTTGCCTCGTTCTTCCCCAAACACGTGGTCAGTTTTGCACCGCACAGCGCTCGGTATAGTAGCCGCGCTCAAAGCGTTTCCAGGCGGAACGCATTGATTCTCACTCAAAGGAAACCAGATGGTCTTGTCCCTAGTGTCACTCAAAACAAGCTGACAATGTTGCCAAGTTCTTCTCCCACCTATAGTGAAACTTAGCGTGAAATGATTCTCCTCTTCAATGTTATTATTATTATTATACGTATGATTAATTCATGTAATAATAATAATAATAATAATAATACAACTCAGGACTTCTCAGAAGTTTCAGTTTTAAGTAAGTAAACCTGACGTTTACATTATCTATAAAGAATAAAAATACAACAAAACCTACAAAATATAGGTCATTTTCGACATAACTTTCAAAATGATTTTCATTATTAAAATATCACAAAGCTTTGGGATAAGCAAATCCCTGCAATATCAGAAGGCTATAATAATAATAATATCAGAAATTAATAAACCTGAGTAAAACAAGACAAAATCGCAAATAATTAATACATAGCCTGGGAGTAAACTACTCACCGTTTAGTTGGAGTCGCGGTCTGAGTCATCATCACTGTCGTCTGCAACATGAATGATGAGGCGGTCTTCTTCTTCCCACAGGTCTGCATAATATCCCCGTTCTACCTTCATAGTTTGTTCCACACATTTCCTCCAGTATTCGGCATCAATGTTCTCAGTACAGTTCCGTAGGGCTTCACAGACACTTGCACTTAACTGAGGAGTTATGTTGCTCTTCCTGACGTTAGACTTTAACCGTGCCCAGACTAATTCGATTGGATTTAATATGCAGTAATAAGGGGGAAGTCGTAACACTTCATGACCTGCCTTTCGAGCCATCTCATCAACTGCGTACATTTTGTTTATATTCGCCGCTTTTATTCTTTCGAGCAAGATTAATTTAATGGGGACTGGGTCCGGTACTAGTAAATCAAATTTCTTCATAAATTCAATAATTTCGGACTTGTTTGACGATTTAGTTGGGATTTTGATAAGCTGTCTAGAATGGTAACTCGCATTATCTAAAACTATGACATACTTCCTGTCTTTTGAAAGATTTTTCAGTAACAAATTTTTAAACCAATTCTCAAAAACTGTAGCATTCATCTCATCGTGGCTGTCAGCTTTAGCATCTGAAATATTTTTGGCAGACAAATAAAGACAATTAGGAGTCACCCCTCAGCTCCACCAGCATGTAGCACCATGATGCGCTTCCCTCTAGATACAGGGACGTTAATAGCGCAGGCACATGTTCCATCATCCCATCCCTTCTTCACGGTGTCATGTGTATCGAACCAAGTTTCGTCTAGATACACAACATCATAACCCTGTGAACGCAGTTGGTGTAGTCTATGCAGGTATTTGTATCTCCAAGACACAATTCTTGATGACTCCATTATAACACGCCTCTTATTAAGTGTCCGAAATCGAAAGCCGAGCTTCTTCACAAGGGATCTTAGCATTGTTTCTTTATAAGGAAAACTTGAAATGTTCTGAAGATGCTGGAGTAGTTCGGACATTGTGGTTGGCTGTCATTTCTTGTAAAATTTGTAAATTTCTTGGCGGATAATGTCGCAAACAAAATTATCAATTTTATTAAAACGCGTTCTTTTGTTACCCGGCTTCTTGGGAGTCACGGGACCTCTAGAAACAATTTTACGAACAGTCGGGCGGTTTAATTTCACAATTTTGGCTGTTTCAGTAATTGAACCCTTACCTACTTTGTTATTTACAACATATTCATGCACGTTACACACTATAGTTTGGCTCTGTTTCGAAATTGTTCTAATCGAATTTTTGATTAGCCTACTAGTGCCTGGAGTGGCCGAGATTTCCCCGTCGTTCGAAAACTCCCCATTATTGTCACTTACATCACCACTATCACTGTTGCTAACTACATCAACAACGATTTCTTCACTATCACTATGACGATGACTCCCTTCTTCATTATCAGCGTGCTGAGGATATGGTTGTTCTCTCTCCCAAGGTCTCCACATTTTAAACACGTGAACACGGAACCGAAAATTACAACTATAAATAAAGTAAAGCAGTATTACCGTGATATTTAAATATAAATATACTATGTAAAATACTATGTGCTGTAAGAAGGTAACAAATTAATAATTCCTAAAGCAGTGGTTTCTTTGGCAACGGACTCGAAATTCAGACAAGCGGGCATTTCCGATTTCGCGCAAAGACTGGTCCACATTTCATTCACGTTCAAAATACGTTTGGCATCATTGGAGATTTTTCAGAAGCGGCTAGCTTTGTTCACAGCTGTCAGCAGCAGGGGGTGCCTTCGCTAATTGGGCTATTTAACTGTTCTTTGATGCCGCCTGGAAACACATTCAGCGAGGCTACTATAAATGTAAAGCTTTCTGTGTACAGTTGGCAGCGTCCCCGTCGGCGTCGCAGCGAAATGTCAAGAGTCGCTTACTCAACGGCTGGAGTCAAGAAAGACTGAAATTAAAACTAGAGAAATTTGATAAACGGGTTGCGGCTCTGAGTGGATCATAAGGTAGATGACCAAGAAGAGCACAATGCTATACATGATACATATGAATAATAAATGATTTGGCCAACGTTAGAAATATTTGATATTGAGACAAAACTAAAGATAATAATGACAGGGGCGTATTTACGAGGGGGACGAACGGGACCAGACCCTCCCCCAGAGGGTTTATTACACATTTTTCAGCCACTTTAAGATTGTAATATTGATTAGTATTAACATGTTTTTCATTTTGAATGAAGCCGACTCGGCCGGACTCCCCCCCCCCCCAGATCAAATCTAGAAACGGATACTAATAATGATAATTGATTTGTAAAATAAATGATAATTTACAATACGGATGATTGATAATTTTTTCATTTTTAAAACTATCTTCTTTGACGTTATCTCTCTAAAGGCTTGACGTCTTCATCTTTCCTACTTTGCAGGAGGCCTATTCCGTTTTTAACTTTCTTTCTTTCATGGCATTGTCTCATATAAGAGGTATACGAACAGTAGAATTTCAGTTGGTGCACTTCTCGTATAAAAGATCCTTTGTTTCTTTAATTTTGTTCGGTATTTTGGGCGCGTAAAATATTTCATAGTCGATTTCGATCATTGCGTACATAGATCGACTTGCGCGCCCCACCGAATGTTTCCAACATGCATTTCTGTGCACGTCTCGTCAGTTTAGTTTCAACTGTCCAACGAACAGCACTTAGTTGGAACTCGCTCACCAGCCCATGGCCGGCATATGAGCAATTTCAGAAACCAGGGTTTATGGATTCGCCCCCGGACCGTGTTTTAAGGTTTTTTATTCTTTTACGATGCAGATAATCACTATTTTTCCTTCCACCCTTTCTTACTAAAGGGATCTGCTCCCCTTCCAGTTCAAACCTTCGAAGCGTAGAAAATTTTTAAGAGGTAAGCCGAATCTATGAATTGTATATTTTTATTTAACAGCTCACAACTCGGTCGAGCCTCACCGGAGGAGTAGATATATAAAGTCATACAATTATACATTACGTGGAGTTATCGTAACGACCCAAGGATGGAAGAAATTCTTTTGGAATAGAAGCTTAAACAATCTTGATATTCGCATGCTAAATGATGACCATCCTTGTTATGGCGTAAATGCTGCCACTCTGAGTGAAGCTCTCATGTAAACAGGTTGCACACTATCGAGAGGTATGCTGTGAAAAAAAATTACCGCGGACATGCTGTGAAAGGGAAGAGGTACTAGGTATTGCAAATAATTATACACACAATGGAAAGAATACTTGTGCGGCTTTTAGTAGAGCCACGAAACTTGGTTACTTAAAGTCATCGCTTTAGTTCCGGGGCAGTACCATGAAATCAGGAGTAATAATGGGGCGGTTCAAACTGACACCCTATCGTACTTAACTGCTACGACATTCGTTGACAAGGAAAGAATCTATTTTTATTAAAAGCATAGGAAGAAGACTAACAATTGCTTCGGAACTGAGAGAATTGTTTTCAATCGCCGGTAATATCAGTTTATTAGAGCAGCAGTCAGCAAAATACAATTTTATAATCGAAATGTAAAATTTTACTATTTATGAATTGTAATTTTATAATACTACAGTTTTATAACCAACAGAAGGCATCTTAAGAAGACACAATACAGATGATTGTACAGAGATTATTTACTTTTAAAATATCTCCTACTGTATTTTTTCTCCTATAAAAGTGCCTTGTCTTCACCTCTATATTCTGTTTCGTTTTTACTCGTTTTAGCAATTTCGGACGTTTTTTAAGTGTCCGAAATCTAAAGGCAGATAAACCCAATAAAAAAAGAGAGAAAAACTTGTGGACCATCAATACGACATTCACAACTTTCTGTCTTTCAATATTATCGTTTGTGTCGGTCGGCGTACCTCTCTGATGCGGTAACCAGTGGGATTTGGAATTCAAAAAGTCATATATAATTTGTCGCGCACGTCAACATTTGAATACGTTGTTGTAGCTGAGTATTGGTTAAATTTTAAATATGAGTAAAAAAAAAAAATAAGGCAGAGCAATATAACGTGACTCTTGCAGTCGGGTAAAGACGATGTTAACGTCAAAATTATTATTGTATAACAAGGTGTTGTTCACTGTTGTGTTGACCGAATCACGTGTACATAACGATCAAGTTTTTTTTCTTTGTGGAACGTATCGAACACGCGACTTCGTGCTCTCCAGACGTGAAGAACAATAACACTTTCTCGTGTCTGCGCCGTTAACATCATTACTGTTATTACTATTATCGTTACGTATATTTTCTCACAGAACATTGAAATTGCGAAGGAAGCTTGTGCGTTTACGGATCCAACTGGAAAGTTATTTTTTTTTTAATTATATTTTGTGTGGAACACGAGGGGTAATTTATATTCCGAATCTTCACTAGCAGTACTGGAAAGAGTGAAACGTGTGTGTGTGTGTGTGTGTGTGTGTGTGTGTGTGTGTGTGTGTGTGTGTGTGTGTGTGTGTGTGATATTGACGGTCGTACAGCTGCCCTTAAAGGTGTTTTGTTTCCGATTACGAACAAATAATAAAGTTACTTATAGCTTATAGACTCAGATTAACTTGCGTCGCCAGCATTATGTGATTCCACAGCCACATTGTTTCCCTGGTTGGTTGTTTGTTCAAGTGTGACTGTATTTACTTACAGATGTTTGTGTGATTCATGCGTCAAGGGTTCGTTAAGTGTGCCTTTCAGCCCAACAAAACGTTAGGAGTATTGTACTGTGATTTGTTTGTGTTTTAAAGGATTTTATTAGAGGTATCGGAATCAATAGCTCTGCGTTATTTTTCGTTTATTGACTAGTTTCGCTTTGTTCGTAAGCGATTATCGCAATTATTTATGGTGATGATCGGGTGTAACGATTTTTACTTAGTACGTGGTCGTGCATTACTTGATGTCACCCAGAGTTATACGTTATTCTTTAATGGTCTGCGTTTTGTAAATAAATGTGACCAGTAATAATAATAACTGCTAAGCTCCGTGATCTGCAGAATTCGCTCACTGTTTTTAACTAAATACATTTATGTTAGATAAAGTTCAGTATTAGATAATTTTTCAATTAGGCCTATCAGAAAAATTACGAATTTTTCTTCACCATCTTCTTTGTTTTGTTTCCTACCTTCTTAATTGACTACTGACAGATCTATTGCTCTTTCAGAGCCGTAGTGAGTGGAGATAGTCGTATGAATGTAATCTTGTGATTTGTGTAGCAGGTGTGTGTGTGTGTGTGTGTGTGTGTGTGTGTTGTACAAAGTGTAGTGTAGTATAATTCAACTTCTTACCACTTCTCTGTGTGCGTGCGTGCGCGCCCTGAGTTTTCATTTACTTCGTTCAGCATGTCGATATTCTCGTCTTCCCACAACTGACCAGCGCTTGGTGATATAGACCATGAGCTACCAATATGAAACCCTCCCCCCTCCGTGGGAATTTCCGACTCTCATATTTTTTTGTTGCTATTGCCATCTAGTTTAAGGTTTTAGTTGTTTGCCTCTTATCAGTTACAGCCTCCGATGCCTGTGTACCAAATCGGACACCCTGTGCGCAATAGCCGAAAAACTTGTTTTTCTATAGACTGTAGCGCCAAAACGGCTCTAACGATTTTGATGAAACTTGCCTAAAGTATTCTCCTAGAAGCCCTTGACCATTTCCAAAAGGTCGCATCTCCCAAAAAATTCAGGAAAAAGTTAGGCGCAAATGAAATTTCATATTTTCTACCTGTTTATTGATATATCGGCTAAACCGTTCTCCTACGCAAAAATTGAATATAACCATTGTTGTTTGTCTCGGGACGCTGAAAAAAATGAATGGTCGCACGAGTCGATCGGACGATTTTTGTATTCGGCATGCGCAAACCGTGCGCAATAGCCGAAAAACGTGGTTTCAGCGAGCAACTAAAGAAAACAACTTTGACTTACACTTGGCATGTTTAGAAGATATGATTCCCCTTTTCTTTGCATGTGACCATCACAATTATGCCAGATATCTCGTAGCCCACATACTCACCCTTTTGAACCTGCAAAGGACACACCCTGGAGCAGAAGAATTACTTCGTAATAACGGTTTCAGCGTCTGTAGATCACAAGTTCCAAGTTCTAGAAATTCTGTGGACATCACAATAGAACAGACAATCAACCGATATGCCAAATGTACTGGCGGGATAGTGGGTTACAGCAGAAATTTCTGGGCATATGCACGATGGTGTATTGCAAGACATGAACGTGCTAAATATGTAGAGTTGTCGTTTGAAAGAGCAAGTATGTTACATACATCAGATGCCTCTCACCATGACCTGCAACCAGGAAAAATGAAACGAAGTGAGCAAAGTGTCTTCAAATTAATTGAAGCCATTGAGCTATATATCAATCCATTTGACGTTGACAACAAGGATACTCTGTTCTGTTTATCATCTGGAAGACCTGTACCTGAATCGGTGGAAGAGCATTTACTAAATGTAGACAGTCTGGGGAAAGCAGCCTACAACACTTTCCTACAAGACAGATTTATTCTAAAGAATAAAAAATGTCATGAACCGCTAAAGAGACAAAGGCTTCAAACTTTTAAGAGTATTCAAGAGGAGATAATTGTTACATCCTCACAAAACAGATTAGTTGAGATAAGAGCAGAAAGAAATATTTTTGGTCGAGCTTTGCTCCTGTCCCAGGAACGTGAAATTAGCCTAGAGATGCTTTTGTCCTATCCATTAGGTCCAGTACCATGGGCATTAGCAACTGCTGATGGGTGTCCTACAAAAACAGACAGGGCCAAACTACTCCATGCTTTGGAGTTCAAGGGTGTGGTAGACGACCCTCCTAAGGTTGAAGAATGCATTTATATGATTGATGGCATGGCTTACTTTCAGGCTCTCATTAGCATTCCAGAAACCTTTGGAGAGCTCGCCGAAATTGTCTTAAACCGCTTTCCAAAATGTAAAAGGATAGATTTCGTGGCGGATACTTACTCAGATGTATCTATTAAAAACATTGAGAGACTAAGAAGAGGTTGTGGAGAGACATTCTTAATAAAAGGGCCTAAAACCAAGATTCCTCGGGATTGGAAAAAATTCCTTAGTAATGGCAAAAATAAGGAACAACTTGTCAACATTTTACATAATGAATGGAAGCAAGACGAATATGCCCACTACTTTCATGGTACAAGCATTTACTTATCACATAATGATCAGTGCACATTGTTTGCTAGCGAAGACGGTTCAACTGTGAAGTATACTATACAAGAAGAGATGTTCTTCACAAGAAGAAGCGGATACTAAAATTATATTACATTGCTTCCATGCTTCTCAATCCTGTCAAGACAATTTGCCTATCAGAATTAGGTCACCAGACACAGATATTTTTATGTTGTTATTAAGGTACGCCAACGAAATTAAAAACGTGTTACTGTTTGATCAGGAACTGCAAACAAACGAAGAGTCATTAATGTCACCTTCATTTCTCGGGATTTAGGTGTAGCAATGAGCCATGCTATGCTGAATATGCATGTATTATCCGGATGCGACACTACCAGTTCTTTTGTTCGTCATGGAAAGTTGTAAGTGAAATCTAAATTGGAAAAGTTTCCAAAATTCGTACCTATTCTTACTTAGATCATTAGGATCATCACTTACAATTACAGACATGTTACTGACAGGCCTAGAGGAATTCGTCTGTTGCATGTATAGTAATCAGGAATACACAGATATAAATAAGCTACGGTACGATTTGTTCACACAAGAATACTCTCCGACAATGACATTTGCACAGCCAAATACACAAGGTGTCGATCTGAGTCTACTACCTCCTTGCAAAGCTTCACTTGAAAACCACATCAGCCGTGTAAACTACCAGTGCTACATATGGAATAATGCACACATCGCTAAACCCATAACACCAACTCCAGTGGAACATGGCTGGAAGTTGGAGAATGGACAACTTAAGTTTGATTGGAGTAAAGGGGATCCATTGCCATATGAACTAACCGACGTTATGGAAAGCTTTAATCCAGATGAGTTTGAGGATGAAGATGAGCCAGAACTAGTTAACTTAGCCGATATACTAAATGAGGATGAAGAAGAAGACTGCTGATTACAAATGCTGTTATAAAATTAAATGATGTTATTTAATTTTGAGATTAAAAGTTTGAATTTTCATTATTATAACTTGGATATTTTCATTTATACTCATGTAATAAGAATTTTGTGTTAAGGTTCATATTGACAATAAAAAAAATGGAAGAATATGTGACTAATAATTTCATTTTCCAGCTGTTTTCCTAGAAAACCAGGGAAAACTAGGGGAAGAACTTCTGCACAAAATATTGGTTATAAATATATCTTCTTTAACTAAAAATTTGATTGAAATGGGAATGAATTCAAAAAAAGTCATTTTCTCCGTATTTCCGTGATTTTCCGGGTTTTCCGGGGATATGCTGTAATTGATAAGGGGCAAACAACTAAAAACTTAAACTAGATGGCAATACCAGCAAAAAAATATGTGAGTCAGAAATTCCCACGGGGGGGATGGGGGGGTATACACTAGCCTACGCTCTAATAGTGTCAGCTCTGACCTGTTTCACTAACAAACCCATTTACTTGAGAGAATTAAGAATTGAAATAAATCGTGGTAGGAATAGGTTTTATGAACGTCGTTCGCATTCCAAATCAGTGCAGTTGCATTAGTATGCGCGTGTAGTGTGATTTGAAAATGTGTAAAGGCTGATCCATACCATAAAAGACACCGTGATCTAAAAACTGTAAAACGCTGGTTAAATTTGGTGGAAACTGTATCACCTTCACGTTAGAAAATGTAAATTTTGGATGGCGTGTAGCTTTATCCAAAAAAGGACCACTCTGTAGTTTTATTCCTTCCTTCCAAGCCTTTTTGTTGGTCCCTCATACAGCCGGAAACTTGTCTAACGCCTTAATTCTGACTTTACGGCGGCTAAATGTTATGTTCCAGCACAGTAAAACGTAAGGAGAGTGGAAAACATTTAATGTGAAATGACGAAGACCACCTGTTTTCTTCGTGTTTACCAAATTTCATATTAACGGACTAAAAATATAACAAAATAAGATGAATGGACAAATACAGTGTAGATTACTTACTTTGTTGTGTAGTAAAATAAAGAATATTCACAAGGTACTTACTTACATATAAACGTTTTACTTATCATCCTGTATAATTTCTGGTTAATTTTTTGAAAAAATATGGTTCATTTTTCTTAAAATTTAGTATACTCGCACTGTAGCTGTTCTTTACTTAGTATTACGATTTAAGTTTTCCTGTACAGTAATGTAGTATTACATTACTTTTAAAGTTCCTATATATTCTTCTGAATTTCAAAACATTAAAGTTACGTACTATTACAAATCAATATACATTATTATGTTTTATCAGTGTTAGAGAAAATTATTTCATAATTGTAACAAGTATCCGACGCCCAAGCAAAGTAAATACACAAAGCGAATTGAATCGATCTCAGACGTGTCAATTTGAAAAATGGCGCAACGCGCAATTCACTCAAGCTGAAATTAAGGCTTCAGCTGAACTCCTCCTCCTCCTTCTTTTCCTCGTCCTCGTCCACCTCCTACTCCTCCTTCTTCTTCTTCTTCTTCTTCTTCTTCTTCTTCTTCTTCTGTCAAGCGTTGAGAGTCCCTCAGTCATTTCCGATATTCTCTTCTATCCTGGGCCAACTTTTGACCTCCAGCAGGGCCTCAATCAGTCTTTAAAATCTCGTTTCACTGCCTTTTATGTGTGTCAAGCAAAACGTGTGGTTTTCTGTCCCATAGAGTTATGTGAGTATTTCTTGTATACTTGTAGCTTGACTTCTTCCGTGATTTCCTTCTTGCCCACAGTATCGTTAAAAACCTGGTGGTAGCCTATATTTGATTTGGTTTTTGCACCCAGTGACGTATTACTTCAGCAGCCTTCCCATTACTGTTCCGAGATATCCATACCTCTTGACCTGCTCCCAGTTAATATTCAAGCGCTCCTCTTCCATTTGCCTGGCTATGTCCATCTCTTTGCACTTGTCACGTTTTTCCCATCCGTCTGTCCCTAATGACACTTGCCCATTCAGTTAACACATCTTGAAATTCTTCCGTACTCTTCGTAATTGGAGAAATATCACGAGCACGAACCACGCTTGAACACACACTAATCTCATTTTAAAGTTTCGTACTTTCCATCTTGCTGTTCTTCTTTTACAGAAAAACATAACGAGAAATTTTTGGAAGTCTTACCTAAATTATGTAATTCTTGTTCATCTAGATTTGTAACATGTTTAATGCACTTTTAAATTCTAATAGAACTTGTCCTAAAATAACAATTCGTAGACTAACTTCTAACCGGTGTGATGTTAGCAAACAATGGATGTTGAACGAGCGAAGCGAGTTCTGTTTTGCCTCGGTCGTTTGGCTGTCTGTCGTTTGGTATAGGCCCGATGTATCACGATAACTTTTGAACGCATCAACCGATTTTCATAAACCTTTGCTGTCGTATCCATACTTCTACCTTACAGACCCCTATTGTTTTTTAATGTTGCAAAATTCATGTAGAGTATCAATTTGAAGAGAATTTTAACTAACATCTGAACGTAGTCTTAAGATCTGGAAATTTCAAAATTTTGGGAGCCAGGGTCCAAAAAAATAATAAATGTGGAAACATTTTAAAAATCCAGTAGGGTGTCAGACTAAGGAATTAACCCAAACCCGAATGTTTCGAATTTTTAGTCTTTATTGTATGATTGTGTTCCTACAGTTGTTATATTACTAAACAAAGAGTAGAGAAATCGGGATTTTTATGATTTTTCCTATAATTGAAACATCAGCAAATATTGAAATTTATGTAATAATAAATATACTTCGTTCAAAATAGTGGAGCAAGTTCTGCATCTCGGGGAGCATACTGTTTATTATCTTATTTACCAACGTAATCAATTTATAACTTAATTATTAATTATTCGTAATCATCATATTTAAATTAAATAGAAGAATTTTGGAGGTTGTATATAACCTCATTACATTTTATAATGTCAACAACAAAACGACAGTGACAAAGAGGGTCAGCTGTCTAGTACCAAATGAAGAGTAGTTTAAACAGTAGCGAGTGATGTCAGTAAGGCTGTTTCGTATTTTTGTGAATTCAAAGGATTGCGGTAAAATGTTACGCTCTTTATTGATTAACGGGTCAAGGTTTGTTAAATAACGGCAACGGACGACTCATGTAAATAATCGTGTCGGGGTGAGTACTTAGGGGTGCGGAGACAGCAGTGCGGGCTGCGTCAAAACGATTCGCCCGTTCTTTTTTATCATTTAATATTTATAGTGGGAAACGTTGTTTTGTCGTTGTCGTTAACGTGTACCGTACATTAAAGTGATTTGGGAATTATTGATTTGCAATCGTGTCGACGTGCTTTGGCAGAATTGAATTTGTTGGATTTAATGTGTTTGCCTCGACCCGACTGTTGGGACGTTGTTTTGTCTGTGTTCTGCCGATTGTATCAGTAATTTTGTTTGTCTCTGTTAGTAAATAATAAGCAAAATAATTGTGTGCGCGCGAGAGAGTGCGTGCGTGCGTGTAATTGATTGCTAAGCATTACGTAAAATGTCCTGTAAAATAATTTAGTAAAAATAAACATGTACTGTATTTTGTAGAGCATACAAAGAACCATACGTTTTACACTTTTCTCTTTGTTTTCAATAATTTTCATTTGAAAACGTGTTTATTTTATTTTAAAACTGGATCGTTTCTCTGGTGAAAATTTTGCTGAACGTGTGCCAAACGAGTGTTTATATAAATGCACTGCGCTTAGTTTAAACTTATAATACGTGATATTTAATGGATACGTGTTTGGACGTGTACACCATTATCTATATGTCTACAGTATAGACATTTGTTGTACTATGGAGACGAATCGTATGGTATAGGTTACCTAGGACTTCGAGTTTTCGGGGTGTCAACTCCCTAAATACAGGTTTAGCGTTTAAAAAATGTTGTTAAACTTTGACACTCGTACTAATTAGTAACCCGCGGTAGGTCAAATAAGTTATTGTTACGACGGTGTCACCCTCGCCCTCAAGCTTCTTTGTACTTCGGTGACCTTCATTTTTCCAAAGAACTGTGAGGAAACGCTCTTAAAACACTTTCCCATGCAGCCTTCTCGTCGTCTTGGAGGATTTCATCGAACTGGTGGTCTTTGAAAAGCTTCCGAATCTGTGGTCCTATAAAGACGCTATCCTTGACTAAATCGAGAGAATTTTCTTCTTAAAAATTTGTAAACCTCACCTTCGGTTCATTTCCTTTACAACGTTTTTCATTAGCCCAACATTTGTGTGTAATGGTGGAAGCAATACCTTTATTTTTAAGGATCAACCAGTGCCTTTCTGAGAGGCACGGGCCCTCCTATCCCATTTACAGATGAGACAACAATATTCGGTATATCCTAACTGCATACCTATTAACAGTGAAACAACTTTCAAATCGCCACGGATCACGGTACTTAATGGCCTCAAGCAGAAGTTTCATGATGTCATAAGACACTCTTCCATTTGAACAGCATATCCAGTTGTGATTGAAGGAAACTCATTACCAATATGAAGAAGCACTGCTTTTGAACAGACACTGGGGAAGTGAATGAAAATTCTCCAGACTCCAGGGTTGTTATTAATTCTATAAACTTCCATTAATTTGACCAATTATTTGTAGACGTTTCACAAACTTGTCTTGCATAGTAAAAAAGAAAGGTCTGGACTTTTGCTCCCTGTTCCGTTTTAACTTAAAGAAGTAGGTTTTTTTTAAACAACTAAAACAATATTGCCACTCCAATGCAGCAATATTTAACTTTCCCAGAATAGCAGCGTAACTTTCCCAGAATATTATCTAAGTGTTACCAACCTAGCGAGCTAATTTTTCAGTTTTCTTTTTCATATTCATTTCAGCACCACAGAGTCCATAAGAATTTGCTAGTTTACGTTTTCATTGTTGTACAGTGTTATTTATTACCGGTGTATGACTTCTAGGGTTGTCATCGTTCTATCGCTTAACGGAACTTTCATTTGTAGTGCTGCGTACGTTTCAAATCGACGCGTCTGTACGACAGTATAATAGTATTCTGAAGCCTACAGTAGTGTCGGTACAGCAGTTGCCTTGAAAACGGCGATTTGTACTTCCTTCCGGACCGGATTTTTAAAGCGGATTTGCCAAATTTTTAATGCCCTTGAAATGCCCCGCTGACCACACCGATTAGCTACGTTCAGATGGTAGATTTCTTTTGACGTTTGCGTCAGTGCTGTTAATTTTCCCGTTTTATACTCCTGACTTGGGAGTTGCTAGTAGATGCATGTTTTTTTAGTAAATTCGGAATAAAAATAAGGGAAGTACTGTATATTTGGCTTCTTTGTGACATATGGCATCACGTTTAATAGAAAAACATTGAATAATCCAGAATTCAAATAGTTCGTAATGTAACACGCATTGAATGTAAACTGTCTTGAGTATACGTTTCAGAATACAGTATTACCATTTACCGATTGTGTCAAATTGTTGCTCGGAGGCAGTTCCAAAACGGAACAGCAGTGATGGTGTGTTTAGCAGAACTGAAATATGAGCTAGCTAATTGAAATATGACTTCTAGATGTGACTCCGTAAATACATCAACTGCGTAGAAGACACTACGTTGGTACCAACGCAACCAATTGTGAAACTTCAGAATTAAACAAAACTCCTGTCGTTTCCTTTTTCACCATCACCTCCTTATCATTTTTCACCTTCGCCTTCACTGATAGCGATTCTTGTTGGGGTTGTATTTATCATCCCCTCGCGGATCGAAACAGAACACGTGTCTTTTTCGGTCTCTCACGTTATCGCTCTTTAATGTATGTATCTAAGTATTTTTCTGCTTTCATAAGTCGTGGTCGCCGTCATCGTCATCATCATCATCTTCACTCCAAGAAATAACTCTGGTTAATCTTATAAATGTCAATTTATGCAAAATAAATGTAAATGAAGAATTACATTTGTGATAATTATGTAATTGTGTTTACTATTAAGCATATACATTTATCGATCTCTCACATGTATGTGTATAATTGAATCTTATTTATTACTCTGATTATCTATACCAACGTGTTGATATACGGTTTATACAGTGAATTCTATATAAATTTATGTGCAATAGATAATATGTATTTACTTGCTTTAATTGATTACTTTCATGCCGTGTGTGAAACAGCCATTTAACATTATGTATAACTTTCTGATTCTCATCAACACATACGTAATATCATTTAATAGATTAACGTTATCAATTCATTTACTTTATTTACACATATGAGACTCTTGAAATCTATTTGTATTCCTTCCAAATTCAGGTTGATATTTAGGTTGTATTTGGCAATAATGAACGCATACTTATGATCAACGTAAAGTATTAGTTTAATTATTATTCACAATACGTTATAATAGTACATATGATACGTCGCTGTACCTGAAATACATACATATTTTAAAATAACAAATACATGTTTCAATATATGCTGGAAACAAAGAAAACATACATACATATATAAATCAAACAATATAACAAGTCAATATTCTACTTATTTAATGCGTTCATTAAATCCCAAATAAGCTTTTGTTAATTCATTCATTAATTACTTTTATTCAGATTTATTCATTACTTTTCTTAATAATTTTCTCAGGTGTGAATTCTTTGAAAGAAACCAGGTCAGTAGAAGTTACTAATTAGAAATAATTATAATTATGGTTACTTGGTTATGGAATATCCATTAGTTGTTGTTGAAGTCGAGTTCCAGAGATGAAGATGGCTCGTAGACACATTCCGTCGGATGCTGCTTTATCGCAATCACTTAACACTTACTCTTCCGATCACTCGCGTAGGTGTTTGTATATGTGAATAATTGAAGTTCAGTATTCAATTAAATGTTTCATCTTACTGTGTGTGCTGTGAGTTCGTTTTAATGTTAATATACATGTCTAGTTCCACTTGTCGCTGCTTCATTAAACATTCGCATTATTTATTAGTTTGTTTAATGTCTCGTGTTCATTATGTTGTTAATAATATGTAGTACACTGTATTAAGTTCAACTGTCTAGTATATCGTTAAGTGATGATGTCAGTTGGTGTAACGGTCTGATTGTTCACTTTGTATAATTTTAACTAAGTCCGTTACATCGCACTTCGGTTTAGTCTCACTACCGTGACATGAATGTATCACTAAGTCTTTTAAGTTACTGGTTAACGTTCTAACTTCCGGACTCGAGTTAATATTCCGCACGATTAATGTACTCTTCTGAAATTTGAATAATACTAACTCCGAATAACTAGCGTAAACTGTTGAAAGTTTATGATATACCGTCTCTCGCACTTGAAGTTAAACTATTTGAAAATTTGAGTGTAAAAACTGTCTGAAAACTTTAGTAAAACTGTCGAAAATTGAGTATTACTGTTTCAAAAATTGAGTGTAGACTGTCTAAAAATTGAGTATCACTGCCCGTCCTCTGTCTTGGGCAGATAGTTTTATTAATTCGTCCCTACTCAAAATTTTGTCTCTGGCGCGCTTCACGCCTACTTCATTCGAGATTGGTCAGTTTTAGTTTTCTTGGAAAATACTGTCCCACCATGTCAAGATTCTACGTCATAGTTCTCCCGATAGGTCCTTCGTTTCAGTTGCTATGGAAACACTCCTCACCACCAAATGTCTCGCTGGCTGAGAGCATCTGATAGGTTCTTACGTCTCCCCGATTTTTGCTCTGACGAACGTTGACCCGTTTCGACGAAACCATGGCTATTAGACACTTGTCGATCAGCCTATTGTCTGAGTAAACTCTGTGTTTCTATAGATTCCCATTATCTGTACTTTCAGTCTTCCTGGCGCATTGTTCCAAGTTCTAACCCCTTTCTTTCTGGCTATTAACAATTTTGAACATCTGCCGGCTGGTGAAGTCACCCCAACTTTCCCTTCGTAAATTCTTGTCTGTCAATTAGACGATAACTCCAGCTGCGTAACACGACTTTAGTCTTTGTCAGGCCTATCTTACTGTATTGTTTCTTAAGGTGCAGTGTATCCGTTCCATTGTAATGGTGTAGTTTCACCCGTTTTTGTCGTTTATCGTATACTGACGTAACATGGTCAACATCTACTACAATTCTCGGTACGGGTGTGAATGTCCTCGCTTACTTTGTTACAGCTGCAGAGAGCAATAATTCTGGACGAAACTTTCCCTGTCATCTTACGCCACCAATTTCTATAGTTGGATCAAACTTAATGTGTTTCTATTGTCAAGTCAGCGACGCCTCACTGACATCTTCTCATTACTCCTTATTTATTGCGCCAACTATAAGTCGTTGACACTGCCTCGTGTGAACGCACTCTGCCGAGGTGAAAATTTAAAATTTTTAAAATTTTCTGCTCGTTACAGTGTCCTCAATTTCGATTTGACGATGTGACCTCAGGGAACAACTCAAATCTAAATTCTGCGCCCTGTACGTCGCCTCGCCGTGTTCATCTTCTTCAAAAGGGAAAGCAATACATGATAACCTATTCTTAAAGGCTTACATTACAAGTGGTACAACCCCTTTTGGTTTTAATCGGTTCTCTGAATTTATTGCTAGCTATTTGGGATAGCTGAACGCATTTCACATTTTCGTATTTACATATAAATACCTTATCCTTATAATTATAAGACAAATCATAAATTTAATGAGCAATTAAATAATTTAATCAATTGAATAAAATTTTACTTTCTAAAATATCATATTCACAAGATATTATCAAATAATCAATTGATTCAGTGTAATACTTTACATGACATCAAAAAAAATCTCCTATACATATACATTCTGTGCATTACTAATGATCTTACCAATAAAATCTTTTAAGATGTTATAAAAATTTAAATTGTTAATTAACACATTCGCTACTTTAGTTGTAATTATTTTAATAATTTACATACACGTAATACATTTTGTTTTAATGATTTACCTACTTCATTCTAGCATCATTTACAATCTTAGCCTACTAATTATATACACTCACATTAATAAAGTTCATTCACGATCGAGTTCTTTAAATAATATCACTTATTTGATTTTAAGTGTCCCTTTTTTCACTTTGTCCTAGTAACTTATTACTATGTGATTCAAGTGATGGCAATTAAATGTCCTTTGCGTTCACTGCAATATTTTTATAAAATGTCACACTAAATGTTAATTTATCTTAGTATCTAACATTTAATTAGTGCTTAATTAACTAAATACACTTTATGTTATGTTTGACAATTAAAATACAATTTTCTTGGTTAAGCCAGCTTGAATGATATCAGCGCGTCAATTACCCTAACGCAGATGATTCATCAGCATCAGCTAGCTTCTTATGACATCTTCTTCAATTTCTTCCTCTTCCTTCATCTTCAATTTTTTGGTTCATGGTATTTTTTCAATTGTCTGGCATTGAATTTTCCGCGGAGCTTCTTGTCATCATCGCAATCGACGAGTAGATAAGTAGCTTCTCCGAGAATTTGATGCACTTTATATGGTCCGCAGTACAGTTCGCAAAATTTTTCAATTCTTTTCTGGACCGCGTCCGATTGATATGTTCTGATTAACACCTTTTCACCAATTTTGAATTTTGTAATGGTCTTGATTTCATTACATAATTTCGCTTGTTTTTCCCTTTTCTCCTTCATTTTGATGAATATTTGGTTATGGTCCACTCCTTTAACTAGAAGCATGTCCTGGTTTATGTATTTTTCCCACGCTCTGGTAGGTTTCTTCCCGAGCTGTGCCTCGTACGGTGTTACTTCTATCGTCTCGTGGTACGTTTCGTTAATACAACTCTCAACGATTGGTACGTAACGCGACCACTTTGTATGTTGATCACCGACAAATTCGCACAAGGGTTCCTTATTGCGGTAAATCTTGGTTGAATATTTAGTTCAGTTAACCCATTTAACCATTTTTTAGATGAAAATTGCGTTCCGTTGTCTGTGATAATTACTCTAGGAGACCCCAGTTCTTTACAATACTGGAGTATTCTTCTCAGTGTCGCTGCGGTCGTTGCCCTCCGAAGTGTGAAAAGTCGTACGTATTTGGTAAAGTTGTCAACCATAACAAACAAATATCTTACGCCGGCGGACTAAGCAGGTAGCGGGCCAAAGTAATCGGCGCTCACTATGTCACCCTTGCGTAACGGTATAATGGCTTTCGTTCCTCCGAACAAGTTTTTGTTGCCGGAATCTTTCTTCCGTTGACAAGTGTCACAAGCCCGTACGTAATTTTTCACCCTTTTCAACATACCATCTATGGTAAAATACTCTTGCAATAATTTAATCTATCTCTTAGCACCGGGATGACCATACATACGGTGTATTTCAGCAATTATTTCGCCGGACACACTGTTCGGTATGTACAGTTTCCATTCCCTCCTACGTAAATCTGTACAATCTCTCATCAACGAATCTATAAAATTTATTTAATTCCTTATCTATACACTCTTCCCTAATCTTATCAATAACATTCTTAAGCTTATTATCTTGAATTTGGTACTTTCCAATATCCATTAGGATTTTGCTTACCTTCTTATCCATTTTGATTGTCATGTGGTTAATTAAGTATTCGGAAATATTGTCACTAATTTCTTCTAGCGTGGCATCTTCTGGATTTCTGCTTAGCAGATCAGCAATAATATTGTACTTACCTTTACAATGGACAATGTCGAATTTGTACTCCTGGATACTTAAGATCCAGCGTGTAATTCGCGAGTTGTTTAAGTGACATTTATTCATAAAAGTCAGTGCCTTATTATCAGTAATGATAGTTAACGGTTGTCCTAGTATGTATATACGGAACCTCTCAAGACATCGTACAATACACAAAAGCTCCTTCTCCGTAGTGTAATAATTTATTTCTGCACCCTTGAATGTCTTGCTGGTAAAAGCTATTACTCCAATTTTTCCTTCCTCGTCCAGTTGATATAATTGTCCGCCATATGCAAAGTTGCTGGCGTCACACTGCATATAATATCTTTGATTTATTCGGGGAAATTTTAAGACGACTGTTTCCACGAATAACCTTTTAACCTGCTGAAAACATTCATTTAACTCCTGTGTCCAGGTAAATTTCTGTCCCTTCCGTAACAATTCAAGTAATGGTTTAGTGGTTTCAGCGTATTTGTCTGTAAAACGATTGTAGAAATTTGTCAAACCCAGGAAACCTTTTAATTGTTTTTGGTTCCGAGGTGTAGGGAACTTCATAATGGCATCGATCTTCTCGTCCGTTGCTCGTATTCCTTGTGTCGTTAATCGATACCCAAGGTACGCGATTTCTTGTCTGAAGAATTGCGACTTCTCCAAATTGATGGTTAAATTCGCCCTTCTTAAATTGGATAATAATAAATCTAAATGTAACAAATGCGTTTCTAAATCTTCTGAATAACACAGGCAATCGTCGACATAAATAATGGTATTTTCTTTAACTTCATCTTCTAATACTGCGTCCAATCCCCTGGTTAATGCCGCAGAACTGGTACTCAGTCCGAATGGTGTAACTGTGAAACGATAACACTTGCCGTCGTACATAAAAGCGGTGAAGTTCCGGCACTCCAGCTTCAGTGGTACTTGCCAGAAACTGCTAGTTAAGTCTACGGTGGATAAATTTTTCATCTCGCCACATCTCGCCAAAATGTCGTTTATCGGAGGAGCACCCTCGTAGTCTGGGATAGTCACGCTGTTCACCTTCCTCGCATCCAAACACAATCGTACACTACCGTCCTTCTTAATTACAGTAACAAGTGGGTTGATATATGCGCTGTTGCATCTCTCAATGACCCCATACCGCAACATTTTCCTAATCTCATCATCTACCTTCCCTTTATACGCTAATGGGACAGGCCATCCTCTCTGGAAGTACGGTGTCTGGTCGGTGACTTGGAACTCGTGAACATACCCTCCGATTCTTCGGGGGCATTCTCTGAATAAACTCCTATTCCTTACCAGAATTTCCCTTAATCTTTCCAACGTTCCTTTATCTCCGCATTCAATACTTTCTATCTTCTTGTCAATGTTTCTGATGATCTCCTCTTCTTCTTCTACGTCCACCACTTTTATATGCATCATTGGCACTGTGTACGTCGCTTCGTCATCCTCTCTTCTTAACTCGACGATCCTTCTTCCCATGTCAATGAGACATCCTGTTTCTTGAAGAAAATTGGTTCCTAATATGCAAGGTTTTATCAAATCTGGTATTATGAGAAAAACACATTCATATTTAATTTCTTCAATATAGATATCACATAATATTTGTTTTCTTATTAGCTTTGACTTATTACCAACCGCGCTAACTATTAATGTGTTAGGCATCGGTAATATTTCATAAGGTGTAATGTCATGTTTGTTTTGGTGAAACCACGACTCGGATAATCCGGCAATAACGGATCCAGTATCGAGCAACGCTTGTACACTAACCTTATTGTTGAACTTGATATTTAGCTCTGGACACTTAATCATTCGTTGGGAAATCTCTTCATCATCATTACATAATAAATCGCTTCGTAAGTCCGGTAGGATTATATTCGTCTGGTAGTCATTTGTTTTGTCGGCTATCTCCGTTAATGAGTGGAGGGATTTTTTTTTTCTTCTTCTTGTTGACGGTTCCTTTTGGGTTGAGTGCCCGATGCACCGGCAGTCGTGTTTGTAAACTCTATTGTGTTGACGGCGCGTCGGTCCGCATTACGATGTTGTTGGGTATTTATGGCCGGTCTGTCACCCCAAGTTTTCTTCTGGGTCCCACTTCCTTTGTTCAAACCGCTTTCACTTTCCTTATAGGCATTTGTTCCCTCGTTTGTCGCCACATAGTTCGACTCTCTATTATTTCTTGGTTGAATCTGTGTATACTCTATGATCAATGATTCGAAGTTTGGTATCTTCACAATTCCTCTTGTGACCACCGCGAGCTGAATCTCACGCCCAAAGTGACGAGATATCTTACGTATAAGCTGATTGTCAGTCAGAGTGGGTGTTAACTGCCGACTCTCCAATAAGATACGTTCAATATACTGAATAGCAGTAACTGGTCCACGCCAATCAAACCTGCCATACTCCAAATGATCCCGGATACTGTCTTGTCGTTCTTGGCCCCAATATTTCAGAGAGAACGCTTCCTTGAATTCTTCGAAATTTGATATTTGGTTACGTATCACTCGCCACCAAATTCCTGCGTCTAACTCCAGATGTCTACCAATCCACTTGATATTGTCAGCGGGGTAGTATAACTCTTGTATTTCGGACAATTCCTTGAGGAATTCCATAGGGAATCTGTCCGTGCCATTGTATTTAAGGTCATTGTGGTTAGGCCCGTTAATTCGATTTAATATACCACACTCACCTTCCATTAACTGTCGCTGCAGTCTTTCCTGGTTTTCTTTCACTTTAGTTAAATGTCCTTTTAACTCTTCGATCCTCGTTGTCTTCTCTTTCGTAGTCTCGTCCAACTTCTGTTCTGTTGAACGTTGTCTACCGTCAACTTCTTCCAACTTCTGTATAATATTATTATTTGTTCCTTCTTGCTCCTGTTGTTTCTGCAGTATGGTATCGTGTATCTCGGCCTTGAGTTCTTCGTGCTTCTTATTGTAGTCCTTGACGTGAATATCGAACTTGTGATTAATCTTTTTAACGGTCGTTTGGGTAGTGTGCACCGCTGCCATCCATTCTTGACGATCATTTTCTTGTTTTTCTTGTACTTCTACGTACTTCTTATTGGCTTCTTCTCTCAAGTCTTTCACGATATCATCTTGCTTCTTCTGTAGTTCGTTAACCTTACCTTCCCAGGTCTGCTGGCACTCACGTATCTCGGACCTTATTTGTGTAATCTCTTCCTTATGCTGGTCGAGTTTTTCATTTTGTTTTTCTAATTTTTCACTAATTAATCTACTGTTTTCTTCTTGTTCTTCCTTCTGCTTATCTAATTTCTCACCAATTAATTTAATATTTTCTTCTAGTTTTTCACTAAGTAATTTATTACTTTCTTCTTGTTTCTCTAATTTTTCACTAATTAATTTAATACTTTCCTCTCTAATTAATTTAATATTTTCTTCTTGTTTCTTGCTGCGTTCTTCTTGTTTCTCTTCTTGTTTTTCGTTCTGTTGACGGATGAACTCCATCAACATTTGTAGAGTTCCATCTTCTAGTTTCGATGTCTGTCCTCGCGCCCTATCTTCTGGACTCTCTACCACGCTACTTGGTTCGCTAGGTGTAGTATTGTCTTCTGTATTTACGGTACCTAATTGGTTATTAATGTCGAATTCTACGCTGTCGGAATTGCTCGCCATTTTTGCCCTCCTACTCGTAATCATTCAAACTGACTTACACTAATAACACTTATCTTACTTCTATTTCGATGACACTACTTTCTCTACTACTTCTACTGCCTGTTCTTTACCAAAGCTGTACGTGTTAACAATCTTTGTTAATACGTATCATGCCGTGCGAATGGGCGCCATTTATAAATGTCAATTTATGCAAAATAAATGTAAATGAAGAATTACATTTGTGATAATTAATTATGTAATTGTGTTTACTATTAAGCATATACATTTATCGATCTCTCACATGTATGTGTATAATTGAATCTTATTTATTACTCTGATTATCTATACCAACGTGTTGATATACGGTTTATACAGTGAATTCTATATAAATTTATGTGCAATAGATAATATGTATTTACTTGCTTTAATTGATTACTTTCATGCCGTGTGTGAAACAGCCATTTAACATTATGTATAACTTTCTGATTCTCATCAACACATACGTAATATCATTTAATAGATAACGTTATCAATTCATTTACTTTATTTACACATATGAGACTCTTGAAATCTATTTGTATTCCTTCCAAATTCAGGTTGATATTTAGGTTGTATTTGGCAATAATGAACGCATACTTATGATCAACGTAAAGTATTAGTTTAATTATTATTCACAATACGTTATAATAGTACATATGATACGTCGCTGTACCTGAAATACATACATATTTTAAAATAACAAATACATGTTTCAATATATGCTGGAAACAAAGAAAACATACATACATATATAAATCAAACAATATAACAAGTCAATATTCTACTTATTTAATGCGTTCATTAAATCCCAAATAAGCTTTTGTTAATTCATTCATTAATTACTTTTATTCAGATTTATTCATTACTTTTCTTAATAATTTTCTCAGGTGTGAATTCTTTGAAAGAAACCAGGTCAGTAGAAGTTACTAATTAGAAATAATTATAATTATGGTTACTTGGTTATGGAATATCCATTAGTTGTTGTTGAAGTCGAGTTCCAGAGATGAAGATGGCTCGTAGACACATTCCGTCGGATGCTGCTTTATCGCAATCACTTAACACTTACTCTTCCGATCACTCGCGTAGGTGTTTGTATATGTGAATAATTGAAGTTCAGTATTCAATTAATGTTTCATCTTACTGTGTGTGCTGTGAGTTCGTTTTAATGTTAATATACATGTCTAGTTCCACTTGTCGCTGCTTCATTAAACATTCGCATTATTTATTAGTTTGTTTAATGTCTCGTGTTCATTATGTTGTTAATAATATGTAGTACACTGTATTAAGTTCAACTGTCTAGTATATCGTTAAGTGATGATGTCAGTTGGTGTAACGGTCTGATTGTTCACTTTGTATAATTTTAACTAAGTCCGTTACATCGCACTTCGGTTTAGTCTCACTACCGTGACATGAATGTATCACTAAGTCTTTTAAGTTACTGGTTAACGTTCTAACTTCCGGACTCGAGTTAATATTCCGCACGATTAATGTACTCTTCTGAAATTTGAATAATACTAACTCCGAATAACTAGCGTAAACTGTTGAAAGTTTATGATATACCGTCTCTCGCACTTGAAGTTAAACTATTTGAAAATTTGAGTGTAAAAACTGTCTGAAAACTTTAGTAAAACTGTCGAAAATTGAGTATTACTGTTTCAAAAATTGAGTGTAGACTGTCTAAAAATTGAGTATCACTGCCCGTCCTCTGTCTTGGGCAGATAGTTTTATTAATTCGTCCCTACTCAAAATTTTGTCTCTGGCGCGCTTCACGCCTACTTCATTCGAGATTGGTCAGTTTTTAGTTTTCTTGGAAAATACTGTCCCACCATGTCAAGATTCTACGTCATAGTTCTCCCGATAGGTCCTTCGTTTCAGTTGCTATGGAAACACTCCTCACCACCAAATGTCTCGCTGGCTGAGAGCATCTGATAGGTTCTTACGTCTCCCCGATTTTTGCTCTGACGAACGTTGACCCGTTTCGACGAAACCATGGCTATTAGACACTTGTCGATCAGCCTATTGTCTGAGTAAACTCTGTGTTTCTATAGATTCCCATTATCTGTACTTTCAGTCTTCCTGGCGCATTGTTCCAAGTTCTAACCCCTTTTTTTCTGGCTATTAACAATTTTGAACATCTGCCGGCTGGTGAAGTCACCCCAACTTTCCCTTCGTAAATTCTTGTCTGTCAATTAGACGATAACTCCAGCTGCGTAACACGACTTTAGTCTTTGTCAGGCCTATCTTACTGTATTGTTTCTTAAGGTGCAGTGTATCCGTTCCATTGTAATGGTGTAGTTTCACCCGTTTTTGTCGTTTATCGTATACTGACGTAACATGGTCAACATCTACTACAATTCTCGGTACGGGTGTGAATGTCCTCGCTTACTTTGTTACAGCTGCAGAGAGCAATAATTCTGGACGAAACTTTCCCTGTCATCTTACGCCACCAATTTCTATAGTTGGATCAAACTTAATGTGTTTCTATTGTCAAGTCAGCGACGCCTCACTGACATCTTCTCATTACTCCTTATTTATTGCGCCAACTATAAGTCGTTGACACTGCCTCGTGTGAACGCACTCTGCCGAGGTGAAAATTTAAAATTTTCTGCTCGTTACAATCTATTCGGGATCGTCTCCTCCTCTGTCTACCAACATCTCTTTTTGTAGACATCTGACAGCCTTTCTAGAGAGGTGAACTGCGCCGAAGAAGTACCCCTACTTACAAACATAGCGTACAGTGTTTAGAGAGGGGGAGACAACGCGATAACAGTTCCCCGTACGACTCGCACACTACCTCTATCTCTGCCACACTCATCCTTCTACAAGACTGCTGTGCGAACGTGCGAAATGACTGAAAATTTTGTTAGCCTCGGAACGAGGTGTTTGTCCACTGCGCATCTCTAAGCGACTGTTCAAAATCTATCGCCAAGTCTATAATAGGCTCAGATCCCAAGGTAATCTGTTTTTTGGAAGTGAGATCCAGGTGTTCGCACTATCTTCTCCTTTTCATCCTAGCAATCTTCTTCAGCAGAGATTCGACTTTTATTCTCTTGAAATGTCTTCATTTCTTTCCCGATCTAAGGAAGCAGTATATACTATTAAACAATTCTCTTCAGCACCATCTATTTTCTTTTCTTCCTTTTTACCGAGGGTGATTTTTCATTTACACACGGCAATGTGGAAATAGCTACTGTTTTGTAAAAATTAATGATTTTTTTAGCCTTCTACGGATCGTTACGTCGATGCTTAGAAATTTTGCTAATCTATTATAATTATCGCATTGTCGTTTTTATACCATGTCTCAGGTAATTAAAATGTCAAATTTGCGGCCAAATTTGATTGCCCATCATTATCTACGTTCTAATCGAATGTTTATCCAAAAGTACCGTACTTCTTGATTTTGCAGAGCAGAAATCCTAGCCCATAATCGTTGCAGCAGAATGTTATTAACGTAAAAGTTTTATTCAAAATTGTTATACTTTTCTTGGAGAAGGCTAGGAAATTTTGAAGTTTCCAAAACGGAATATTAGGCTATATTCAGATGACGGTGAAAATTCTGTTTAATATTGTTACGACGGTCTACTTGGTCGTCGTATGGTACAGTGGAAAACAAAATACAAGACTCCAATTAAATCACTAATCACCAGCTTTAATTATCACAATTAAACAGTTTGTAATTAACTCGTATGATATTTCCAGTAAGATTTGTCCACACGCAATAACAATGTCTATTAATAGAGTTTCACACAATTATTAACACAGTACTACTTCACTTCGACAAACACTCAGTTCCCACTAGCGAAAATCGCTCACGTAACTGAACTGACAACCCGGCTGCTATGGCTTTATATAGGCCGCGCTGAGGTCCAGTACAGCTGTCCCTCCTTACTGCACGCCGGCAGCTTAATGCGTATCTCAAGTGTTCCTGGAACTCACTAGAACCACCTACTTGTATGACGCAACACCTGCCACACTGAACGAGGGGAGTGGAGCTTGTTCTCAGCTGTTCTACGCGGTTCGATACCATACTCGTGACAGTAGACAATATGGTACCCAGGAGAGATTTTTGCAACTTTTTTGGGATGGATGAACAGGAGTATGTATGTCAAATTGGACACGCATGCCAAGTTTTACGAAAATCGGTTGATGCGTTTCAAAGTTATCGTGACATATATCCCAAATATGTAGACAGATGAATGCTAAACGGTCGAGTTAAAACTTAGAACTCGCTCCGCTCGTTCAATAAATATAACTTCGTACAACTCATAATTCAAAGCAAAATCAGAGTTAAAAGGGAAAATAAAAAGGAAGGCGACGTTATGGTAGTTTTAAGAACCTGGGACAATGGTATGAGAAAACATCAATGGAACTGTTTAGACCAGCAGTAAATAAAATTGTTATTGGCAGCGTGATAACCGACGTTCGTTAGCGGCTTACGACACTACGCTGGTAAAGTCACTTTACATTTTCTCTGATGTTGATTTATAAATTTGGACCGTTTTTCATTATAGCACAACACCGCTGTGATTCCCATTTACTACAACCTCACAAATAACAAAAAATGTAGCCTATATATCTGAAAGGTTAGACGTAATATAGTATACTATTTCCGTTCGAAACGCTACTGGTCAAGGGCGTTGACATTGTTCAGACAGTAATCTGTTACGCGCATGTGGAGAACGTGTGTATAGTTATGTGAGAGTTGTGATTACTGCGACAAGTGGGTTTGATTACGTTTAATAATCTTTATGAATACACACTAGAACTTTATAGCTAATACCAAAATGAACATAAATTTAAAAAGTATTTAGTAAATGATATTGACGAAAAATCTGGGCACGCCGTTTAAAACTTCCTCCTTATTACTGTATTCTGAATCCCATTGAATAAATATGAAGCCAGTTGAAAGGATATGTTGCCCGTCACAACACAACATATAAGCTGAATGATGTAAAACAACTGATAGGAGAAGACGGTAAATGAAATAACGACGGACAATTGGAGTCGTTGTGTCGAGCATACAGTAGCTTTCAAGGAAGTAGATAAAGGAATTGGGCCGAATTACAGACGCCGTCGTGGACAATCTTATCATTCACACTGCTGACTCAAGTGAAGATTCAAGTTCCGACACAGACATGAAAGGCATTGAATTACTCTATGACGCAGCGGATAATATACAGTACACTGGCAATTATCACAGTTTCTACTTTTGCTTCAAGTTTAGGCCTACTTTATTTTTTTTTTTTAAAGTGAATAAAAACAGTTTATTTCAAACAGTGAGAAAGCCATTCTTATGTACTCCGTCTTATAAAATATGTCATTGTCGCTCTCACACAGTCACACAAATATTACTTTAGTCAGGAAAAATTATGACAATTTACCTGTGTTTATACAGTATCAACATTATATGTACCCTGTCTGTACTCCTTCTGTCAGAGTGACATGCCTCTAATTCAAGCAGCAAATAGCGTTTCAGATGTGCCGCGCATGTTTGTTTACATCAGGATTAAGCTAAGAACGGAAAGAGTATACAACTGCAGACACGTAGTTCGTACGGTAAATAAACCTATCTTACTACGTTTGCCTTCACATTTACTCAGGCTAGAGAAACGGAATAGAATATTTTTATGAGCGTCTATTCTTTTTTAGTAATCGATTTCGTCAAGTTTACATTTTGTATTGATTTACTTAAGTCTAGTCAGGAGACTCGTTTACAGAATGAAAATATTTTTCTTGCAAAAATACTTTAACTCTACTAACACTTTCAGCCCGGCCGGTAAAGATTTCTACATTGTTGTACTCATCATATACTTCATTCATTTTTCAAAGATTAATTTGTAATTCAAAAATTTTCGACCTGTTATAAACACCAGACGTGAACGTTATAGAAAAAATATCGTATATCGATCTGTTGGGCCGTGGTCGATCAGACATTGCGGCCACACCTGCGGTGGTTATCGTCTCCTTAGTTGGACGGAACTAAGTTTCGGGAGAAGACAATCCACGTGTACCGTCGAATTCAATGCTCCGTCACGCTATTACACAGAGTTAAGTCGATTGGTGATGTGTCCTGTAATTGCTTTTGTCTCAACGTTGAGGTACGTTCGACCTGTTACCTTTTCGAACGTTTTTCTGCTGAGAATGGTCTCCGCAGGTGTGGCCCCAATGTCTAGAGACAGAACCTTGAACAATCGACCAAGGACCAACAGCCCGATATATGATGTTGACTACGTCCGTGATAGCCTTCGTAAAAAGCAGATGTGAAAGCTTAGGGGGCCCCCCTGTTAATTTGTAATGTTTGGAAAGATTTAAAGTAGCTTTATGTCTACGGTTTACGCCATTATGGAATTGTAGAGCTCGCATAATTATAAATTACTTTTTATACATTTTATTAATTCTAATACGTGTACAGTGATGATTGGGGGGTTGGCAAAATTTCGAATTCTTTAAAAGAAATGTCTACATTAACCCATATGTCATATTATGCAGGCTTGAAGTGCGAGTTTTCTCAGTGTAGGCTAAAATTTCAAAATTTATTAGCCGGTTGTAAGTAACCAGAGAAAATTGATAAAACGGTTTTTATATCTACAACTTCTTTAATTTTCCGGATTACGAAAAGGCCGATCTGAGTTTCGGAAAAAGACATTCCCACGTGTTCCTTCCAATTCAGTACTCTGTCAATACTGTACAAACTTAACGCTATTTATTACACAGACTTAAGACAGCCGATTACTGATGTGTCGTTCTGAAGTCTTGCTGCCACTAATAAATACCATTCAGCCGGTTACTGCCGTGAAGCGAGTTTTCTTGGTTAGTTCACATAACTTGTTAGTTAAAAATGAACAGGACTTATTTAATTTGTTTCAAAATAATAAAATTATACGTAAGCCACAGATACGTAGACTACAAAAGGTCAGGATATAAAAATTTCGTTCACTGCAAACAACCAACGCTGCAATTGCAGTAAAAAAAAAATAGTTTGAATTATAGATATGGTAGGCAGGATACTTACCTGATTGGATGTGAGATGGCATTCGATAAAATAATGTTTGACATTTACTGTTGTGATGTGAAGTTTTGACAACAATCTAGTTTGCTGAGAACTGTATAATACTGCAGTCGATTGGGCAAATGATATGCGCGAAGTGTGGACCACATTTTATTAAGGAATTTACATTTTATTAAGCAATCTTAATTAAAATGTACTTCCGGTTTAACAGTCGTTCAGTGAGAATGTTTCAAATAATAGTAGCCTACTCTACAGTTGACACTGGCGTCATCTGTTTGACCTTTCATCTGATATAACTATTAATACAAGGACTGCTTCCGGCTGTATCGCACTGACGTAACAGTACGAACACGTGGCTTAAGTAATAGCACCGATCTGTGAATCAGATTCGAGTTTTTTAGTATGAACTCTTAACGAATACATTATTTTCTTGGGAGATTTGAAGGTCAAGTTACTGAAGGTGCATGTTTGAGACTATTATCATTTCATTTTTGAATGTTTTACAATATAACTACAGTATGCCTATATGCAGCTGAGGAAATGCGGACGGGGTTCGAAACGCACGAGAAAAATTAAACCGGTTAAAGTGGAACCGTGAACCTGCCCATCGAGCGTCAGCTAAACACGATTTAACCTGCTCGGCTAAATTGTGTGAGTTTTATTATAAACTGTGAATAAGGGGCTAAATAAAATACAGTTCAGTCGGACTCGGAAAACAGGTTGCAAATGGGTATACATTTGTTAAATCGAATCAACTATGAACGCAGAGGTGTGGACGTCCGAGGAAGAGCTGGAGTGACCAGGTCTAGACTTTGCGAGACCGGAACAAACCATCCTTGGTTTAATCTTTCCAGATGATGATGATAAATAACTACAGTGACGCATGATATTAGAACTTGAACTGAACTGGATATCCGTATTTTGAGAATGGATTCTATGGCAGTGAAGTTGTTAATCTATATATTGAACTATATACAACTGTATGACGAGTAAGTGGATAACAAGTGCTAAACACACACCATTTTATTTTTGTTTATCCAAGTGCTCTCTTACGTGGTATGTAAAATACCTATATTTAACACTGTGAGTTCTACAGTTAACTCCAAATATTACTCAACATTTCAACATATTTTTTAAAATGTTACTGATCAAATTGCATTAATACAATAGGATACACAAATTTATCTATAATTACCCCGGCGGTACCAAGAAAAACTAAATTCTTAATCGTACTCTGTAAATCATATTATTTATATCACATTTACAGATTACACTATAGTCCTTAAACTCTCATTTCTATACGCGCCGCCTTTCTTTCATGAGTCTTCCACCACTTTTATATTTTCCCATTCAACATTTCTTTTTTCTACATATATTTTTTCTACAACATCTCTTAATTATATATATATATATATATATATATATATATATATATATATATATGATTTTACCTCAAGATGTATTTTCCTTATTTGGAACATGTTTCGGGACGCTTTGTGTTCACATCCTTGGCCTTAGTAGTTTTGAGTCTTGTGTGTTGATTGGTTGTTGTTGTGGTATCCTGTTGCCTTTGGCATTTTAAATTGGTATTATTGTGTGTGATGTAAATATATATATAAATAATGATATCAAATCGATATAATTGATTTATAACGTCCTACGTACTTTGGGCGTCATTAATATAGGCTAATGATATTTTATTACATTTATTTGCAATAGATAATATGTAGTTACTTGCATTAATTGATTACTTTCATGCCGCGCGTTATGCAGCCATTTAATACAATGTATAACTATTCTGATTATTCATAAACACATACTTGATATCATTTAATAGATTAGTGTTGTCAATTCATTTACTTTATTTGAGCAAAAGAAACTCTTAAAATTCTACTTTATATTTCCTTCAAATTTTAAGTTAATATCTGGGTTGTATTTGGTAATAATAAACGCATATATAGGATCAACTTAAATTACTAGTTTATTTATCATTCACAATAAATTATAATCGTACATATGATACGTCGCTGTACCTGAAATACATACATATTTTATAAGAACAAATTCATGTTTTAATATATGCTGAAACAAAGAAAACATACATACATATATAAATCAAATAATATAACAATTCATATTCTACTTATTAATGCGTTCATTAATCCCAGATAAGCTTTTGTTAATATATTTATTAATTACGTTTTAATTTCTGATTTATTCATTGCGTTTATTAATAATTTCTCAGGGATGAATTCTTTGAAAGAATCAGGTCAGTAGAAGTAACTAAGTAGTAATGATTAAAATAATGGTTACTTGATTTATGAAATATCCATTAATCGTTGGTGAAGTCTAGTTCTAGTGATGAAGATGGCATGGAGGCACATTTCGTTGAATGCTGTTGTTATCACAATCACTTACACACACTCTTCCGGTCACTCGCGTTGGCGTTGGTTTATGGGAATAATTGATATTTAGTGTACAATTAAATACTTCATCTTACGATGTATGTTGTGTGTTCCTTTTAACGTTAATGTACATGTCTAGTTCCACTTATATCGCTGCTTTATCAAATATTCATGTGATTTAATACTTTGTTTAATGTTTCATGTTCATTATGGTGTTAATAAGGTGTAGTAACACTGAATTAAGTTCAACTGTTTAGTATATTATTTATGTGGTGATATCTGTTCGTGTAACGATCTGATTGTTCACTTTGAATAATTCTTCACTTCGAAATTCACTCTTAAAAGTTTACTAAGTCTGACTATCGTGACATGAAGATATTACTAAGTCTTTTAGGTTACGAGTTAACGTACTAACTCCCGAACTCGAGTTAACTCTCCGCACGATTAATGTACTCTTGTGAACTTAGAGTAAAACTAACTCCGAACAATTAGAGTATACTGTTTGAAAATTTAAGATATACTGGCTCCGAATAATTGAAATGAACTGTTTAAAAATATGAGTAAAAACTTTCTCGTACTTAAAGTGTACTACTTGAAAAATTTGAGATAAGACTGCCTTTCCCCGTCTTGGACAGATAGTTTTATTAATTCGTCCCTACTCAAAATTTTGTCCCTGGCGCTGTTCACGCCTACTCCATTTCGTGATTGGTCAGTTTTGAGTTTTCTTGGAATATTTTGTCCCACTATGTCAAGATCCTACGTCATAGTTCTTCCGATAGGTTCTTCGTTTCTGTTGCTATGGAAACACTCCTCTCTACCAGTTTTCTCCCTGGCTTTTGGCTTCTGATAGGTTCTTAGACATCCCCCGATTTTGCTCTGACGAACGTTGACCCTTTTCGTAGAAACTACGGCTATTAGACGCTTGTCCATCAACCTATTGTCTGAAGTAAACTCAGTGTTTCTCTAGATTGCCATTATCTGTACTTTCGGTTCTACCGGCGTATTGTTCTATGCTATACCCCTTTTTTGTAGCTATTAATAATTTTGGACATCTGCTGGCTGGTGAAGTCACCCCAACTTTCCACTCGTAAATTCTGTCTGTCACTTAGACGATAACTCCAGCTGCGGAACATGACTTGAGTTTTTGCCTGATCTCAGCCTTCGTATTGTTTCTTAAGGGTCACTGCATCCGTTCCATTGTAACATATAGTTTCACTCTTTTTGTCGTCTATCGTATACTGACGTAACCTAGTCGAACATCTGCCACGTTTCTCAGTACGAGTGTGAACGTCCTCGCCCAATTGTTACAGCGGTAGGGAGCAATAATTCTGAACTAAACTTTCCCTGTCATCTTGTGCAACCAATTTCTATAGTTGGTTTGAGCTTAACGTCTTTCTATTGTCAAGTTAGCGACGCTGCTCTGACATCTTCTCATTACGCTTTATTTATTGCGTCAACTATAAGTCGTTGACACCGCCTCGTGTGAACGCACTTCGTCGAGGTGAAAATTTAAAAAGCTCGTTACAGTGATTGTGGTGTACATATTAGTATTTTGTGTATTTTCGATGTTGAGTGCTTTGAAAATTATGTAGAAAACAGTCACATACAATCATACCAATTTAAAATGCCAAAGGCCAACAGGAGACTAAGCAACAACCAACCAACACACAAGTACTTCACAAGACTCAAAACTAGTAAGGCTGAGGATGGGAACACAAAGCGTCCCGAAACATGTTCCAAATAAGGAAAATACGGAATAAATCCTATTGTAGTCCCAAGCCACGTGTTTGTTAACCAAATACACTGCACTCACCGTCTATGGCTTTTTTCCGTGATGTTTTGTCCAGTTTACATGTTTCAAGGCACTTGCCTCATCATCAGAACTTATAAAATCAATCTATGTCATAAAAAAAATGACATTTGTCAAAATATTAAAAACACAATACGGTAATTAAACTATGTACATAAATTCGTTTTAAAAATGTTCGGTGTGCCTTGCAAGACAACACGCGCCGTACTGACGTAATCTAAGCCTTATCTCGACTATATCTCATAGCGGTATCGTACAGTATATTTGATTTATACTGTAATTGGTCGTTCAACAATTAAAGTCGTTTAACAATTGGTCGTTCATTTCTGCAGTAAAGGGAGTTATTTGAATGCCCTTGAAGAATATGAAATTTACAAATCATACAACGACGCCAGTACCAAGCCACATGTGTTGAACGACCAATTACAGTATAAATCAAATATACTGTACGATACCGCTATGAGATATAGTCGAGATAAGGCTTAGATTACGTCAGTACGGCGCGTGTTGTCTTGCAAGGCACACCGAACATTTTTAAAACGAATTTATGTACATAGTTTAATTACCGTATTGTGTTTTTAATATTTTGACAAATGTCATTTTTTATGACATAGATTGATTTTATAAGTTCTGATGATGAGGCAAGTGCCTTGAAACATGTAAACTGGACAAAACATCACGGAAAAAAGCCATAGACGGTGAGTGCAGTGTATTTGGTTAAGGAAAATACATCGTGAGGTAAAATCATATAAATATTAAAATATTATATACATCAAGACATAGACTGTAGCAAAAAGTGTTTGAACACACACACACACACACAGAGGAAAAATATATAAGAAGGGAAAATAACATCTTGAGGTAAAGAATTTATAAATATTAAATAAATTACACACACACACACACACACACACACACACACACACACACACACACACACACACACACACACACACACACACACACACACACACACACACACACACACACACACACACACATTTACAATACGTTACTGTTATTTACGCTAAATTATGGTTGTAAATTATATCATTTTCTTTAGAGGAAGCGGCATTTATTATATAGGAAACAGTTATAAGACGGAAAAACCAATGAAAAATTAAAATTCACAAATAAATGCTTTTCTTTTTTCTGGAGTATCAGTCCATACGTTCCTCGCGTTCCCACTCTGTTAAAAACTTTGTCAATTGTCTGATTTAAATTAACGCTAATTTAAACGCAAGACTCGCAATTTAATAAAGACAGTAACAACTATAATTAATACTTAACCTATCTAGCTCATTCAAGTAAGCAGTTTTTATACCAATACTTTTTAAGAATTGGTAAGTCCCTGACTAGGACAAAAGTTCTCGCCGAATGTTCGTTATTTCATAAAATAGAAGAATGAGGCAGCCGTAGTGAAGGAAGTCTGTGGATATCTTTGGTGCATTCCATCAGAGTGGTTCACGTACTAGTTGTCCAGGAATGCCATCCTGCCTTCCAACTGGAGAGAACCTGCTGATTAGTAACGATCGAGTTCGTTCCTGCAAATGCGCTGACATAAATTAGCAGCCAATTAATCTTCCGTATTTTTATTGGTCGATTTCAATAAAATCAGCACGTGTCACTCTTTTCAAGGTTTTGGTTTGGAAGAAAAGTGACACGTACAGCGGTCCGTGCCGCGACAGCCGAAAAAGATTTATTTGATATGTGGGGTGTGTGTCAAACCTTATGAAAGAATAAATTTAGCGTTCGTGACTTTTGTTTAAAACAAACCTGTTTGTATTTCACGATAGTAAACAAAAGCAATAACCTCTCTGGAGCGTTTAGTACAAGGTCGACAGATCTATAACGTGTTATTGTTCTCTCTACGCCAGACTGGGAAAGTCAGCGATTAATAAATTATGTTTTTCTGTGCTGATCATATGGCGTTTGTTTGGTCATAAAAAAAAAAAAATACAAAATAAAAAAGGTGTAGCAAGTGGGCTTGTTCTTGGCCCTGATGTACTTCTCACCCTTCCTTCAGATATCGGTTCTTCGTACTATTTGAACACATAAGTAATAGGAACATAAAATTACTTAGAAATTATTTGAAAGGCCAAATACAGTAAAGACTCTGTTATCTGCCGCCCTATTAGGGAGATCCAGAGGTTGGCTAGAGGAGAACAGAGATTAGGTCAAAAGAACGTCTAGAAGAAGAGAATTATATGGCTTGCTAATACAGGAAAAATAGGTATTTCAAAGGAAAAAAATTCCTTAGTCAGTGATGATTTGCATCGACGTTGTCCAAAAATTATATAATGAGAAACCATTGAGCCGAAAGTTGGATCGATTACAGGGAGGGAGGTTTTTATTTGGTGGGGGGCGGGTGCAATTATTCTTATACGATGAAAATTGATCAACAGATGATCATTAAACATTTCCGTTTCCCCCAAATTACGAATACGTTTTTGTGACACTTTTAATAATAATTTTAAGACTAGTAATCTCAAGGAAAAATAATTTCCGGTATATTTACAGTTTACAAGAAAACTGTAAAAGAAGAGCTTTTAATTTGGCTTTGAAAGGCATAAGGTTTTGTTTGGCTTTAAATATGACAATTATTATAAGATCACGACTTTGTTTTTCAATTAACACCAATAAAAAACAGTTGCGTAATTCTTTTTTCTAGGCTCCCCGCAGGAATGTATTGCGCCCCCCTACTAACCTTACTTAATTCATGTCATTGTTCCTCTTGTATAGTAACCACCCCTGAATTTAATTCTCGAGTAACTTTGGAGTAGAACGTTTTTTACTAATCCGTATTTTCACTGTAAATGCGTTTATGGCTATCTATTAATACTAGAATAATTCTATAGTGAATGCATTTATTTGATGTGTTTTTGTTTACAGGTGAGTGCTGAACGATAATACGCAAGTCTTCTTTCCCATATGTTGCGTCAGCAGAAACTAATTCGTAAGTTACTCGGTGAATATACTTAATGGAATTCGATGTGTACACTCGCAATCTTATGTTGTTGACATACTATGTAGTGTACTACTACTACTACTACTACTACTACCATTACCATTACCACTATTACTGTGGCGTAACTCTTTTTGCAGGTTCCCCCAGGAATCCTTTGCGGGCCCCCCTACTACACATAATTGAGGCCATTGTTCCTTCTTCAATACTAACCCCCCCCCTTATAGCTGTGGCAGGTACCAAAATTGTATAACGTAAACAGAATACGTTCTCCTCAATGTTGTTTACATCTCTTCTAAGCTTAGGCCAGGTAAGAAGTAATTCATGGTTACTTCTGTAAATCCTAGAAAGTTTCATTAAGTTTTAAGTTGGTGGGGGGCCTTCCTACTTCGTTTTCAGAAATTGAGACATGTCTGATTATTTGATTCAGTTGATCTTTTCTGTTAATATCGTGCGTAGTATCCATTACGACAGAGAAAAGTGGGGAAAAATTGAGCAGATTCAGTACGTTTCAAAATAATATTTTCAACTTTTTTAGATAAAAATTGAATGACTTCATTTTGACTCGTATCCTTCTCCCTGTTCTTCGGACCACAGATTATCTCTTGCAGCAGTGTATCATATTTACTCAGAAGATCGACAACTGGCAAAGCTTTTCCGGAGTTGGGCTGGCCTGTCTTCTCTTTATGGCCTCTAAAAGCTAAATTTGAGCTCCCAATGTCAGAATAACATTTACAACGCAATACAGTACTTTGGCCCATCAATTAATTTCCTTTCGTAGCTCATAACGAATAACAGTGCAGGCCTAGACGGTGGCCTCGGTGCATTCCTGACTGGAATCACCGCTCTATTGTGCATTTTACGAGACAATGTATACTCTCTTAATGCTAAAATATCAGTAAAAAAATAAGTGTATTTGTTTTTTTATGTTAAATGCATATGGAGTGGTTTTACTTATGTTCAGTGGTTTGTACTCATTCTTAAAAAATTAAGGGAAATGTTTGGGTAGGCCCTCACTAATCCGCAACCCCCCCCCCGCATTGCGGGGCTGTCGGACAACGTCTATGCAAATTTCATTGACTAAGGAATGTTTTTCCTTTATATTATCAATTGTTTGCTCATTATTGATGTAAATATCTGTGTTGGTTGTTCCCATGTTTGCCGGCGTGTAAAATAAGAGAGAGAATGTACTGTCCAAAAAGTTAGCCTTATGATATTTTACATCTTCCAAAGGCTTACTAAGTGTAAGACAGGAACGTTGCTTTCGCGTTTTGATTCGCTTCAAAACAGTGTCGCGATTTTCTGGTACCCAGTATTTTACGGCTGCCTCAGCCTTCGTTCATAAACGTCTTAAACATGTCGAGAAACGTCCCAAGAACTTTGTCGTTAACACGCTGTCCTTCCAGCTTTGGCAATACGTTCACTTTCTTGGTCTCGCCGAGGTATAGATGCCTGCGGTTGAAATGTATTTTTTTGTACTTTCTGTTCCTATATTTTAAAAGGAGTTTGTCTGTCTTGCCAGATTGTCATTTTTTCTGGTCAATATCTAACGTGAAGGTGAGCGAAATGCAAAACAAACAAATGCTATCGACGTCTTCAATACGGCCTGTCATAATGTCTCAAGTGCTACTTGAATCTAGACACACATAAACACTCGCTAGTGAAGTTTATCTGTACATACTTAGCGTTAACTACACTTAATGCTTTGTTTCAATTGCACTCGGTCGTTGTGCTTGCATGCATTAAACTAGTTCCACAAACAGATCGTCGTCGGCTGTATAAACACACCGCCTAATGTCACGAGTTGATTAGCATGCGAACGTTGGCGTGTCGAACAGCGCACATTGTGCATACATAACATAATGGTTCTGTTGTACATCACGTGGTGACACCTGTACGTAGAAGTAATATAACTGTAATGACAAGTAAATACTGTGGGCAGTGACTATAGAGTGTTGACTCACTACAGCGTGCACTTTGGGTTCCAATCCCGGGCTAGGCTTTCCTACGGTCGTTCTCTCCTTGGCGTAGTGGAGGATCCTGCCTCAAAAATTTTGGAAAAAGGGAAATTCTCAGGGAGGGCTTTTTTAAACAATAGGACATCGCGGGAAGTTCGCTCTTGAGGTTTTTACCGGTGCCCATTTTTTGGTACTTTTTTAGTTAAATGGATATTTTTATTACTTTTTGTGTATTATTCTTCGATGCGTGTGCGTATCGAACGAAATTAAAAAATTAGTCATCTTCTTCAGTAGGACTTGTTTTGCAAATATGCCCAGGTTAGATCTCTTTGGGTTTGACCACTAAAAATAGAATGCCATCGTGTACAAGAAACTTGAGAAAATCTGTAGTTATTCACAATGTGCTACACGGATTTTATATAATTTGCAGCACCCCCCCCCCACACACACACACACGTCTAAAATCAACGAAGTTGTGTGCCAAATTTCAAGCTAAAAGAGCGCTACAAAATGTCTTTTAAAAACGAGTTACGTTTCGATTGTCCGATTTGTTTTTTTTCTGAATGTGAGACGTTTTATGTACTTTAAGACGATTGAGACAGAACTCACCAAAACCTTATCTAAAACTCAGATTTTACTTTCGAAGGGGGCGTGCGGGCTTGGCCCAAACGAAATTGTGTACGCCTGGTTGTGTAAAAAATCAGCGGCTGCTTCGGAGTGTATGTGATTGAGAAGTCGCTCAGCTCAGACTCGGCAGAGGTTATAATGATTCATCGTCTGCAAGGATTAAACCAAGCATGGTTTGTTCCAGTCTCAAACAGACAAAGTCTAGAGCTGGTAATCAGCTCTAGCGCTTCTTCAGACGTCCGCACCTCTCCGTCTCGTCGGTTTATAGTTTCATAGTTGTTTGGGATGCGGCAAAGATGCTCCCACCAAATCAGCCGATATGTTACAATGATTACCTAGTGTTTAATTATTACAATCGCGTACACTCAAGCAGCAGCTTATTCTACAAAAAAATACTTATAATATACTACTTCCCTCATTACATACCCAATTGAAATCTCATAAATATAGTTAATTCTTATACGTTAAAACGCTGACAGAAATTACTAAAACTTTATCTAAAACTTCGTTGTTTAATTTTTCCAATTGCGTATTCTCGGCTATGCCGACAGTAAGTTAACAAAACCTTGCCCATACTTCTGCGTAGGCGTACTTCACTAGACGGCGATGAAAGTTCAGCGCGCCGTATCCCTGCTTAATAAATAATCACTCTCCGCTTAGCTGTAGGTGTCACATACATGGGAGACGGTCTGTGAAAACGCACACGGCACGGAAATGTGCATTGAATCATACTACGTTCTATAAGAACAACAATAAATAAAATTATTACCTATTTGGGTGCGTGTTCACGTTTCTAAAATGCCGCGTAGTGGTTCGAATGCGTCTAGGTGAGGGTATTTTACTAAAGTACTTAATATACATGTCGGCGGGAAGTGGCTTTCGTGTAGCGTTATCCCAAAATTTACACTTATCTTATACCGTAACGATTCGCGATTTAACCACGATTACACGATGGGGCGATTCTAAATTTATGTGAGGGGTAGGAAACGTATATGTTTTCGTATATTAACATACGTAATGGTAACCTCCATCTACATGGTATGGACATCTGATCAATGCGAATGAAACTGGAAATGTAGGAAAGAAGACCAAGGGGCTGATCCAGAATACAACGGAAAGGCAATACAGTAGGCCTATCAGAGATGTAGCATAATATAGCAAAGGAAAAACATTAAGGAAGTGAAGCGGAAAAGGGGAATATTAATACTAATGGCGATCGTTAATTACCATTATTACACGCGAGATTATTATTTTTTCTCGGTAACATTTACAGCCCAAATCTTTAATAATTGTTTCCGTATTCCTCTGTGAACTACTTAATGCCACATTTTGAAATTAGTGTTTTCACTTCTGTACTTCTCTTTCCTGTCTTTTCGTTTCACGTAATACATGGGCTCCGATTACACAACTCCTTTTTCTGGAGTTCTTTTCTCCCTCTCCAATATTTCTCCATTCTCTGGCTCGCTCTTCTTCCGATAACACCCTTTTGGCTTTCCATGTTTTGTCCTCGGAAATATCCTTCACTCCGCAACTTTCCTTCTCAACATTTCTTTGTTGTTTACATCTTTTTCTTCTTCCGTGATTCCACATTTTTCTAGTTCCTGATGGCCTTCTTTCATCCACGGTACTTGTGTGTTTTTATTTTCCTGAAAGGTGAGATCTTGTTTGCTATACTTTTATCATTAAACAAAAAATCAGCATTGCGTCTTGTGTTATGCTGTTTATATAGGTTACCTACGAATCTCTTGAACATAGGCTAACTGTTTAATCTCCTGTAGTGTACGATACATTACTTATACATTTTTTTAAAGCACGTGGCACACACATGCAATAGATATAACGTGTGCGTGCGCCCACGTACATACATACAGCATGGATAAGCGTAAATACATTTTAAATTAATACGATTTGTCAAACCATCGAAAAACCATATTATTACTTCTATGTTCCTTAAGGAAATGGAAGTATGGTGATGGCAAAAAAAATCGTTCCAGATTATTGCAGATTCTGATTGTACTACACTCAAAACAAAAGAAAGGCATTTTTGAAAAGTGTCTGTGTGTGTCTGTAGATTTTTTTTCTATGGCAAACGATAACAGCCGCAAATTCAAACAGAATCAAATAATTTTTTGCATACAGCCCTGATTTGTAGAGTACTCAAGACCTATTGTTTTTGGTGGAGATCGGTTAAGGGAAAGGGGTAGTATACCTGCAACGAAGGGTAATTTTTTTATGGCAAACGATAAGAGCCGCAAATTCAAACAGAATCAACTACCCTTTTGCATACAGCCCAGAATTGTAGAGTTCTCAAGACCTATTGTTTTTGGTGAAGATCGGTTAAGGGAAAGGGGTAGTTTACCTGCAACGTTTTATGTTTTAACAAGGGTATTTTCTATGGCAAACGATAACAGCCGCAAATTCAAATTCTCAAGAATCAACTACTCTTTTGCATACCTTTCTGAATTATACAGAACTCAAGGTCTGTTGATTTTGTTGAAGATCGGTTAAGGGAAAGGGTTAGTTTACCTGCAACGTTTTATGTTTTAACAGAGTTCTCAAGACCTGTTGGTTTTGGTGAAGATCGGTTTAGGGTAGGGGGTAGTAAACAGAATCAACTACTTTTTTGCATACCGTTTTGAATTATATAGTACTCAAGGTCTGTTGATTTTGTTGAAGATCGGTTAAGGGAAAGGGGTAGTTTACCAGCAACATTTTATGTTTTAACAAGGGTAATTTTTTTTATGACGAAAGATAACTGCCGTAAATTCAAAGAGAATCAAATAATTTTTTGCATTCGTTCCTGAATTGTAGAGAACTCAAGGCCTGTTGATTTTGGTGAAGATCGGTTAAGGGAAAGGGGTAGTTTACCTGCAACATTTTATTTATATATTACTACATTATCGGCAACAAAAAAGTAGTTTGTTGTTAAAATTCCTTCCCGTCCTGTTTGTCCGTAGACCAAACTTTTCTGCAAAACCAGACGTTCCGGCAGTGCCATCGACTTCCATCATAAGTGAAAATCGAGTGCGATAACGTGAGGTGGTATACGTTAGTGACCGCAGTACTGTGGTTAAGGCTGAAGCAGTAAGTAGAAAGAAGTAGTTTCTATGGAAATATTTCATTTCGAAAATGATTTTAAATATAAATCTTAGAACATGGAAGTCATGTATGGTTCTCCGTACCGATATTTTTTAAGAAAAATATGAAATGCGCGCGCGCGTGTGTGATTTTTGAAAATTGTATACACTAATTAGAGCCTGTAGTAAAGTAACAAAATTATTGTGTTACAAGGAAAAGGGAGTTACACGTAATAAATCGGCATAATTTTAGAAGTCTGCTTAATCTTACACGTTCTTCGTGGAGATACTGTGCTGAGATGACACTGTAGACTTTCGGTCTGACGTTAATGGTAGTGGGGTTTGCGTTATATAACGTGTGTTGCAGTTACATGTAGTCAGTAACAATTATCTGAGTATGTTTGTTTACATCACTTCAATCAGCAGCTACTGACGTCAGCAGTGCATTGTCTGTTTGACTTATTGAACACTGACACGTGTCTCCCTGCACGTGTGGTAACAGTAATTCTGCTCAAATTAGAATTACAGACGTAAGAGGTATATACTGACAGTTCTCGTCTGTCATCCTTTTTTCCTCTCGCATCCGCAGATGATACATTTTTCTCTAAGAAGGCAGGGCGGCATCTCGTCCCGAATTATTACACCGAATTTGTTAATGGAAATTATGTTTTTAAAATGTAGCAGCTGTTTATAAATATAGTAAGGATTGAAAATATTTTTATCCACTTATTTTAGTACTGATAATTGGTTGTTTAGTGCTTTGTAAACTGACTCAAAACAAGCGAAAATCTTATAAAGCGTTTTGTGTGAGTGGCTTCGAATTGGGAAGAGAACACGGAGTGTGTACAGGCGTTTGGGACAAGTCCCCTAAGGACGGTGCAAAGGATTTCATCAAAGGATAGGGCGGCCAGTATCGAAATATTTACGAGGATCGACGAGATAACAACATTGTGGAAAGGGGGGGGAAGACTCTCAGTGGGAATCCGATAGCTTTGGGAATTCCAAAGCTTATGACTGTAGCAAAACGAACTCGCTATGGATATTATTTGGATTAAGCGGTTTCATAATTCGTTTAAAAGGATACAGGGATTTCAAACAGAAAGCTATCAACGGTGGTGACTGGATGAATTCAGTGGTAGTCAGAGGTGTATTGGGGGGGGGGGCGAACTGGACCGGACCCCCCCAGAGGGTCGACAAAGTTTACAAATTTTATTAATCTCTTAATGTTTAGCAGTTTTATTACCTTTTCAGATGTGTACGCTAATATAATAGTAGACCCCTCTTTTTTAAATATACAAAACATGTTTATTACACAGGACACGTGACATATGAAATATAGGAAAATCAGTTAAATCAATAAATACCTTGTAAACAGTATTTCAATAACGCGTAATTTTATTGTGTTATTACCGTTTACTTTAATGGGACTGATTTCAGCCACTTTAAGGATAGTAGTGTTGATTAATGTTAATTTGTTTTTTCTTTTGTATGACGACGACCCGACCCGGACTCCTCCCATAGATACGCCACTGGAGGTAGTGAATTGTGGATCGAGGTTTTAAGAAAAAAAAAGAATCAGTTGGTATAACGTTTTGCAAGGTCCTTGAACGATTAAATTGGGAGATGTGAATATCGAATGCTACAGACGTGTTTAGTGCGTTTCCTTGTTTCATTATCTATGACGGAATCGTAAACCGTAGTTATATGTAACATTTTATACAGTATTCAGATACACGTTTAAACAACAAGCATTATTTAAAATGTCCTACAAAGAATTCGCTTGGCGTTAGTAATTTTAAGCATAGTGCTTTCGGGCAAAATGACATAAAATATAACGAGTAACTTATGTAAGTCTATATAAGTAATTAATTAAAAACAAAACCTTGTTTGGGATGTTTATAAAGACTCGCGATTGTTTTAAACAGATGCATGGATTTTGTAGGTTTTGGGCCGGAATTACTGATGTAGCCTATAAACAGAAATAAGTCATGCACTGTAGTCTTAGAACTGAAGATGCCTCAGCGTACAGTTGGCGAAACGTTTGGTTTTCATAAATTGTGTTTTAATTAATGGCAACCACGAAAACCTAAAGGAATTAGGTAAACATCATGAGATCAGATCGTGAGAGGTTAATTCGTGTGACCGTGACAGAGATATCTGAAAAAGTCAGTAGAACCGAAAAATTGTTGGCACATAAGCCTGTGCACGTTAGTATACGGATAAGGGGACAGTTTAAAGGGAAATTTAAAAACACCCTTTGAGCCCTTGTTACAAATCCTCTTTAAGTCCTTGTTACATTCAGACGCAAATAATTGGTCTACGAAATTAATATTTTCGGAACGGAATCAGACCAGGCGGTAAAGTCATGCGTCTGTTGCTCGAAATTGTGTGAGTAAATAAGAGGGGGTGGGAGCCGCTGTTTATGAATTTTAACACACCAGTTGTACACAACTGATCTGAACACGCAACTACGCCAAAAAAGTAAGTTGATTTTTGATAAAGTACGCATAAAAAGTAAAGTTATTGATAAAAAGTACTATAATGAGCGTATAATTCTTAAATACTAAAGCAAAGAAAACGAAACTGATGAGATTAGAGTTATACGGCGTTTCAAGTCGCATGGCACCTGAGGGATTAGGAAACCTTTACTAACACACACACACACACACACACACACACACACACACACACACACACACAAGACCTGGCCCGCACACCTGAGGTGTGAATCATCTACTGGGGCGTCCACTACATAACTGCAACTTTTATTATATCAGTTATTTAACAAACGAGCTTAGCATATTTGTAATCTCCATAAAAGTGTAAAGAAAATGACACCAAACACGATGTTGTGATATATTTTATAAGTACAACTAAGTCTAATTTACTGTAATATTCATTTTGGCTAGAAATTAGTATTTTGCAAATGTTATTTAATTTGCAAAATACTCATATTTTTCGCAATTATGTGTTGTTTACACTCATTGTTCTCACAATTTCACGGAAATTACAAAAATTATAGTTTAATTTGGATTATAAGCTAAATTAAAAATTTTATAATTTTGAATTGAACCGTATACTTACTTATACCTGAACCGCTCGGGTTGTGCCTGGCCGGTTGTGAGTGGGCGTGCGAGAGTATGGGCCTTCTAATCCCTTAGGTACCATCCGGTTTAGAACACAGTATAGTTTTATTTTCCAACCGTGTAAAAATGTCGTTTTTCAGTTTTACTTCCATATTCCTTAAGGAATGGAAGTATGGTGATGGCAAAAAAAATCGTGTTCGAGATTATTGCAGATTCTGATTCTACTACACTCAAAACATGAAAAAAAGTCGTTTTCCGATAAGTGTCTGTGTGTGTGTGTGTGTCTGTCTGTGTGTGTGTCTGTAGATTTTTTTTCTATGGCAAACGATAACTGCCGCAAATTCAAACAGAATCAAATAATTTTTTCCATACAGCCCTGATTTGTAGAGTACTCACGACCTATTGTTTGTGGTGAAGATCGGTTGAGGGAAAGGGGTAGTTTACCTGCAACGGCTTTTTTTTTATCAAGGGAATTTTTTTTTTTTGGCAAACGATAACAGCCGCAAATTCAAACAGAATCAAATAATGTTTCGCATACAGCCCTGAATTGTAGAGTTCTCAAGACCTATTGTTTTTGGTGAAGATCGGTTAAGGGAAAGGGGTAGTTTACCTGTAACGTTTTATGTTTTAACAAGGGTATTTCCTATGGCAAACGATAACAGCCGCAAATTCAAACAGAATCAAAAGATTATGTGCATACAGCCCTAAATTGTAGAGTTCTCAAGACCTATTGTTTTTGGTGAAGATCGGTTAAGGGAAAGGGGTAGTTTACCTACAACGTTTTTTTAACAAGGGTATTTTCTATGGCAAACGATAACAGCCGCAAATTCAAACAGAATCAAATAATTTTCTGCATACAGCCCTGATTTGTAGAGTACTCAAGACCTATTGTTTTTGGTGAAGATCGGTTGAGGGGAAGGGGTAGTTTACCTGCAACGTTTTTTATCAAGCGTATTTTCTATGGCAAACGATAACTGCCGCAAATTCAAACAGAATCAAATAATTTTTTGCATACGTCAGTGAATTGTAGAGGACTCAAGGCCATTAGATTTTGGTGAAGATCGGTTAAGGGGAAGGGGTAGTTTACCTGCAACCTTTTACGTTTTAACAAGAGTAAAGTACTTGAAAATTCATTTAAACTTTTTCAAACAATGGTAATTGTTGAAAATAAATTAATTTTGTTGCCAGGCAATAAAATTATAATTTTTTCATTTTAATGTAAATTATGTATATATTAGAAAATATATCGTGCTTGGCAGGCAAGCATATTTCAGATTATAAATCTTAGAATATGGAAGTCATGTATGGTTCTCCATACCGATATTTTTATTATGTTCTTGTATAAACTATCCACGGTGCCATTTTCTGTTGTTAATCGGTGGGTCACTAAAATAAAATCCCGTAAAAGACTCTATTAGACCACTGACTAATTAGTTATTAATAACATTAATAACTATCGCATCAAGTACTGAAAGAGCGAAACGAGTTTCAGTTTTGACTCGACCGTTTGCCATTTATCTGTCTGTTTGGGGTGTCTCATGATAATTTTTGGTTGTATCTACCGATTTACGTAAAACTCAGCGTGGATATCTATATTTTTACCATATAATTTTTTGAGATTGCTCCTCCAAGGAGTGGGAGGCAAAAATGTGGGGGTCAAAATTGTGAAAAAATCACAAAAGCCCATGTGGGGAATCAAATTAAAGGGAATTTAAACTAAAATCTGAATATAGTGTACATTTTTTAAAATAATAAGATTTTTAAACGTCAGGATCCAAAACGTGGGTGAAAAGTTTGATAAAATCGCTGAAATTACTGTGGGGTATCAGATTACAGTAAATTTTTATGTAGTTTAATACAGTAAACGTGAATATAGTGCTAGGTTTTGGAATTTTCAAAAATTTTGGACCCCTGGGCCCAAAAAAGAGATAAAAATTTGGAAAAAATTGTGAAAACTCCAGCAGGGATTACAAGACTAAGAGGAATTGTAACCCAAATTCGAGTGTTTCGAACTTGAAACTTTTAGTGTTTATTATATGACTGTGTATTGTACAATTGTTACATTACTAAAGAAATAGTAGAGAAATAGGATTTTTGTAATTTCCCATAATTGAAAAATTATTTACTCTCGACATTCATGCAATAATAAATGTACGTCGTTCAAAATAGTGAGCGAGTTCTGTAGCTCAAGGAGCATACTAGTAATAGGCCTGTATTACAGCTACATATTAGAATTACACTGTCGCATATAGTAATCGAAATTGACCTCAGACATGAGTTTCTGTATGTAAAAATCGGTATGGAGAACCATACATGACTTCCATGTTGTAAGATTTATGTTTAAAATAATTTACTTGAATTCGGTTCGGTAATTTCTAAAAAAATATCGTCCACCCTCAAACTAATTTCACTATTTATAGATATTTTTGTTATTATGAGGTAGTCATTTAATATAATGTTATTTTCAGTCACTTTATCCATAAAAATTAGGTAGGCTTACTTTATTCTTATAAAGAAACCGACTACGCAGATAATCATCCCTCCTCCGAAGCGCTCCGAAGTCACTCATGGACCCTGAGCATCTTGCAGAGGGTTCATTCCCTAAAGACGAAAAGTCTGTCTATGAAACGTTCCTCTATAAACACGTGCAGTTACACTGCCCAGCGATCCACAGGAAGCAAATCGATAACAAAAGCGTGCAAATGTAAGAAAATAAACATGGGTGAGGCCAGAAATAATGCGAATTGTGTGTGTGTGTGTGTGTGTGTGTGTGTGTGTGTGTGTGTGTGTGTGTGTGTGTGTGTGTGTGTTGCCTGCCCTTTTATTGCGGTAATCATAGTAATAAAATGGAAACGTAAACATGGTAGATAATTGAGATATGCTTCCCTGCTACGAACGATATATTTTCTCTCGTAGGCCTACATGATTTAAATTAAAATGAAAAATATAGAATTTTGTTAAAGTGAAATAAAATGTTTCCATAGAAACTACTTCTTTGTTGTCAATAACGTAATACACATATAAAATTTATAAAATTTACTTTCTCCATCATCAACTACCATTTTAATTTATAGAAAATTACCCCCTTCGCCTTCAACTACCCTTTTCATTTATAGATATTTCATCTACCTTTCTACAGTGGCTTATTATGACCTTTTAAGGATACTTTATTTATCAAAATTAAGCACTCTCGTTAAAACGTAAAACGTTGCAGGTAAACTACCCCTTCCCCTTAACCGATCTTCACCAAAATCAATAGGTCTCGGAGTCCTCTACAATTCAGAACTGTATGCAAAAAATTATTTGATTCTATTTGAATTTGCGGCAGTTATCTATCGTTTGACATAGAAAAATTCCACACACACACACACACACACACACACACACACACACACACACACACACACACACACACACACACACACGCACGCACGCACGCACGCACGCACGCACGCACGCGCACACATTTCGAAAAATGACTTTTTCATGTTTTGAGGGTAGTACAATCAGAATCTGCCATTGTCTCGAACACGATTTTTTTCGCCATGACCATGCTTCCATATTTCCTTATGGAACATGGAAGTAAAAAATCAGTACCGAACATTTTTATTTAAAAAATTCAGATATCTAGCAAAAAATAAAATGGACACACGAAAAAATAATTCTTTACTCTTCAAACCAGCATTTTTAAAGTTAAAACATGGGAGGTAGTTGTTTTATACAATTAATATTATTCACACGTCGTCCTGCTTCCCGCGAATATACTGCGGATATATACGCTGTTATGAATAAAATAAAGGTATCAGCTGTGGACTGGTTATAATTAATTCAACCAGCTGTTTCGTTTCAAATTTAACAAGTAATCGAAAATTTTAAGTTACTAAAACTTTTTGTAACTAAAACTTTAAGTTACTAAAATAGCTTCTTGCGTGACTTGTTTCAAACATTGAATACTTGCATGAAAAATATATTTTTAAAAATAATTTTTCTCCGTTCTTTCGGTACTACGTTCAATGCATGTTTCGATTTCAAAATGTAGCAATTATTGCTCGTTATCTCGTCTCAGGAAACAACAAGGAAGAACTACAGAATGCACTTCACCAGATGAACAGATCGTAAAAGATAAATGCGACACGGCGATAATAAGGAACAATAAATGTCATGAATTGTTCTAGAAACAGAAAACAGAAGAGTGAGATATTTCTGGACTGTAGGAAGCTAGTGCAAGTTGATACCTTTGAATATCTTAGGAGTTGCATTACATCAGATGGGGGGGGGGATACACCAGTGGTGTAAAAAGTAGATTGTACAAGCAAGAGGGGTATTTAAAAAAAAATGTCTTCTGGCGTCTGGGCACGTGTCCGTGGAAATCAGGAAGAAATTCATACAAATGAATGCTATTTTGAGTACGTGCACATGTGGCTCGGAAACCTGGGCCTTTAGGAAATTGGAGAGGAGCTGCCTTGAAGCTTTTGAAGTGTGATGCTGGAGGAGAAACTTAAAAATACCGTGGACAGGAAGAGTGCCTAATGATGAGGTTTTTAAGAGAGTGGATGAAATAAGGATTCTGAGTACAACCAGTGCGGAAAGGAGAAGCAGTATGACTGGTCACCTGCTACGCCATTCGAATTGGTTCACCACCGTGATCGATGGGACGACTTACTGGCCCAGACTTCCAGGAGGAAGGTACGTGGTGATTAATGGAATGACTTCGGAAAGGAAGAAGGAGAGATCTCATTTCAAATACAGGGTGAACAAAAGATCAGTGGAGTGGAAGGTTAGTTTTGGTTAAGCCCGCCGGAAGCCGGGCAAATAGGTTGCATTCGGGCATTGTAACTGCTAAACGAGTTGTACCCGTTTACGCCCCGCGGTGGAGTGCCAAATGCTATGCTAAATTTTATTGCTTACGATCTCAGGGTTTTAATTGGTAATAATTTATATATTAGGAGTTATGCAATCAAATGTTATGAGACTCTTAGTATTCAATATTTACTCGGAAGGTGTTGAAAACTACTTCTAGTGATTAATTTCATTGTGTTTTATCTCCAATAAACAAACAAGACGTGTTTATCTGTCTACCATTAAATTTATTACGTTTAACGATTACTGTCATTAGTATCATATTTCTATTCTTCGTAACATATGATTATCAATAATTATTTTAGTAGGGCCTACATGATTTCTGTCAATAAACAGTTATAAAACTAATCTCTCAATATCTCTTAATGTCTCAGTATCTCTTAGAGTTTTATAAAATATGGATTAATTCTTGCATCTAATTACTTATTTCATTACGACATATTATTTTAAATGGATTCATTTAAATATAAAATGTACTTAATTCTCTTTATATTGTAACGCTTTGATTTTAAAATTTATACGTAAGTTTTGAATGAGGACATTCTATCTTATAAAATTCTCTACGTGAATTCTTTTAGAGTGACAGACAGGTGATTTCGTAAAATAAAATTAATACATTAATTTGTTACTATTGGTATGACATATCCATTTTACGGCGCGTTGTCATGATGTGATCTCCTTTTTGGTTCCTTAAATCAGCATATGGAGATGTAGATGCTCCGTCGACTGCGTTGAACACAGGATCATTTGCGTGCATAACAGTGTGACTCTTTCTTGTAGTATTTGGCACATTTACACTTTCATTATTTCACTCCTTCTATTGATAACCGGTAATTCCCAATTTTAAATTTAGTGTAATTATTGTTTACTATTTACTTCGGTTACGTTCACTGATATCTCGTAACGACTCATTCCGTTTCAACAGCTATATCGTTCGTGATACATGATACGATTCGGTCTTTTGTTTTGACGCGTTATTAACTAATAAACTCCAGTTCTCACTTCACAGATTGTTATTCATGATAATCTTACGTGATTTTAAGTAAAGCTTTCCGAACTTTTAAGATCGAATTTCCGTAACACTTAATCTCGACTCCACGAAGTTTAAGTTAGACTTCGTCTCGACTTTACTCTAGACTCTCGAAAACTTTCATACTTTCGTAAAATTAACAAAGTCTCTTAAAATAATACGCTACGAACTCCACCTCCGACTCTCTCGAAAATTTTGTAAAGACTCTTCGATCGCGTCTCAGTTGCTTGTATATATTCAACGCGGGTATTTCCCCACTAGTTTTCTGATTTTCAGTCTGCCCTTTTCTAATTGGTTCTTTTCTCCCTACACTCAGTAAATTCTGTTCCTAAGAACCACCTACTTCCAAAAGGTCGTTTCTGATAGGACCCTCTGTTCCCACCTATTTCTTATCCTGGTTTCATCCACCTTTTGCCATCGGTATGTCCGATTCCCATGATCGTAAATCTCTCTGTCGTTTCTTCAAGCCTTTAACAAAGACAATCCTTAACAATGACTCTGCCAACAGCTGCTCTGCTCAATTAGTGCATCACCCTTTTAGTAGCCTTTCTCGGACAATATTTTTGTATGCATCTTAGCAAAACATCTTACAGCTGCTCCTCGATTTCGTTCATTTACCTCTGTCGTGTGGCCTTCTTGGTATCTTAGCATTGTCTTCGCCTATGGCCTTTTGTGTTGCCTTTCAGTAAGAGCATCCCTTCATTGTTTCTGTCGTACAGCTGTTAAGTGTAAGCGTTCATTCACCTCTTTTGTCCAAGCGTAAGTTTGCTCAGTTAATGAGTTTAGTCATCTCGGGTGTAGTCTCCTCGGACAGTAAGCGTCATTCTTTCTGGCATTTTTGTATTTACTTTAGTAAGACTACCCTTAGTTTTCTCCAAGCGTACATCTGCTACTCTAGATATGGTGCGTCCATAATACATGTAGGGCGACGTTGAAGACAGTTCAGTTACACTCCTTTGTACACACATCCTCTCTAAGTGTCTCTTCATACATCACTGTCATGTCGATCGTTGACACGTAGCCCTTTCTTTAAAAAAAAATGTGTTTCTATTTTAGCGTTATAACATACCCGGGAAGATGCAAACGTCTGGTAAAGCCCTGTTCTTTAAAGTGACAAGACGTCTTTTAATGACTGTAATCTTATTTGTTTCGATTTCTTCGCTTCTTCCCATATAATATTTTACCATGGAAAGTTCCAGTATCCTGTCTTACGTGTATTCAGGATATCAATTCCTGGTTTCGGTAAAATAACGAAGGCGAAAGACGTAGTTGCGCCCAGAGACGTGAGTGCACCTCAGGACGTACTTAGAGAGTGTGCTGAATTCGTCAGTTGTATGTTTGAACGTACTTATTGACAGTGGTGGCTGGTGGTTGCAGTAGTTGGTTGAGTGGATGGGAGAGGGATTAAAAGACATTAAACTATCTTAATCACAGTTACACAAAATTATTACTATAATTTTATAACCTGAAACAACGGATAACGTTTACCTTGAACCAACGTAAACACTAAACCAGACATAAATCAAGAAGGCTATGCTGATTTCATGACACAAAGTTGCGCTACAGCGCTACTAGTGGAACGTTGCAGAAACTTTGCAACCGCCTAGCTAACATTGGGAAGATATGGCAGTTGTGAAGAGTAGCGCATGTCCTCCCATATGTTTATGTAGTAAAATCTGCCATATACTGTTGAAGTTGCAAGCAGCCTACAACCACCAACCTGCGCGCCACTTTTGAATTGTTCGCGAACATTACTGCGAACGATCTAATACGCTCTCCGTTGAAATTTATGATATTTTTAGCTGCTTAATGTTTTCGTATATTATTTTGTAGTTTAGTTTTTCTATATTGGTGGTCGTGCAACGCTGCAACCATAACACCAGCCGCCACTGCGTTATTGATAGTCTTATTTTCGAACGTTGAAAGACGATTTTTTTGTAAGACTGTGACCTATTTCTGTTGTCCGAGATCGCTGTCAGCGGCACAGATAAAAGGTTGATAATCAGTTGACCGTGACGGACAACAAGAACACGTATTAAGTGTCAACACGAATGACGGGGTTATCGCTTTGTGCTCGGTGACGTTTGTATGTATTATATATCGATGCGACTTCATCTGGACTGTGACACCGACACTGACGGCTCATAAAGTGACGTCATTGCGCACGTGTGCCCGCTTGCATAATAGTGATGAAAATGAATATAAAACAATTTAAACTAATTGTAAGTGCAACGGTTGCTGTTTAACAGTCGCGCGTTTTCCCTGTTTGCTTGGAAACAGGGGTTTTCCTGAGCCCGCGATTTTCTTTTATAATAGCTGGTAACTACTTTTTTGTGACGTAATTCTAGGATCTCGCGTGTGTGTGTGCGCGCGCGCGCGCGTTTTGGTAGTACCGTGAGGTTTCCTTTTGTACAGATTTTCTAGTTCATCACCTGCAGTGTGAATCAGATAGTCGAGTCATTATCATTTAGATGTCATTGTTACTCCTAAATACTTGAAGTTACTCGTAGGTCTTACTTTTGTCCCTAACTCTGGGTCTTTGCCTCCACCACCTGCTACCAAGTACTGTGATTTGAATGCATTTATTTCGAGGCCCCATTTCACATATTCTTCTCCAAACTTCCTAAGCATATAACTTATATCCATCTCATCTTCGGATAGTATAGCCTGAGCGTCACCAAAACTTAACGTGAAGAAGCCCCCCCCCCCCCCCAATCTCCGGCCGGTATGCCCATATTACAACATTTCTTCCTCTGCGACGTCATGGTTCATTCAAGTAGATTTTAACCAGCGTTGGAGCTATGCATTAAATATTTTTCATATTTAATAATTTAAATATTTATTTTTGATGTATCTGTTTCAAGAGCTGATTCCCAAGGCTTTTTCAAGGCTCAGAACTGGCTAAGTGATTACAATCATCACGTACTTATGTTACAGTCGTTTAGGCGTGTTTAAGAATCAGCTTGGTTTAGCTTCGTCAGTACTTACATCTTTTTGTTTGCACGGTTTACATATTTATTTACAGCAATTTGCATACTTTTTCACGGCTTTTTCCTTAGTTTGACTTTCATGTACATCAGCCTGAGTTTTCTCCTTTTTTCTTCAAACAAAAGTCTTCCTCTTTTATCCTAGAGTTTGGCCTTCTGAGTAGATTGTTGATTTTATTGTTCCAGCCTCAACAGATTGTTTGTGGGATACCGACTCTTGTAGCAAGTCCACAGTTCAATAGCAATTTCTTTATTCTCCAGCTATCTCTGTAAGAAATAGTCAAAAAACAGAGACAGTTCCGGATTGTCAGGACTCTGCGAGTGGATTTCAAGCCAGCCATCAAGACGGCGTGAGGCTTCAGGAAGGCTAGCGTTAAACACATCCGAAAATGCAGTGGAAGTTCCTCGTTTTCACAGTACAGTATTTACATGTCAAGGTCTTGGACTTTTCGTCAGACACTGTTGTCATGTTTTGTAGAAGTAACACCTGTTTATTTCCAAGGACTGAAAATCTTCTTTAAGGGCAGAAACTGCGGCTGCCTCAAAATCAGTGTTAACTTTTCTAGGCTTCATTTCTGGAACTGCGTATTGTTACGACGGTCTACTGATCGTCGTATGGTACAGTGGAAAACAAAATACAAGACACCAATTAGTCACTAATAACCAGCTTTAATTGTCACAATTAAACGGTTTGTAATCAACAAGATAGTCTCTTACAACAAATCAAATAAAAAATGTTCACACGCATTAAAAATGTGAACTAGTAGCGTCCCGTACAATTATAAAACACATAACTTCGCCACAATACTTCGAACCGCACTGGAATAAATCGCCACTAAAACTGAACTAAGCGCCGTTGAATGCCTATATTTATACCCCACTGAAATTCCAGAATAATCCATAGCCTATTACGGTGTCAGCGCTACACTAGAGGGTAATTGCTTGCGGCCTTGACACAGTGCGCGCGGTCGGCGAAGTCTGGAACAGTCTGGCTAAGGCCCGGTGCACACTTGCTGCAAAAGTTATCGGGACGCTGCGTCATTTTCAATCGCATAAGAAGAAATGCAGAGCAACTGCTGTTGGGATTCACACGGGACGCCGATACCTATCTGACGCCGACGTCACTCCTGATAGTTATCGAGGTTGCCTCAGGTACCTGTGAGACGCGCGTCACATTCCTATACCCCGATAGCTGGCAGTGCTCATTTGTCTGTAGGGGAGTGCACATCTGCCGCAGCGTCGTATCTCCTATCGTATCTACAGCTTGTGATGTCACTCTACACGATGTCTGATAAAAATGTGGATGTCGAACTTTTCATCGAAGAAGTAAAAACTCGCCCGGTAATTTGGGATGTTAGTCATGAGGACTATAAAGACCGAATAAAAAAACAGTCTGCTTGGGAAAACATTTGTGAAGCCATTATTGAGAACTTCAGCCAAAAAACGGAGAATGAAAAAATGCAACCAGTAAGTACAATTTTTTACAACTTTTATTAAAATAAGTACATTGAATAACAAAACTTTTAGATGTTCAAGTCTTGTACAATTTTTTACAACTTTTATTAAAATAAGTACATTGAATAACAAAACTTTTAGATGTTCAAGTCTTTAAGTGGGTCGTCGTCCTTATAATATATTTAAATATTGAATTAAAATTATTGAAAATGGGTTTCTGAGAATAAAAACTTGTCTTTAAGTAGAACAAAAAGACAATTTTTTTTTTCTCAGAAACCCATTATCAAGGTGCTTCTCAAGAAGCGGAAAGAAAAAAACAACTATTTAAAATTATTGAATTAAAATGTAAGTCTATTAATTTTATTTATATAAAATTGTCTTGTCAAGGCACTCGACCAGCTTCACTCTCAAAGTAGTTTGCAAATTCATTTCTAATAGCAACAACCGCAGGGCCAAATCGTGCTTGGTTGGTAGCTGTGTGTGTTTGTTCGCCAAGTCCTGTTATCGACAGCGTTTCAGTGAAATTATATCCATCCCTTTGACGAATGTAATTATGAAGGAGGCAGCAAGTCTTGACTATTTCTACAGCTAAATCTGAATTTACGTTGATTGGTCTGTGAAAAATTCTCCATTTATTAGACAAAATTCCGAAAGAGCATTCCACGTATCGGCGGGCTCGGCTCAACCGATAGTTGAATACTCTCTTTGTTTTTGAGAAGGTTTTTCCTTTGTACGGACGCAAAATGTGAGTAGAAAGCCCAAACGCATCGTCACCTACAAACACGTAGGGAAGGTTTGGGCTTTGGGTACTTGGAAGCGGTTTATTTACTGGGAATTGTAATGATTCATTCATTAGATGTTTATAAAAAGTAGAGTTTTCAAATACAGTGCTGTCCCCTTCTCTTCCAAACGACCCTACATCTGTGTAAATGAAATTGTAATTCGCATCAGCCACTGCAAATAAAACTATCGAAAAAAATTTTTATAATTATAGTACAACGACCCACCTTTTGTTGGTTTAATTATTCTTATGTGTTTTCCGTCGAGTGCGCCAAGGCAATGGGGGAAGTTCGCATTTTTCTCAAACACTGAAGAAATCTCCAACCACCTTTCAGTACTAAAAGGAGGAAAACACTCTTCTCTTAAAATTAGCCACATCACTGCACAAACTTTCCTGACAATTTTACATAAAGTTGAATGTCCAAGCCGGTAAGAGTAATGAAGGTCTTTGAGATAACATCCACTCCCTAGATATCTGTAATAGCAACAAAACCAAATAATTGTTAGCAAATTAGAAAAATAATAATTGGGGAACCAAAATAATAAATAAAATGTAACAAAATAAATATAAGAAAAAATAATTACATTAATAATAAGTTTTATGAGAGAATGAACTTTTTTTATTTATTGAGATGAACTTTTTGTTAGTAATAATTTTTTTTTTTTCCAGTTAAGAAGCTCGCTCTAAAATGGAAAAATTTGAAAGACAACTACTCGAGGAGCGCACGAAAAAAGACAAAATCAGGGCAACCCGCAGGAGCTGGACGACAGTATAGGGTATATACGCAAGACAGTTGTCATTCTTGCAGGCATCGATGGCTTTGGCGACCACTCAGTCAACTCTTGAGAATCCTTATAACAATGACTCTCCTCACTCGCAATCCCAACAAGAGGAAGAAGAAGATAGATCCCTATCAGAATCTGCGACTTCTGCAGTCACACTTCCATGCACTCCACCATCCACATCTGCATCATCCACCGGAGCAGCGTCCAAACGGCAAAGAGAGTTTGAGTCGTCACTATTGCAATTCATAAATTCACCCGTTGCTGTCGAGCCACCGGATGAAGACAAATCATTTTTGATTCGTTAATTCCGACCATAAAAAGTTTCAACGAGGATCAAAAGTTGGACTTTAGAAGTGAAGTTCTTGACGTTGTCAAAAGAATAAAACGTCAGAATCAAACTCAGATTCCATTCCATTCCATTCCTTCTCAAACGTATCATCCAATGTTTTCCCCGAGCTACCAACAATTCAGGCCAATTCAGTCACAGCAAATTAATTTTCCTCCACCTCAACACAACCTCCCTCCAACTTCATCCATTCAATATACTGCGGCAGACCCCACCTTTTCATCAATGTCTGCTACTTCTTCTGTGCCATCTTCTTCTACCACGACTGCAACTTCACCAGATATTCGTACCGGTTTCTACCCATCGCAGGAGCCTTTGCCGCAACCACCCCAAACTACAGACAATGAAAAATTTTTCGAAAACCCCTAACCTATAATTACTTAGATCATTAGATGTAGTGTTAATGACTTTTTTTATTGCTTCATATTCTTTATACTTTATTATTATTATTCTTTGTACTTCTGTTCATTATACATTTAAATATAATATTGTTTAATTATTAATGAAAATAGCGCTAATAGCAAAATGCTGATGCGCTTAATGTAAATTAAAAAAAATAATAAAAATAAATAAATCAATCTATAATTTTGTTTTCCTTCTCAAAGTATCCATTTGAAAAGGTAATATATTTGAAATAATTTATGCACCATGCCAGTAGGCATATTATATATAAGATTACATTATTTTAATCAATCTATAATGTAAATATGAAGTTGAAGTCTTTTACGTACATCAATGTTACTGCCAGCATCTCCAAGGGTGGTATGGGAGATCTCATGTAGGCTTCTTTTCCTTGTAGTGCGTCGCTGATTCGACCGGCTAATTCGTCAAAGGATCGAATTGACATTCGAAAATAATTAAAAAACTTGTCACCATCTTCCCTGAGATCCATCAAGCATACATTAAAAGCTCCCTTCAAGTACCTCTCGCTGTTGTATGGATGAATCCAGTACTTCCTTTTTCTAATTTCATTTTCACTATTTACGTACTTGTACACTAAGTATGAAAAAACAACTTTCTTCTTAAATATTTGGGCGCGTGTACGATCCATCTCGGTTGGTGGCAAATGAGAGACTGTCGCTGTGGCCTATCACCGTGTTTTCAGTGTGCATCGGAACGCAGATTGAAATGCCGCAGCGTGCTGATAACTTTTGCAGCAAGTGTGCACCTGGCCTAAAGCATGTTGAGATCACGTACGCACACAACATTATGGCCGGGGCTCCTCTTGAATAACCGAGAAACACGTAGCATGTTCTGTAACGCCCCTTCCTTAAGAGGATATGACGCAAGACGAATAGCCTTAGATATGAAGGATATGAAGTTCCTTTTTTTCTGGTCTGGTAACAGAGCAAATATATTACTTCTTTAGAGCTAACATAAATAGCGTTGGTAGTATAAATTTGTGCAAATTGTTTGCTACAACTTTTTAACAGTCCCATCCATGAGAAAATCTCGATGACAGTTCACGCTCTCTATTCCTAAAGGGACCAGGTATAAACGTCCCTAGCGTGCGCTTATTTTGCACAGTTCGGTTTAGTGCGCTTATTTCAGTGTTCACTCTTTTCTTATATCCATTCAAACTGGTTCAACACCGTAATAGAGGGACGTAGTGGGAGGGGAAAGTCCTGAAAGGAGTACAAAGACGGGGTAAAAGAAGGCAGAAGGTATGTGGTGATCAAGAGGCTGTCTGCGGAAAGTTAGAAATTCCAGAAGAGAGAGAGAATTTCAGCAACTCTAAGGCCGTCGGAACCCAGCAAAAGTTTTGAACCGATGGTCTAGACTAGCCGTGGCTTTACGTTAACATATCCCGACCTAGTGAACACGAACTCAAGTCGGTGTCGTGACTCTCATTACGTATGTAAATTTTGATTATATTCGTTGCGTTTGATAATGACTGGCAGAATAGATTGCATAAATAACACATTGCATGTGAAATGTTAATAAGAACTTTCACATTTGTTTAAGAGTTTTGTGTGTGCGCGGGTGTATGAGTACGAACGCGCGCGCTCGTGTTTTATTGATTGCAACGGACTGCTGTGCGGCGTAATGTCCAGCGTACGTGTAATTGGCTGTAGGCCTATAAATTGTTGTTGCCTTGTTAAGTCCACTGAATGTCTTATCTGTTTGACATTTCGGATATGATTGTTTGTAAATACGGATATTATTTTTTAAGCCATTTTTTAAAATCTTGTGCGTTGTAAGTGAGTGGATAGGACAGGTACTCAATTTGCTACCAATAATTTTGTCATCATATTTGGGGTCGGATCACCGTGTCGTGCTGCCCGCCGACAGTCGTGTGATTTCACGGTGCGGTTTCGAGAAATTAAACTGTAAAGGAGGGTCATAAATTAGTTATATATGCAAAAGCCCGTGTCACTGGAAACGTGAACAGTACTGTCATTAATTAATGACGAACTGGTGTTTATTAGTGACGTAACGAGGCCCGCATATTCCGTAGCGCGGCTGTCCCACATGTATAGCTCTCTCCAGATGTGCAGTTCACGTAATACCACCACCTGCAACTTCATTCTTTTTATGTTTATAAATTTTCCTTCGACAAGTATGTAGAAAAAACGTAATTGTCCTGAACTACTGGTGATTCGTCCCTCCTCCCATATTCAGGCCCGTAAAGTGTTTTCCGCAAGTTTAAAACTGATGTAACGCGCGTTTCACAGAATTCCATTTGCGTTTACTAATAATCGAATTCCTGTGTCGCTTTGAATCAGTTGTTTCGTCGTAACATATTCTACAAGAGTAAAATAACCGCCAAAACAATTGTTAACGACGAAATAACCAAGTTAACTCGAATTAGGAATCCTTTGACGCGTACATTATTTTCTTCATAATAGTATAGGCCTACTATAATTGCAACAAACTTCAGAAATTAAAGTTACAAGTTAAGAAGTGCGCGCGAGCGTGTTCTTGTAGATTTCTGGTGCCCGTTGTATTTTGGGTATTGCTTTTACGGATGCTACTGCCTCTCTTGCCTTCAGTTTCCTCTCAACTTTTCGACGCCAGCAGTGATATCACTGCACACTATTAAGCGATATCTTACTTCTGAGTAAGATGTCGAAGCAGATGACAAAAACGTAGAGACAGGAGTGGAAAGGAAGAACGCAGTCCCATCCGATATACAACACACACAAAATAATAATAAATAATTAATTATATTTTTGAAATGTAAATATATAATTGAAGATAGCAAAACGCCCAGACTGTAGTAAGGAAGACTGTAACATACATTTACGTTCGGACTGTGTTTGTCATTGTTGCAGGATATTTCTGTTTCAGAAAGGTCGTTAAAAAAAAAATGTAAGTTGTCAAATGAAAGCTTAAACGCTAAACTGTTAACTCTGACTATAGTTGTTTACGAGGTTGACGTACTTCGACGGTAACGTAAAACTAGATTTAATACGCTGCAATCTAATAGTGATGGTGATGGTGGAATCAGCTTATAAGAAAATTGGGCGATGCGTGGTAAACACGGGCGGGCGGGGGATGAATGATAATGTCTGAACGGTCGGGCAAACAGCGAAGACGGGGTAAACAGCGTGTGGGCGAACGGATGTAATCAGGAAGCGGAGTGGATATTGATGTCGTGGAAAATTGTGCCCACGGTCAGTTAACGTGACCCAGACCAGGCCACGCTCGGTTGATCGATTGACGTGCGTTTATGTGAGTGTTTGTGATGAGTAAGCATAGTAGTGTACTCGCGTAGAGACCAATTATTAGTACTCAACAACAGAGGTAGTCCAATATACCTGTAACAGGTATTTTGTAACGATTACTTATGCGGAACGGATAAAACTGATACTGAAAGTTGAAATACCTGTTCCGATTACTCGCGGGATCCCCCTCCCTACCCAACTAATGAATAAAGGAGTACAAAGTAGCAGTTATTGGTACTGAATACTTGCTTCTGTGCATGTCCCGATTGCCATACAAGTACGAAACGAAGCATAAAGCGAGGTGTTCAGAATAGGTCTATGCCAATGAGCGAAGCTGTTTTTAATAAACGGAAAAAATTCATACTGATATTACATTTATTCTCATGTGTTATGCAGATATATAATAGAGATTATAGTAACGAATTATATATTATACTAGTCACCAACTTGGTAAATTTTGTAAAAGCGAATTATATTGTGTTATAACCTACAAAGTGGCTGATAGGCCATATTATGGTACTTTTTGTTAATGTGATTTCGGAGATGATTTTAACTTCAGCGCACATCTCACGTAAATGATGAGATTGTTGTAACGTTCCTGTTGTAAAACACTACAAAGTAGTTTTTTTTTGTACTGAGACGAGTAGTTTGCTCTAAGATAGGATATCAACTACAAACCAATATAGTTTTGAGTCAACAACAAAACCAATGTGACCACCACACACAGAAGACATCCAACAGTTTAAAGGAAAACGAGATTACGGAAACACGGTGATAGCGGCCCGAGCCACGCACATGGAAGACGCGCCGAGTAATACGAGGTACAACAAAATCCGTAGTGAATATTACCTATAACACGCCAAGTAATACAACAAAATTCGTGGTGAAGTCGTCTGACCGCTATTTAACGCATTCCAGTGACTACATACCAGTACCAGTTCATGTGTAAATAAAAAAACGCTTACGCCCGTATATTGTAACAATTGCGCTCGCGCGCGCGCACATCAGACTTCCGTTTACATTCGTATTTTCGCTTTGGCAAACAAATATTTGGTGGAGACTGTACTGCTGACATGCATGTATCGCAAAACAAAGAGACTTTAAGGGCAAAAGTGTTATTTACGTGGACTGAATTGAATTGTAGTGCAAAGGAGATTCAGTTACAATGGCGAGAATGTCTGCTACGCGCGTGCGTGCGTGTTGTATTCTAATCATTGTACCTGCACGTTTAAAACTGCTTTGTACCAATAACAATAACTGCATAAATTGTTCGTAATGATTTATTATTGAATTGCTAATTAAGGTATTGTCATGTATCAATTTAATAGTGAATTATTCGTAGACGCTTCGCGTATGCTGCTCTATTATACCAAACCGCCCGGGGCCCTTGTCAGTGTATCCCAGGCCGTACAAAGTACTTCACAGATGTGTCATCATCATAATCTTCAGCAAGTATTAAATCAAAAGTGGTTTGAACCAGTCCCAAGCAGATAGACTAGAACTGGTCACTCCACCGCTTCCTTGGGCGTCCCACGCCTCACTGCCCTTTCAGCTTATAATTCGATAGTTGTTTGGGGATGCGGCAGTCATCCATTCGGTTTAGATGTTCGTTATAGCCGATATTGGGGAATCCTATCGAGTATACTCATAATATTCTGTTCCTGCCGTATATCTCCATTTGTTCTGCGATCTTGAAGAGTATATCCTGTTACATGTTTGAGAAATCTCATTTCGGCCGCGGGAATACGACTGACCTGAGATTTCGTTAGCCTAGTTATGAGACAAAAAACCTTATGAAATGCTACATCATCACTTCCCGGCTGTATAATCCATGGAGAGACTTAACATTGATTTTGTAAACCTCACTGTCCCATCAGCAGGATACAAACATATTCTTTTAATTACAGACAGCGCAACAAAATATGCTTTTGCGTACCCGACCAGAAAACATGAAGCCAAAACCGTAGCAGAGAAATTAATAGATCTCGATTGCAGTTTTGGTTCCCCTAAAATCATATCTGACAACAGAGGATCACGTTTTATGAATAAAGATCTAGAGGAAATGTCAGCACTCTTAGGCATTGCCCGGCGGTGGTTTGGGGGTTTTAAATAAATTCGTTTGGCATTTGAGAGGATTTTTTTATCTATTTAAGCGGTGTGTGTTCTAATAAAAATTTCTTTTTACATCGAGGAAGAGAATTATGAAAGTTAATATTGGAATAAGCAAACTTTATGAAAATAATTTTACAATTACATAAAATAGTTTTAAAAATAAGGTTTTTTTGTACAATGTACTTTCCTTAATTATACTGCGTTCTTTTTGTTACATTATTGTTTCTACAAGAGATATTTATATTTCACTGGTATATACTCTCTAAGAATTTCTGCTGCGGGGCGTAGTAATGAATAATTAAAAATCTATGATGTATACGATATGTGTTTTACATTATATTTATTTCTATTTCTACAAGAGAGTAATTTCTTGTGAAATTGTAAATATTTCAAATAGTTTTTCTTACACTTAGTTGTAGTGTCTATGCTGTTGTCACTCTGAACTTTAACACCCACCTACTACTTCCGTCACCTTTGTCTGAAACTTTGAATTCTCACCCCGCTTGTTTATTAACTCCGTTCTCTCACCTTTTGGCTTTTCCCTCCGTTTCAAGGACATTTGTTTTGAGTTCAGGATTTCCACACGTGTAAAACCAAGTTGCTGACACGTAGGTTCTGATGAGAAGTTCTCTGACGATTCACGCTGATGGAAGATTAGCAGCTCAAGTGTACTAGTGCATCTGTTTGTTTTCAATTGCTGACAGTTTCTCAATCTCTAGTCATTGTCAGTCACACGCTTTTGATTGTCCTCTCCTTGCAACACAGAGACGCTGTCACCCACTGCATTGTTCTCGAAAATTTTCTTACAGTCTTACCAGAAACACGAACTGTCTGTTAGTACTGGTGCGCCGGTTAACGCGCCAGGGATGTACCGGGTGAAGAATGGCGTCGAACATCCGGAAAATTTTAATCAAAAGCCGAGAATAAAATCAAATGCTGATAATAATAAAAACTCCTAGAAAAAGAAGTATAATCATATTATTTTCTAATAATATAAAAAGCAGACGTAAGCCATCTCTAATTTGACATGTAAAAAAAAGCAACTTCCCAGCTACACTAGAAGAAACCAGTATTCTAAAGTGTAAAAGATAGACTGAAAATACACACTTCTCTGTAATTCTATTGAGAGAGTGCGTTGTAAACGGGAGCAAATTAACACTGCGTACATAAATAAGCGAATTAATTTGCTTTGCAAAATCCAGTTGTCAAGAGAGTTAGCGGCTTACTTTTATTAAAAAACAGTAAATACATGTACAGAATTCAAATTTAAAGGCAGATGTTCCACCATCACTGTTAAACGTTTAAAGGTAATATCATCATCGTCAGCTCCACCGTAACCCCCCCCCCCCCAACAGCTGTCTGGTTATTTCTGTGAAGGTTTTGAGTATTATGCAATTCCCTATTTCCCAAAGATGGGTAAGCCAGATGGTGGCACTGCCACCTCAAAAGTTCGTTGCAACGAGCTCGTGAGACTGTGGACGGGTCGGCTCTTTTCTGTAAGCCTTCGAAACACGGTTTAACATTTGAAGGACACTTCAAACGTTTAACACTTCAAATAACATTTGGAGATATTTCCTGTAATTCCCGCTTCAGACCATTCACTATATCACTATAGAGTTAGCTAGCTTAACATGAACGTTGTTGGCAAGGGAATAACAGGCACCAATGCTTGTAATCGTTGAAGCATTAGCTACCCAAGCAGCCATCCAGTCCGTTCTCTACCCTTAAACTGCCCGTGCCGTCAAGAATACATGAGGTGTATTGCAAACGGATTTTGGTCACCCGACGACGTTGGTATAGTTTTGGAAGAAATGTGGGTAATCCCGAGATATAGTTCCGAGTTTACAAACATCAGCAGAGCTCTGCTTTTGTTTAATCCGTTTTGTGGCTGCCAGAGCACACGCAGTCACTCGGAACTATTACCGAAATGTGAAAACGTTGAGTGTCAAAATGAACATAAAACGGGCGCTCCCGGTAAAGTATAACGTAGACAGACACGCTCTATATTCTTGTGCGTCAGTATTTATCAGTCCTGATGTGTTAACTTACTTAGCACGTATGTCGCGTCAGTCAGGTTAACTCTAGTGTAGTGGAGTTTATTGCGGAAGTTGGCTTTGCACGTGTGTGCAAGTCAGTACGGTAAATGGTACGAGGGTCATTCAATAAGTAAACAGACAAACAGTTGTAGAAAAGAAATTAATTGAAGCAGCTGATGGAAACTTTCAGGAGTGTCCTGGCAACGTCGTTGTGAGTTTTATCAGCTGTTCAATAATATATTGCATAATCATGACCAATACAGTTTTATAATTATCTTGTTGGTACATCCTCTTCATTCACTTTTTTAAATATTATATATATATATATATTTTGTAACAGTACCAAATATGGTAGTTACATAATATGAACTAATGTAACGTCAAGTAAGAGAAAAACATGGAAGTATGTCTAGATAAATAAACCTAAGTGTATGAAAGTGTGTATCTACAAATATATTAATAAAAAATCCAACGATGAAGGAGATAATATTAACATAGCAACGCCAAATACAAAATGAAGAAAGAAAATGCCACGAGCCAAAACAAAATATCAGTAACCAGACCCAATAGGATCCAACAGTGAGGGGAACAAGCGAAACAAGGACCAACAAGCTCCAACAGCAATGGAGATAAATAAAAATAGCAACTACAATGAAAATATAAGAAAAAGAAGAAAGAAGAAGGACCAGGAAGAGCACCAAGAAGAAGAGAGAAGATGGACAGAAGATATAAGGACTCAACATAAACCACATGTACTAAAAACAATGTAAGTGACAAAAGAAATGATGATTATAAATGTGAAAAGAAAACCAGAGTGAAACATTTAAGGAACCACAAACAATTACAGTGTGTACTTAATACAAATGTGAAACCTGTGAATAATTAACTAATTTCAACTGAATAAACCACACAAACAATTACAGTGATGAAGTTTACAGTGTGAGAAAATATGTTAATTTCATGATGAAACAACAAGAATTAAAATAGTCAAATAAACACAGACAATGAGTGTGACTAATTTAATAAAGTTGTGATCAATACACATAATCATAAGACCACTAGAATAGAACAAAATAGAACAATTATGTTATTGTTCATAGAGAACTGACAACAAATAAAAGACATTTGTTATGTATCAAACAATGACAGGAATTAAGTTCCACCATTGACCAGAAAAATATTGTAAATAATACAAAAAAGATTTGTGTTAGTGTTTATAAGAAGGAGTTGTATAAACATGTGTAACAAGATAGTTAAAGTATTATATTAAGATACCGTAGTGAAGTCAATTTAGTAGTAGAAAAATACTGCACTAAACAGATGGTATTTTGTTACATAACCCCACAGGGAAGATACCTATTACAACAGAAAATCATACATATTAGTATAAATAAATGATCATCAACTATGATATCAAACAAGAATTTGTTATATATAAATAATAAATCCTAAGAGACAATGTAATATATTGCAAAACAATGCAAATAGAACAAGTCAAACATAATGGCACAGAGAATAGCAGAGATGAAAAAAGTATGCCAATTTAGTTAGGCAAAGTACAGTATCAAAACCAATATCAATGTTTATAAGAGTATTACCAGTAGTGAGATAAATATCTGATAATACATTGAGAACAGATTCTGAACATAATAAGAACAATATTATAACTAAATTATTGTAAACTAACTAACTATGTACATATGACCAGAAGTAAGCTGAACCATTGTATAGCTAATTAGTTAAGAAAAATACTGTATCAAATATTGAACACAGATTGTTACCAGTAGTAAGAGGAAATCCCAATACTACTTTGAGAACAGATTATGACCATAAAAACAGTCATGTTATATACAAACAATTAAAAACAAAATGACTATTATGAAGAAAACCAAATGTAAACAATACAATAACTCTAATAACCTTAATAATTACAATTACATCTTTTAATAAACAACATTATCGTAGATACCGGTGCGTGTCTACACTCACACGAATACACCACACAACTACTTACCGGAAATTATCTACACATCTTGTATCTATAATTTTACATTATAGATTGACGAACCCAACGTGGGGCTTGACATAATAAGACCCCAGGAACGTAGATACTACATCACAAACATCTATACTTGTAATGTAATTTTACATTACAATATATATATATATATATATATATATATATTAAACTTTCACTGTGAACATTATAGATCACACATACTTTTCGATACACTGATTCAAACACAAAATTTGAATCCCAGCGCCAATTCCCTCCCACCAGCAACCCCCACCACACACACCTACAACCCATAACCGTTACTTTGTACAGACATTCAGTATTTTAAATCCCACTGAGGAAGACGAACACCACGTCGAATTGTCTGGGAAACAAAACCAAAAAGTAAGTGTTCACAGTGAAAGTTTTATATATATATATATATATATATAAAATACAGTTTTATTTACGATGGCGTGTCCTCTTGAGGACAGTACCTTCGAAAAACAGCGTTCTGTTATAAAAGATTTTTGGATTTGGAACCACTATGACCACTAACATGGATTCACAATTTTGAACCTGAGTCAAAGCGACAAACATGGGAGTGGAAGCATCCCAGTTCACCCGCCAAAAAGAAATTCAAAACCCAGCCATCGGCTGGTAAGGTGATGTTAACCATCTTTTGGAGCTCCCAAGGCCCTATTTTCTGTGATTACCTACAAGACCAGCGTACCATCAATAAACAGTACTATTCTGACACGATTGTGAACAAAGTTAAGCCTGCATTGAAGAAGAAATGTCCGGGATGGCAGAGGAAAGATGTGATTCTTCTTCACGATAATTCCCGCCCACACATGGCAAAACTGACGCTCGAAACAATAAAAAAAGTAGGTTGGGAGATCCTGCCTCATCCCCCTTATAGCCCTGACCTTGCCCCATCTGACTTTTTCTTGTTTGGCCCACTCAAGGAGACTTTGCGTGGTGTCAAGTTCAACAGCAATGAAGAAGTGAAGGAAAAAGTCCAAAACTGGCTTCGACATCAAGGTAAAGAATTCTTTCCTGAGGGAATAAAAAAGCTTGTAAAGAGATGGGACAAGTGCATAGACGTTGCTGGAGATTACGTTGAAAAGTAAAAAAAAATTGTATTGATTGAATAAAAAGTTTTTGCTCCACAGCTGTTTGTTTACTTATTGAATGACCCTCGTAGGTAGGTATCGGGCGTGTTTTTTTATTGCACATTAGGAGTGGAGCGGGCCGCATGACGCCACCGCCGCCTACACGTGTCCACCGACACAGTTTGCCGGCTGCCACTCTGTTATCAACATCCTCTATTTCATTAGTTTCCGATTGTCTCGTCGCCAGTCTCGGCCGTTCACTGTTTACGCAATATGCAATAATCTCTGCAATAGACTGATCTCTGTAACCCACACGGGCGCGCGCGCGCGTGTCATCATTACCACCAGCACTTGTTTGCCTACAGCTGAGCCGGTTACTCCTCGTCACTAGTCGTCAATGATTTCTCTCCTGAGCATTTATCGTCAAGGTCATTTCTTCATCTTCCATAAGACCGTCTTAATGTCTCTTCGCCTTCCATCAACTTTAATTACTACACTGTAAATGGCGATTGCGATTGTACTACACTATAATTATTGTAATTAAAAGTGGCGCGCCTATGTTCAGTTATGTTTGTCTTAGTTGGTCGGGCTCTTGTACGTAGTAACTGCTATACAGTACTTATGGACGGCAGTGGGTGAATCGTTTTGTATAGTTGTAACCGAGATAATAGCATTAGGAGGTCTGTTTTGCTCTGTCGTCCCGTAAACCAAGGTTAATATAATACACATAAACTGGCATACTGGGTAAATACTGCATCGAGATTAAGGAATTAATCATTGAGGTCAAAACAAAAATACAATACTGTGACAAAAACAGTCATAAATTTAAAAGTGTGATAAGAGAAAAGCCGGTTTTCATAAATTTGTTAAATTGTAAAGTCCGTGTTCATCCTCTCGGTTGAAGGTATTAGTTCCGCTGCAGAAAAAACAAAATCTCTTTTTTTCCTATGCGGCTTTGCTAACAGACAACATTTTTTTCTTTTTGTGTCTTGTTCTTGCGAAGAGTGAATCGCTCTTTTCGTATGTATTCTTGTGATCATAATAACGGGGGTAATTTCTTTATAATTTTGTGTTCAGCTGTTTGTCCATCGGTTTAGGTAAGTTTGGCTTTCCCAACAGCATTTGGAAATATTTGTGATCATGTCTTGGCGTAATCTTCATCATAAGTATTCTTTAAACGCGGTTACTACACAGTACTATTCACTAGTGATTCCTGTCCTTTTTTTTCTTCTTACTGGCGATTAGTTTTCATTACTCACTCTCGTGAAGTGCCTAACGAACATATCAACTGCAAGGCCTAAACTATTTCTGATTTGTTCCACTTTCATTGGATTTGTTCCATTCTGGATATCGGGTAGTCGATTTTTTTCCCGTGGACGTTCCACTCATATTCGGCCTATATTCCTAATGACCTTCGGAAATCGAGAATCCGCCTTACGATCAATGCGATCTCTCCATTCGTTCCTGTATCTTTTATCTCAGTGTTTGTATGTATGTAAGTCTAAGGCCCCTTTTATGCACTCGCGCGACAAGGCTTTCTACCGCGCAGCAAGGAGTGCTGCATACATTCTCTCACATTCATTTGGCACTGCCCTTGGAAGGTGGGTCCGGTCGTGTTGTATTACGAGAATCGACAACGACGGAAAAGACGATGGGCTGTTCATCCCATCGATCCCAGTAGTTTTGTTGACGGGGCATTCCATAACCTCTAAGGAAAATTACGGGAAGACGGAGAGACTTTTTTTAAATTTTTTTCCAATGTCTGTGGCATCATTTGATGAGTTGGTCAGTAAGTGCCAGAAATGATTCAAACGAGACAGGATTATTGCAGGGGTTGGCATTTACTCTACAGAAAATGTTGGCAATAATTATGAGACGACTCTCGTACATAAAATTAAATTTGACCTAAGAAAAAATACTAAATAAAATTTAATCTAAGAATACAAGTGCAGTTGACTCTTTTCAATTATCACAAATTTTCAGTGTACAAAAATAAGGTACATGTACTTTTCGGTTAATTGTTCAGTATTGCCTGGTATTATTTTTACTACTGACTTTTTAGTTAATTTAGTAATTTTCACTTTAATAAACAGAGTGAAAACTGAAACACCATATTTAATCTAAAATGGCAGTCTTAAAAACGATTTGCAAGTGAAAACAACATTGAACAAAACATTACATTACTATATTTAAACATATAGCGATCAAAATTTTCAAATTTATAAATTTTCTGATCGAGCAGTGCGTTCGCACACAGCCAAATCACCAACCCAGACCAGAGCAATAAATAAAGACAATTAAGAACACGTCAACCCGACGCCAGCTACGAGACAATGAGAGAACGTTTGACTTAACGCAACAAAAGAAATTGGGATCGACTTTGACAGACCAAACTCAACTCAAATTTACGACGTCACAACAAACCGAACAAAAGCAGAGTCCAGTGGCACGAGTACGCAGAAATTGTTACGAAGGGACGCTGTAGGGTTAAGCCAACGCGTGTGAACGTATGAAAGGAGATACTCACTAACAAAGGATTTAGAAAGGTCTTGCCAGTACAGAGACAATACAGCAAATACCCAATGAATACAGACGACCATGTCGCACAGCATGAAAACAACGCCAGAGTGACAATTGATATTTACGACGAGAAATCGTGGAGGTAGCTCAGAATGACAGCAAGCAAGAAGTTATTAATTGGTAGAAAAACGAAGGGTAGTTGAACAAGGAACAGGACGCAACAGATTGTTAGCAAGGGAGTAACACCAAACCTTGGTAAACTCACGGAACAAAGGTTGACAGACAGGCGAGGAATTACTCTATATTCTTAGAAATAGTGCAATGTCCTTCCCTGTGTATTTCAAAGGATGTTCAGCAGCCAACGAGAAGTTAGCATCTTCCGAAGAGGCGAGTGGAGAGAGCTGTTGTCATGGTGACAACTAGGGCAGCGAATCAGGGAGTCGAAAACCAGAGATCTTCAAAGTGGAAGGAAGTCTTGGACCTATCGAGAACGACCGTAGGCGTGGAAGACAGAAAATTGCATTATGGTAGAAAACGTTTGATAAAAACCGTTTGCAGGGTACGCGATGCCCTCAGTTTTTCTCAGTATCTCGGTATCTCAGGTTTCAATCTCAGTCTTAGGCAGTCTCATAAAATTTTGTGCTCAGTTTGTTTAACTTAGTTCTACACAAGTTTACCGCAGTATCGCGCAGTTTATTTACTTAGTGCGAAGTTTCCTAAGTATCGTTATATTTTCGAGCGATTATGGAACTTGGAAACTTTAACAAGTGAAGTAACATCTCGATAATAGAACTCTCGTGTATCAACTTCGGACATTGTGATTCATATCAGTAACTTAACATGATTCAGACTTAATCATTCTAGTCGTGCAGACTCATGAACAATAAGAGACTCAACATTCATAAACACAAGTGCATAACATAACGCACATTTACGACCAAGCTAAATAGATCGTGAACAGTAACATGAAGCAGCTGCGTAATAGACATTCTATTTGAACATAACTCACTAACAATGGTTGCACCTACACAACACTGAACTCTATAAACTCTTAGTATAGACGGATAACACCAACGCCACACCACGCATGCCGCGAGTGAATTCTCTTCGCGAGTTACAAAGTGACAGTGAAACATCTAATCAACGGAACTACCACACATGGGATCACCAGTAAGCAGGAAAATTTCGCCGATGGAATTTTGGATATTCAAATATCAAGTTAAGTCCTCATTATATTAATACTATAATAATACTGCTGCTCTGTCTCTTTTCCCACCTTTAAGAAATTGTGTAATCATTTAGATATATAATGAATTTAAAAGCTACCCATCTGAGACACATAATGAACGCATTAGTTTAGAATGAATACTGTTTGATTTGTCTATGTTTTATGTATGTTTATCATGTTGTATGTTATGTTTTTCAGCATCAACGAAAACAGATGTATATTGTGATTTATTTTATATGTTTCTGAATGTATTTTCAGGTAATAATTTATATATGTGTTTCGAAAGTTTACTTGATTAATGTTTAATAAACAAGCATTTTATTTGTCATGTATTTTATGCGTTCATTATTGTTCCAAACCTTAATATCAAAAGACATTAACGTCAATTAATTTATTTTAATAAATTTTCTTATATTCTTTATAACAACTAAATAAAGAGTCTCAGTAATTATGGTAATTAGTAAGGAACACGTTCAGTCATTAGAGTGATTAATAATATTTGCATAATCAGTATAATTTAATTGCATAATATAATGTTTGCATAAATTAGCATAATTGTCGTTGTAAACAAGGTGAGAACGAACTAACAGAATAGTACCTCTACATATATAAGGCTACAAAAATACAAGTACTGTTTTAAACAATTTAAGTATTTTTTGTTTGGCGTCACATTTAAAGAGGAAAAGAAACTTGTTTTATAAACATTTAAGTCATACAGTTAATTCAAAATTGTTTAGCAATAGTTTAATTAATAGTAAGAATTAAATAATTTGAACAGAAATAAAAAAAATAGTATTCCACATTTCCATCATAACATATTTCATTGTACAAAAAATAATTATTTTTTGCGTCATTAAACATCACTATTGTAGTTATTGACAAATCTTTATAAAGAAAAACTAATATGAGTTGTAGGAGAAGTTGGCTGTACTGAGGCCGTGGGAACGGGCAGCAAGTATGCCGCGCGTTTGCATAAAAGCACCAATTTACACACATGTACTTGCAACACGCGCGGCAAGAATTTCTGCTGCGCGTTCTCTAGGGTAGGCCAGCATGTTTTTCAGAAAGCGCGACATGATTTTTGCTGCGCGTGTGCATAAACAGCCTCACTTGCCTCCGTTACTATATAAAACGCGCCCCAAAATGACGCGCAACAGAAAACCTTGCCGCGCGTTTGCATAAAAGCACCAATTTACACACATGTTCTTACAACAAGCGCGGCAAGAATTTCTGCCGCGCGTTCTCTAGGGTAGGCCAGCATGTTTTTCAGAAAGCGCGACGTGATTTTTGCTGCGCGTGTGCATAAACAGCCTCACTTGCCTCCGTTACTATATAAAACGCGCCGCAAAATGACGCGCAGCAGAAAACCTTATCGCGCGAGTGCATAAAAGGGGCCTAAATACCCACCTAGAAGCGTCAATCTTTCAGAGAATATATTTTGAACTTCTTCCATCTAGTTATTTTCAAATTTTGACCATTGACGGCTCGTACGGAGAGGGAAAAAGGGCACCCCCCCCCATTAAATCTGTAAATTAAATTTGTCAGTAATACTGCTGAAACCGTTTCCTTATGGGGTGGTTAATATGATCACCCTATGTTTCGGCATGATCCGGAAGTCTGATGCTTTCTCTACAGCCCTGCCTGTCTGCTGTTAACGGAACGATATTAGGGGGAGCGGGTAAAGAGGACGTGTACACATTTTTACGCTTTTAAATGAAGCGGTAGCCATGTCAGGTGGGGCTAGCCCACTGACTGATTTCGCGGTTCTTTTCATACAGAACCAGTGAGTTGTTTAAAACGTGTCCGTTTCTGTTTAAGTGCATATATGTTTTTTTTTTATAGTTTTGACTGTGTTTTTGTCGTATTTTATATGTAAACATGGTGTTGTAATTTATTCTTTATTAGGCTAAATATTCAGTGTAAGAGAAAGTTTGTGTCTTACTTTTTATACGTAAACGTGGTGTTATAAATATTTACTCTGTGTAGGACTGAGCCTGTTTCATTTAAAAATAAAACTTATTTAGCATTTAAGTGAACGCAAACTGCAGTAATTTTACGGTTATAAATAATTTCAGTTCCAAACACAAACATATATGTAGTTTACAAGGTAGATTTTGATATTAACAATACTTTTAGGATATTTCTACTCAGGTGCTGCTTGTAGATTATGGAAATATAATTTTCTTTTCGATAAAAAGAAAAGGGTTCAATTTTGGTATTGAGTCCAAAACTCCTCCCCCCACAAAAACGTCACCAGCCGCTACTGATTTCTACCATAAGGAACCAGTGGTGATCGACAGCGAGTGAACCAATTGTTGATTACGTGTCCTATCTTTTTGTCTCATGGGGAGAAGGCAGGTAGCTTTTCCTTTTGGTTGAAACGTAATTTTGAAAATAACACGATCGGTAACAAATTTTTTGAATACACACTCATGAGGCGAAATGATTAAAAGAATAGGCTTACATTTTAACATTTTTGGTTGTTTTACTCTTATTAAGGTTTTTTCTCATGCGTCGTAATATTCTTAATACAGGTTTATAGATTCGCACTGAGATTTCGCAAAGTTCCGACTTATTCTTCCAGGTTACAACTTGTTTTTTTTTACGTTTTTCCTCGACCTGACCATTTTCATCTTCATTACAAACAATTATCGACGACTGGTCTTCTTTCTTTCCAGAACGTATAACTCAGCGTGTCTTAGTATTTCAGCTTAATGTTGTTTCTTTCCGTTTCCTGCTCCCATTCCACCACCGCACCTTGTACTTTATCCTTGAGTCCTGTATGAACTCTGGTCACAGCTGTAGCAGTGCCTGTACCAAAAAAATTTCCTTTGTGATTGTTAAAATTGCGAATTTTTCTGTCTTAACGTTGTTTCACTTGATTTCGGCTTTTTGTTTCTGGTACGTACTGTAATATTTGTTGTGTATAATCTACTGTTTATTTCCTGTCCGACAAAGCGATCCATACTATTAAAACATAAAGCAAAGGCTGGCGTAAACACGATTGTAAAGCGAAATTACAAAATCCAACTACTGTGTGACGAAAGAGGTCAGATAAGCCAAAAGACAGTACAGAAACAATCGAGTTAGGTCGATAACGATTAAAAATTAGTTTCTGGTATAAATTCCGCTGAATAAAAATGAAACCTCTAGCAAACAAGCTTATTACCTGTCAAGGTAACGTGTTATTTTGTTTGGAAATATTGTAAAGATAACGTCTTTTGTGTGGAAATCACTAAAAATAGCGGCTTTACGTGTAACGTTTATTCTTGGAACTATACTTTCCCTGTCGTTAACAGTGTAAAGTGTTTTCCTCGCCCACTACAGTTTTTAATTGGCGCCGGCTTGTTTTAACTTTACCTGGGCTCGTATAACGGTGTAAAAATATTGGCTGTTCACTTTGTTTCGATCTAGCGACAATTAGAGTTATATACATGAAAATATTGCCAGAATTTACAATCACCTGGTCGATATTCGATGTAGCATTAGGTCTCTTATGCACTGTCGACTGGTTGCCGTAAGCAGGGTACGCCCTGGCCGGCATTCGGCGGTGGACGCGGGGTACCGCGTATTCACCTCCGATGCATTGGGTTCGACTCGAGGTTGGTATGTGATTTCGGCAGTTGGGCCTCCGTTTGAAGTTGGATGCTCATTGTGCTGTTAAATCCTTGGTAGTAGATCCACCCGGAAACCGTGGAGGGATAGAGCTGCACATCTCTTACGCAAGAGTACTAACCACAACATCGTCAGGCGGCTGATAAGCGCTCAGTAAAGGCCGGGGATGATATAAGCTCTAAACTTCGAACATCTCCGTTACCCGTTGAGTTGTCAACTGGTTGCGGCATCCAGTTGGTTGTCGTAGGCCAAAACGTCAAGACCAATTCACTCGGCGACCAGTGATAGGCAATCAGTGTTCCAGGATGGTTTTCTGCCACGTGTTTGCAATAGTAGAGCATCCGGAATCCATCCCGTTGCTGAAAATATTTATCCCTTCCGTGTTAAAACATTCATTGTCCATCCGTCCGTGAATACAGCTCGTATCCTGCACACCAGAGGCCTCTGTTTTTCCAGTCACCACAAGGTTTTCTTACCCATCTCACCGTATATGTCCTTCTTCCACGATCTCTTGGGTCTACGTTTCTATCGCCTAGGTGAAACCTAGTGTAACAACTTTTGGTGCCAACGGTCACAAGGCATCCGTTCTACGTGGCTACATCGTATGAGATCCTTTTTATTTAAAGTGTCTAAAAATTTTTCTCAACACGAAGTAGCCTCCAGATACCTTCATTTCCGATTCACTGGAGCCTAGACACCCCACAAGACCTCAGAAAACTGCACGTCCCTCACTTCACTTCCGCCTTCTTTCGATAATGTCACAAAGATAGCTACAGAAAGCACTAGTTTTTTCTAATAGACGAATCTAGCGTCATATTAGCTCATTCATTCCAATAACCCTCCTTTAGATTATTTCAAAATTTATGTCGACGCCCCAAGATCTGTATTCTTCATGGAGTTTTCGGATCATGCTTATCACAACTTGATCGTCCGTGAACAGAAGCGCGTATAAGATAGTCGTCTGTTATTAAAACGTCCACTCGTAATGCCGTATAAATAGCCTATAAATAAGTTACCTACAGTCAAACATTCGTCCATTTCCTCGTTAAAAAAAAAACAAGTCCTGAAATTACGAACTTATTCGTAACTTGTCATAACTTGTCAGTTATGATTTCTGGACGGGTACGAAATCATACCCGGTAATCTGCATTACCATAATCAGTTGTAAACTGTTCGTTTGCTGTGCCTTTTGATATAACAGAGATACTGCTTATCAGCCTAATGTGATCAGCCCTGATAAATCGTAGTGTGGCGAGTATTACTGTAGAACTAATTTTTTTTGGTTCACATGCACATCATCAGTTGTGTGGCTCTAACCATTCATCGTCTGATACAAGAGTCGATTCCATTCGTCCCTCTGTTCTTCGCTCTAGCCTTCTTCTTCTTATTCTTCAAAGGACTAGGAGAATCACCTGTTCCGGTCCCAGAGGAATATTTCAACGCTTCCTAGGACTTCCTATACTTCGTTGTCCAACAGGCTTGTATTGCCATACGTCCTTAGGCAACCTGCCAGCTGGCATCCTATTCACATGAGAGTCCGCCTCTTTTTTTTCTGCAATACGACAATACGATTTTGGATATTAAAAACGTTCAACTCGTTACGAATGTCTTCATTTTAGAATATATCGCTTCGTGCGCAGCCTTTAACAGATCGCAAGAATCTCATCTGTCCTATCTCACCTGTCTCATCTATCGCAAGAATCTCATCTGTCCTATCTCACCTGTCTCATCTATCGCAAGAATCTGTATCCTATTCAGATGTTTTTTTGCCGGAACCGAAGTTTCCTGGCTCAGTAATTGCCTTATAAAATTTTAGTTGATTCCCTTTGCTCGTTTCTCTCGATAACACTCGACGAATTGTGCCACATGTTGACTGAAACTTAGCCACCTTGTGATCAACACCATAAGTGGCGTTAACACCAAGACAGCGGGAAAGTGACACCTGCTCTATACTCTTATTATCCAATACAATCTTGGTTCAAAATGGGTATTAACCCATAACTTTTCATGTTGTAATTCGATCAGAGTTGGTATGACTGGGACATTGATGTCTGGAGCTTACATTGGTTGTTTTGGATGATTACTTCATCATCAACAAACAGCATTGTATTCATGTTTGTTCTATTATTTATTTCGCTCTAGCCTTCTTCTTCTTCTTCAGGCTGTGGACCTTACCATCCGTTGCACACTCCTTGGTCCGACCATCTTTTCCTTGGTCTTCCAATATTCCGCCGTTCTTTCGGATTATAAACTAAAACTTCTGTTGGTATCCTGTTTTTATGCATCCTTTCAACATGGTCGTCCAATCCTGCCTGTATTATTTGTATATTCCAAACACGTTCCTTATATCATCATTTCTTAGCCAGTCCCTCCGTGATACGTCTACTACTGATCGTAAAAATCTCATTTCACTAGCCTGTACCCCGCTTTGGTTCTTTGCGTTCAGTGTCCAAGTCTCACTGCCATAAAGGCCACATGGCACTGCCATCATTTTATAAAATTTCAAAAGGGTATGTCTTCTGGCCTTTCCATTCAGTGTTCTTCTTATCGTTCCACACATGTGGTTAAACTTCTCTATTTTTTTGTCCACATCTATCTCACCAACATAAAACAAGTTACATCCAAGGAATTTGAATGAATGCACTTGCTCAATTAGCTGATCATTCGTACTAGTTTACACCTTACAGGAAAGCGACCTTTAAAAGCCATGGACTTAGTCTTGATAAGAGAAATTTCCAGACCATACATCCTAATTATCTGTCACAGTTCATAGATGGCCCTCTGGAGGCTATTTTCATTGTCTGCTATTATGACCTGATCGTCAGCAAACATCAGAGTTTTGACAAAATTAGCGTAGCTACTGGTTGGGGTCGCTTGCCGAACAGGTCTCAACCGAGGAGCCAGACGAAGTGTGGCCCATAACGACCCATCTATCTACCCTAGGTCGCTACCTATCCTTACCTATCCTCACTAATCCTTTCATCGTAATTTGAGGGGTTGGTGGGACTCCGGAGGCCGGCTTAGACCAACTCATCCAGGGGAGAAAACTTTACACAAATCCTGCGAGGTCGGAAGTGGTTAGATGGCAGCCTCATTGCCGACCTTTCCCTGCACAGTGCTCGTAACGTGGTCGGGTGAGATTTTGCTTACTGGCACACTCAGTAGAAACAGCCGGATGGAGAATCTAGCCTTCTATTTTCAAATATTAAGCCTCCCCCTGGTCTTATATTTTCCCTGGTCCTCTTCCACCTGATCCGTCAGTCTAATTGTTAGTCTTCCTCTGAGTCTGTTGCCACCGAGCCTGTTAGCAAAAACATGCTTCGTCGGTTGTATTTACTATATGTGCCCTAACTGGCTGACGTCTCCATATAGAAACTTTATTTTATGGTACGGGCGGGGACAGTCCGTGAAAACGCCTAAAATTACTCTATATTAGCGGAGACAAACTTAGATGTAGTCTTCATAGTGTTGGCTGTGGTAGAGACGGCGGTGTGTGAAGTATGGAAAGTAAGAGTCTGTACGAGCGGACTTAGCCGACACAGGGATAACCACACTTCACTGATGTATGATATTTGCGCGTGACAGAGAAGGTTTCAACTCCCCAGTTAATGTTGTGAAATTTCCTGGTGTTCTTTCATCCCCTTCCACCCTGTTCAGTTATATAAAAAAAAACTCGCAGACACAGCAAAGGAAAGAAACGCTTTCGGGAAGCGAATGTACGTCGAATTTCATGTAAATTGCGTTGTGTTGTTTCACGGTCGGCATATTAAGCAGTCTGTGTTTTGGGAAATTTCGCGATTGGAGAAAAACACATTAACGAGCTTTATCAGCGGAACATTAAAGGCCGTTCACCCGGTCGCTTAAGTCTATTCATAGCGTAGGTGAGTGGCGTTTCGTGCTTATACCTCGTGCTCAATGTAACGCAAATAGATATAGTCGAGAAGGATACACACCGGTATATCGATCTGGTTGGCGGTTATGTGATGAATGACCGTTGATAGTTTTTCAAATGTGTATTTGATTTTAGCAGGGGGTGCCTTACTATTTCATATTTAACTCGTAAGATCACAATGTGGCGTTTAATGGTAGCTCGATAGGCTATTTCCCGGTGGCACCTCTTGATACTTAATCTCACATATTTTGCTTCCATTAATTATTTTTACGCATTAAAATTCTATTTACAAAACGCTCAACAATCGCGTGAAACATTATATGTGTAGGCCTATATTGTTCAAAATATTAATATATTTCAGAAATTATTGATATGTATTTCATATTTTACTTTCAAAATACATAAACCAGAAAGTATTTTGATGTACTTTATGTACTTCACTGTGTGTGTGTGTGTGTGTGTGTGTGTGTGTGTGTGTGTGTGTGTGTGTGTGTGTGTGTGTGTGTGTGTGTGTGTGTGTGTGTGTGTGTGTTACGCTAGATGTGATTGTCATTACCCTGGAATTTGATTTTGTGGCCTTACTTTTTATATTAGTTAATCGAGACTGAAGACTGAATATATTTTAATTTTTTCCTACACCAATAAATTTAACGTGTACTATGTTCTACGTTATATTAGCTTTGGTATCCATTAAAAGGGACATTAATATCTGTGCGTTTTCATTGCCTTAACCTTTGTATCACATTCTCAAGCCATACCATTGCAGTATGATGTACGATATTGTAATATCGCATTCCTGCGTTTTGGGGAAAGTTTCCATTTGACAGCTCTCTGTGCCGAAGCGTTTCGGTATATAACGCAGTGTACAGAAAAAGTTTGAAACTACTTTGTTCGAAGGGATTTTCTAGATCGGGATGTAACATTTCGTAACAAAACATTTTTTCAGTGCAGTTACGAGCCATTTTGCTGATGTTATTTTTTTAATAAGATTATGACCGTAAGATACATGTTGGTAATAATTCCAATAGTCGCTTATCTTTCCTGCATCTATGGCTACGCAAGACGATTCGCATCCTCGTTGTCCACCGTGGTAGGGTGTTGAACGTTTAAGAAAATATAGGTTTACACTATTCTACAATGGAAAAAAACTGTTCGTTTTTTCTTCAGGGAATATTTTATAAGACCTTAAAATTTATTTGTAAAGTTACAATCTTCTCAAATGATAATCAAACTACAGTAGTGGAAAAAATACTGGAGAAAACAGTTTCTCCACCAAACCACATCATCAGCTACCAGACTTAACACATCATGTTTACTTTGTACCTACACTTGGAAATATTGTAACTTTATAAAAAATAAATAAATAATGAAATAAAATTAAAAAAATAAGGGGCTGGAGGCAATAATGTGAAAGGGTCCGAATTTTGAACAGAAAATCTCAAAGTCAGTGTAGCGTATCAAATAAAATTTCAACTAAAATCTGAATGTAATGTTAATTTTTGCAAATTTCAAAATTTTAAGACGTCAGGGCCCCAAAAGTGGGGCAAAACTTTGATAACTCCATGTGGAGTTAAAATTTCAAATTAAATTCCATATGGGATGTCAAATTAAAGAGAAATTTAACCAAAATCTGAATATAACGTACAGTATTGGAAATTTCAAAATTTATTGACCCCAAAGCCCAAAAATGGGATCAAAAATTTGAAAAAATTGTAAAGATCCAGCCGGATGTCAGACTAAACGGAATTTTAAGAGAAATCTGATTCTTTTTAATATTAGAGTTTGTTGTATGATTCCTCTATAATTGCCACTTTACTAAATAAAAAAGTAGGGCAGTCGGGATGTTTGTAATTTACCTGATAATTTATAAAGTTACAATATTTCCAAGTGTAGGTACTATGTGAACATGATGTGTTAAGTCTGGTAGCTGATGATGTGGCTTGATGGAGAAACTGTTTTCTCGAGTCTTTTTTCCATTACTGTCAGTTTGATAATCATTATCATAATCTCCTCTCAAGCATTAGGCCCATGGCCTGTTGCTGTCTAGTCGTGGCACACCACCGCCGCAGTTGGTGACAAGGTACACAGTGGGAGGGATGTTGTGTGTGTTCACGTGTTGATGTCGCGTTGTTACAGACTGATGTCCGCTTCTCTCAGAAGCTATACCGTTGTATTGTCACGGTAGACGGTAGTTGGATTGACTCGACCTCTACCCAAAGCAACACTAATAAACACCATACAAAGTCAGCTCTCTTTCACTGAATTAATCTGCCGAGAGTTGTGAAATAATTCCAAAACGACGCGTGCGTCGTTTGTAAAATGTGATTTACTGTCTTACTTACGTCCAAATGGATGACACTTAATGATTTTTATAAATGGTTTGGTTCGAAACCGGTGGCGTTGCTAGAAATTTTCCAGCGGGTTATTGACCAAGATTTTTCCATGGTGGTGTTATAAATGAGGATTATACCATGGTGGTGTTATAATTGAGGATTATACCATGGTGGCGGGTTACTGATGGTAAGCGGAGCGAGAGTTATTAGCGTAATAGGAAATAGCTTACTGAATATGTACGACCACACTAACCATCTGATACTGCGTACGACCTGCAGGTTTAACGTGTAACACCTGTCGAATGGGAAGGGGGGTTAACCTCGAATAACCACTGTTCTAAACGTACCAAGGAGTATTCGTCATAATGAACGAGAAAGGAAGATCTGTACTGTTTTTGCATTGCGGCAACCCTTTTCGAATGGTTTGGCAACCAGTAATTCAACTCTATATGCCATTTTATTTTCATTGTGGCTTTGTGTATAATCAGTTTACTTTCTAATGACCTTCCTTTGATGTAGCTTTGTCTGGTTTACGCGTTCATTCGAGTAAAGACCCGTTCGCCCGTTGGTTTCTAGGAATTGTGGTCGGTCGCTTTTCGTAATAAAATCTTCCTAGTGCGTTGTACTTCATCAATTGCTGACAGTAGACAACAATTATTATCAATTTATTTATTTTTTTTTGTTGACAGTTGAAATAATTATACTGTTAAAGTAGCAGCCCGCAGCAAGTGTCAGGCAGACGCCTGTTTGAGAGCGCTACTTTGTTAAGCTAATAACCGATCCTAGTAACGATCGACTGTGTGTGTGTGTGTGTGTGTGTGTGTGTGTGTGTGCGCGCGTGCGTGCGTGCGTGCGTGCTAATTAACCCACGTCAGCGATGACGACCGATTTCACACACACAGACACAGCGAGTGCGTGGCTGATTGCTGCAAGTGTGCCAGTCTAGACAGATAGTCCACAGTTGCGACTCCATCGTGTCTGTAGTGTAGTTAGCGTGCATATACGGCACTACGTAACACAGCAACCCCTCGCCCGTTGTGTCTGTCTCATTCGGATATCGCTTGTACAAGCATCGACTGTACAACAAAGCACACCAAGTGAACTGTCAGACAGGTCCTGTAACAGTGGCGTTAGAGAACGTAGGCCTACGTCTTTTTACACTTTATTCGTAATAAAGTCTGGAAAACTCCTCACTCCACCTTCCCTCACTTCTCAGCTTTTTTTATTATATCGTTAAAACAAGGATTTTTAGGTTGAACACACGATTTACGTTGATAAACATTACACGTTCCGCTCATTATTCGATGTGATATCGTCAATCAGTAGACTGAGACCACTTGTACAATCCGACAACGTGTAGACAGTAATAAAGAGAACAGCTGTCCTGCTACTAGCCATCTAACATACATCGGCACAGCCACGTTTCATGTGGTCTCTCCCCCTGCCAATTTGTCGATTGTGTAAGACAACTAAATGGACCATTAACAAACAAAATAAACAGTGAGATTCGTGTGCGAACTTTATATATTTCCCCCTAAATCGGCATAAGTGAGTCGGATGTTTTCATGCCGGCAGGATTTCAGTGGCTCGCCGTGTGGTGTTGAGGTAGCAGGATTCCTTTTTTCACGTTGTTGGACTGTACGCATAATTCACTGCTATTTTTTTTTTTCGGGAAAACGTTTGAAAATTCCTAATTGCTATTAAAGACGAAGACTTTCTTAATAAAATTTTTTGCGACTCTGAAAACAGCCTTACTGTAAGACAGTGTATTTATTTATTTCGGGATTAATGTGTTTGGTTTTCTTCTAGCGTTGTGTGTTCATTTTAAGACATTTTAATTTTCATATTGGAACTTGTGCATGAAAACCGTGGGTATGTGAATTTGTTACGGAGCAAAACAGTACTTTTGAGAAAGCTGTTTGGACAGTACCTGTACAGTTAGTTATATTACTACGTTGTTTATTTTGTGAATTACACAATTCCTAATTTTTTATTATGTTTGCTTAAATGGGTTGCGTTTACCCTGTCTTCCCAATTTCATTCTTTTTTAAGTGGCAGGTATAGCCTACATATCTGCATATAGTCTACATATCGAACAATTTTGAGCTTCAATTTCCTGTATAAATAGGGATGGGATTAAGCGTACAGGTCAGTCTCTCGGTCTGACGCAAGTCAGTTCACAACCTAGATAATAAAGGTTCATAACCTAGATATTACGACTTCGTCACCAACTTTAGACGCCACAAGGTAAAGAGGCTTTAAAATAAACCTAGTATTCCACTGGGATGAATAACATTAATTTTCCTGTTGAAGCTTTCAAGTTAATTTTATTCATCTCTGGAAAAGTATATGCCTCTCCGGCTTAATTTTTTATATTTCTGGTAACATCGTACCGAGGTGTATGGTGGAATTAAAGTCTTTGTCAAACGCTACGGGCAGTAGGAAAGCAAAATTTCCAGGTCATGTATTCCACTACAACGCCTTTGTGCAGAGAACATTCTTGAAAGCAAGGTGTAGTAGGCTAGAGATCACGGAAGCGACCTAGTTTTCGTACTGGGGAAGTGTGATCAGTAAGTTGGGATGTGGCTCTTATAGTCTGGCCGGTTAACGAAGGCGGATGGATTATTAGCGTGAGCTCACTAACACAAACACACACACTAAGCTGGTCCGACCTCACCCTCACTTGGCGCACAATACCTAATGTCTGAGTCATCTACTGGACATTCTGCTACGTAATCAATCTTTGTTACCATTATGGTTTAAATCAAATAAATCCGTAATATTAGGAGTTTGCAATAAATTTAAAAAAAAAAAACAGTACCAAACACCGTGTGTAAGTACGACGAGATATACAACGAACATTTAAAACAAATACAGTAATCCAATTAAAAAGAACGTTGTTTTAGAAAATAATGAAGTCTGTGGTCGTGTTTGGATTCCTTTGAAATTACATTACACGTAGAATTCAATGCAGCCGTCACAAAATAAAGAAATTATTTTTATATTAAACAAATTGTTAAGGCGCACTGAATGCCAGTGTGATCGACTGTGTCTGAGGGTCAGGTCCAAGTTGTTGTCTGGCGGCCTATGCCTACGCGTGCATTAGCCAAAGGTCTGCTAATCCCTCTGTCGCCCTCCTTGTCTGGCCACAGTATAAGTGGTATTGAAGAAGACTGAAAGCGACAAGGCTTTTCCTTTAGAGATAAGTAGCATAGTACCGAATGTAACAGAAAACAATCCTTTCTAGTTCATCATCATCATCATCACCACTCCAAGGATTAGGCCCTAGACCTGTTCCGGAACCTGTCGATCTGCCGACATCTCTCTTCCCAGTAGAGTGATAACCCAGGGCAACCACGGGTAAGCGGATATCAGCCGTGCGGTTCCAAGTATTCACACCATCTCTTACTGTGGTCTTCAATCTTCTGGTGCAACTATACAACGTTTAATTCGCGACTAATATCCTTGTTCCTTTTCCGATCCAGGAGAGAACAACTGTGCGTCCCTTTTAGAAATTTCATTCCTGAATCCTCTGTACGTCCCTTTTACCAAGAGCCCATGTCTCACTAGCATACAGGAATGTAGGGACAGCCACAGTTTTGTAAAAGTTCTTTCGGGTATCCTTCCGTGTTTTATTTTTCAGGTACCTATGAATCGTTCCACAGATGGGTTTAAATATCATTAGCTTATTAACCCAATCGATATCGGTTCAACCCAGGTAATTAAAATGATTAACCTGATCCAAAATGTGATTATTCACGACTATCTTAGTTCTTATAGGATACCTGTCCTTTCTTGTTGTTTCCTTTTTTTTCTAAAACAGAGATTTCGTAATGTGACTAAATTCTAAAACGAAATTCTATAATTGTTTACCCATGAGATGAAAATAGAAATTCTCACAGACTGCTGAGTAGTGCTACCGACCGATAGCCCATGCCTACTTCAGTTTCGTGTTGGTTCATTGGCGTTACAGCCTATATTGGGCTTTCGACTCCCGCCTGTCTTTACCTTTATATTTTATAACTGTTTATGTTATAAACAGTTATACTCATCACGTAGTTTTCAATTTTGAACCCTCATCAGGTTGTACTCCTTTTCCGTTACTCCTTTCCGTCTTCGTGTATTTTTCAGCAGTCTTCTTTTCGTTGACTATCCATTATACGCATATTTTTTAGTACAATCGTAACGATGTAGCGGGTTTGACCTGCTAATTTGAAGCTTTTAATTAAACCGGTGAGTGGAAAATGGGAATATTTAGGTGGAATTCTACTTTTCAGGAAACAGAAAAAACATTCTACAGCTTTGCCTAATGGTTTAATTTGAATGTTATCAATAGAGAAAATGTTCACCATTGTTTATAGAATATAACTTAATACCTAATTTTCTTCGTACCCGATTGTATGATATGTGTGCTTTTTTAGTTTTAAAAGTCTTTCCCTTTTCCACTCATTGATAATGACTTTTATTTGCAGTCTTTTCCCCTGTGTATTCTTTTCTTTAAAAATATATATTTAAGAGGTGGAGTAAGTTTACAACACTTCTGAGATTAATTAAAAAAGTTATTATTCCAGCTTGGTTACAACGGTTTCTGTAGTTACTTGGGCGTTTCTCACAAAGAATGTAAAACAAGTCATATCAGATCTTGAGTTTGGATTATTCACACTTGTCGCCTGTGTGGTCAATATCTTTGCCATCCTTAGTCTTCCTATATAAAATACTGTTTACAGTTCCCTATACTCCTTTAGAAATTTTTCATTACCTTCATAACGTAATTAACTTTTTTCTTGTTCATACAAACTGATACGGTTTAGCAGATGGAAAGTGAAAAATCAGTTACATAAAGTTTTAGTAAATGCAATTTCCACTGAAAGATATTCACATCACAAAAAAGAATGTTTTCCTTATTGTGTACGTGACTTTCAAGATAAATTTTGAACGCTAATTTTCGTAAAACTTGGCGTGCGTATCCACACTTTTACCCTACACAACCTTGTTGTTTTTGAGATTGATTGTTTTTGAGATTGATTCTCCCCAGTATAGGCGGGCAGAAGGCAAAATGCGAAGGCGGTCAATTAAAAAAATCGCAAAATCCGATGTGGGTTATCAAATTAATAGCAATTTTAACCACAATTTTAATATAATGTTATTTTTTAAATCAATGTATTCAAAATAGGTCGCAGATTGTCACCTACCCTGTTTAAAATATATATCCGAGAAGCCATCAGTAACTAGAGAATAAAAACATGAGGAATGGGAATTCAAATGGATGAGCAGTGCTTAACAACTCTCCTATTTGCCGACGATCAGATAATTATACCGTGTGACGAGGACGACACAGACTATAGGTATATGTTTAGAAAATTGAAAGAGGAGTACGAGAAATGGGGTCTAAACATAAACACTACTAAAACAGAATATCTGAAAATAGGAGACATGCAAGAAGAAGACCCAGATCTGCAAATCCATAGAATCGGAAAGTGTAGCGAATTCAGATATTTGGGAAGCATTATTTCAGAAGATGGAACAACAACAAATTACATCAAAAGTAAGATACTACAAGGAAAAAAGGGTATTCGTATGCTAAACTCGTTACTTTGGTCGAACAAAATGAAACTTCAAACTAAACTGACAATCTAAACAACTATTGTGGAGCCCATTTTGACTTATGGCTGCGAATGGTGGAAACTTTCATATAAACAGAAAAAGATTATAGAAACTGTGGAAATGGACTGCTTAAGAAGAACGTGTAATATTTGTAGAATGCAACATGTTAGAAACAAAGGTATAAGAAGGAAAACAGGGCGCGTATTTATAACAGCAGAAAGAATAGAATCCAGACAGTTGGTATGGTATGGTGGTATGGTCACATAATGAGGATGGAGGAGAAGCGATGGCCAAAGAAAGCATTGACTTACACACCACAAACGAGAAGAAAAGGAAGACTGACAACACAATAGAGAACAGGAATTAGGAAAATCACGAGAGCTCGAGCTATTGAAGATGATGACTGGAATGATAGAGAGAAATTGCGATCGAAATGTGGGATTATTAACTAAAGTCTGAATGTAGTATTAATTTTTGAAAATTTCACAATTTTGGGACGCCAAAGCCCAATAAGCGAGTCAAAAGTTTGATAAAATTCCAAATCCATGTGCGATATCATATTAAAGAGAATATTAACCTGAATCTGAAAATAGTGTACAGTTTTGGAAATTTCAAAATTGTTTGGCCAATGGCAAAAATGGGATCGAAAATGTGAAAAATTGTAAAAATTCAGCTGGATATCGGGGTAAAGGAAATTTTAACACCAATCCCATTGTTTGGAATTTTTAGCGTCTATTGTGTGATTGCTCTACAATTCTTACTTAACCAAAAATGGTAAACGGGCTTCGTTCAAAATATTGTTTAGCAACCTATCCTACCTTGTCTTTCCTAGTACCCTCCGGAATATAGTCATTTCTATAGTTTGTCGTTTTCTTTGAGTTGTTGCTCTATCTGGGTTGGTCTCTGATGCATAGGATATTACTGGACGTATTGTGCCTTTGTAAACTCTAGTTTTTGCTTCTTCTGTGAAGTATTTATTATTCCGTATAAGGTTATTCGTGCATCCAACAATTCTTTTTGCTTTTATCAATTGACGTTCTATTTCTTCATCTGCCCATTTGTTACTTACTAGTGGTCGCCCAGTGGTCGAAATTCGACCGTAATTCATTAAATTTTTAAGTTAGAACGTTATTGAGGTTCTTTTGTCAAAGAGTATACCTCTATAATCATTGCATATAATTTTTTTGAATTTTGTTCTATTACGTCAGCTGAGAGCGTGTACAAATACGTCATTAGCGTGTGTTGTTTCCTTAATTCCCTGCAATTGCCTATGAAATTTAAAATTTAATGTTAATAACAGTTGAAAAAAAAACACAATTATAGCTTGTATTCGTATTTATTTTTTGGATATAATTCATTGTCAGTTTTAATTTTTTCATGTTATTATTGAATCAAATAAACGCTAATAGAAATGAGACTTGACATTCATAGAAGTATAAGATACATTGTTTTCAATTCCAGTGGATTACATTTCGTTTTTGGTAAGGTACAAAATTCGAAAACAGTTTGAAGATTATCTGCTACAAAGCTTATATAATTTTTTTAATTTTTTTTTCTATGCATTAATTTTCGAGTTATTTGAAAAATATGAAAGATAGGAAAAATGAGGTTTAGCTTGGCTAAGCCATATTTAAAAAGCAATAACGCGTTTTTTGACATTTCCTTGGGTTTTTTTTATTGCCATACCGACCAGGTTTCGCCAAGGCTACACAGTTATTTTGCCTATCTTTTTCGAATTATATAAAATTTAAATAAAAAATTAATAAAAAATAAAAAATACGTGCCTCGTATTTTTTCATATATTTTTCATTAAATCAAAAAAACCGGGCGGTTAAAAAAATAAATGTTGTCCATTGAACTTAAAATAGTTTGAAAGTGAATTTAATGATTCAGAACTTCTGTGTAAACGATGTTTTTTGTAAAAACTCTTTCATCATTTGCTAAATGCCCTTGGCCATTATATTCGGAAATATAAAATTTCAAACCATCGAATGATCGAACTCTACTTGCTGCGACGTACAATTGACCATGTGTAAAAACGGCTGCCTCAATAAAATTCCAATTTTTTCGAATGTTTGTCCTTGAGACTTATTTATTGTCATCGCAAATCCAGGTATAATTGGAAATTGAGTTCTTTGAAAGTTAAATGGTAAAACAGTACCGGAATATGTTAAATTTATACGTGGAATCAAAATTCTCTTATTGCGTGCGGTTCCAGTTAAAACTTCTCAATCAGTAGCATTACGATGCATACACTTGATGCGCATTCTTGTTCCATTGACTAATGCTTCCTTTGTATTTAAGTTTCTGATCAGTAAAACGATGCAATTAACTTTCAATACTAACTTATGTGGTGGCAAACCACTAATAGTCAAAGAATTCAAAAACTCTACTGGATAGTTATTGATTTCATTGTCATCATCACAAATTATTTTATCGTAGCTATGATATGTTTTCTGTTCACCTGGTATTCGATTAAGTATATCAGTATTAATAAAAGTACAATCATCATTTTTAGGTGCTAAAATAACTGACTTCAATATGTTATCTGAGAGTATCTTTTCGGAAATATTTCCATACACCTCATTAATAATATTATTTTCATCTCCTATTAATTGCTGAGGTATTTCAATAATATTTTCACCAAACTGAGGGAATTGTGGGGTTTCATCATTACCAATTTTTTTCAAGAATTCGACAAATTCTATTTCACTTACCAATTTTTTTCAAGAATTCGACAAATTCTATTTCACATGGTAAGGCTCTCATATTTTGAGTAAACGTTACTTTATGAAAATAAACAAATTTATGCCAACTCGTGACACAATTTTCAATTAAAGTTGCACGTGATCTATGTGGGACAACTGGTAAGATTTGCCGAAAATCACCGCACAGAAGTATCGTTTTCACTCCAAATGGTTTATGTTTATCATTTTCATCGCATAGATCCTGCAATAATCTATCTATGATTTTCAACACTTGCAGTGGGCACATACAAAATTTCATCAATAATTATCAATGATGATGAATTTATGTAACGTCCATAGCTACTATTTGCGGTAATATTCGCTACAGAATTTTCCAAAATGGGTATAGGCAATTTAAATACATTGTGTAAAGTTCTACCTCCAAGTAATAGAGTTGAAGCTATGCCACTGAACCCTGTTGCAATGCAACTAAGATTAAGCGAATTTAATTTGTGAATGATTGCTGTTTGTGTGAATGTTTTTCCACAACCTGCATGAGCGGTTAAACAAAAAACATATTAGATCCAGTATCATGGTGCAAAACTTCACGAATCACACGATCAATTAGATTACGCTGTTCAATATTTGCAGTTTCATAATGCTCACAAAACAGAAACTCTTGTTCTATTGGATCAATAGCATTTGCTTCGTCTGTTCTCTGCGAATACGTGGGAACTGGTAAACCAAGTTCTTGACATGACAAATTATGAACATTCAAAATATCTTCAATTTCTAATAGAGCTGTATTAAAGGATACTTCTTCGTTGTAATCTCTCAAAAAATCTTCACTAAGATATACTTCAAATTCATTCCATAACGCCAATGCACTGGCTGGCACATTTAATGCACAAATGTAACCAAATAAATTTCGCATTTGTTTTGGTGAATGTAATTCTTTTGCTTCATTTAAACATTCGCGCCATTCATTATCATTTGAAGCAATGCCGCGAGCATGGCACGCTTCAACAAAAGAAGGTGTATAATTCCATTGTATGTTCTAACATCCTCAAATGATTTTGGACCACAGACATGTAATAAAAGCAATCGTAAATGGAAAAGTTCGATGTCTTTTGGTGATACTACATATATGCGTGTAATGATTTTATCACCTCCACGCCTTCTCTTCTTCCATTTTTTTCGGGAATCTTCCCACACATAATGCAAAGGAATTTCAATATACTTATATTCATGCGCTGATGGATCTGATCGATTCAGTTCAAAAAATGCTAATAATTTTGTTTGTCTTGCATTTTCAATTGCTTGACGTTCTTGCCCTTCTCGAAAGTAAACATTCTGTTTACGCGGTAAATGAATGTCAAGTCTAACGATGACATGTGATTGAAAATGCATTGGTAATTCATAGATGCGCCATACAGCTTCAGTTGATCCGACATAACGGCCATTTAAAAATTTTTTAACTTCATCAATTTGTATTTCTTGACCTGGTTCATTTCTCTCTGAACCTAATTCAACAGATGCACTGTCATAGCCTTTATACACGTATTTATAAATGTATTTAACACTTTTAACTGTAGTGCATACTTCAACATTTATATGGCAATTAAATTTGGCAAGTAAATACGGATTGTATGGTACAACATAACGATTGCCGAGGCAACTACCGCGAACTTCAGCATTAATACCATTATCACGCCTTCTGTATAATGGATATCCATTTAATGATTCACATGTAAATTCATTAAATCGTTTTGGATAATCTTTTGTGCATTTTCGATCTCTCATACATACAGAATTTGGATTAAGTACACCGCATGGACCATGCATCATGTGTTTTACAACATATTCATGTAATGTAGGATGTGTTTGAATGTTAGGAATCTCCGCAGATACAACTTTATCAATATCAGTAGCGTTAACAATTTTGTCTTGCTCATTTAAAGAGAGTAAAATGTGACATGAGGCAATCCTCTCTTTTGAAACTCAATTGTATAAATGAGTGCTTCAGCTTTACCGAAGATTTTTTTTAGTGTAAGGCCCTCAATTAATGCTTTCAGTTTGGACTTGAATACACGCACAACAATATCAGGTCGAAAATTAGCTGACTCACCTACACCAATATTGCTAACTATTTCAGGCCAACTTGGATTGCAAGTCATTGTAATAAACAAAGAAGGCTTTCCGAAATGTTGTACAATTGACATTGCATCTAAATAATTCTGATACATATTTCTTGGAGATCCATTGAATGAAGATGGTAAAATTACTCTACGGCCAACATTATTGGCATTGGGGTTCAATTCTAAATAATCTGTTAAATTGTTGTAAACTTCAGACCTAAGACTTGTTTGATTTTGTCGAATGAAATGTAACCTTGTGCCCTCTGTTCTCACATACATATCAACTATCCCCTGCAGAAATAATTTTTGTGAATGGTGCAACATGCTAAAATCTTCTCTAATTGCAAGTCGATAGGCTGCATACTGAAGCATGGTTAATTTATTTCTGGGCGCTCTTGAATTAGATGTAGTTGGTACATTATGAGAAATATTGATATGCCACCCAGTATCACCATTTGGAAAAAGTAATGGATACGCTAAAGGGTCCAATGATGAATCCAAAACGGAGATATTTTTAATGGTACCATTAACTTTTGAAAACGAAACCATATTTCGTTCAAGGGGTGGCTCACCATCAACTGTACTAAATATTACTGCTACATCAGTTTGAACTGCATCATTATAACGGCGTAGATCTAAATCACGATTTACTTTAATGAGCATACAAATTTCTTTATTTTGATTTTCAACTCTCTGACAATGATCTTTCATTGCAATGAATGACCGAACGAAAGGATTAATGCGTTCCAATTCAAGAGAGATTTCGCACATTATATATTTATTGCATGTTTGATTATAGTGTTCACGTAATCTATAATTGACAGCAGTGTCAACATCATAAAAATATAATTGCGCATAACATGGTGAGCGACCATATCCAGCAGTCATTGGACCTGATCTGTGATAAAAAACATCATGTATTTTAAAATGATACACGCGTAACTGTATCCGAAATTTTAGCTTCTGAGCTAACCATAGCAAATGATGAATTGTATTTACGAATGTTTTCAAAATAATTTTTTGACTTTCTTTTTATTGAAGGTTCATTTGAAGTAAGTCCATCATACAATGATTTAAAGTATTCATTTTGACTTAAGGCCGGTAATATTGCTTTACCCGTATGACAACATGAAGTGAATGCAGTCCTTTGACCTCAGATTCGAAATGTTTTGCATTGCAAAACCTGCATTGTAAATGCATTAATCCACAATCAAAAGTATTAAAATTTCTTGGAATGACATTCAGTGCGCATTTAAATGTATCCCTCAAAATAATTTCATCATTTTGTATACTATTTACACTATTTAAATTTGCATTTGGTCTATTTTCATTTTGACTTTCACGCGAATATATATTCCTTCTTCTTTGTCTCTCACTCCGACCCGTCAATGTTCTATGTCGAGGCATAATGGAAATAGGTGGTGAATGTAAAAAAAAAAACATGTAATGAAATTACTGAAACTAAGATTAGACAGGGTTTAATTTAAAAATAATAAAATGTACTCACTTTTTTGAAACCACCAATAATAATTATGCGAGAGTAAGTTAATTCAAATTGCTGCTACAAAATTTTCCTTTTGCAACAGGTGTATATTAAGCAAGCTGTATTTCACTTTCAACTGCACATTAATATATAAAACACAGATATCTAATATACAAAATATAAAATAAACGCTTTTTTGCCTTGACATACACTCCACAGACTATTGAAAAAGGAACATTTGAAATCACACAAAATTCACAGCTCATTCAGTCAATCTGTCAGTAATTATTTGTTGGCAACATTTTAAAATTCTTTGGCGACAATCTCTACTCTGTGCGACTGTTTGACCACAGACTATTATGTGTTTGACATTGGCAGTATGAACGTAAACAAACGACAGACTATTATGTGTTTGACATTGGCAGTATGAACGTCATTTATTGCCTGGCAACAAAATTATTTTATTTTTAACAATTACCATTGTTTGAAAAAGTTTAAATGAATTTTCAAGTGCAAATGAACGTTTTATTTTATTTAATTTAATGTATTTGTAACACATATTATATATAAATTTTAGCTTTCTGCACTCCTTCTCCATATAAACTTTAACTATGCCAAATCTCACACTCCTCCATGCGCGCAATATGCTTAAAAAGGGGTACAAAGTTTTCTCTTCACGTATTAATATATAGAAGATAAGCCTTGTTCCTAAGTAATCTATCTTCATTACTTGTTCTATTATTCTGTCATTTATCACAAGCTCGCGCCTTAATGGGTCATATGAAATTGTAATTGCTTTTGTTTTCTCTTCCGCTGTCTTCATATTATATTTCTGGCATGCTTTGTTAAAATTATACACAAGTCTTTGTAAGTCATTTTCATTTTCCGCTATTAGAATAACGTCGTCTGCATAACATATTATAATATTAAACACAGTTCTACCTGTCCTATATCCTCTCATATGCTTTACCTCCTTAATAACGTCATCCATAACTACATTGAAGAGTATGGAGCTTAGGGAATCCCCCTTGCGTGATCCCTTTTGTTAAAGGTATATTATATGATAATTCGCCATTGGCTTCTACTCTTATTTACTCTTATTGAAGTTATGTCACTTCGTGTAGATCTCTTTTGTTAGCTTTGTGACTCCTCGTTGTAAAATCTTAATCATATCCTACACTCGGACCCTATCAAATGGTTTCTCGAGATCAATCAGACACATAAAAGCTGGTTTTCGGAACTCAGTTGCCTTTTCTTTTATCAAAACTTACTACAACCAACATAGCCTTTAAAACCCTAAGGCAGTAGAGCTTACAAAACTTGAAATAAGTTTCTTAAACGTGTTATAAGTACGTACTTGAAATAAGTACATTCGGCTCAAATCTGCTTCACACATATATTTTTTTAACGCTTACGTTTACCTAATTTTTACTATGCCTCTTCAAACCGAATTGTCAAACAGTGGCTCTTTTCCATCAATTTCCATGTCTCTCGTCCATCAAAGTTTAATGCAGTTGATTTCAGTTGTCTTTAGTACGCCAATTGTCACATTATTCTTCAACTTTATAGGTTACCCACGTTATCGTTCATTTCTCGTACTCTTAAAATCACATTAGCCGTTATTTCTTCACCATTCTTAGAAAAAGATTTAATCCATCTCTGCAAAACGTTAGTTGCCCTAGTTGTAGTTTACAACTTAAAATTTGGAAGTTAAGTAAACATCCAGCGTCCTTTAAAAACAAATTTATTCGTAAGCCTGTTATTTAATAATTCTTGTGAAACTATCAAGGTAGTCATAATGTATTTACTGATATCGAACTTATTGAATAGCGTGTGCGCGCGCGCGCGCGCGTGTGTGTGGAAACACATGAAACGGAGTTATATATTCCGTTGCTATATACTACACACATGAAGGTAGTCGATGTGCGTATACGCATATTGCGAGAGCGTGTTCACGTATATCACAAAATCTACAGGTTGACCTTTCCGAAGCGCGTTCTATTAGGCCTACGTAGTATGTTTAGTTTTGGTTGTTACGAAAACAGATGGTTTCAGACTTGCGACACGCGGCGCCGTTTTGGACGCAGATATGCTAACAGTTACGCAACGTTTCGCGATGTTAACATCTGCTTAATGTGATAACAGTAATATTGCTTGCAACCATCCTTGAATCCCAAGTGATCTGAAACGAAATAGGTACGCTGTCGCGGCCTGTTTCAGTCGGTATGCGTAGAATCGTTGTAACGAACTTTTAAACGGTCTTATACTACTGGCCAGTATATGCCTTTTAACGCGGAAAGTAATTTATGCGACCTTTAGATTAGCCGAATTCAAAACGTAATTTTCTAAAAGCAAAAGGCCACACGTAGAATCGTTGTAACGAACTTTTAAACGGTCTTATACTACTGGCCAGTATATGCCTTTTAACGCGGAAAGTAATTTATGCGATCTTTAGATTAGCCGAATTCAAAACGTAATTTTCTAAAAGCAAAAGGCCGCATATGTTGGCTGTCTTCTATCATTTGTCTGATATTCCACATGAATTTTATGAAAAATTCTAAATTTTTTTGCGTACATTTTAAACAATTTCTAAATTTATTATAGTGTTAATGTTTAGAAATTTCCAAATTTTGTGATGCCAATGGCCAAAAAGCGGGGCAGAGTTTGATAAAATTGCAAATTCCATGTGCGATGTCATATTAAAGAGAATTGTAACCAAAATCTGGATAAATGTACAGTTCGGAAAATTAAAAATTTATAATGTAATAAAGGGTAATCCTTTATTGTTTACAATAAATATGCATAATTAAATTTTCTCTATTACTCTAGTTATCTGTGCCCCAGGTTGGAAGCGCCATTTGATACAATGAATATTATATTAATATCAGTTGAATTAATTAGTAAAATTGCTGGCATAAATTATTTATCTTTTAATTAAATAAACTTCTTTTAATTATGATTATCTAGTCATATTTATTTCTCGTGTCACACATTGGATGCATGATTAATACAATGAATAACTATTCTGATTAATTATAACACAACACTTGATATCATCTAATAATTAATATTGTCAATTCATTTTATATTACTGAGCAAAAGAAACTCTTGAAATTCTACTTTGTATTTTATTTAAGAATTAAGTTAACATCTGGGTTATCTGTGGTAATAATAAACGCATATGTAGAATCAACTTAAATAACTAATTTATTTATCATTCATAATAAATTATAATCATACATATGAAACGTCGATGTACCTGTAAATACATACATATTTATTAAAATACAAATGCAAATTTAAATATATGCTGAAACAAAGAAGACATACATACATTTATAAATCAAATGAGATAACAATTCATATTCTAATTATTGATGCGTTCATTAATCCCAGATAGTTTTTGTTAACATATTCATTAATTACGTTTTTAATTCTGATTTATACTCATTACGTTTACTAATAATTTCCCAGGGATGAATTCTTTGAAAGAATCAGGTCAGTATAGAAGCAGCTTAATAGTAATAATTAAAATAATGGTTACTTGAGTTATGAAATATCCATTAGTATTTGGTGATGTCCAGTCTCGGTGATAAGGATGACGTGAAGACACATCTCGTTGAATGCCGCTGATATCACAAACACTTGCACACACTCCCGATCACTCGCGTCGAAGTAGATTTATGTGAATAAGTAATGTTTAGTGTTCATTTGAATACTTCATCTTACGATGTGTGTTCATTTTAACGTTACTGTTCATGTCTATTTTCCACTTATATCACTGTTTTATCAATATACGTGTGATTGATTAGTTAGTTCAATGTTTCATGTTCTTTAAGGTTTTAATGAGATGTAGTAACACTGAATAAATTTAAGTTCAACTGTTTTGTATAGTACATATGTGGTGATATTTGTTCGTGTTACGATCTGATTGTTCGCTTTGAATAATTATTACCTAATGTAACGTATTGCCGCGTTACAAATTCAGGGAACCCATCTTAACTGACCTCTGCCAATTACATGGGCTGCCTACGTTGTAACGAACTGTATTCAAATCAAATTCACTGAACAAATTACTTACTATCTGTGTAAGGAAGCAAGGGAAGGTATTTTACTGATTTATGCACTCATTTTCATGTGTAACAAGACGACTTCTCTTTATTTAACAACAGTTACTGACAGATCCCATGACATCATTAATTAAACTAAAGTATTTAAATGCTTCTCATAAAACTTTGGGATCAAATTGATTCTATTTTCTTATACCTCGGATCCGAGTTAACTTTCTGTATTTTAGTAGTAAAGACTTTTAATTATTTTCAATTCATTATATTAGCTTTCAAGACTTCTTTAACCATTTGAAGAATGGTACTAATACTTGGTACGATAATAAGTTACATTAACATTTAAAGCGTTACAACGTATGATAATTAAATTTTTACAGTAAATACTTAGATTTTCTCTTTTAATGTTTACATAAGATTAATCTTCTTTGAAAAGTCTCTTTTAGAAGTGTGTAGTGTAACATATATTATTAACCCTCGATAGACAGGCTATCGAGTCACCTTTACAATGGAATGTAGAAACCTCGTCCTGGGGTGTCCGTCTTGGGAGTCCTTGTAGTCGGCGTCATCATCCGGGTCGCGTTTTTTGTCAAGAAAAGCTCGGATGTTCACAGAGCAGATTGGAGCTTCTTTGGTGTATGGATTGTAGATTCTCAGATGTCCTAAACAGCGTCTTATGCCTGGTATTCGTGTCTCTATGACGTTCCTGTAGATCACATCTTCAGGAATGATGTTGAAAATGCAGTTACTTCTTGAAGGGAGTCGTCATCTTGTTTAACACTATTTCTGTCTTTTGTGTTACATATTAGGTCTTCTTGTTATCACATATTTATACTTATTGGTACATGACACACGCTTTTAGCAGTAGTATCTAGTATACTATATTTAAATTAAAAAAAATAAATTAGCACATTTTGTCAGAGCTTTCGCTCGTACGTCTGCACTCCGTGAAGTCAACATAGCGAGAGAGCGTTTTTCTGCTCGCTTCGACAGGTACTTAACAAAAGGGAGAGGGGCAACTACTCCGCGAGAATATAATCCCTATCTTTATTTAAGTTAACATTTTTAATTACAAAAACTATGCCTTAATAAACATATATAATTTAAGTGAGTTATTTTAACGACTATTTGTGTCTTCAGATTTTTAATTATTAACATTAGGTTTTTTTCTTATTCTAAATTACAGACGACTCGGTAGACACGTCGAGTCCGGAATTAACAGGTCACCGCATGATAACAGCAAAGGGTTAAATATGACAATAATAACTTTTTACAAATTTCCCTTTTTATTAGTGTTTCTTGGGACCTCTTAATTACTTCTTATTCTCATACTGAGTACATACAGGGGTTTTAGGTATTATAGTGAGATTTAAAATTGCTTAATCGCTCGCAAACTTACTTTAAAAAATTTTTTTTTTACAATTACTGTTACAATTTAAATCGTCACACTAAGTCAGTTACATCGCACTTCAAATTCACTATTAAAAGTTACTAAGTCTGACTATCGTGACATGATGATTTCACTAAGTCTGTTAAATTACGAGTTGATGTACTAACTCCCGAACTTGAGTTATCTCTCCTAACATTTAAATATACTCTTGAGAACTTAGAGTAAAACTGACTCCGAATTTAAAGTATACGGTTTGAAAATTAGAATAATACTCTCTCCGTACTTAAAGTAAACTCTCGAAAACTTGAAATAATACTGGCTCCGAACAATTAAAGTGAACTGTTTGAAAAATTGAGTAAAACTGGCTTCGTCCCCGTGTTGGACATAGTTTTATTAACTCGTCCCTACTCAAAATTTTGTCCCTGGCGCAGTTTACGCCTTCTTTACTCGTGATTGGTCAGTTTTGAGTTTTCCTGGAATAGTTTGTCCCACTATGTTAAGACTCACCGTCATCGTTCTTCTGATAGGTTCTTTGTTTTTGTCGCCATGGAAACTGTCCTCTCCACCAGTGTTTTTCGTGGCTCTGTCTTCTGATAGGCTGCCATACATCCCCCGATTTTGCTCTGTCGAACGTTGACCCTTTTCGTAGAATCTCTAGCTATTATATGCTTGTCTATCAATCTATTGTCTGAAGTAAACGCACTGTTTTCTGGGTTGCCTTTCATCTGTACTTTAGGTTCTTCCGAAGTATTGTTCTGTCTTACACCCCTTTTTTGTAGCTATTAATAATTTTGGACATCTGCTGGCTGGTGAAGTCACCCCAACTTTCCACTCGTAAATTCCGTCTGACACTTAGACGATATCTCCAGCTGAGTAACATGACTTGAGTTTTTGTCTGATCTCTGCTCTACGTATTGTTTCTTAAAGTGCAGTGCGTCCGTTCCTTTGTAAACATATAGGCCTAGTTTCCCTTTTTTTTGTAGTCCATCGTATATTGACGTAACTTGGTTGAACATCTGCCACATTTCTCAGTACAAGTGTGAATGTCCTCGCCTACATTGTTTCGGCTGTTGTGAGTAATAATTCTGAACTAAACTTTCCCTGTCATCTTGTACAACCAATTTCTATAGCCGAGTCGAACTTAACGTCTTTCTATTGTCTAGTTAGCGACGCTGCTCTGACATCTTCTCATTACGCTTTATTTATTGCGTCAACTATAAGTCGTTGACACAGCTTCGTGTGAACGCACTCCGTCGAGGAGAAAATTTAAAACTTTTAAATTTTTGCTCGTTACAAATTTTTTAACCGTGTCAAAAATGGGATCGAAAATAGCCTTTGAAAAGTTGCAAAAATCCAGCCGGGTATCGAGGTAAAGGGAATCAGTCTCTGGCGTGTCTGTTTTTAAGTTGTTAATAGTTTTGAAATAGTCGTTTCTTCCTAAAACAAACAATTGAGTATTACGTACGCTAATAAAAGTCAGACGCTACTTCCAGTTTACGCGTACGTGTGTATGCAGGAATAAAACGTGTAAAGAGGGAAATGTGCGATAGGAAGATGAAGAACTTTGCCCTTGATGTGATCGGACCTTTGCCCGCCCGCTTGACACCGAGTGACTTCGGACCTCCCCACATGTTGTTTTCGATAAATCCAACGGAGACGACACATACGAGATACTAACTCATGCAGAAAGCCCAGAAACGTGTTTGATAACGAAACGATGATAGTGGCAAAAAAAAAAAAAAAAAAAAAAAAAAAAAAAAAAAAAAAAAAAGTTGAACCGTAATGAGCAATTACATAGAAAGTACTAAGCAAATACAGCATGTTTATCGATCAGGGTAAAACACAAATTATGATTATTAGAATTAAAAAACACACGACGTGTGAAACAAGTTGAGGAAAATGTAAGTCAAGCGGAAAGTTTTAAAGATTTATACACTGCGATAAGACAGAGTGTAAGGTTAAATTGCGAAATATTAGTTGGAAGGCTATTCAGTAGTAAAAAACTACATTGCTAGGTAACAGTGAGACCCCGATAGTAAGAAGAGCTGAAGTATTCAGAAAAGTTGTCACCCATAATTACGTATGGGTCAAAATCATTGACAACCGCCGAAAACGACGAACGTTAGAAGCAAGTGATATTTTTGTGTATTCATTTACTTACAGCAGCAATCGAAATTACAATAATTTCTAAAACTTATTTTACTGGCCTAGGAACTAATTGCTAACGAAACAAGTGAAGAAACCAAAGCAAGGCTAGCAGCAGGAAACAGAGCTACTACGCATTACAAAATATATTTCATTCCAAGAATTTATCAAAAAATGACAAAAATAAAATGTATACCACGGTAACCAGACGTGTAGTAACATACGCAAGCAAGATGAAGTTGGAAGATATAAAAAACTTTGGCGTTTTCGAGAGGAAAATTCTGAAAATAATTTATGGACCAATGTGGGTCGGAGAGATGTGGAGGATAAGAAAGATCGTGAGATAAAAGACCTTTATGGAGAAGTGGACATAGTTGCGGCAGTGAAGGGGTAAACGTTGAGATGGTTGGAGTACGTGGTGAGAATGAGAAGTGATCGAGAGCCAAAAATGGCATTGGAAAGGAACCCGGAGGGAGTAAGGACGAGAGGACGTCCGAGGAGGAGATGCTTGCAGAATGTGTATACAGTAAATGAATGTGCTGTTTATATTTTGTGTATGATTATTATAAACATATATTATTATTTCGGTTTGTAAATATTTAAAAATTACAGTTTGCATGTAATGTGAAAGCCTGCATTTGTATGCAGGCTTCTTGGTTAAAGTACTGTATTAGATATTAAGTAATTATTTTTCAAATAACGATTTACATTTTTTATTTTATATATATTTTTTTTACGCTTACTATTAAGTATCTTTTACGGTTCTTAAAAGTTGATATTCAAAAAGCGTATTAAATGAATTCAGGAGTTATTTGGGTGTACGCATTTTTAATAAGAAAAATCTTTACATCAACCAAGTTTCTAAAATACAAGTTAAAAAATTCGGCCTATTCCTCCAGAATCTAATTCCGACTCTTTCTCTGAATATGGAGAATAACACAGAGGTTCGTTATGAAAAACCAAAGGCATGGTAGGCTACAGTATTTACTCGGAATAAGAAGATACATTTCTTTGTTAGATTTTCGCCGTGAAATTTGAAAGGGTAGCCCACATTTCCCAGTGTTCGTTTCTGGACGCTCAACCATTCAGCCCAGAGTCAGTCAGTCATCTTACGTAAGACACGTTTCGAGTACCATGCTGTTATAAAAACCCAGCGTTAATTCTCGTAACATGCCCTAAAGGAAGATAATATACCATGTCCGGTACTTTTCAAGTAATGTTAACCAATTAGTACGGTAAGTAACGATCTGCTGCCAATTTGTATCTGTAAAGAAAGCGTAATTTCTCCTGAATACGTTCCTTACGTTGTCTATTTAATGTAGTTGTGTTTTCTATGACTTTTATTCCAGTATGTGTGACGTGGTATTACCTACTGTTTTTGGCCTTGTTAGCTTACCTCGCAGGTACGGAAGTCCGAGTAATTAACGTTTTGACTTACACCCGTTACCGTCCAAGGTCATTCACTGCCGCCGCTACACATGTCGCCAATTTGTCCGCGTCCAGTCGTTTGCGTATAGTTGGTCCCATTGTGTGTGCGTGTGTGTGTGTGTGTGTGTGTGTGTGAGCGCGCAGCATATTATTCCTAACAAGCGTGCCGTCTTATAATGTCACCAATGTCAAAACGCAGTTCCTCGCGCTGTATTTTACGACCGACTTCGTCGCGCCAGATTGTGCGATATTACGTTGAGTATACGACGGACCATGATTTTTATCCTGCAGCGCAGAAGTTGATTAGCGTTCTATTTTTATATTTGTTACTGCTCTGTTTTAGTTAATTTTCCCGCAGACGATTAAGTACTATCGACACTCGGTAAATAACTAAATAATAATAACGCTGAATATAGTTTGTTTTTTAGGTTTGTTGTTGGTTTTCTCCAAAATACGAATATCTTGTGGTTAATATTTATTTAATATTAATCAATTTAATTAAGTATTGATTGGTGGATTTATATCCTTCTCAAGCCCCGCGATTGGAGCGCCATTGTTATATGATGTAATTATGTTAATTACATTAATTATTTAATTAATAAACAATAAATGTGTATAATACATTTTTGTTTGTTTACTTTAATTGTTTATGTCCCGCGTTTGGGAGCCATTGTTATACAATGCGATTAATTAATTATGAGTTATTAATGAATCTTAATAAAGTTTGATGGATGAGTAATTGATGTGTGGTGAACCTGACCAGAATTTAATGAGACTATATCTACTCTTGTCCTACATATGGTGCGATTGTTATTAGTGTTAATTATGCTAATTTGTCAGTTAGTACAAAACACATCTGTAAAAGGTAAACCTCATGTATTTGGTATTGACAATGAAGTTAACAAGACATAGCTTGGCGTTATAATATTCTTGTGATCATAATCATCATAGGGCAATAGTAATAATGAACGCTTAAGCACATCTGGATTAGAATAGCAACTTATCGTTTATTAAACAATTCTTAAATTACAATTATAACTAACATTTCGTCGTTCCTGAAATAAAATCACAAATTCAACATATATAACATATAATGTCAATATCCTTACTAGCCTACAACTGCAAACATATATGAATTAATTATTACATTCAACAAATGTTATATCTATAATGCGTTCATAGTTCCAGATGGCAATATCTATTCATAACTTTTAATTTATGGTTCATGATTATCTCGAAATTTACGTTCATAATTATCTCGAGGAGTGGTGGGGTCTTTGTGAGAAACAGGTTCAGTAGTGGTGATTATCAATAATAAATATTTTACATTACTTGGTGTATGTTATCCATTATCATTTCGCTGCAACGTCCCGTGGTTCCCTGTGTCCAGCGACGTCGTCGTAACTTCGCATGTTCTTCGCAGATGATATTCACTTTCACAAAAACACTACTAATTTTCATGTAGGCGTACCGCTGGCTTGACTAATGTGAATGTTCGTGTAATTATTAAGTATCGATTTTCTGTGTGAAGATCATGCGTGTCTGGTTATTTGTTTGGGTAAGATCATCTTCTCTATGATAAATATGAGCTTCGTGCCACAATGTGAATTGACTACTAGTGTTCAGCGCAATAGTTCGTAAACATTATTGTTACGGTTATACTTTGTATTTACGAGTGAATGTTTATGTTAGTGAACTCGAATTATATTTATGAGCGACTCGAAATGTTTTTCGAGTGTTACATCACTATAATCGCTGATTGTCGCGCACTGATCTTAAATGTCACTTGTTCTGTTGTTATTTATTATTGTTATTAACACTGATCAACGTTCTAAGTTAATTAAAAATAGTCTGAGTATCACATTTATGTAACCGTTCACTTTTGAAATCAACGAGCAAAATTCTAAGTTCAGAAAATGTAATTAGGCGACTGACAACTGATTGAGTGATCAGCTGAGCGCGTCCGCACGTTCAAAATATTTGAGTAAAATTTTAAGTTTAACTGCCCTCGTCCGCGTGGCAAGTAGATAGTTTTATTAACTTCACCCCTACCAGATTTCCTCGTCAGATTCCTTCCACAACATTGTCCTCTTCATCATTGGTTAGACCACTCGATTTCTTTGAAGAATCCACCCACCTTCTAGATTTCTCCTCGTGACTCTCTTCTGATTTGCTTCTGTCTTTCGTTGCCATGGGAACTCTCCCCAAGACTCGGGTCCTAGCTGAATTCTGTCTTCTGATAGGTCGTCTAACATCCCCGATATTCTTGCCAGTCTCGTTACCCAGAAAAGTTGTAATTCCTCGCCTGTCAATCATCTTCTTTGTTCGACTCCTGTCCGAGCTTCGCCCCACTGATGGATGTTTTTCACCCCAAGTTTTCTATGCTGTTGGCGTAACGAATCGTCGCATTGTTTACCTTACCTTCCCTTTTTGTACCAATTAATAATTCTTTGACAGACGTCTCCCAGTAAAGTTTCTCCAGCTCTCTCCTCGTAAATCGCATATGTCTCCTAAATGAGCAGTCCTGCTGTGTTACATCGTCGCTTTCTATTCACGTCGTATGTGCTTTATTGTTCCTGTGAGTTTAAACTGTCGTAAACCCTTTAGTGCCCGGGTACGTTTTGTCGTTTCACGTATGGTGTGATGCAACGCGCGTGTCATTCGCCTCGTTTCGTCGTATTTGTATGAATAGAGTAGCGACTGCTTTGTTCTTATGTTATGAAGCAATAACTCCACGTAAACCCTCTTCTGACGTTTCAACTTTCAGATCAATTGTCTCAACTGAACGAAGTCGTCGCCTTTTCGCCCTGTCGTACACCAGTATTGTTTGACTATCAGTTGATGTTCACCCCTTATTTATTGCTTTACTCGCCAGAAATTAACTGCCTCAATGTGTCTCTGAAGTGTGAGAAATTTTCAAAAATTTTCTTGCTATAATCTGTTTTTAATTCTGAATGAAACTTAATTTAAACCATCACCTGCCATATTAAATTTATGCGATTATGTAAATTTCAGCAGCAGAAATATTCTACCGTTCCGTAGACTTTATTTTCTTGACAATATAATATTTTCTTGATAATACAGAAGCTCAAGTACGAATACAAGGACACATGACAGAAGGATTTGTAATCAATCAAGGGTTAAAACAAGGAGACAGCCTGGCGCCGACCTTGTTTAATCTAGCTCTCGAACGTGTAATCAGAAAACTGTCAGTAAGAAGAAATAACGTACTGACAAACAAATCGGTCCAATTAGCAGCCTACGCGGACGACATCAACATAATGTGTCGGACAAAAAAATGCAGCACAGGAAACGTACTTTCAGCTCAAAGAAAATGCTAGCAATATAGGACTCAAAATCAACGTAGATAAAAACAAAAATGTTAGTGCAGACTAGATGACAAAGAAACTACGGAACAATCCACAATATCGAAAAGGTGAACAACTTTAAATACTTGGGAACCATATTAGAAAAAAAACGCCACAGAAGAAGCCGAAATCCGGAACAGGATAGTTCAAGCCAATAAAGCGTATTTCGCCACATCAAGTATCTTCAGATCCAAAGACATCCACAGAAACATAAATCTAAGAATATACAAATCAATAATAAGACCCATCCTAACCTACGGCTGCGAAACGTGTATTCTGAACTCCAAAGCAGCAAACGCTCTCGATATCTTTGAAATAAAAATATTATGAAGAATCCTGGGACCAGTTTATGACGTACACGGCTGGAGAATAAGATATAACTATGAATTGTATCAAATGTATAAAGAACCACCGCTAACACAATACATAAAACTACTCCGTCTAAGGTGGGCAGGTCATGTAGCCAGGATGGTGGAAGACAGAATACCACGAAAACTACTGAATACCAGAATCCACGGAAAAAGACCAGTGGGAAGATCGAGGAGAAGATGGGAGGACGCGGTGGATGAGAATGCGAAAGAAATACTGAAAGTGCGTTCCTGGAGGAGGATGCCTACCGACAGAAGAGAATGGGGGAAAAATTGAAGGAGGCCAGGGCCCAACAAGGGCTGTAGTGCCATAGGAGAGAGAGATATAGATTTTATTTCACACACACACACACACACACACACACACACACACACACACACACACACACACACACACACACACACACACACACACACACACACACACACACACACACACACACACACACACACACACACACACACACACACACACACACACACACAGTCGCGGTTGGTGATAGGGTTGTAAGATTGCACAACCCTTCAGAAAAAGTGGCTTCTTAATAAAAAGTACTACTTATGAAATACACAACGTTTAAAACTTTCCAAACTACTGCATTTTGAGAGGAAAAAATTATAGGCTTTCAGGTTTTGTCAAAACATTTATGCTCGGTAAAACGTAACCAGCCCATTTGTTCACCATAAGCTACGAGCTACTCTGGCAAGGTTTGCAAGAGCCAGGCAAACCGGCGTTCGTGACGTCACTTGCGGAGATTTTTACATGTCTGCTTTCAACTGTCACGGTATAGGTCAATTAACCACGAAAATCTTTGCTCGGTTTGCAGTAATTCTGCAACATTCTGGTAGGTGCGCTGTAGACCTATATGATCGTTCACCAGTGACTCGTGCATAATGTTTGAATTGTTTGTTTGCCATCTGTCTTTGTACGAGTGTAAATTCTGTGTATCTTTAGTATTAACAGTGTAAAAATGATTTCAAGTATTGGTTTTTGTTTATAAGAGATAATTTATTACTATTTAAAAATGGATTCAGTATATAGTTTGTTGGACAGATAGTTTACAAACTACAAATGAAAAATTTAGGTGGCCTACAATAACCTTTAACATTATTTTTTTTTTTAATTTATGTGACTGATAAATTTTGATATTCTTACAAAAATTGTGTACGTTAAAAATATTTTGTCTTAACCAATACCAGAGTTTTACGCTTATAAATTATGTAAACATAATGAAGAATGTAAAAAGTTGCTAGTTCATGAAAACTAGCAACCCCCAACCCCCTCTTCTTGGCATCGTCAGCCCCTCCACACACACACACACACACACACACACACACACACACACACACACACACACACACACACACACACACACACACACACACACACACACACACACACACACACACACACACACACACACACACACACACACACACACACACACACACACACACACACAATGTTTCCGATGCGTAATCACCGCTCATTTCTCTGCTCTCACTGCCTTTTCGCAGATTTCATGCGCTTGTACACTTTGCACTTTCTTTCTTCCCGCGGTTTTTCATTATCAAGAAAACACTGTTGTAGAATTTAACACATATTTAATTTCCCTATCATAAAACGTTTCTCCCATTTTATCATGAGGACATCCTCGTCTCGTTCTTTTGCAAAAACCATTACAGCTGATCTCTTGTTAAGGTAAGAGAAATATCTTTCTTAAGTATTTCTCGTTTGCATACAGTTTGTCAAGTTACACGACATTCATGATATATTCTGACCAGAAAATCTACCGTTTCGTACGGATAAATAATACAATTAAAATAAATAAATCGACATACAATTGCGTGACTGTAGACACAGCACAGGCGAGGTCCAAAGAGTAAGAAAGATCATATGTCAGCTGAAAAACGCTGTGGCGTGTATTTCTTTTTTGTCTGCGTTTGTGAAACGTTTGGCTGTCGTGCAGTTATTTCGTATTAACACAAAATGTTAATCATACCGAAAAACTGAGTTATTTACTACTAGTATGTAGTACAATTATTGGACAAATAATATTTTATCAGTTATTTAAACCAATTGAGTCTAGTCTGCAAGGATTTCTGAGTACAGATGTCCGCATTGGTTCATGGAGCTGATTCCGTACGAGCAAACATTGTTTTAGATGGGACTTTTGTGAAGCAGGTCAGTAACTTTGAATATCTGGGCTACATTACAGACAATGACGTGGTGAAGAAGCTACGTAAGTTCAACCATATATGTGGGACCATCCGGAGAACTCTAAAATCAACTAAGAAAAAAAACACGCCTGAAGTTCTCAAAGGTGATGGCCCTACCCACACTTCTCTACGGGTCTGAGAAATGGGCTTTAACGAATTCCCAGGCCAGTCGTACTCAAGTAGAAAGCATCCAATGTGTCCGAAAATGAATTGCAACCGAGTATTTCCAACACTGTAACGGAGAGACCCAGTATTTCTCATTTGTGGTGAGAAGAAATGGAGGGGCTAATCTCACCTCCTCTCCTAGATGTGATGGGATAACCCAAAGAGATTGAGACAATCTGGAAGAAATTTGTGCAGCATTAAAAATCGCCGCTGTAGCCTATCCTTTTCCATCGTAGGTCACTGGTCTCGTTCCGCTTCAAATATAGGCTACGCTCCACACTACGACGTCCTTCTGGATTATAACGAAGTAACATCCTTGGTATGCGAGTCAGATCCGTTCTGATAGGCAGGGCCGGATTAGAGTTAGTGGGCTCCCTAGGCTGAACATGTGGTACCCCCCCCCCCCCCATTAAAACGGGGAATCTGGCTCCCTGCTCCGAAAAGTATTGAAAAATATATCTTCCAGAACTGCAAACAAAATCATTGTTAAATGTATAAATTAAATTGGGATACACTGTTTTTTGTAAATTTTCAATACTATGTTAAACAATTTAACGGTTTCAAGGTATCTCAGTGTACAGTGACATTCTGAAATCTATGAAAATAATAATAAATTATGGCACTCGTTTTTGTATTACACTCAAAAGACCCTGAACAGAATAAAAATGTAGGAAAAATAAAAATAACTCATTTACAATGATACTCGTAAATTGGCTCTATCTTAGCAAAACAAAAGGAAAACTAACCATGTCCGGTATTGTCAAATTTTCCCCGACATTCTAAAAGTGCTATAGTATAAAATAAAAATAAAAGTATTAGTTATGTTCATTCAGATTTGAATGTCAGTCTGTAGCACGGATAATCCTCCGAAGCGCCACAAAAAATACCACCTTTTCCTCTAATAACGTCTACTGTTCTCTGAAACACGAACCAAATAATTTTTATGCAAGTTGACTGTTCTTTTTATTTTCTTTTAGTTTGTGGGCCCCTAGGCTGCAGCCTATGTAGGCTATGCTTAAATCCGGCACTGTGATCAGGGGTTCTTCCCAATTTGGCTATGCCCTTTCTTTTCTGGTGACTCCAAATTACATTTTTTTATTATCGCGTTTCTTATCTTGTCCTCTTTCACCATGTCCGTAACTCTTCTGAGGAATTTTATCAAAGCAAACGTTTGACGATCACACTTCACCTCCTTACAGCACTACAGGCAGAGCCAAATAACCGTATTAGCTTTACGGCATAGTGTTGCCCAGTTTGGCATTGGATACTTGCAAAAGTGATCAGTGTTGTTTGAACGTATTTATAGCTTCTATTACCCACATATACAAGGTAATGGCCCTTCCCACACTTCTTTATGAGTCTGAAAATAGGACTTTAACGAAAGGCTAGGCCAATCGTATCCAAGCGGCTGAAATGAGATTTCAGGCACGTGGCAGAGTATACACTCCTTGATCAAGAAACACAGATGTACGCCAGAAACTGAATATTATGAGTATACTCGGCAGGATTGCTCAGTATCGGCTGAATTAGTGGAAACATCTTTGCCGAATGGATGACTGCCGCATCCCCAAACAATTATGGAATTATAAGCCGAAGGGACAGAGAGGTGTGGAGCGTCCGACGGAGCGCTGGAGTGAGCAGCTCTAGACTTTGCCTGTTTGAGACTGGAACAAACCATCCTTGGTTTAATCCTTGTAGATGATGATGATGATGATTACCCACATCTCTGTGTATTCAACACAAAGCTTAATGAAAAAAATTACTTTAAAAACCTTTTACAGTTATACGAAATTTTTTGATAATTTTTTTACTTAAAAAAAATAGAATCGTTATATAGACCTATATTATTTTAAAAATATTAATTTCTAGAAACAATAATATTTTATTTAAAATGTATCGTATTTTCCGAACGTATAAACATAACTAACCTACCTACCAAATCCTGCACGCCTGCCTGCGGCGTGCAGGCTCTTCGAAGCGTGCGTGCAAAATTTCGAGTTTCACGCATGCTCGTGCGAACAGAAATTCGCTGCACGAGCGCCACGGGTGAGAGGTAGCCTCTACAAGCTTCCACATATTCTCTATTTTCTGCAGCGATCGGAGATACTTACACCACTCGTACACACGTTGCTGTCATCATCCGCCATTGTCGTGTTTGTGTTTGTTTGGCAGTACGGTGTTTATTAAATCCGCCGTTTTTGTAGTTTTATTAGTGATTATTTGATTGTTTGTTACGTCTAAGACGGAGACGGAGACAAGATGGAGATGGAGATGGAGAGTCCAAACTTGATGACAAGCCAAAAGTACCAAAAAGGAAAGTCAGAACTTTGGGTTTCTTTGTAACAAAAACTAAATTAGCGAAGTATGATAGTGTAGCAGGAAGGCCTACATGTTCTTTGTCAACTTCTACATCGTCTCAGCAAGATACTTGTGTTAGTGAGGCATGTATCAATAACAACAATGTTTCCGGGCTTGTTTCTGAATTCTCTGAAAATAGCGAAACTATAATTCCTGGCTGTTCTGACACAAATGTTATTTCACAAAACGAGTCTTCATTATTACGTAAAATAACAGACATTAGTAATTTATTTTACAATATAAATCTCAAATTGATGGTAACCTGAAGTAGACCTATGCCGTTATTTGTAAAAATTACACTGAAAGTATGGCTGACACAAATTTCCTGTAAAAAAGAAGGTGCAATTATGCAATCATTCCAGTATTCTTGTTATCACATATCAATCACATAGAGCAAATGCTGGCCAGGAATAGGAATTGCGGGTGAAACAACTCTACAAGCTAAATTTATATATTCCTTTTGTTGATCATTGCGTTGTTGAATTAGAAACTCGTTTCGGACCTGAGTTTGATAAAATTTGTCATCTTCCAGTATTTATGCCTCATTTCATCATTAAGGCTACTACTCAAGAGATCAACCAGTCTGTTGCCTCTATCATTTACCCTGACATTTCCAAGATGAAACTTAAACTTGAGGCAGAAATATGGAAGTAAAAGTGGGTGGATGAAGCAGATATGAATGTTCCAGACACAGCTCTGTCTTCTCTCCAAGCTTGAAATCCAGATATATTTCCCAATGTTCGAAAATTTTAAGAAGTACTGTGTGTACTCCCAGTAACGTCAGCTGAGCCAGAACGCTCCTTCTCTGAGGCGGTTGAAGACATGGCTGAGGTCTACAACATCGGAGACAGGGCTTAATGGGATAGCTTCGCGCAATATTCACAGGGATTCGACATCTCTCCTGAAGATATTGTTGAGCGATTTGCCAATCAAGGAAATAGGAGAATGGACTTGGCTTTTTAATTTACAAATTGCTTGGCTTGGACACAAATGCTTTACCTATTGTAAATTAATAGTTAACTGGACTTTTATTTACTGTACATTGTTTCTTTTTCATTTTTCAAATACTGCTGTTAATTTTGTAAGAATTCAGCTAATATGCACTTGTGTAATTTTTCATTAATAAAATAGGGGTCTATTAGTAAAATAGTAGTATAACAGTAAGAAGTATAACAGTTTAATGAAAAACTGTTTTTCGTATTGGCACAATTAGTTAATTAGCAAGTCATTTGAAATATATAGTTGTTAAATACCAACGTTGCAAAACTTTATTCGCAGTGCTACTGATATTAATGTATAATATTACAGTATAATTGAAGTAAAATGAATGTGTTGTTAAATATTACAATAAACATAAATAATGTATTAAAAATATTTAGTTTTAGAAAGAAAAAAGTATTGTTTTTAAAATTGCTGATTAAAAAATAGAATGATACGTAAGTCCCCCAATCACGAATAATACATTTTTAATATAGAAAATGTGAAACCTACTAAAATAATATGCCTACCAATAAATTTTAACCATTAACTGGTATGTGTACTGTACCTTATACTATAAGTTGTAGAAGAGTAGGGTAATATATGGACTGGTAAGGTTCAAGCCCCCCCCCTCACTGATTTCTGCGTACGCCACTGATCGGTGCAACTAAGTGATAAATTTCGCTAGTACTTCGATGACGGACAAATCTCAACAGCATTACAATTCATCATGTATATGTGTGATTATATGTATATTTCTGAAGGATTGTTTCGATCCTAAATTAGATCCCGCGTGTACTCACGGATAGTGTTGGGTAGTTGATTTAAAGGCGGTAGTTTCGAAATTTTATTGCGAACAGCACATTCCAGCCGAATCAGTTTTCTTTTAGTTGTGAAAAATGACGTGTAGTAACCATTTTCCGACAGTAAGCGACCGGAGAAGTCGGTAATCGCAATTTCGGTTTTAACGAAATGCCTCGTAATTTAAAAGCGGAACGCCATAAATGTTTTCCTGAATTGGACACGAGTTGTACGTGTAATCTTTGACTTGACACGTCTTGGTCGCGGTCACTTCAAGTCACGCTTCAAGCTCTTTTAACTGTTTCCATAGTCGTTGACTTAAAAAGCATTTGTCATTTCGCGATTTTACTACATGTACAGTAATATATCCTAATACTGCTATATACCAGTATGATGTATAGTAAATAATATAACGGTAGAAGAAGCGTGAAAAGGCCGAGGATTGGATGGTGAAGCCGGAACAGGCAAAACCGGCTAACCCTTGGAGAGCAGAAGAACAAGAACATTTAAAACTAACACGTGTCTCCATTAATTTTTAAGTAATTGTTACTGATATATACTATGTTACAACAAAAGAGAGAGGGAGTCTGTGTGTTTTTGTTATATGCCACTAGCAATAATGTGTTAAAGAGATGAACTCATAGGGTTAAGATCATAGAGATCACTATTCCAGATTTCTTTGTAGTCTTTGCTTTTGCAGGGTGGTAAGAATAATTTGTGAAAATTAGTCCATAAAAATAAATCGTTTAGATGTGTGAAGACACAGACACTTGTCAGTTTCATTTTTTAATAATTTAATAATGGTCAAATAAAATTTAATTGTCGATCAAGTTTGGATTAGAACGTTTTTTACTAATCCGTATTTTCACTGTGAATGCGTGTGTATGTATTTATGTATTAATAGTAGAATAATTCCATATTTAGTTAATGCATTTATTTGATGAGATGTGTTTTTGTTTACAGGTGAGTGCTGAACGACAGTATTGTAAGTCTTCTTTACCGTATGTTGCGTCAGCAGAAACTAAATAATGGTAAGTTACTCGGTGAATATACTTAATGGAATTCGATGTGTACACTCGCAGTCTTATATTTTCGACATATCTGTGTGGTGTACTACTGCTTTTTTTTACTAGGGAGACTGTGGAAAACTAATGTTCGCCGCAGGAGGGTCCGCACTTCTACGGGGTGTGGGACTAGCACCCTCCAAAACCACAAACCCTTTTGCCCACGGCATGGATTAACCTCGGGACTCAGCTTTCGCAATACTTCAAGGTGGTGGCATTTGTTCTTCGTCCTGTGGACGTTCATCTGATTTAAACTTGAGCGGGTCCACGTTACCTGTTTCCTGATATTCAGTCAGCGGCCCTAGCAAGATTATTTTCTGCTTCCTTCTTTTGCCTTAGTATCTTCTCTATGTAGGCTAGTACCTGATCCCAGTGCTGTTCGCTCTGCAGCGTTAGTCCGATGATACTTTCGAACGAGACCTGTCCCACTACATTTTCCAGGGTTTGCCTTTCCTCTATTCATCTGTCGCCATACATCTATGTCTGTCGCAGGTGAAAAACGTGTGTTGCACGTCTAGTCCCCCTTTGTTTGCAGACAATAGTCGGATATGTCTACTTTCCCCGTCGTGTGTAGGTAAGTCCGGAACAGGCCGTGACCAGTTAGAAATTGCGTTATGAAATAATTAATCTCTCCATGTTTGCGATTAGTCCACTCAGCTAACTGCTTTATGAGCCTAGCGGTCCATCTTTCCTGCCACTGAGCCATAGTATGGGCCTTGGCCTCCCTGTAAGCTTGTACTTTACCAATTTTGGCCTTCCTCTGGTAAACCTGTGCCAGGAGTTCGGTTGGAATTATTTCCGCGATGATGAGAACAGCGGACTCGAAACCGTGCGGTGGGAACATACAGTACATCTATGGGTAGGAGCAAGCCACTTCGCTGCGCCGCTGACATGCGTTATGTATTTCTGAAGTTTGAGTGCATCTGCCCAGATCTCCACACCATAAAGTAGCATTATGAGCGTAACTGACATCAGTAATCATCGCTTGGAAGGTTTGGGCCCGCTGGTGTTAGCCATAATTCTACTCAGTGACGTGGTCACAGTTGCAGCCTTATCAGCCGGCCGTTTTATTTGTGCCCAAAACGTGAGTTTTGTATCCAGCAGTAGTCCTATCCCAGGTACTTAATAGCGGCTTTTGACTGCACAGTTTCTTCCCCGACCAGTATTGGCAAGTTGTTGAGCAGATGCCTCTTTGTAATTACCACCATCTCGGTTTTGTCAGCTCCCAGTTTTTAGCCGTGATTTGTCATCCAGGAACTGACTCGTCGCATAACTTGCCTTACTCATCTGAGCCAGCTCTACATCTCGTGCTGTAATGACCGCTGCAGTATTACCAGGGTACATCACTAAGAATGTATTTTCAGGCATGTGCATTCGAAGAATGCAATTATGTGAAGCATTCTACAAGTCTGGCCCAAGAATGGTGTACTACTACTACTACTACTACTATTACTAATAATAATAAGAAGAAGAGGATAGGAATAGTAATAGTGATACGGTATTATTTAAGCGGGCGTGCGTCTGTAATCTAGCTTTGTGCTGGATCTACAATCTAAACGCCATTGCTGGTTCTCTACATGGCGGCGTAATACACATATCTCTCATATTCACAGTATGAGAGATCCCTTTCATATCACGTGTGAAATCACGGCCACGATACTGAAAGCTAGAAACTTGCTCCACGGATTTATCTATCCCCCCCCATCCAAGTAAGCCACTGCCTTTGTCTTCTCCGCTTATATTTTTCCACCATATTCTGGTACTTTTTTATCTAGCATGTCTATTTTTGGATGGCGTCTGTCGGTGCAATCAGTACCAGATCATCCACAAATAATAGTGTTTTAAGAACTGTATTAAAACTACTGTACGTTTTAACAGCATTAAAATACCGAGAATGTACCTTACGCCGTTGTAAAGGAATTTGACTGTATATAAGTCATTTGTTTTGTACGAACTTGAATTTAATTAAGTTTGAGGGTGGTTTTAAATCAAATCGGCGTCGCAGAGTTTTCTTGTACGCGACTGAGCAGAGCAGCGTATGTAAACAGGTTCAGTGTGACGCGCCAAACAGCTGTTCGGTTCACTGGCTCTGGCCGGCCGACAGCGTCACATGCATAACAAGAAGACCTAACAGTACAGTACACAGTACAGCACTATAATCATGGCCTTGGGTTTGTCGTCGACTCCACACCTAATACCTGTGCCTCGGGATCGTTCACCATTGTCTTGTCACTCACGTTGCGTTATCCGAACGGTTCTCAGTCCGGTTACTTCCGCGTCACCCTCCCTTTTGAACGATTTCAGAAAGGTCGCGCCAACTTCTCTTTTTCTTCATTATTTTATTTATTTATGTTGTTGCTCCCGGTATCCGGTGTTTTTATAATTTTTTTGCGCTACGGTCCGTACTGAAAACATTTTGCCATTACTTTAATCCATTCAGCGTGACTCTTTTTACTTTCAATCACTACAATTACACTACATTGGGAAAAACGTCGCGATTATCTTGTTCTGTAACGATTTTAACAATTCCTTCGCAGTTATAAAATTCGTTCACATGGTAGGCCCACTTATATAAACGTAACTAGTAGTAGCAGCTTGGTATAGACGTAATTTAAATTACTATAAATACAACATATAACATCGGAAGGGATACATTAGAGTGTAAGATGTATTGGGATGTATGCCTATGCATCCAGTAGCTTCTCCCATTCAGCTGCCAACCTTATCCTCCAGATGGTGGATTTTATTCACTCAGTGAGGTGTCTGCTGACCACGTGACTACCGAAATTAACTAGTCTCCTTATGCCAAATTACAGTGACCTTTTGGTATGGTGATAGTTTGGGAGTATCGTAGCTTTAATAGAAGTCTAGTGTTAGCAATCATAGAGTGCGTAGAACGATACACAGGAAAGAAGATTGTGGGAAAGTCTCGTCAGAAGAACGATATCTGTTGGCTGAGACACTTTAAAGTAAGAGCAGTAACGACACGATGATAGACGAATGTTCGCGAAAGGATCCAAGAAAGAGTGTCTTGGTTCATGTGACTGCAGAATCATGTTTTGAAAGACAAGTGGATTTTAAACAAAGGCTGTTCAATTGAATGTTCTGGCGACTTGAAAGCGTGGCCATCCACAAAGCTCTGCATTAAGGTTACAAAAGAAATAGATACATACAGCCTCTGATGTTTACAGGGTAAAACGATCTGGATTAAATGGCCAAGAAATGATATGAGGATTGTGGCAAACAAGATACCGTGAGACCCAAATTTATTTATTATTACCGTATTTTATTTATTATTTATTTTATATTATTTATTTATTATAGTGTTTTATTTTATTTTGAGACCCCAAATTTTGTATTAAATGTCAAGCTCTAATGCATACAGTTGCTTCGGTATGTAATAATTTAGTGAGGATGGTAAAGTCTACTGTGAAGAATTCGAGTATTTAATTACTCTGGAAGAGTTACCAGCCCTTCGCAGAGAGACCGAGATGGTAAAGTTTCGAAAGACATTACAAACATAACGCAAGGGACGATTGCTGTAAAAGGCTGACTGGAATATGGAATGTATGAAAAAACGTAAAAACTAATTATACGATACCATGATAGTTAGTATAATTGTTTATGTTGCGAAAGCTTGGAGGTCCAAAGAGTAGACGAAGAGAACAGAAGCGAAATCTTATTCTTGGACCTGAAGAAACACAGCATGACTATAATTGAGGCTTTTGAATTTTAGATTATCGAAGGCTCCTCGAAACATCGGAGATAACGAAGGCGTCGAATACGTAAGTCGTACGGATGGTTGACAACTTAGAAAAAAGTGTTGGTCATGTTTTGCGAGGCCCCACATATGAAGTTGTACATCTTATTCTCAGGATAAAAGTGAAAGCAGAGGGACTTTTTGGATGAGATACGTGCCAGAATTGTTCCATTGGTTATCTATCAATTCAGGACAGTTGTGCGGAAGGTGCAGATAGATAGCAATGATGATCGCCAACCTCCACTGGGAAACAGCATTGTAAGAAGAAGAAGATGTTTAAATGGATGGCTTGAAATCTGCTAGGAAAATACGTCTGCACAGGGTACGGAAAAATAGAACTAGAGATACAGTGAGAGTTAAGGAAATTATAACACAGATTTTTGAACGACTTAAACTAAAGTAGTATCAATATGCCCGACCTACAGCCGAGAACATAGTTTTAACTATGAGGTACCCTCAAGGAGGAAAAAGAAAGCCCACGAACATTATAGAAAGGTACTATTAGACGTACTCTGAGCGATAAAGATGTAGCAGAAGAGCAATCGTTAAATATACGTGGAAATACGTGTAGTATTATAAATTATAATATACGTGCTATACCGTATGCTACGTACAAAACGTTATCTCGATCAATCTAGAACCTACTATTATATTGGTTAAAACAGAAGGTGAGTAATACTTTTAAAAAGTGACGAACTCGACGTCTGTTGGACTTGCATGTATAATAAGGAATTCCACAGGAACGGCTTGTCTAAACGCAGCCCGAGGTTTTTATCATATATAAAGCAAGCTAATTATAACAACTAAATAGTGCGTGTATGTGTTGTATGAGTGTGTTTGTGAAGAGAAAATTTGCGAGCGCCTCACGCGATGACGTGGCATAGAAATCAATAACAAAGTACAGTAGTAAATTGCAAGTGTGTGTGTGCGCGCGCGCGCTCCGGCGCCGCAGTCATTCACTTTCACCTTGCCGTCGTCGTCGCCATGCGGGGTTTCATTACCAGCGGGATTACGACAGCTGCGGTCTGCTGGAGGTTACCGACGCAGCCGCAGTCGCAGTCGAGGTTCGTTCGTTGAGACAACACACGGACTCGTTTTTGGATTTTCCCCTTATTGTGCAGTCTGGTCGTTTACTGAGCATTTATTTGCTTTACCCGGGTTCTCCTGTCTAGGATATCCTTTAGCGTCACGTGGTGACCGACATAACCAGCGTTATGTCTGTTTGACGTTATTGATTGTATCTAACTTCGTTTGTGGATGACCGTTTCACAACCAGACGTTGATTAAGCTGAATCTCTTTTTACGAAAATTCTCTTTTAACTCCCATTTAATCTTTTTTTTTTACAGAGACGAGCTTCATTTAATATTTGTGAAAATTCTACGTTTGTCAATTCCCCTCTCGCCTTCTGAGATGAGACGTGATATATTATCGTTGCAGGGTTATAAAGGATCCCCACCTATCAGTTGAAGCATGTACGATTGTTTTAAGAAGCACGAGAGCTCCGTTTGCAGTCTATTAGTTTTTTTTTTTAATGGGAGTTTAGTACTGGTGTGCTCCCTAAGCTGCAGAACTCGCTAACTATTTTGAACGAAGAACATTTATTATTACATAAATTTTGTTATTGGATAATTTTCCAATTGTAGAAAAGCTTACTAACATTCCGATTTCTTTTCTATCTGTTTAGTAATATAACATTTAGAGCATAACAATCATACAATATAAACGAAACATTCGACTTTGGAATAGAATTGCTTTTAGTCTGACACTGTGCTGGATTTTCATAATTTTTTTTTAATATTTAAGCTCTTTTGGGTCCTTGGGTCCCAATTTTTTAAATTTCAAAACTCACAATATTTCAAAACTACAGTACGTTCAGTTATAGTTAAAATTCTTTTTAATTTGATACCCCCACATGGATTTTTGTGATTTTATCAAATTTTTCAGCCACTTTTTGGACCCTGACGTTCGAAAATTTTTAAATTTTCAAGAATGAACACTATATTTAGTTTGAAAGGGTTTGTTAGAGTTATGCAGGCTAATATAAAGGAGACACGAAGGAATCAGAATGTTTTTTTTTTTAACTTGGATGACAAAGGAAGAAGCAGACCATAACGAATTATACCGGTTGCTCTGTCAGCCTGGTGTTACCTGACCCCATCAGCTGGGAAATCTAGGCATATCATTCCTGCTTTATGTATTCAATCCAAACTGGTCTGAACCGACTCCTTTAAAAGCGAGAAAACGATGAGGAGTCTCAACAGTGTGGACCAATTGAAAGGGTTTATAAATATAGGATACACAGCCAGGGTAATACGAATTCTGTCACGCGTAACTGGTCTGTTAATCTTCATGTTAATCTTTGCGTGTTGATCTTCATTGTGCTCAGACTTGGATACTAACTTGTGCAAAAAACAAGACACCGCCGGGATGGGTTTAAATTCGAACGCTCGCGTTACGAAAATGTCTACCAACATTCGGTTGCTCTTAAAATTCTTCCGAATCTGTCTGTTTTAGGTTACTTGGCTAATCACTTGTGCAAAAAACAAGACACCGCCGGGATGGGTTTAAATTCGAACGCTCGCGTTACGAAAATGTCTACCAACATTCGAGTGCTTCTTAAAATTCTTACGAATGCATCGATCGGTTTTATGTTACTTGGATAATCACTTGTGCAAAAAACAAGACACCGCCGGGATGGGTTCAAATTCGAACGCTCGCGTTATGAAAATTTCCACCAACATTCGGTTGCTTCATAAAATTCTTCCGAATCTGTCTGTTTTAGGTTACTTGGCTAATCACTTGTGCAAAAAACAAGACACCGCCGGGATGGGTTTAAATTCGAACGCTCGCGTTACGAAAATGTCTACCAACATTCGGTTGCTTCTTAAAATTCTTACGAATGCATCGATCGGTTTTATGTTACTTGGATAATCACTTGTGCAAAAAACAAGACACCGCCGGGATGGGTTCAAATTCGAACGCTCGCGTTATGAAAATTTCCACCAACATTCGGTTGCTTCATAAAATTCTTCCGAATCTGTCTGTTTTAGGTTACTTGGCTAATCACTTGTGCAAAAAACAAGACACCGCCGGGATGGGTTCAAATTCGAACGCTCGCGTTATGAAAATGTCTACCAACATTCGAGTGCTTCTTAAAATTCTTACGAATGCATCGATCGGTTTTATGTTACTTGGATAATCACTTGTGCAAAAAACAAGACACCGCCGGGATGGGTTCAAATTCGAACGCTCGCGTTATGAAAATTTCCACCAACATTCGGTTGCTTCATAAAATTCTTCCGAATCTGTCTGTTTTAGGTTACTTGGCTAATCACTTGTGCAAAAAACAAGACACCGCCGGGATGGGTTCAAATTCGAACGCTCGCGTTATGAAAATTTCCACCAACATTCGGTTGCTTCATAAAATTCTTCCGAATCTGTCTGTTTTAGGTTACTTGGATAATCACTTGTGCAAAAAACAAGACACCGCCGGGATGGGTTCAAATTCGAACGCTCGCGTTATGAAAATTTCCACCAACATTCGGTTGCTTCATAAAATTCTTCCGAATCTGTCTGTTTTAGGTTACTTGGCTAATCACTTGTGCAAAAAACAAGACACCGCCGGGATGGGTTCAAATTCGAACGCTCGCGTTACGAAAATGTCTACCAACATTCGGTTGCTTCATAAAATTCTTCCGAATCTGTCTGTTTTAGGTTACTTGGATAATCACTTGTGCAAAAAACAAGACACCGCCGGGATGGGTTCAAATTCGAACGCTCGCGTTATGAAAATTTCCACCAACATTCGGTTGCTTCATAAAATTCTTCCGAATCTGTCTGTTTTAGGTTACTTGGCTAATCACTTGTGCAAAAAACAAGACACCGCCGGGATGGGTTTAAATTCGAACGCTCGCGTTACGAAAATGTCTACCAACATTCGGTTGCTTCTTAAAATTCTTACGAATGCATCGATCGGTTTTATGTTACTTGGATAATCACTTGTGCAAAAAACAAGACACCGCCGCGATGGGTTCAAATTCGAACGCTCGCGTTCTGAAAGTGCCTGCCAACATTCGGTTGCATCTTAATCCTCTGTCGGGTTTAGGTTATCAGCGCGCTGCGAGTTAGACGAATTTTGATTTTATTTCCGGCTCCACATTGACGGGGTGGTAGGCAGACGAAATGGTAACGTGGCATGGCATGGCGTGATGCATCCAATTTAGCCTATACAGAGATTGGCCGTTATCAGTGGGGTAGCAGGTGTCGTTGAGTCTGCTGACCCACTTCACACAATCAGCTGGCGGCGGGGCGGCTCGGCTTTTAGCGTAATCACTTGCCTGCTTCTAATTGTATCTGCTGTTCACAATTTGTTGTGTTTCACGATCCACAAGAGAGGCGGAACTCGAAACGAAATCAGACTCCGTACTGAGATGTTTAAGGGGAGATAAACAGTTTTTTGGTAAAAAAAAAAAACAAATTTTTTTATTGCCCCCAAAAATTCTCCATTTAATCCTTATTAAGAAAATATATACTTTTATGAGGTTATGTACATTAATGTAACCACTGAAAAATAAAACAAAACGTATCACACGTTGTTTTTCGGCACCCATTGTTTAGCTTTACGGGCGTATTTCCGTAACCATGGATTTCAACAATTAGGTACACTTTTCTCAAAAACTATAAGTGCTATTGAGTTCAAATTTTTTGTGGTCGAACAGTTCAATTAACAATCAAAATATAATAGAATTAATCTCTTTCTTTGAAAAATAAATTTTGTATAAAAAGTTTAAATACAAAAAATTTTTTTAATTATAAACAGTAATTATTTTTACATTGGTATTTTTTTCTTAAATTGCTTCAGACTAGTACATTACGTATCAAATATATGTGTTAATGTAGGGTGAAAATTTCAAATCATAGCTTCAATTAGTTAATCCCCGTTCGCCCATTTAAAATGCATTGGAGAAAAAAAGTGCGGATCTTCCCTTGAAAAAAGTCATTTGATGTTTTTGGCGTCAATAACGTGTTTGCGGGTGGTTAACGTCGTTTTATTCGTTCTTCTTTACTCGTGTTAGGAATAGCCAAATAACCGCGATACGAATAAACTTATAATTACCTACCTTATTTCAGTTCTGCCTTGTGACTTCAGGTGAGACAACAAATGTGTAGAGAATTATATGCAAAGACTGTTATTGTGTTTATGTAGGCCAAACAGGACTGTCATTTAGTGAGAAATTAAAAAAATAATTTGCTCAAAAAAAGAAATCCTAACAAATTCGAACTTTCGACGGTATTTAATAAGTGGTAATCACAATTATACTGTTAGCCTTGGTGAAGACACCCTCCTAGGAGTTGGGACTCCAAAAATAAGCCCCTGGTCCTCCTGTTTGGGGGTTGGGCGTGTTGCTGACGACTCCATCCCACAAAACCCTTCATTGTTGAGAAGCCTAAAGAAAAAGAAACCGGACGAATAGCTAGGCTGAGATGGGCAGAACATGTACAGAGAATGAATGACGAGCATGTTCTTAAGAGGATTGTGCACACCAGAAGGAAAGAGAGGAAGTGGAAGACCTAGACTGGGATGGATTGATGGAATCCTAGAAGATGCGAAAGTACTTGGAGTGGAAAATTGGTGGACAGTGACTAAGGATAGGGAAGTCTAGAGGAAAATCCTGTGGAAAGCTGAGGGCCACGGTGGGCTGTGGAGTTATTGATGATGCTGATGATGACGACGACAATTACACTGACCTTCGATACACATGTTGAACCTTAACACATAGCCTAGATATATGGAAGCTGTTGAAGAGTGTGAAATATATAAGACATTTAAAACCAGCTCATATTATATATTAAATGACCAAACCAAGTTCTAATCAAATGCTCTGCATGTATAGCCAGGTCCACCCACATGTTGCGCGAGTCTTCATTGTAAGTCAGTGGCAGTCCACACACGACACCGTGTGAACCGTTCAAGTAGCGTTTACATAAAGCAGTTTTTATTTTTGATATGTGTTTCCCTTTAATTAAAATTTGAATGTTTAATGATCTCGTATGGTGTATATATGAGTCATAATGTGGAACGATCGTTCCGAGACGCGTCAGGAAGCTACTAGAAGTCACAAGACGGAGCCGAAATAAGGTAATATATTAATTAAATCAATTGTGGCATATATACGGAAACACGAGTTACCGTACGGAGCAGTGGGTAATAATCGAAATGGGCCCTTAGGCAACGAAACCGTTAATGCCTATTCAATGTTTATTAGTTGGGGGTAGATTTCTAAAAAGTTAAATTTTTTAAAATCCTTTACTGCTTCAGCGTTTCGCTATGCTTGTAACAAATAAAACAATTGATTATAAGGAGAGGGGCTTCCCTATGTACCACGTAAACGGCTTAGGAATGTCAACAAGGTTGAACGGTGCGTGTAGTAGTACATAAGATTGAACCATTCTGTATATACAAGGAGGATAGTGCACTACGCTTCAGCCACCCAATTTTATTCAAAGTTACTATCCCAGTACTTACCCTATAGCCTATACACCGGCCGAATCGACGTGGAATTGCACTGCGTCTTTGCGCCCGTGTGTCGTCCCCGCGTCCGGATCGAGACCGATGACTACCAAAGGATGTCAATAGACGACTCGGAGGTTGAAAACATACCGTGATTTTATGACGCTGTCCGATAATTTAACCCGTGACCGTTAGGTCAGTAGCTACAGGTAATACCCACTGAGCTATTGAGCCCTCGAATGGTTCATTTTCTCCAAGCCTAATACACAAAGTAACAAACAAATACGGTATGGATTAAATCAAATTTTAGGTTGTGAGTTTTCGTGACTCTTAGGCAAGTCTTTGTAAGCTGTTCACAACAGCGAGTCAGAAATCGAGCACGTGCAAGCTGTTGGTTTTACTGATGAGCTCGCTAAATCCGATCACAAGGTACGGAGGTTAATTGTCTCCGTTTCCGTCTAATGAAGTGTTGCTTAATTCAGTACAAATGTAGGCCTACACTGTGTTATTTGTTGATTTCTAATAATGTTGTATTGTTTGGAAATATATTACAGGAGAAAATGAATTTCGTATAAAAACTTTTACAACTACGATGAAAATCCAGTGCTTGTAGATTTGCGAACGGACGATTAGAAGGTCAGATGACTGTGAAGCCTGAAGACGGGAACAGAGAGAATAAGTTGAAGTTACAGACGTTCGTTGAATGCGTATATATATTCACAGTCTTTTTTTATGTAAAAACGTTGTATACATATAAACGAGATTTTTGTTTTTTTTTGCGTGTGCATTGTATTGGAGGCATTACATAACAGTTTCCATCTGGTTGTGTGAATTCCATTCCGTTACGCGAAGCTCTGTGATGTGCTCTGGCTGTACCGTTACGTACTGTACAGCATACCTTACGCGCGTACGTCAGCGTCGTAGTAATAGTAGGCAACATCCGCGTGGAAAACACCACGTTTAAGTGGGTTTCTACGAACCAAATTATGCCGTCTTAGTCGTTTGGTACAGCAGATACGGATGTTCGTATGACGATGTAAGTCAAGGGTGTGTGTGCTCTCGACTGCAAATAACAAATTCTGACTTAGCGAACGCAAACTTTCACGGTCGAAGTTGTCAAGGCTTTGAGACGTGTTCTCCGGATTATCAGGCCGTGGTCTATTACTAACATCCAGACGTTTCGCCCGCACCCCGGCAGCCATCTTCAGTGGAGCGGGAACACTATGTTACAGCCCGCTAAAAATAAAACCCGATGCACACTTCTATCAGTAACTTCTGTTACAGCCGTTAAAGCCGTTTCACTGAAGATGGCCTTCGTGGGCGCGGCCGAAACGTCCGAGTGTTAGTAGTACACCACGGCCTAATAGCTCGGAAAACATATCTCATTAATTCTCACTTCTTACATTTTTCAACCCAATTGTATAGTGTGCATTAGCTAGTTTGCCCATAGCTTCCTGCATCGTTCTGTCCTGTTGCGACCTTAGTGGCCTTACTGGACAACCTTAACTGATGACCCTGGCATTCGATATACAATCTGTATCTACATTGGAAAACAATTACATTAATAAGGATGAATAATTAGTTTCCATGCTCGTCACTTCAGAGTAAATTATCGTATATAAAGCGTACGATATTTGAGATACTATGTGTATCGTACTAAACCCGGGTGATATTTTTCGTTATCTCCTAACAGAGATTGAACCATCCGTCACTGACGAAATTTCTTGCCGATTCTGGATGATCTTAACGGTCTTTAGTTCTACCCAGCTCCTTCATGAAGACATGCTAGCAGAAGGAGTCTTCTAGTTCCAACTGCTACGTTTCGTACTTCGCGGCGAGTAGTTTCGGCGAAACCCTGGATACAAAACTCCCAATTCCCACGACGCAACTTCTGTTTACAATTTTCTGCCACATGACATTTCCAATGTTTTATATCGTATATCTGGAATCTTCTAAACGTGTAAACACTCGATTTTATTAGCATTGACCTTTGTTAGACATACTGGCATAGGCCGGCAAAATATATCTTGACATGCCTCGTAATTTACTGAAACATGCGTTTGTTTATATTTTAAATAGAATAAAATTAAATGTTAATTTTTCTTCTTTCTTTATACCAATTATTATACTAAAACACTCTCACTAAACATCACTTCACTTGAGAGCACTATTAATTATCACGCGTTCTGAGCCTACTTCTTATCATATTACCAATTACACCTCATGCATTCACAACTGGCTTATCCTGTGTAATCTTAGAATATTTTCTTTTTTTTTAATTTATGCGTGACTGTTATTTTATATAATATATATAGTACGTATGATATATAATGTCGAATGACATTCCTCAACCATCGAAAAATCGATGACTTACAAGAAAAAAGCGTTTTTATAAAGAAGCGAGAGGATAACGGGAAAGGACCCTTACCTGAAATTGAACTTAAATACTACGCACTTGGCATTCTGAAGTGAATAAATCCTTTACCAGTCTTTGACAATAACAAGAGAGGAACAGAATCGTTGAGCAAAAGAGGACACTCAAATTACGTTATCGATTGATAATCGCTTCTCTTCCATTCATTTCATCCAGTGGACGTTTGTGATACGCAGTTGCTTTCGTCGTGAAACTCCGTTCGTTACTTCTTTCCAGTTTTCCGTTCTATTTTAGTTAGACAGTCGGGTTTTTACTATAATCGAATCACGTACAGGCAATCCAAAGTCAGACAGTTCTTCTGCCTGACCACTGTAAATAGTGATGATGAATGATACTTTATAGTAGTAAGAAGAAAACAGCGGTGGGAAAACAAAAATTTATAAATAGGAAAATTTTGTTGAAAAATACGAACAACGCACACGTAAGAAAATAATATGCAAAGTAATTTGTGTGGAAAGTTGTAATTTTTATATAACCAAAGCTAGAACGATTTGTAATCGCGCAAGTAAAGTTGGGGCCGTTTTTATAATGTCTTGGTAAATGGAGTATGAGTTACAGAGTTCTGTTTATGAGTTGTAGCTGACCTGTCGTGTCGTGATCATTCTACTGTCGGCGTAGCCGTTGTTTAATGACGTGCAGAAACATATCAACGAAATAACTACATTGATGCGAGGGACAAATCGATTACGACTGATAACAGTTCTTTTAATGTCGACGGTTAACTATTTCAATGGATTACATGACAGTTCCCCACACTGACACTTCCACACACTGCCAAAAATACTGACACTTCCCCACAGCCCTTGGACGCGGCTACCTGATTAATGACTCAGAAATAATCTCGACTGACAATTCCACACAAATCCCCCCCCCCCCCCCAGGCTACAGCGCGACTCCCCCCCAAACTACCTCCCGCCGCCCCAAATAAAAAAGATTAATAATAGATTATTATTAGTCTATACTGTACTAATAATAATATATCTATACTAATAAAGCAGTTGTGTGTGTGTGTGTGTGTGTGTGTGTGTGTGTGTGTGTGTGTCCGGCTTATCTCGAAAACGGTTACTTATAACTGCGCCCAAACTATACTTTAAAATATATAATGTATATATATAATGTTTAAACCAAATGTATATTTTATTTAACTGATGTGAACGAGCGCAGCGATTCGCTCGCCTGTAACATCAAGGCTCGCCCCACTGACCTTTAAAGTTAACATGTTTTCTTTTGGAGTGAAGAAAGGCGCTCGGTCTAGGTACTTCATTACTAATACGGTCTCGAAAATATCATTGATGTAGTGTAATTTCCATCAAAATAAAATAAATGCAAAGAGTCTGATTTCCATCACACTTTATCCAGGCTGTGGACTGGCAAAATAATAACAAAATTGATCATTTTGGTGTTGTTATCATTTTGGCGTGTTTAAAATCAGCTTTTTCGGCTTCGTCATTTTTTTTGTATTTTTGGTTTTGGTCCAATTTTCTCAACAATAATAATTATTAACCTACTCCATTTTCTGTGAATAGGCAACTGCCTTCAGAAAACTTTTCATTTTTTTGTCATTTTTGAATTTTTTCTGGATTTTCTCAATCCGTCCGTCTAGTTTGACATATTTTCGTCTTCTTTTTTTCCCTTCCATGTTGAGCTCGGCCTTCAGAAATGCGCAGTTTGTCTTCTCAGCTTCCGTCTTCAACACTTTGACAACCTCTTTTAATTTGGGGTGAGGTCTCCCGACAAGATTGTTGAGTCGGTTGTTCCAGCCCTCAACAGCGTTCGTTGTCCTGTGCCGTGCTTGGTGGCAATTCCACATCTCGATTGGAATGTCTTGGTTGTCTAGCCAGTTTTCAACAAAGTAGTCAAAAAACTGGCTAAGTTTGGAACTTTCTGGAGCTTGAGAGTGTATTTCCACCCACCCATCGAGCACATCTTCAGGCTTTAAAAACGCAAGTGCTGCGCACATACGGACATGAAGGCTGATTTCGCTATTCTCTCGGTACTCCACCGACAATCCGAGATCCTGTACTTTTCTCCATAAGCATTTTGTCATGTGAAAATGACAGCCATGTATTTTTGTTGTTGGAAATACTTCTTGCAGAGAAGAAATGACAGCAGTTTCAAAATCCACGTTTATATTTTCTGGTCTCCACTCCGGAACAGCCTGGAGGAGGAGTCTGAACAGTCTCGTATACGTTTGCTTCTTCTTGTTTGGTAGAAGGGCGAATACGATGGGAGATATTTTTGTCTCATCATTGCTACTCCTAAAATCGGCATGAATGGTATATATTTGACTAAACTGCTTGCTAGTACTCTTGAAAGTACCATCCATAAAAACATGGCTAAAACACTTCAAGCTCTCTTTTCCTTTGCTGCCGCAAAAAACAATTATTCTATCTTCATTTCCGTCATCAACCAAAAGGAAAGACGAACCGTCAATCATAGCCAACGTATCGTTATCAAAAACTATATTTCTCTGTGTTCCGGCTCTTTTGCGTTTCCCTGGGCATTGCTTCGGTGTCGATACAGTGACCTCATCATAGACTCTGTCTGAGGCATTTCGGTAACGAAGTCATAACCTGAAATCAAGCCATATTTAATAAAATTCTCTCTCGGTAGAACTTCCAAAAAACTATTTTTTTATTTTTTGCTGAAACATTCTAAAAAACCCCCAGATTTTAAAAATTATATTTTTTCACGAACACGTCAGGAAATCAGGGATAAATTGACTTTTTAAAACATTATTACAGGGGTACTCAAATTGTGCGGAGTTGTATTCTGAACAAGAATATAGAAAAACATCGGAGACAATCTGGGAAAAAAGTCAACTTTTTAGAAGTATTACATTGGGTAGGCCTACTAAAATCTTGAAATTGAATACCAACATACTATTTAAGAGTCTGCAGAGGCTGCCGGCCATGTTGGATTTACTACCATAAGAACAATGCTATATAGTGATCCAAATGACACCGTTATTAATGGTCCAAAATTTGTGATTGAGGCGATTTAACTCAAAAACCCCTGAACCGATTGAGCTGAAACTTTGTATGAAGGTAGATACTAAATATACCAGATGACTAATTTCAAATTAACAGTTTTTTATTTACATATGTGTTGTTTGAATGAGTGTACTAAATTCACTCAGTGGTACTACTAAAACTAATGCTAAGAACACATACCTTTATCATGAAGGTCACCCATGGCATCGTCGTAAATTTGACTAACGCTGGCATCTTCTTCACGCGCTCTCTTCACTGCCTTTTGGACGCGCTTCGAAACCTCTAAACGGGGGCAACATCAGGAACACCACACTGATGCTCACTGTTTGGTCCACGTGTTAAAATGTTATCTTTGGACTGAATTGATGAATAACACTTTTTCGAATACTTGAAAACACACACCCACGTCACAACACCACTTTTCGCCATTCTTAACTTTTGGTATTCGTAACCTTCATGGTAAACGCACTCCCTTCCCTTAGATGTCCGACCTAATTCTAACTCCATAGTAGTCACGATGCTAACACGGCAAGAATCAAAACGGCAATGCCAGTAGACTGCGTAGGTACTTGCTTCCCAAAGAATTTATACCTGCTACCCCACGGAATGTGACCGCATAATCCAGGAATCCAACAACAACAGGTCACTGCCCCAAGGGGGTAATCCCACAGAGCGTAGAATAACCAGAGCGGCATACAGTGGTGGCGTGCAAAATGCGCTATTTCTCATTAAAAATTTTCAATTTTTCATTTGTAATGTACTACTACACATAATAATATATAGCTGAAGAGTATTAAATAGACGCATCAAATAATGTATAATAAATGTACGGGAAGTGGATGGTAGCATTTTTATTTTTTTGGTAGCCTTGGGGGGGGGGGAAGATGTGTGTGGAATTGTCAGTCGAGATTATTTCTGAGTCATTAATCAGGTAGCCGCGTCCAAGGGCTGTGGGGAAGTGTCAGTATTTTTTGCAGTGTGTGGAAGTGTCAGTGTGGGGAACTGTCCAGACAGCATTTCAATGAGGGAGTACCGCAGAAATAATAATTGGCGAGGCCATTTGTACAAAATGGCCAGCTATTGACTACCAAAGAATGCGTATGATTGTTTGACGAATGGTAAAGGGATTTTGAGACGAACAAGGAAAGCTGTACTGGAACAGTTTTTAGCCCCCCCCCCCTAGAGAAAAGAAGACTGTTGTTAAACATAAAAAGGTGGTGATTTCCGGAAAACCGTTCCATTAATTATTGCAAACAGAATTATCACTGTTGCACACCACTATAGAAAAATTATTCCGATTAGCGCTTTCAAGCTTCACAGCTCATCGTCAGATCGGAAATAATCTGTTTGTGATTATAACCACTAACACAACTTTCTTAATTACATTATTATTGTAACCGAGTACGGCACGTTCCAGTGTGTCTTGGTGCGTGTACCTCGTGCCCAGCAAAATCCGATACTGTAAATTCGTTGCTTCAGATTGTTTATGACACAATAATAAGGCGTTGACAGTAGCGACCACCGATCCGTGTTATTAGTATTTTTATTGTTACATCTATTGTTTGCATTATTCATAAGCATACTTATTATTAAGTATAACAATAACAGCTTGTGGCACTATTGTGTAATTATCGAATGCGTAACTTTTTACAATTAAATATGAAGCGTTATTGTTGGTGTTAATGGATTTGTGTAAAGGCATTAAACAAAACCCGGTACGCGTGCTGATTGCGCTGTTGTCGAGTTATGAGAGTGTTTGTCTTGTGACGTACGTGGTCGACGTTTCAAGGAAACCGTCACTTTTTGCTTCGTACAAAACTGTTCTCTTATTACGTTAAAAGTTGCTCGATACTAGACTCGAGGTGTTGAGTAAGCGACTCGTTTATGTGGTTAGAGTAAAAGTGTCAGTAAGAACCTCCGCCAATCGCGTTACAGGAATTCGTTCACGTCACTATGGCAACGGTCTGTAACGGTATACTTGTTGCCACGTTCTTACCCGGATAAACACGTGGTCATTGTTGCACCGTGAAGCTCTCGGTAACTGTAAAGCTTCCCGTGTACAGTTGGCAACGTGGCTGCGGAATGTCAAGAGTCGCTTACTCAACGGCTCGAATATAACCACAATGTGCGTCACCATATTGACTAGCGCTTTCGGTTGTTACGGCATCTTCTCGTTAGAGTCCGTAGAGGAACAGGTGAGGCTGTGACACTGGGCGTCTTGGCACTCGAATTCTGCGCTTTGTCCGGGTCGCAGGCCGATGATCTCCAGGACAAGCAGTCGCCCGCTGTGATGCGGAGTCCGAGCTCTCGGCACTGGTATGTGTAATGTTGATCTAAGACTTAACGCGGCGGACGTCAACATTACCAAAACGGGAGTGTTAGCCAGGCTGTTAGTGTGTGGTCTCGTGGTAATTGTATCAGTCGTTTCGGCTTCACCATCGTCAATTGAAAATTAGCGTCGCTGGTGTTCACCAAATAATCCCAGTATTGAGGCAAAACCATGGTACAGTATTTGGTCTAATTTTCCGTTGAAGAAGGTCTCTGGTGGTGAGAGCGAAACGTCTGATACAATTACGGCCTAACACACCGGCTGGGGGGCGGTCCGTGATAAACCTGTGTAGTGTGCTACAGTAGAAAATAATAAATGGTACTGAAAGAGTAGATTCTGTTCCAAGAGTACAGGAGACACCATGCTTTTCGGTCATCAGTGTGCGAAGTTTTCAATTTTCTTCTTTCCGATGGAGAACCTCTCTTTATATGCTGAAGCAAGGCATTTTTCTTACCCTGATAAACAGCACAGAGTTTTGTGAGACGCTCAGATTCAAGCCATTATCTTCATCTCAGTTGGGTGTCTTCCTTGTTCCAGTACCATATTCCTATTAAAGGTTGTTTTGTTCAGGACGCCACGAACAATGTCTCGCCAAGCTCTTTCTAACTTGCACTATTTCCCGAAGATCGTGTATGTTCTTATTTGTTGCTCAATTACGCCGTCGATCCACCCAGTCTTCGGCTGTCCTCTTCTTCCTTTGCCTTCCGCTTTTCCCAGCGTCAGAGTCTTTTCGAGCTAGACCTTGTCTCCTTATTACATGACCAAAGTGTTCGAGTTCCAACTGTAATATTTGAGTCAGGAACATTTCGAGATGAGCGAAGCAATGGTGTTATCGAGGAAAAACTTTCAGTGGTGGTTTCCTGTTGCCTTCTACTGACCTCCAATCCTGTTTGGTTCCCGACCCAATTTACTGAGGTTGGGGTTGTAAACATTCCTACTGAAGGTTGCCAGTCACTAATAAATACGTTCCGATCTTCAACTGTTGTAGATGAAATGATTGAAAACATGTTCTTCCACTTTCGAATATTTTTATCGGATCTTCTCCAACCCTTACCTCGCTAACAGCGATCAATAATTTAACTTTTTATTCTTGTCATGCGGTGGCGTCTCTTAACTTACCTGCGGCCGTGGGTGCACAGTCAGTCCTGTGTGTCGCCCCTTATGATTGTGGGTTAAGTGGGAAAGGGAGGTGAGTGATTTGAGCTAGTAAAAATAAACCAAACATATTTGTTTCATCAGTCTCACAATCTGATATATAAATATCGTTTACAGTAATGGTAGAAGTATTTATTAATTTTCAACTATCAACTACTCATCATTTCGTTGGCGCAGTGTTTTGTAGTATCATTTTTATCTAGCATTGTTTTTCTCACTGATTATGCCTAGGATTCGTAGTCTTTCTCGTGTGATACTTCTCGTAAATCATTTTTCAATTCGTAAAGTAAGCTTGTATTCTCAACATGGCGGGTAATGTTAAGTATATGCGTAAAGGAATCTGTGAATTTGGGAAAGTGGTAATTATGTGGTAATTTGGAAAAGGCAGGAGAATTCCCCGTCCTGCAGCCACTGGATACGTCAACGAGGGGGTCTGGAACCCTCTATTCTCAAGGAGACTAACGCACTTCGGCGGAATGACATGTAAAAACATAAAGTCTTGATACAAGAAGTAACGTTGCCCAGCGGGGGCCTCCTCGTGGAGGTGGCGTTACGGTACCCAGACAAGCGGACGAGAGGGGGCTAGACCCCGAACTCGAATCAGGCTCTTGCAGCGATGGACGCACGCTTTGTTCCGATTATCAGTTCTGATGCTGACGAAAATCGAGTAACCACGAACCCCCAGAAGGCAGTGTGCGCCGCAAGGTGTGTTTCGGAAGGAGACGGAACCACCGGTAATCAGCGATATAACTCTAACCCGCGGCTACTCTGCTATTTTTTAAATCCACAATTTGTTATAGTATCCGATTTTGAAAATTTTTCTCATTTTAAGCGTTTACTGTTCTTTCTAATATCTTCAGTAATGACAGTCTGAAATATTCATATTTGAATATTCATGGTTGATGAATTGCAGTTATGGGACTATTGAATTGCTGTTATAAAAAGATACTGATATTCTTTAGTAACAGAATTACACAGGTTTTTTTTATGTAACAGTTAAATAATGAAATTATTAATAATGAAAATATTTTCACAGACTATGTGTGAGACTGTGGACGTCGCGTGGAGGCTTCGCTGGCTACTAGGGTTTACTGCACATGATATTGGTATGACCACTGGGACGGGGTGGTTTCCTAGTGAAGCTACTTTACCAGGGACGACGGAACCCTGGCTCCGGTGTCAATCGGCTCCAATCCAGCCGAAATACCAGTTCACCCCCGGTCCGTGGCATCGAGACGGTTTGTGTCAGGCGGAGATGGCAGAAGTCGGAACCAACGGGGTTGGCGGCGGTCAACCCCAAGCCCCAACTTCGGTGCCGCAGAATACAACAGGAAGAACAGTAATATAGTCCAAGAATTCGGACACGACATCAACATTTATTTAGGTTAGATTGCGGAAAAGTCAACACGGCACGACCGTACATCACTGTTCCTCGTACAAAAAGTAGGAAAAATTCTTTCCGTTTGTGCTAACAGCGACGCCTTGAAGAAAAAAAAAGAATGTTTTTATTATCAGAATGTGTGACAAGACGCATATATTACGAACGTGGCCGGAAGAAGCCTTAGCAATACAGGCTGCGTGTTTTCACCTCAGAAATACCACAGTAATGAGTTATACAATAGCCGGCACCCCACGCGTCTCGCCACGGGTTAGCTAATAATAATCATACACTACACGCTTTTTTTTCATATGGTAAACTAATTTGTTGCCGATACGGTACGGGTGCCGTTTGGTTTTGGGCGGTACAGTAAAATTGCTCGCACGCACACGTGTGAGTACGCGTGCCAAGGCGAATGATTAACTTGCGTGCAGAAACAAACGTTTATCGTTTGGAAATCGCAAAAAATCTGGGTAACTGTGATTATTGTTGTCGTTATTTGCCCCGATTTCAGTGGTAACGGACGTCAAAGTTTTTGTTTCAGAAGTAATTATTGTTAATGGCACACAAATTCGGTCGTTTGTCTTTGAACTCAAACGAACAAGCGAGACTTACTCGAAGCACGTACGTACTTGTTCGTTTATCTTAAGTTGGTCCCAAAAGAAGCCTACAGGGGTGTAATATGACAAACGGACCAAATAATGAGCATTTATTCAAAAAGGGGAAAAAATTTATGTTCATTTGCACTCAGAATTTTAATCTTCAGTACACATATTTGTTCCAGAACCTTTATAATAACTTAGCAAAAGTGGCATTTTTCAGATTGTCTCAATTGAAAATGTTATTGTCTACAAATTTTATGTAATAACTGTTCCTGTGCAAGATATTAGTATTTTACATCTGTCATGGCAGTGTGTGAGAGTGGTTCGTAAATATTTTGGGTTGCGGAGCCCATTCAGGAGAGAAATTAGTCACTTGTATAATAATTTTTACCTTTCATTTAGTATAGGTCCTCAACTGAATGACATTTTTCAGGATGGAACGTGTCTGTAAACATTTAGACATGTTAAACATAAAGTTTTATCTTATTCGAAATTTTTTCCCACCAGTTACACAGAAATAAGAAAGTTACTTAACTTCATAAGCCAGAAATAACAAGAACATAATAAGGCAATTCAAACCAGGTATATATTTTAAATCCACAATTTGTTACTGTACGAGGGCTACCTTTTAAGTTTTTACAAAGACAATGAAAGAAAAAACATTTTTTGATACAAATCGTTTTGTTTCTGAAAATATTCGCCTTTGAGATTTACACACTTTTGCATGCATTCGAACCAAGTCTCGAAACATTTTTTCCACTCTGATGTTGGTACCTCAGAAATATGGTTTTGGAAGGATTCAACAGCTTCTTGAGGTGATGAAAATCGCTGTCCACGCATTTTTTGTTTGACATTCGGGAACAAAAAGAAGTCGTTTGGCGATAAATCAGGTGAATACGGGCAATGAGACATTAATTCGATGTTTTCCTCCTTCAAATAATCAATTGTTTGACGTGATGTGTGAGAGCTGTCATTGTCGTGATGAAGAATGATGCGACGTTTTCGGTTGTTTCCTGATTTCATCGACGACTTGTGGCAAACAATTTGTTGTATACCATTCAGCATTAACTGTTCTTCGATCCTCTAAAGCAATGGTCGCGACATGTCCAGTGTAAGCAAAGAAACACGCGATCATTTTCTTGGAAGTGCTTCGTGAACGAACCACTTTTGTTGGCTTCGGTTCATCTTGGAACACCCAAACAGTTGTTTGTTGCTTAGTTTCCGGCTAGTACGAATATATCCAAGTTTCATATCCTGTTACGATGTTGTATACGGATTTTGCATTTCCTCGGTCGAATTTTTGGATCATTTCCTTACACCAATTGACACGAGCCTGTTTTTGAGTTTCGGTCAAATTACGCGGAATCCATCGGGAACAGATCTTTTTAACAGCTAAATGTTCATGTGAAATCGAATGTACTGCAGTCTTCGATATGCCTAAGGATGCCTCTATCTCACGGTAAGTCACATGCCGATCTTCTTTAATCATGTTGTGCACAGCATCGATGTTTTTGGGAACAACAACCGATTTAGGTCGACCTTCACGAAATTCATCTCTGACTGAAGCACGAACACGGCGAAATTCCGCAAACCAATTGTAAACAGTCTTTTCTGATGGTGATTGATTACCAAAAGTTGTACGAAGCGATTCGAGGCATTGTTGTTGAGTTAGGCCTTTATTAAAATCGTAAAAAATCATGCAACGAAAACCTTCACATGAAATTTCCATTTTTTCACAAACACTTTTGTTTTAAACGCTCACTGTAAACAAACTACTCGGCCAATATCTGAGCTGCAATTGTTTTACAAATAACATATGACAAATTTTTCAACAGTGATAATGTCACATCTCACTAGCGCCATCTAGTGGTCGTTTGTAAAGACTTAAAAGGCAGCCTATGTATTCAAATTTGAGAATTTTTTTCGTTTAATGGATTTCTTATTCTTTCTAATATCTTTAGGAATGACATAATATTTGAATACTCATCCTCCGCTCAACAGTCCGTTAAGGACCAAGGCGTACCGCGCGGCTTTTTGTGTTAGTGTGACGGTGCATGGCTAGTACTACGCGCCACCAGCCGCTAGTTGCGGTATTCACAGCCAGGAGGCGGCTATTTGAATACTCATGGGTGATGAAATTGCAGTTATGGGACTATTAAATTGCTGTTATAAAAATATACTGATATTCTTTAGTACGTACCAGAATTACACAGTTTTTTTTATGTAACAATTAAATAATGACATTATTAATAATGAAAATGTTTTTACAGACTGTGTGAACATCAGCTGTGGATGATATCTTAAAGAAATTTTCCGTAAATGTGAATGTCAGTGTTTGTGATGATTGTCAGTCAGATTTGTGTATGAATAGTACCAGTGAATCTGATAATTAAAATCCCAAATTGTATTAGATGTATGTACCGGGCTGTTTGTACATGGTCGAGGGTTTACAAACAAACCAAACGTTTCAGCAGCACCACTGGCTGCCATCATCAGTGGAATTCGAGTCTACGTGAACGCGGGTTGTTAAACGTCAGGCCCACAGTACTGTGGTGAAGGCTGACATTTAACAACCCACGTTCAGGTAGACTCGAATTCCACTGATGATGGCAGCCAGTGGTGCTGCTGAAACGTTTGGTTTGTTTGTAAACCCTGACCCACGGCCAAACAGCCCAGTACATACATATAATACAACTGACACTGGCCGTGAAAGCCTTAGAACAATATTAAAATCCCATATGTTTCCCATTGCTGACTGAAGAACTGCTGACTAACTTGTCTTAAATTGCGAGATGAAAATAGGATGGGGCAGGCATGTTTTCTCATTGAAACAAATTGCAGAAGAGATTTGTTGGGATGCCAAGCCATTAAAATGTAGTTGATAAAAATGTTTTCATTTTTTGCACATATGTCTATACTATGTCCAGTCGTGGAAGGCGGCTAGAGGATTAGGAGACCCTTGGCTCACGCACGCACACTGGCAGGCCGCCTAACAATAGACAGCCGCCGGCACTTGACCTGCGCTGCTGTTTTTTTAAATACAGTTTACTATAATAAATTAAATTTTGTTATTCTGCTTAATCTTATAGTTTTGGTCGTTCCATTTAATTCAGACTGTGATTTCATTTAAAATAAGTCCAAACACGAAGTTTATACGACGACAGGGCCCGCTCTAGCGGTTACGTCGCCCCGGACAAAAAGACAAATTGCCGCCCCTTAAGAATATATATATGTTTTTTAAATAAAGGTACATATTTTTTATTTTCAATAAAAATCAAATCATTTTATTTAAATTTTAATAAAAGCATATATTTAGAAAGAAACATGTAACATAACATAATATTGACAATCAAGTAGTACAAAACAGTAGATTCTACTTTTTATGTTAAATAAAAGTCAAATCGTTTTAAATTATAATCAACACATACACATATACATATTTAGAAAGAAACATGTAACATAACATAAAATTGATAATCAAGCAGTACAAAACAGTGAAAATAAAACAAGGTAACATCAACTACACTAAAATCACAAAAAACTTTTTTTTCTCATTTTCAGTTCTGCAAACTTTTTTATTACATCTTTTAAATTTACTTGATCAGCAATTCCATGCTCAATTGCCAAAATGGCCAAACCATTAAGACGATTTTGTGTAGTAGTCGAACGTAAAAAGTTCTTAATTAATTTTAACTTAGAGAAACTCCTTTCACCACTTGCTACATTTATTGGTATCGTTAGCAATATTCTTAAAGCAATAGTAAGGTTTGGGGCAAAATTTAACTTTGTAATTAAGCTCAGTACATTGCTTAGGCTTTGTTTTTTGCCCAAAAGCGCAGATACTGCTGAAATTTCCTCTGCTAATTCTACCCCATTTATGTCAACAGAATCACCACCAGTTAAAATACATTCTAAATTCTTACAGTGTTTTAGTAGCATTTCTTTGGACATGGTATTTAAATCGTATATATTATATAAGAATTGAAAATAGTTACTATGATTACTAAGTTGTTCAAATCTAGCATCTAGTGCTTTTAGTGCTTGATCGATTGTAAAATAAAAAAAATCTATTTTATATTTTTCTTTTGGATCTTCGATCGGTTCATCTCGTGCTTCGTATGAGAAGTTCCTTTTTATTCTTCTTACGGGGTGTCGTGTTATTGTTAATCCAAAATTAGCCTCCACATCAATTTCGGTAGCAAGTTCTTTTCCATCAATAATAGTTTCATCGAAGGACGAATCCGATCGAAGATTCTTGAAAAATATTTTGCAGTTTTGTAAAAGATCAAGTGCAGAGGCTAGATCAAAATCTTTTGTTTGCATCAACTTGCTTATTGGATTAATGCAATTTAGTATTTTATGCCAAATAACTAATGAACACAAAAACTTAAATTGTTTAATACAATTTAATAAACCCGAGGCCTCGTCTCTTATTAAATTATCAATTTCTTGGTTTTCGTAAATGCTTAGCAAGGCGTCGTATACATCTCCCAAATGGAATGTCAAAGGCTTTAAGGCCTCTATCCTACTCTCCCATCTAGTGTCACTCAATGGTTTCAAAGTTAAACCTTGAACATGTTTTAAAAGTATTGCCCATCGAAAAGTAGATGCCGAAAAAAATAAATATATTTTTTGGACCATGTTGAAGAAATTAGCGGCTTCCAAGGATGCTTTTGCCATATCATTAACAACAAGATTGAGAGAGTGGCTACGCTACTACACGGAACATAGAATGCTCGCGAATTATATTGTTTAATTTTAGATTGCACTCCTGCTTTATCGCCCCTCATATTGGACCCGTTGTCGTATCCCTGCCCTCTGATATCCTGCAAATTTAAACCCAAGTCATTAAGTTCTCCAATTATAATATCAGTCATTTGTTTCCCTATGGATCTTTCGACTGGTAAGAAGCCTAAAAAGCTTTCATTAATTTTAATTTCAACATCAGCGTCAAATTTATTGATTGAAACATATCTGATTACAAGAGTCATTTGCTCTACCTTACTAATGTCAAGAGTACAGTCTAGAATTATGGAAAAATATTTGGATTTTTTTATTTCATCAATAATATGAGACTTTACACTTTGATGCAGCAGATCTATTATCTCGTTTTGTATATTTTTCCCGAGATAGTGAGCTTTAGTCTCTTCTTTTTTGAGCACTCTGCGGACGTGCTCTTCCATAATGGGATCAAATTCAGATAGCAACTCAACTATTTTTAAGAAATTACCGTTATTATACTCAAACAACTTGTCGCTTGTACCTTGAAAAGCTAGACAACTTTTACCAAGCAGTTTAGCAATTGCTACAATTCTTAGAAGCACCTCGTTCCAATGGTTTGTTTCAGCATTAATAATTCTTTGAGCAGCCGCATCTATAGTTTTACAACACTTTAACCTTTGGTTCATTTCTAGCCATGATTTTTGGGCCTGAATATGATTTTTGGAAATTTCATGCTCTTTTAAAGTTTCGCCGAGGTGCTTCCAACTTTTAAAACCCTCCTTTGAAAGAGAATTAACTATACAGCCGAAAATTTTGCAACAGAAGCAGTAAACGCAGTTTTGTGAAAGAGAGTACACTAGCCAGTCTCGTAAAACTTGCTCTCCATTGCTTAAAATTCGTGTATAATAATTTGCGCTAAAATGTCGACCAGTGTCATTGGAAGGAAATTTGTAATTATACAATGGTTTAGGTGGACCTTGTCTTACTAAAAAACTTCTTTCGGTGTCTCCTAAAATTCTTGGCCACAATGCTGGATCTGTACTCAAAGTTTGTAGAACGCTTTCTGTGGGTGTCACGTTGGTGTCAATTTTTTCAGTGCTTTCATCTGGTGATGGTAGAGTCAGAGTGTCGTCAGTTCCAATTGATTTAGAAACTTCGTCCATTTGTTTGTCATCATCATTCTCTGACGATTCCGTATTTTCTTTTATAACCGGACTTGATGTTGGATTCTCAGAGTCGTCATTTATTTTGGTACAACTCTTGATATAATTTTTTAACGCGCCAGCTTGTTTTTGCCTTTCGGCTTCCTTTTCCAGCCTTCTTTTTTTGTACTGGTAACCAGACAGTTTTCTTAGACCGTCAGACATTCTGGAAGAGGCACGCACATAACTCAAATTAAACAATGTAAACTATAAAATAATAATTAAAAATGAAGATTTATCCTTGTTCTAAATAAGCTAAAACCGTAATTAACATAACTTCAAAATTATATTCCGTCAACCGACATAAAAAATATTTATGCACAACACTACACAAAATATTTTTCATATCCTGTGAACGTAAAGAAAGTCTAGTGTAATTATGTATTTTATAATAACAAATATTTCAGCAAATCATAAATAGTCATTAAAAACAATTTTATAATTCTTGATTTTGAGATTTTATTCTGTTCAATTATTCAAATATATTATTATAAAACACGTTTTATCGAAGCAATGAACTTAATAAATGTCTTATATTATTGATTCAAATAATTATTTTCATAAAACAAAAATATAAATAATTATACCTATAGAATACATTCAAATTTGATACAATATTTTATTGATTCAATAAACAGCCTTTTTGGATAAATAAAATATTTATTTTATTTAAAAACGCTTTCATTGTTTCGATTCGATAATCGATTTACGATAATCTAGTATCTGTCAAACTAAACAACAGCTTAATTATAGATGTACTTACCTTTCAAAATTAAGAAATCGCACTGAAGTAAATTTTATGAACTTCCACTTGTTATCACTACCGACGTAATAGCAAGAATAATGATATTGTGTAATGAAACCGCTCGAGGTTAGAGGTAATAAGCAAGTCTATGCATGTTCAAACACAAGTTGAAGCAGCGCTCTGCTCGCGTGCTATTCTGTTCAGAGAAGTATATGCATTGCATATTCAAACAAGCGTTAATTTATTAATAAAATAAATTATTAGTTTATAAAATGTTTCCTTTTCGGAATTATAAAAATTTACTAGATTTTTGTAAGTTTAGAGTCAACTTTTATTGTTTAATGTGTTTAACATAGATTGCCGTAATAAATGTTTTAAAAAATGAATCACCGTCCAATCTTTCATATCTCTGAAATCTTTAAATATTGTGATATGTATCACAATCTCACGAAATTAAATTAATGCTGGGTTTCCGTTCTCCCCTGAAACGGAAAAACGGTTATTTAATTAAAAATACCGCTCTTCTATGATTGTTTTCTTTAGAATCAAGAATTGTAAATATGTTTAGCTTTTAGACATAAACAATATAAATACGCTACGCACTGTAAATTTTTAGCGAACGAAAAAATTGATATGTGAAATTTTCTATTAATTGGGTATTTAACACATCAATATTTTTCTCACACTTACAGCCAAAATGCCGCCCCCAAATTTTGGCGCCCCGGACAAATGTCCGGGTTGCCCGCCCCTAGAGCGGGCCCTGACGACGATTTTCAAATGTTTTACTCTTATTTGTTTATTTTGAAATATTGTGATTGCTAAACTTCTGAGAATTATTTACGCGACTGTTATTAAAAAAATGTTATTATTAAAAACGAAGATTCTGATCATTTAATTTACTTTTCAACTATTTTTCTGAGACACTCCCTTTGGATGCCAGAAGCCGGTTAAATATTTATTGGCCCGTCAAATGACACTCAGAACTGCCAGCGACCAAGTGTAAACGAAGTAATCTCTCTTGCATGTTACTGAAATCTGTAATACTGGTAATTATTTTCCAAATTATGTGATACAATAATACACATTTAATTCCTGACGCGCTACCTCGTCCTCTCAAGTTATAGTTAAAGTTTTTAAAGTTTAATAACATGGACAGTAAATTTTTAATATATTTACATAGATACATATCACATTTCATTTTGTGTGTCTGTAAAACAATAATATATAATATTTTTATAATAAATAACATTTTTAAAAGTTCGTGCTAGTAAAAAGACAAACAATTATTTCGATTACGTATAACAACTATTATTTCATATATTGTTTATTTGAAATAAAAATATGAGGTTTGAAAATAATCTCTATATCTATATATTAAAATCTGTGACATATGTTGATTCATTTTTTTCAGTATTATAACAATAAAGAGGTGGGTCGTCAATCTGCTCTTTATCGAGTATCACAATCGGTGAATCGGGGGAAAAAAAAACCAAGGACGACGCCAGGAATTTTAAGATTCTCGTAATTTCGAGGTCAAGTTGTAAAATCAAAAATCAGTTTGTAAAAATATTACATATTAAAGGGAGTGTCACAGAAAAATAGTTGAAAAATAAATAAGATGATCAGTAACTTAGTTTTTAATAATCATTTTTTATAATAGTCGCTTAGATGGTGTTCTAAAGTTTAACAATAACAATAGTTCAAAATAAATGTAAAACATTTGAATATCGCCATAAAAACTTCGTGTTTGGACTTATTTTAAATGAAATTACAGTCTGAATTCAATGGAACAATCAAAATTAAAAGTTTAAGCACGACAATAAAATTTAATTTATTGTAGTGGACTGTAACTAAAAAGACAGCAGCGCAGGTCAAAGGCCTGTCAGTGTGTGTGTGTGTGTGTGTGTGTGTGTGTGTGTGTGTGTGTGTCCTAATCCTCTAGCCGCCTTCCGTGACTGGACATAGTATAACTGTATGTGTGCATGTACAGACGTCATTGGAAACCGTTTTTTATTAGGGTATATAATAAATTTTCATATATTTTGTTCATATAATTTTCATTGCTGTTTAAGTTTTCTTTTATTTAGGAAAATGTAGGAGAGATTTTAGTTCTATCAGTTGTTGTTTGAGATATAAGAACCATAACATTATAGGTTTCCATCAGTGAAATAGAATTGGAACAGAATGTCCAAGTAAGCATTTTAAAATAAGTTAAAACATTTTATCTATAAAATATTTAATTTTAGGAAACAACATTAAATTTGTAGTTTCATTTAAATACTTTTTCTTCCTCACAGAATATTCACTGTTTTAACCTTTCCAATCGCAATATATACTAGAATTGTTTGACAAGAAATGACCCACATACTACTAGTGTATTGCTTTTATGTGTTTAAAAGGTTGAGAATTGTCTCAGGGCATCAAATATCTTACCACAATTATGACGAGTTCTGTGTACTGGGAATTCTGTCCCTGTTACGAACTGATCAATATAAGAAATGCATTTTTGTATTTATTATTTATTGTCGATCGTATCGTTCTTTGAGTTTCTGTGGAAATGATACATTGCTTTTATTCAGCCGCAACAATGCTGTTTCTGCTGTGTATGCTTTTTCGAACACCCCAGAGTTGAGTGAATCTAAAATGTAGTTGTAATTGAAATTGAAAAAGTATCAGAAGACACCTGTTAAAACACAACCTTTTGTATCAAATATTTGTAAAACAAGATCACTCTCGTACTGTGACAAAGTAATTATGTGTAATAAGACGCTGTCGAAAAACGCTTTTACATGCCTTTTCATGGTTTCAAATTAGTAGTGAAATTAAAAACTATTTTAATGAATTAAGAATATATTCTTGGATTTCGTTGTCCATGACGTGTCCGTTACTTAACTAAATATCACTATTACTTTAACGACTCGGAACACTAGGTTTTTTATAAGTAAAAGCAAAAAGTTTTACCTTACAGCCTTAACCGGTTTTCTCCTTTAAAAGACTTCTTCAGAGGCTGCCGCAGGTAGCGCTATCCGTCTTGTTGTGGGTGACGAAATCGAATTTCGAAAGATCGATGCTGTGTGTGTGGGTGAGATATGTTCGAATAATGCGTGCGATTTGAATTGTGTCTGTTCGTTTAGGATGTCGTTTTTATTTGTTTTTGTGTGTTTGTATATTTCCAATTGTTCTAGAGTGTCTAGTTTTCGGCCTTTTGTGTGTACGTGTAGAATGTTCATGTTATTGTCGATGTTTTTATATGTGTGGTTTGCTTCAATGAGGTGGTTTGCAAAGGTGGATTCTGTAGTGGAGTGGAGTGCCTTTGTGTGTTCAATATCTCTGTTTGAAGCTACGTCCTGTCTGGCCTATGTAGAATTTACTGCAATTTGAGCAATTTAGCTTGTAAACACCGGGTAGATCGAATTTGTTTTGTGCTTTGTGTGTGTTCTGTTTTGTTAGTAGTTTTGTAAGCGATTCTGTATCCTGCTTTTTTGAATTTGTGGGCTGTTTTCAGTTTGTTTGTTGATGTACGTTAGTGTTATGAATTTGTTGTTTTCTGTCTTTGTCTGTTGTTTGTTTTGTGTAGGAGTTTAGTGACTATTGTTCTGTCATATCCGTTAGATTCTGCTAGATATTTTATCGTGTTTAGTTCGTCTTTGTAGTCTTTTTCATCTAAGGGAATGTTGTTAAGTCTATAACTAAACTAGAAGACGGGCACAAATTCAGTATATACAGAAAACCAACTACAACTGACACACTAATACACAACACCTCCAATCACCCAATACAACACAAACTAGCTGCCTTCAGAACCATGATACATAGACTTAACAACATTCCCTTAGATGAAAAAGACTACAAAGACGAACTAAACACGATAAAATATCTAGCAGAATCTAACAGATATGACAGAACAATAGTCAGTAAACTCCTACACAAAACACAAAACAAACAACAGACAAAGACAGAAAACAACAAATTCATAACACTAACATACACCAACAAACAAACTGAAAAAATACCCCACAAATTCAAAAAAGCAGGATACAGAATCGCTTACAAAACTACTAACAAAACAGAACACACACAAAGCACAAAACAAATTCGATCTACCCGGTGTTTACAAGCTAAATTGCTCAAATTGCAGTAAATTTTACATAGGCCAGACAGGACGTAGCTCCAAACAGAGATACGTTGAACACACAAAGGCACTCCACTCCACTACAGAATCCACTTTTGCAAACCACCTCATTGAAGCAAACCACACATATAAAAACATCGACAATAACATGAACTTTCTACACGTACACACAAAAGGCCGAAAACTAGACACTCTAGAACAACTGGAAATATACAAACACACAATTCAAATCGCACGCATTATTCGAACATATCTCACCCACACATACAGCATCGATCTTTCGAAATTCGATTTCGTCACCCACAACAAGACGGATAGCGCTACCTGCGGCAGCCTCTGAAGAAGCCTTTTAAAGGAGAAAACCGGTTAAGGCTGTAAGGTAAAACTTTTTGCTTTTACTTATAAAAAACCTAGTGTTCCGAGTCGTTAAAGTAATAGTGATATTTAGTTAAGAATATATTTTAACTGTGATCAAGAATACAACTTCTTGATTATTTAAGAATACAAATAGCGTCATCATCTATTGCATTTCAGACAGGATTATGTAACTCGTTCCAACGGAGCAGTCAACTTGCTCCAGGTTAGATTGTGTTGACTGCATTGATTCATTTTGTATTTGACATTTTGTAAGCCAACTTATGATTTAGTTAATGGGTAGAAGAGTCATACATGTGTGGGTGCATGCATGCATTTGTGTTCCCCGAGATATATATTAGCATTGAGCATATGTAATGAAAATAATTTTGGAAGTGATATTGTGGAAGATTTGTGATACTTGTCCAACTTCTATTATGAAGTTGTTTAACTAGAACAGGTGTTGCCAACTAATCCTTGGATACTAAAAGAAAAAAAGAGGAAAGGGGGGGGAGAGAGAGAGAGAGAGAGAGAGAGAGAGAGAGAGAGAGAGAGAGAGAGAGAGAGCGCGCAAATGACAGGTACTCGGGCTTACTTTCTCTTTTCCAGATAACATTGTTGAGGTTGCAGGTTAAATTTCAATGCTGTTAACCTTTCTGACACACCTCACTGGGTTTTGATGAAGTCATCGTTTCAGTGGTGAACTATACTGTGCTGCCAGTGTACTGTTAAGATTAATTTCATTATTTTCTTGTTTTTTTATACTCTTTTTGATTTCTCATTATTCAAAGGTTGAAACTAATAAAATAATTCCTCCCCCTACAAAAGAAAATTGAATACAACCAAATAATTTTGTAGTCTCTATTTGATGTAATATTGGTTGGCACAATATTACGTTATAACTTGGAAAGCAGGCTTACTTCCTCAACAGCATAGTTTAATTGCGACTTACAGTATGTTTTTATGTTAAGCAAGACTTGATGAAATGGATACTCATGTGGAGAAATTTAAGGCAACTTATTGCATCATCATCATCATCGCCACCAAATTTCAGTGGTGTAACTATGGGAGGGGATCAATCCCCCCGCCCCCAGGGCTATTAGAAATTTCAGCATAATTCCATAAACACTTAACGTAGGCCTATTTTACTCCCATGTTCCAAAAAGGAAATGGAAGTATGGTGATGACAAAAAAAAATCGTGTTCAAGATAAAGACTGATTCTGATTGTACTACCCTTAAAACATGAAGAAAAGTCATTTTCCGAAAAGTGTGTGTGTGTGTGTGTGTGTGTGTGTGTGTGTGTAGAATTTTTTCTATGGCGAACGATAACTACCACAAATTCAAACAGAATCAAATAAGTTTTTGCATATGTGCCTGAGATGTAGAGGACTCAAGGCCTGTAGACTTAGATGAAGATCGGTTAAGGGGAAGGGGTAGTTTACCTGGACCATTTTATGTTTTAACAAGAGTAATTTTTTCTATGGTGAATGATAACTACCCCAAATTCAAACAGAATCAAATAATTTTTTACATATGTGCCTGACTTGTAGAGGACTCAAGGCCTGTTGATTTTGGTGAAGATCGGTTAAGAGGAAGGGGTAGTTTACCAGCAACGTTTTATATTTTAACAAGAGTAAAGTACTTAATTTTGATAAATAAAGTATCCTGAAAAGAAGGTCATAATAAGCCACTGTAGAAAGATAGATGAAATATCTATAAATAAAAAGGGTAGTTGAAAGGGGAGGGGTAATTTTCTATAAATGAAAATGATAGTTGAAGGGGGAGGGGATCATTATTTATGTGTACTACATTATTGGCAACAAAGATTTAGTTTGTTGTTAAAATTACTTCCCGGGCTGTTTGGCCATGGTTTAATGTTTACTGCAAAACCAGACATTTTGGCAGTGCCATCGACTCCCATCATCAGTGAAAATCGAGTGCGCTAACGTGAGGTGGTATACGTTAGTGACCACACCAGTACTGTGGTTAAGGGTGAAGAACTAAGTAGTTTCTATGGAAATAATTGATTTCAAAAATTATTTTAAATATAAATCTTAGAACATGGAAGTCATGTATGGTTTTCCATACCGATATTTTAAGCCAGCCATGTGTGTTAAAGTAAGGCGTATAAATAATTGTTGAAATAAAAGGGAATTACAATATTTGTAAATTAATCAAATAGAGGGTAGTCCAACCTACAAACTAGTTAACCCCCTCACCACCCAGGAGCAGCTTCTAGTTATGGCACTGGTCACAATTACCTTCGCTGCTAGGGTGCAGATGAAATTGTTAAAAATAATACCTCATTCCCTCGATGCATGTAATAAATTCTGAATAATTGACAGGTTTTGCCACACTTATTATTTAAACAGTAGGCCTACTTCTTTGTTTGTTGTTAATCAAATGGCAAGTGTGCACATATTAAACTATATTTTATTTACTTTCAATTGTTTTATTCGTTGGTAAAATTGTAATAATATGCGTGTAAACGAGAGGTGACAGGTTGTACTCCATTTGCTCTGACAATAACCTGACAATGAGTAATGCGCTTCATTGGAAATAACATTCCATTTATCAAATTGTATACTGTATAAGTTATTTTACTTTGTGGTATGTGGGCCATCTAGTTACCTTCCGGAAACTGGTAGGAACTTATTGCTTTTTGTACAGACTTATTGTGAGTTTACGGAGACTTATTGTAAATCTGTATATGGCGTGTGTGTGCATTTGACATATAAGCTCTCTCATAGAAACACACAAAGGAACAGCTATTAAAAATCATCAATGGTGCTTTAATAGAGACAATTGTGTTTGCAAAGAGTATTTCTATTGACAAAATATATATATTAATCACAGGTTCAGAAAAGGTTTGCCACTAGCATATGTTAATATGTTATGTTTAGTTGTCTTGATTGTTCATCTCTTCTTTCACAGCACTATCACTTTACTAAAAATGAACTTTATCTTGTGAAAAACTTACTTTTTTCGTCGGACGCGTTTCGGCGGATACTTAAGCCGAAACGCGTCCGACGAAAAAAGTAAGTTTTTCACAAGATAAAGTTCATTTTTAGTAAAGTGTTATGTTTAGTTTAGATTTGTGTAACATTTGCAATTAATTATTATAAATTTTCTGTAAAAATTTGTTCAACTTATAACTTATTTTACTATAAACTTTAAAATATACTTCAAAACACACTTCAGATACACTTATTTGAAGTGTGTACACACACATATACAATAATTGTCTGTAGATGTATATTAATATTTATTTTCCATTAGTACATGAAACCAGAGAATTTCTTACTATAAATACTTATAAAACTTAATTTTGTATAAAATTGTGACCTCGGTTAGTTAAATTCTCATGTTAAAATTTAGCTGGTATGACAATAGACTGGAATTACTCAGTGCTACAACAACAAAAATTGAAGTTTTACTAGGTGTCACAATTTATTGATTCATTGCTTAAAGCAGTGAATAATTTATGTTGTACAACTTGATCTTTATGCAAATTTTTTTATTTGCATAAAGTATTTACTTCTGATTATAATTTTATTTAATGTTTATGAAAGTGATGTCTGTACGAACTTTATCGTATCTCTGTGTTTTATTTAGCCGCGCAGTTGGACGCCATATACAATGTGATATTTTTAATCAAATAAATTTTTATACCGTCTTTCGTCTCTATTTAATTTGCCTCACGATGGAAGCGTCAATTTATACTATACCGTGTGTATTACTGTTGCGGGTTTATCGTTATTTCAGCCCCAACGTTGTTTGCGTCAATTTATAATAACCTCCCGTTCCTCTCTAATTAATATATTATCTTATCTCATATGTGAAGGTATAATAATGTTTAAATATACCCCAGGTTCTCCCTATTTAATATATTTGTTTTGTTGTGGTTAAATTTATGTATTGAGTGTGTAATTCTAATTTTTCGTTCAAGCCTATCCCGCGTTGAAGAGAAGAGAAGGAATTTTTATTGGTTTCTCGTTCTCTTTAATACCAAAGCAGTCCGCCCGCGAATAGTGCTGTGGTTCCCAGACAGCTGAAAATTGTAGGTTAGTCCACCGCGTACAATAATTCTCAGTTACACTCTCTACTTATATTATATCTTGTTCACACTACACTAAATATTATATAAATGAGGAGATATCGTTAAATTCTGAAAGGATTCTTTATTAATATTTTAATATTTCTTGCCAACAAGGTTATTTCTTTACGGAGATACAAAAGTCTATATGTTAGAAGTAATCGATTATCGATCGGATTCAGGGTTTTATATTATTTAAGTTATGATTTTATATTTCTTTAAACACAGGGCGTGAAGGTTCTTTCAACTGTTAGTAAGGTCAGAAAATGCATAAATAGGATTACAAGGTATTACAATATAGAATTAATTTCTTATTAAATATTATTTAAAATAATTGTAGTTTACCGTCCGCTGAGCATCGTGACTCGATAAGGCAGTGTACAACTAACCTCTTGTAGTGTTTTGTCAATAGCGAATGCAGATGAATTTATCCTCGTCAGTCGTCTCTCCAAGTTTGAAATAAAGTTGAATTCTTGGTCCAGGGATGATGCAGAAATACCGCTCCTTTTGTTCACCAATGTCCGAGTTTTGTGGTTACGTGCTTCAACGAATTTCGTGTCCAACTACGTTTTTTTCTATTGAATTGTGGAAACTGAAGTTCAAATATAATTTTGTGTTTTATTTTCGTTTTTTATGTTATTGGATTATATCACTTTATTCAGGTAGTTATTTCTCTGTTTTGGTTGATTAATTAAGTGAATATTTGTTCATTATATTGAGTTTTACTATTAGAGTTCTTCCTTTGTATTTTTCGTTAATTTTCATGTACAGGTTTATGATTGTTCAGTTATATAAGACGGTTGAATGTCAGTGGACCATACTATGGTGATTTATTATTCAATTTGTTTCCCAATTGTATTATTTTTATTTAAATTAATCAAATCTTTTCTGAGTGTCTTCAAACTAAACCGTCTTCGTCCATGTAAAATTATTCAAAAATCGAATCAACAAATTCTATCTCTCTCGTCGTCCCTGACAACCATTTTTTTACTCTTATTGGATATTATATTATACTATAACCATTATCATACAATGTTCTTCCACTCATCAAAATAATCCTTTACTAAATTTCCATTATATCCTTTTATAATTTTACCTATTGTTTGTTACTAAATTTTATATATTTTGCTGTTGTTTCCTCTTAATCTACTTACTTTAACAAGTATTATTTTTCTGTTACAAAACATTATCTATCGGTATCATTGCACTATTGCATTATGAGAATTTATTTATTTGTTATTAGCAATTATTATTAACTTCTCCTAACTCATTAGATTTTATTTAGTATTTGTTACAAATTTCTTTACCTAACCTTTCTGATCCGACTTACTATATAATGTTACTGGTTGTTAGGCCTATTATTATACTTTTATCTACTTCTGATTTTAATTTGTTACTATCTGCATTATTATAGAATCCTTTGTTTGTTTATGACATGATTACACTAAACCCTTTTGTATCTCGTTAACAATTATAGCCTTCTTTCTGGCCAAGTTTACAATTATAATCAGCCTACTATCTAAGTACATGTATACAAACATCTAACTCTATAAAGTCTAACAAAAGCTTTATAATGACATATGGATAACACACAAAATGAAATTAATTGATAATTAATTAATGAGTTTAACAACAGCTCTCTAATGATATATTGACAACATGTAATAATTAGTTAATTGGTATTCTTTTAAAAGAATAACTCCACTTGTTACACACACAAAAATAACATAACTATCATGATAATAATACAACATGATACAACGTAATAACAGCTACTTTTGTATGAACTAAGTCATGTAATAATTAGTCGTTCTCCTCTCATTTAAAACATCAATTCTTATAAAACAGTCTAAATTAGTTTTTACATTATTTGTCAATGTCTGTTGTTTACACCTTTCACTGAACTTTGAGGTTTGTATTTATTCACATTATTAAAATTTTTTTTTCTTTCTACCTTATATTCTTATTTCATTTATTCAATTATGGGTTGGGTTTCTGACCTTTTACGATTATGGATAATTAGTATTTTTATTTTATTTTAAAACTTATAAATTGATTTATGTAACGTAGGGGACCATATTTTCGTTACGTTACAATATGTAAATATGTCTGTGCTTACGTTAATTATCTTTTGTCATCTTAAATACATTTATGGACTAATTGTGCAGTTAGAATGTGAGTGTGATTTTACATACCCTTATCGTTTGTCTTACTTCCTCACGCCCTTTGATTTGAGCGCCAACTATACTGATATGATTGCATAGTTTAATTATTCATTAATTAATTAAATTTGAATTAACTAGGTCAACAATAATATGACTCAGACACCATGAGTATTTGTGAACAATACTAATTTATTTTGTATACTCAGTCACTTTCAAATACGTATTTGTAAATAAAGTTAGTGTCACTACATAATACATTAAGATACACTATGTTGCTATATCGTCTACAACATCTCTAAATTCTCATCTACAAATCGATAAGTATTTAATTAATCACTATACAAGTTTCAATATACTCTACTCTATAGATTCATATTCTCGTTTGGCTTTACTCAAAGAAATTAAATAAATGTTTAGTCTACTCAGTGGCGAGTTCTTTTTGAGTGACAGGACAGCGGCTACCTTATCTAATAGTACGTAAATGGTAATAGTTTACTTGGCGTTTCTATCCAATTCAGCGGTGACTAACTGCGGAGTTCCCCATTCTCCGGCGAGGTCCTGGCTGTTGATAACGAGATTAATCCGCTCCAAGTCATTTGAATTGGCACTCTCCACCTTCACTCCACTTTACACTCCGTCGACGACTCTATTTTGTTCCGCATTTGATTCGGATACGTTCATTACGGAAATGACAAACTGCGGTCATTCGAATAATACTTAATTGTCTTATGACACTTTCGCGTGCGGGTTTTCTGTTACTCTCGGTGCATGTACGGTAATAGTTCATGCCGTATTTAATAAGTGCGATTGTTCCACTTATGATGCATTTTGTTATGCGAATTTTGGTGTTTATTTTGCACCACCGGAAGTTAATTCGTGGCGTGGTTTCACTATATTTGTCTCATGTCACTTACGTTACGGTATTGTGATATATATATATTGTCAATGCTTAATCCCACGCGTTCGATTCATAAGATAGAATACATAACAAAGTCTGATTGAAGTTAATTCGACATTGTCTTAATATTTGACTCCCACGATCTAATGAATTCTCTTAACGCACGGGTAAGTTCTATAGTTAATTTACTACTTCGTCACTCCACTACTTAATTTCGGCGTACTAACAGTCTTACATGATTTCCGACTCACTCCTGAATAATCTATCTGCCGTATAAAACTTGACTGACTGAAAGTTAAAATAAGACTGACTCGAAAAACTAGAATAAACTGTGACAAAAAATTAAAATAAACTGACTCCCGTTCTCTGCGAACACCTAATTTTATGTCTTCTGTATCTCGACCCTCTCCACGGCTCGCATACTCTCCATACCATCTCCGTCCTGATTGGCTTCTCGCCTCCGATTCTGTGAAGACTCCTCCTAGATACCCGGGCTGGGCCCCTTGTCTACTTCCTCATTTGTTCTTCACCCTCGTTTCCATGGTGATGTCTTCTTAACACCCGCCTTTACCGAACTCCTTGTTCCTGATAGGTCAATCTAGACCCCTCTCTAAAAGTATTGCTGTTTGCACGACCTCCACGTATAACGACGGACCTAATTACACGGCTGTCTGTCACTCGATTGTCTTACGTTTCCACCTGGTCCTTCCCAAGCGATTTCCGTCCAGCACATGTGTGTTTCATAACTCGGGTGTGTCGAATCGCCGTATTGTCCTCGACTTCCTTCGTTACGTTCACGTGCTGATGGTGGTTCTCTTCCAGGAACGAACATCTGCTCTGCAGCTCTGCTATATGCTCCGTACTTTTTGCCAGTAAACAAGTTACCCGCTGTGTCACTGTGCGTGGTCTATTGTTCCTAATAGCGTCCGTTCGTATACTGCCTCTGTCGAATATGTCTCACCCATGTGCAGTCGCTTACTCCCACGTGTGGATTGACAAATACTTGCGTCGCCTTCGTATACGTTTTCTCAGTAATTGTGACGAGAAGACGTAGTCTTTTGTTTCGTTGTTATTGTAGCTTTACGCCTATGCCGTTCACTTACATCAAACATCTGCTGTGCTGAGGCATTGTCTTTCTTAACGGAGCCTCTTTCGTAGCTAATGTGGTGCATGTGTTATTGTCTAACGGCGGCCGGTTGGCTATAGCATGCATCACTCTTGACAGTGGACGCCCGCTACCGTGCCGTTTACCCAAAAAAAATTCTGTACAATAATTGCTTCACAGTTTTTATAAGTAAATTAACATTGTAATAATTAAGTCTTATTTACAGCACTTTTAATATAATTTATTCACATTATAAATTGTGCAGCAGTTTGATTCAGCTCAGCTCTCTTAACTTTTCTTTAGTGGCTGGGAACATGAAGATGGTTGAATGCCATGGTTACTTTTCGTTGCCAGAATGAATTGCGTATAGCAAGTGTTCATTCATACGTAGTCTCTTATGAGACATGAGTGGGTCATGGAATTTCAGTATAGTATCGTATTTTTATTTGTTTTATTTTGAAGATATCTGTGTAAGAGGATTAGTGCATGTGACAGTCAACAGATCTGCGGGAGTAAATTCCTCCTTCCAGAAAAATGCATGGCTTTAAATGTAGTGATGTTGTATTTACAGTATTTAAATAAATGAAGAATTATTGTTGCTGAGATAATGATCAACATAGACAAGCTGTGAACAGTGGTGTTCTGTGGCAAGTGTATGTCGTAAGTGGTGTGCACATGTATATGTATGGTCAACATTTTAGAGCCCGTCCCACAAACAAATTCTAGGTCTGCCACTAACTGTTGACATTTAAAATCTATTTTATTTTATTTATAACATTCAAATATAATGTGCATGACGATAAGCAGATACAATAAGGATTTAGAATATATATATATATATATATATATATTGTTATTAAACACACAGTAGGTGTGTGTCGTTTGTATTCAAATATTTTTTGTTTGAAGTTTGTGTATTTTGTCGAACGTGAATTGTGTCGTTCGGAAGCGTCTGGTAGCCTGCGTGCCTTACCTGTCCCTTCTCGCACTCTTAGTAATTCCGGGTAGGCGCCAAATTGTTTTTCTTGAAAACAATTAAAAGTTTTTATTTATAGAGTATGGTGATTTGTTATCGAAAATTCGAATAGTTGGCCGTCTGGCTTGTAACTGATTCTCGTGTGAGTGGGGGAACATGTGTTGCCAACTTGAATTAATGTTGGTTATGTCGACCCACTGCTAGTAAACAAAACATACATAATATATTCTACAAATAAATACTGTACAGTTTATCAGTACGCACTTTTTTATTAGGCTTTTTCTTGTTAATTATCGTTAACGCTTCATAAAAATAATAACTGTAATAATAAAATTTTAGCCTCGGCAATATAATCTCTCGCTCTGCGGAGCGCTAGGTTGGCAGTGCAATGTTTACAATTGACTCTGGTTATTATTTTACAAAATAAATCTGCCAATTGGGTTCTTTTAAGTACGAAACAGAGGTTTACATAACAAGATAACAAAATTAGAACATATTATTCAAAGTTTGTGATCATTAAAATTACACAAGGTTTGCTATAAATTAAATATTGTGGTGTTGAAGTGTGACAGTGTCGTTGTGTAACATAGGTTATCATGTGTTCATTCAATGTTTACAAAGTTATTTCTTTATTCTATCAATCCTTGAGAATATATGCAGGGATAGTGAGAGTTTTATTATATGGTTAGAATTTTTGAAAGAGAATTTGTTTTATAATAATCAAAGAAATTCAGCAATACTCAACGTTAGTCAATATGATGGGTATTGTCAGTCGTCCATGTAAAGTAATGGGCCGATGTAGATCTTCCTACTTCTGGTCTTGGGCTCAAAAATTGGTTGTCATCTTCTTCAAGTTGAATTACAGGTATTTTCCGGTCATTTGGATTAATTCCAAGCTGGTCCTTGGTGTTAATTAGTTGTAATGGCCTCTCATCTGTTGTACTGCTACTTCTTCTCAAAATTGTGGGCACTTATACTGTTTTTCTAATGAAAATTTGGGCCCTTCACGGCGTGGCGTCTCTCCAGTTTAGCGTCACTACATAAAGTATTGTTCCTAACTGAAATTAGTCAATATTCGGTTGTTGTCATGGTTACTCAAAGTTTTTGATTGGCTGAAATAGGCTAAAGAGTATTGTTAGGGTATTTGAATTTTTATTTAAACTGGTTACAGATCTTCTAAATGTAATTAATCTTCAGTACTCCCTTTTTAGTAGTAAATATTATCACCACTGTTCATATTTTGGCTCAAGGATTAATTTGACATCCAATATTATAGTGTTCACTTAGGTATCAACATTTTAACAGTTTTGTTAATTTTATTTAATTATACTGTTTTCTTAATTTACATTATTATCATAATATTTCTGCCTTAACATGATTGTCTATTTGTATTTCATAGTTTATATGGTTTAGTCTTCCTAATGTCAGTGTTTAATTCTATAAAATTGAAGTTTTTTGTTGTTGACAGTTGGGAATTTGCATAGGCTTAAACAGCAATTGATTATTTTTCTTTAATTACTGATATTACATTTTATTCTCCTTGTAATGGGTCCTGATTGTTTGAATACAAGATTCTGTTCATTTGTTCAATGTTTAAATCGGTTCTTGTAGTTGTGTGTAATTTTATTGTTTCCCTATATTAATTTGTCTACTGTCATAACTCATTTTCAGTGTCATTGTATTTGAATGTATGGTTTGTTTTTTGTTTACTGATTACTGTTGGTTTTAAAATCTTATTTCTTATAACATATAACATAACATCTAATGGTTTTAATAATTCCCATAGCTATAATTCTTATTATTTAAACATAATTATTTGGAACATAAACCTTATTCATTAAAACATAATTCTTATTCATTTAACACATACTTATTTGAAACATATCATCCACTCATACTCTTCAGTGAGTAATAATTATTTTATAGTGTCATCATAGGAAAACAAACATATAAACATTGTTTATCTTTTAGATTGTAATAGAAAATCCTTACCACTAAACTTATTTGGCCTTGTGTCATTAATTATGTAACCTTATCCTATTTTACTATCTTTTACTAAATCATATACTGATTATTGATTGTTTTTATAATTCAGTTTTATAGAAACTCTCTATATGGTGATTTAACACTAATAGTCTATGTTTCTTAACTTTCCTAAAACTATGAATTGTCCCTTAGGCCTACAATATTAATTAACACACATAACTTATCACTTATAAACTTGAACACTGCTTTATCAGTGTTTTTATCCCTTTTTAATGGGGTTTTATTCTCACTTTGGGGTATTCACTAACACCTTACGCTCAGTCTTGTTTTAGTGTTACTGGTGGGTTAATATTACTGTATTGCTTACTAAAAAATTCTCTTTCTTACATCTATTTAGAAAATGTTCACCATCATTACAATTTACTACTCTCATTTTATCGTGTTTTATTGTACCACTGATATGTTAGTATTATGCTAATGTGATTTGTCATAGTTTACTCTATCTAGTTTGGGTTATTGTGCCCTTCTATATATTAAGTACTCAGTGATTAATATCTCTAACTTGTCTGTCCTTACAATTATTAATATTATATACAATTTTCATTAGTGAGTCTATTTCTTTGGTTTAATACAAGTTTTGTATCTCTTCTTAGTTCACTTTCTTTTATCATACATTATACGTCACTTCCTTAGTGTTGTGGCTGATTGTATCATTACACTTCCATGTTAATCGTCCGTTAGTCACTATTCTTCTTATTTACACTTATGTTGGTGCGGTGGCTATTTCTAGTCTATTTGCAGTTGTCTTCGTTCATGTTATTCTTGGTCCTTTGGGGCTAGTTCTACTCTCTCACTTACCATCTATTGGGCTATTCAGGTTAAATCGTCTTATTTCTGTATTTACCATTTTGGTTTGGTTGTTTGTTATTACTTTATTAATATAAGTTACTGTTCTGACTACCTTGATATGTCTGATCATTTTATTATTCTGATTCACCCATTCTTCTATTCTAATTCATCCCTTTTTATTCTAGTGTTAATGACTAAATAATTTATTTGGTCATGCCTTCTTCATTATGGTTAGGTGAAGATATGTACCATTACAATATATATATATATATATATATATATATATATATATATAAAGTATTTAAAATTTATATTTATATTACCTCAAGATGTTATTTTTCCTTATTTGGAACATGTTTCGAGAGCTCCCGTGCTCCTCATCCTCGGCCTTCGCGATCTTGCGTCTGGTGAAGTATTTGTGTGTTGTCTGCATGCTGTTAAGGTTTCTTGTTGGTCTTTGATATTTTTAAGTTGTATTATTGTGTGTGATTGTGGTATATGTATTTGTATTTTGTGTATTTTCGATGGTTGAGTGCTTTGAATATTGTGTCATGTTTTGTATTGATTTGTATTTGTTTAGGTATTAGTTTGTTTTGTGTTTTATGTTTGTATATTTGTAAATTTTCCCAAATGTTAATTATGGTGCCTTTGTGTGGTATACGTTTTATTAGTGTCACATTGGTTGTCTGGGAATTCATGTCCTGTGTTCATTGCATGTGTGGCTAAATTGGATTTATATATTTCTGTTTTTTTGTATCCATTTAGGTGTTCAAAATAACGTTTTTTCAGCTGTTTTTTTGTTTGTCCTATGTAACATATATTGCAATCTTGGCATTCAATTTTGTATATATCATTAGTTGTTGTATTATCTTTGTTGTGTGGGCTATTTAGTTTTTGTGAATTATTTTTATTAGTTTTGTATGATATTTTTATAACTGTGTTTTTAAATAGTTTTGTTAGCTTTGTTATTTTATTATTTATGTATGTGAATGTGGCCCATTTTTTGTTGTTATTATTTATGTGTTGTTCATTTTGATTAATTCTTAATTGTTCAGTTTTTATTTTATATTTGATTTTATTTTCTATTTTGTTTACAGTATTTTTATTGTATCCATTTTCATAACCAATTTGGTATATTATTTCTTTCTTTGTCAGTTTCTTGTTTGTTTAGGGGAATTTTGTACATTCTGTTAAATAGCGAATAGAATGCTGCCTTTTTATGTTGTGGTGGGTGGTCAGAATGGTTAGGTATAATGATGTTGGTAGAACTTGGTTTTCTGTATATTGCATATTGTATGTGGTTGTTGTTTCTTGTGATGGTTATGTCTAAATAGTTGATTTTATGTTTTTCTTTTTCTTCTGTGAATTGTATTTTTGGATATATGTTATTGATTTGTTTTAGTATGTTCTCTGCATTTGTGTTTTTGTTATTTGATACATATAGCCCGTCATCTACATATCTTATTCATATGCCATTTCGATCAAATGATTTTATAATATTTTGTATTTTGGTGTCTATGTGTTGTAGGAATATTTCTGCTATTATGCTTGATAATGGTGATCCCATTGCTAAACCTTCTAGCTGTTGATAAATTTTGCTATTATCCATTATTATCATTGTATATGTGAAGGAGTTGAGATATACAATGATACATACATACGTACACACACACACACACACTCACATAGAAAAACACGTTCACTAAATAATTGTTCTGTTGTGTTTGACATTTCTTTTGTACCCATACACAGGTCCTGATGATGACAATAAACATTGTCGAAACATCGACACAAATAAGTTAAAATTTGTGTTATATTTTTGACTGATCCTCACAAACCCTTCACCAAAAAATTCATTGATTGATGGTCACTACTAATTTAAGGATATTTGCGTATTAATAAAGAAAAATTGTTTTACTGCAAATATATGTGGTCATTTTCAGGCACCCTTAGAGCTACACTTACTTACAAGAATAATAATATACAAAACATCTAAACAGAAACTAAGTAATAAGTAACAAGAAAGAAGTACATTCTAGTAATTACATCATGCAAATGCACGTGGTACATACATACACACAAATGCAGAAACTCTTTTCCTTATTTCCACTTATACTGTAGCTATAAGATTATGGACAACAAAAAGACACTCGTGTTTATTTACAGTTCACCAAGGGTGTATTATATGAAAATTTCTTCTCAAAAAATACAATCAATTCTCTTACATCCAATCCATTTCTCTCCTATCTTTATTCACCATTCTATACTACAATCACCTAATCTCTTCCTTTTTTATGTCAATGCAGTTTTTTGTCTTCTCTGATCTATTTCTCTTTTCTGCCTCTCCCTCCCATTCACCCTCCCAACAAATCCATTACGTTATTGACAATCACTATAAGTTATGCTGACCTAAAAACCTCTTCACCAACTATCTGTGGTTGTACAAAAACACCGCTAACTGAAAGCAGATGGTGTTTCCTATCTCAACTCCTTCGCATATACTATGATACATACATACGGACGCACACACACACACGCACGTGTGCACACTCACATACACAAACACGTTCACTAAATAATTGTTCTGTTGTGTTTGACATTTCTTTTGTATTCATACACCGGTCCTGATGACGACAATAAACATTGTCAAAACATCAACACAAATAAGTTAAAATTTGTGTTATATTTTTGACCGATCCTCACAAACCCTTCACCGAAAAATGTATTAATAATAATTATTATTATAATGCTGGAAGTAATTATAATTTTATTCTAAAAAGTCATAACAATAATAATATTATTATAGTTATTTAAAAAGTTAGGGATTTGATTTTCACTGTACATAACAAATCAAACTATTAAAACTTAAAATATCGGTATGGAGAACCATACATGACTTCCATATTCTAAGATTTATATTTAAAATCATTTTCAGCCAAACAGCCAGGGAAGGAATTTTAACAAAAAAATACTTCTTTGTTGCCAATAACGTAGTACACATAAAAAAAAATTATCCCCTCCCCCTTCAACTATAATTTTGATTTATAGAAAATTACCCCCAGCCCGTTCAACTAGCCTCTTCATTTATAGATATTTCATCTACGTTTCTACAGTGGATTATTAAGATCTTATCAGGATACTTTATCAAAATTAAGTACTTTACTCATGTTACAACAAAAAATGTTTCAGGTAAACTGCCCTTTCCCCGTAACCGATCTTCACCAAAATCAACAGACATTGAGTTCTCTATAGCTCAGGCACATATGTAAAAAATTATTTGATTCTGTTTGAATTTACGGCAGTTATGGTTCGTCATATAAAAAATTACCCATGTTAAAACATAAAACATGAGATTTATAAAACATATCTAAGATTTATATTTAAAATCATTTTTGAAATAAAATATTTTCATAAAACCTACTAACGCTGGGAAAATCTGAGGAGCCAATCAGAGTTGGGCCTACCTGTCACTCTGCTGAATTTGGTGGAAAGCCCTGTCACTGTCGTCAAAGTATCAGCCTTGACAGGGTCCTCTTTTTCTGGAAAATGGGAGAGGCTTGAGATGGAGTGAGTGACATGGTCCCCACCTCAATGAAGAACCCATTGTTTTATAAAAATATATTTAAATTTTGAAAACTGAAAATTCTTTTCTTGTTGTAAATATTTATATTTTATAATCAAAATGACTTTATTTTTGTTACCTGGCAACAAAATTATTTTATTTTCAACAATTACCATTGTTTCAAAAAGTTTAAATAAATTTTCTAGTACTTTACTCTTGTTAAAACGTAAAAGGTTGCAGGTAAACTACCCCTTCCCCTTAACCGATCTTCACCAAAATCTAAAGGGCTTGAGTCCTCTACAATTCACTGACGTATGCAAAAAATTATTTGATTCTGTTTGAATTTGCGGCTGTTATCGTTTGCCATAGGAAATACCCTTGTTAAAACAAAACGTTACAGGTAAACTACCCCTTTCCCTTAACCGATCTTCACCAAAAACAATAGGTCTTGAGAACTCTACAATTCAGGGCTGTATGCGAAACATTATTTGATTCTGTTTGAATTTGCGGCTGTTATCGTTTGCCAAAAAAAAAAAAATTTCCCTTGATAAAATATCGGTATGGAGAACCATACATGACTTCCATGTTCTAAGATTTATATTTAAAATCATATTCGAAATGAAATATTTCCATAGAAACTACGTCTTTCTACTTATTGCTTCAGCATTAACCACATTACTGTGGTCACTAACGTATACCACCTCACGTTTTCGCACTCGATTTTCACCGATGATGGCAGTCGATGGCACTGCTGAAAAGTCTGGTTTTGCAGAAAACATTGGACTACGGCTAAAGAGCCCGGGAAGCAATTTTAACAAAAAACTACTTCTTTGTTGCCGATAACGTAGTACACATATAAAAAATTGTCCCCTCCACCTTCAACTATAATTTTTAATAATAGAAAATTACCCCCACCCCATTCACCTAACTTCTTCATTTATAGATATTTCATCTACGTTTCTACAGTGGATTACTATGAGCTTCTTATCAGGATACTTTATTTATAAAAATTAAGTACTTTACTCTTGTTAAATCATAAAATGTTTCAGGTAAACTACCCCTTTCTCTTAACCGATCTTCTCCAAAATCAACAGACCTTCCGTCCTCTACAATTCAGCGAGGCATGCAAAAAAATATTTGATTCTGTTTGAATGTGCGGCAGTTATCGTTCGTCATGGAAACATTTCTCTTGTTACAACATAAAATGTTGCAGGTAAACTACTCCTTTCCCTTAACCGATCTTCACCAAAATCAATAGACCTTGAGCTCTCTGCAACTCAGGGGGTGCAAAAAATTATTTGATTCTCATTGAATTTTCGGCAGTTATCGTTCATCATAAAAAAATTACCCTTTTTAAAACATAAAACGTTGCTGATAAACTACCCCTTCCCTTAACCAATCTTCAACAAAATCAACAGACCTTGAGTTCTCTTTAGTTCAAAAAGGTATGCAAAAACCTAGTTGATTCTGTTTGAATTTACGGCAGTTATCGTTCGTCATATAAAAAATTACCCTTGTTAAAACATAAAATGTTGCTGGTAAACTACCCCTTTCCCTTAACCGATCTTCACCAACACCAATACGTATTGAGAACTCTACAATACAGGGCTGTATGCAAAACATCATTTGATTCTGTTTGAATTTGCGGCTGTTATCGTTTACGATAGAAAAAAATTACCCTTGATAAAAAACCGTTGCAGGTAAACTACCCCTTTCCCTTAACCGATCTTCACCAAAAACGACAGGTTTTAGATACTCTACAATTCAGGCCTGTATGCAAACAATTATTTGATTCTGTTTGAATTTGCGGCTGTTATCGTTTGCCATAGAAAACACCCTTGATAAAACATAAAACGTTGCTGGTAAACTACCCTATTCCATTAACCGATCTTCACCAAAAACAATAGGTCTTGAGAACTCTACAATTCAGGGCTGTATGCAAAACATTAGTTGATTCTCTTTGAATTTATGGCAGTTATCGTTCGTCATATGAAAAATACCCTTGTTAAAACATAAAACGTTGCAGGTAAACTACCCCTTTCCCTTAACCGATCTTCAACAAAATCAACAGACCTTGAGTTCTGTATAATTCAAAAAGGTATGCAGAAGAGTAGTTGATTCTGTTTTAATTTACGGCAGTTATCGTTCGTCAAAAAAAAAAATACCCTTGATAAAACATAAAATGTTGCTGGTAAACAACCCTATTCCCTTAACCGATCTTCACCAAAACCAGCAGGTCTTGAGAACTCTACATTTCAGGGCTGTATGCAAAATATTATATGATTCTGTTTGAATTTGCGGCTGTTATCGTTTGCCATATAAAATACCCTTGATAAAACAAAAAACGTGTCAGGTAAATTACCCCTTTCCCTTAACCGATCTTCACCAAAAACAATAGGTCTTTAGTACTCAACAAAACAGGGCTGTATGCAAAAACGTATTTGATTCTGTTTGAATTTGCAGCTCTTATCGTTTGCCATATAAAATACCCTTTTAAAACATAAAACGTTGCAGGTAAACTACCCCTTTCCCTTAACCGATCTTCACCAACACCAATAGGTATTGAGAACTCTACAATACAGGGCTGTATGTAAAACATCATTTGATTCTGTTTGAATTTGCGGCTGTTATCGTTTACCATAGAAAAAAATTACCCTTGATAAAAAACCGTTGCTGGTAAACTACCCCTTTCCCTTAACCGATCTTCACCAAAAACGATAGGTCTTGAGAACTCTACAATTCAGGGCTGTATGTAAAATATTATATGATTTTGTTTGAATTTGCGGCTGTTATCGTTTGCCATACAAAATACCCTTGATAAAACAAAAAATGTTGCAGGTAAACTACCCCTTTCCCTTAAACGATCTTCACCAAAAACAATAGGTCTTTAGTACTTAAGAAATCAGGGCTGTATGCAAAAACTTATTTGATTCTGTTTGAATTTGCGGCTCCTATCTTTTCCCATAGAAAATACCCTTTTAAAACATAAAACGTTGCAGGTAAACTACCCCTTTCCCTTAACCGATCTTCACCAAAACCAAAAGGTCTTGAGAACTCTACAATTCAGGGCAGTATGCAAAACATTATTTGATTATGTTTGAATTTGCGGCTGTTATCGTTTGCCATAGAAAATACCCTTGTTAAAACATAAAACGTTGCAGGTAAACTACCCCTTTCCCGTAACCGATCTTTACCAAAATCAACAGATCTTGAGAACTCTACAATTCAGGGCTGTATGCGAAACATTATTTGATTCTGTTTGAATTTGCGGCTGTTATCGTTTTCCAAACAAACAAAATTACCCTTGATAAAAAAAAAACCGTTGCTGGTAAACTACCCCTTTCCCTCAACCGATCTTCACCAAAAACAATAGGTCGCGAGTACTCTACAAATCAGGGCTGTATGCAAAAAATTATTTGATTCTGTTTGAATTTGCGGCAGTTATCGTTTGCCATAGAAAAAATCTACAGACAGACACACAGACACTTTTCGGAAAACGATTTTTTTCATGTTTTGAGTGTAGTAGAATCAGAATCTGCAATAATCTCGAACATGATTTTTTTTGCCATCACCATACTTCCATTCCTTAAGGAATATGGAAGTAAAAATGGGTGTTTCATTTGTTAAACTTTTTAAAAATTTGTTTAATAAAATTCGACTTTTTCTTGTATATACAGGTGTTAGGCAAATCTCCTGTACTGATTCAGAAATTTTTTTAAATAGACTGTCAGTGCCTCCTTGGGCATACCCGTACTTCTTCGTATGGGATAATTTCTTTACTGGCAGGTTTTCTGTCTTCCTAAATTTTTTTTTTTATAGACAACAACTGTTGTTTTTCTGTTATTTTCTTGTGTTGATGAACAAGTCCTACCATCCTGTCCTTTGGAATTTTATGAATCTCGCTTTATTCTTTATTTAATAAGGCATTTAACTTGAAATTCATCCTAATTCCCCATAAACCACTCTGTTCTTGGACTGGTCAAGACATTTTCTTGGCATGTTCCATTTGAAAGTTCTTAAGCTTTATCTCTTTTACACAGCGCCCAAGTTTCATCATCATAAGTTGCAGCTGGTCTTTTCAGCATTTGGTAAATTTTAAAATTTGAACTGCAAATTTAAAAAAAATGTAAGATAAAGTTTTAGATAAATTTTAATATTTATGTTTAAATGGCTTGTTAAATGGGTTATGTCTTAGTTTTAAACGGGTTGTTGAAAAAGTGCGTATTTCGTTTTCTGGTATCTGGTTTTAATTTCTGTGTTTATAGAAATATCTGTATCTAGAACAGAGTCTAAGTAGGAGAAGTCTGATATAGCCTCAAACCTAGCAGTATGTATTTAAGATTTCTGTTTTCATCAATTATGTTTTCTGATGTTTACATTTGATTTTTGTAACTCCATCAGGTATTCCATTTCTGCTTCTGCCAAATATTACTGCATCATTAGCATTAGCAATTACCTGGCTACTCTTTACTTATGACAGTTCCTTCAATCTGTAGTTATAACAGTATAGTAATGTAATAGATTAAATAAAAATGCTGACAGTGCATTATTCGATCTCAGTACTTTGTTGATTTTCAAATTGGTCTTTAGCTTCATAGGGTCAAAGTATATATTCTGCAAGGTACCATCTTGTGCATCCCATTATTCCTATTGCTGTTTAGCCCCATTGTCTTTAGCTCTCAGCTTGTCATTGTATTCCTATGCCCCCCCCATTCTCCTGTTATGTCAGTGATAATGTATGGTTTCAGATTTTACTGAAGCCAATGTATGGATACTGCAAGTACTAAGAACTTCTTCTTCTTCTTCTTCTTCTCCACTTCAGGCATTAGGTCATAGATCTGTTGCGCCCTCCGGCCATAATAGAACTCACGCCCCACCCCAGCCAGAGAGATATTAGCCAACCTTTTAACCCCCGCCCGGTGGCAAGCCGTGTGGTGGGGGGGGGAAGAGTGTTATTTATGTGTGTAGTATATATTGTGTGCCCTTGTTACTTACCTGGCATGGGTATTATTTGTCCATGTACGTGTGGGTGGATGAGCTAATCGAGCCATGACCTTGACTCGATCTCACCACATCGGCAGCACAGCAACCGAATAAGAAGATGATTATGAGTCAGAGACGCTACCACTGTGCCGGCTCGCCCATAAGTACTAAGAAGAACCTATTTCTTAATCTGTTCTCTAGACATCTTAGAGCTGGATTGGTTCTTCTTAAACAACCAGCTTATTCTGAAGCCTCAAGTTTGCTGTCATATTTATGTTTGATATTCTTATCTTCACTTTTTTTTAAATGCAAAATACCTCTGATCACTTGGGATAAGTAAACACCAAACAGATGGAGTCAGCTGAGTCGAGTCAGGATGAATGTGAAAAACCTTATCCAGCTACAATGAACTCTTTGGCAAAAACTGGGAACACTTGTGAACCCAAACCCAAACGTGAACCCATATATGTTGCTTTTAGGTCTGATGGAATATCAAGATGAACTGTATTAGAAGTCTAAATAAAGTCATAAGCAAATTCTATTAAGATTAAATCTCACAGAATTTATATACGTAGATTTCTTATATTAAGAAAAGTAATATTTGCTAGGAAAACTTTTTTTTTATGTTCTCTATGTTCGTTATGTTGAAACCACACGTTTTGTATGGTGAGAGGTGCAACAAATATGGAGTTAGATCCAGTAAAGTCTATCCTGCAATGATAAGCGAAACATTCCTCAGCAGAGGCAGTCAGTCTCACCAGGAGGAGACTGTGTGTATAGAGATTTTATTGAGTTAAAGCTTGATAACTGTTGAAGTAAAATTATGTAATAATGTTTGTATAAGATTTTGGGGGTTTAACAGAGACACTATGAGTACTGCTTTTATAAAAACATATTCTGTATGGTACACTGTAAACTAGGAAATATATAATGAAGTGCACGTTGCAACACAACTGAACAGTGACAAGTGACAAGTCATTGTAAGATGGAATGGAAGCATGTTGTTGACTTCCAAGAATGGTAACAGCATGTTAGCGACCTTAAGAAAGGATGGTTGGAACATGTACGTTAAGATGGCTTGTCAATTATCTTGGAGAACAGGCTAAATAGTAATCCATGTTGGATAGGTTAGGAATGGAGAGAAACGTTCGACCTATTCGACAAACAGTAAAGTGGTAGTAACTGTTAGTTACTTGAGTGTTTGTTAACAGTAATTGAATCTTTGGCTTGGGTCAATAAAGTGGGTGATAATCTGGATTGTGCCATAATAGTCTGTTTGTGTTTACAAAGAAGGTCATTGAACTCTGTCTGTTCTATTCCATTCTTGATGTTCCTTATTAAAGAAAAACAGTTTGTCTTTGTTTTGTATGTGATGTATATGCTATATGCTTATCAAGATATCACAGTCAGAGGAAATGTAATTAATACTGATCAACAAAGGTGCAGTTTATATAATTGTAGTGAATAAAAGTGCATTTCAGATGTAATGTACAATAATTGATTCATGGCATACATTTCATGACTACTTTTCATGTATTTTCAAATGAATGCAAGTATACGAATCCTAGTTATTGTATATCTGAATTATAAACTCATTGCGATTTAGTCCAATTGTCAAGATTAATCATATCACCTGTCTTCACTAAGTGGGCGACATTTATTAAGTCTGCCATTCGTGTTACATTTTATTAAACAAATCAGCTGTGAATAAGCAGGTTCTGGGGCAAATAGAGTGCATATACAGTATATTTATACAACAACAACAGAACAATACATTTAATCACAATAACTAACACACAAGTACTTCACTAGACTCAAAATCAGGAAGGCTGAAGATGGGAACACAATGCTTCCCGAAACATGATCCAAATAAGGAGAAAATATCTTGAGGTAAATTCATTATAATATTAAATATATTATATGCATCAAGAAACAGACTGTAGCAAAAAGTGTTTGAATATATATTTATGTATATTTAAATATTTTCATGATGCATGTTTTCTGTGTACATCTAAAATATGAATCCGCCCAATTTAAAGGTATTCTTATTGTTGTTTATAGTCTTATCAGAAAGGTAAGAGGTTACAAATCACAGTATCTTGAAAATTGTCCCTGAAATTTTAGATGGGTAAAGGTTTTGATGAGGTGTGCATTGTTGTTTTATTTGCATATATGAAAATGGTTACAAGGTGTTAGCTGGATAGAAAACATACCAAAATTAAATAGAAATTATTTCAATCATAGCCTTGCAGCATTTGGGAAGTCAATAATACAAACTCATTCAATAAACATGCAGCTACATGACGGTTACCCTTAGTGACTGTAGGATAATAGCATAGGATGGCATAGGATAATAGCCACCACAAAACGGAGATCAACTGGCATGTTATGAATAAAATGTTTGGTAGTAATTGTGCAAATAGTATATGATTTTCAGTCATAAAAAGTATATGATTCTAAAGAGTATAATGTGATTTGCCTGTAATGCAACTAAATGTTGACAAATTAATTTCAAATCACAGCGTGTACTTCTGGTTTTTGCTCAACACGCTAGTTCCCATTGATGAATCAGAATTATATCTAGATCAATTGTTTTTCTCATTGCATGACCAGGCTCATATTTCCTCAGTTTTGTGTCTACTTGGCCTCATCAGATGAGGGGAACTTAAAAGCGGTCGGTCTACATGTAATAATAGACTAATTACCTGACTTGAATATAATTTGAATCCAGAAGGTAACTGTTTGTCTTACTTTGGTCAGAACAATGTAAACAGTGATCTAATGACGTAAGAAACTTGAAATTTTATTTCTAAAAGTAGATTTTATTGTGTTGATTAGTGATACATGTGAGAAATTAAACACAAATGGTCAAGCAAAGCAAATGTCTTATGTATTATTGAGCTTCAGTTGATTCATCATGGCTCTGGTATTGAAGGTTTGTACTTTCATAAAATCTTAACCAAGATTTTGAAGTGGTGTATCCAAAACACATGGATATCGGGGGCCAAGTTTTCCCATTTAAAAACACGTCATTTCAGAAAACTGATTATCTTGTTGATATGAAATTTTGTTGATGGAAACCAGTTTATACAAAATAGGAAATTGATTAAACGGCTATAAAAACATAATGCTTAGTTATCGTTTAACAAACTGGAGGTCAGCCATCCTTTTAGTCAGAATGTGAGCTTTGAGATTTTAGTAATTCGATTTTCTAAAAATCTTGAAAAAAATTATGAACTCTAGTTACATTGTAATTATTTATTATTGTTCCATACCATTATTGTATCTGTTTGTGTGAAGTACAGACTTAGTATTAATAGATCTGTTGTTTATTTTGTTGCAGTGAAGAAGAAAGGTATAAGAAACTATTATGGAAAGATGTGCGTGTGGGTGATTTACTGCATCTGTCCAACAACGAAGTGGTACCAGCAGATGTGTTACTTTTACGCTCCAGTGATCCTCAAGGCCTTTGTTTTATTGAAACCTGTGATTTAGATGGAGAAAGTAATCTAAAACAGCGTCAAGTTGCAAGAGGCTTTGTTGAAAAGGTAAGCAACGTTTCCTTCTGACCCCCCCCCTCACAGAGAGAGAGAGAGAGAGAGAGAGAGAGAGAGAGAGAGAGAGAGAGAGAGAGAGAGAGAGAGAGAGAGAGAGAGAGAGAGAGAGAGAGAGAGAGTTTGTATCTATTTTTGAATGTATTTGTATATGTTTACTTCTCATTAAAACAATGAAAATCCTTAATCCTTGTGAGAAACTGACTATATATCAGTGTTAGTATTTTTTTTATATTGATTTATTTATATGGTTGCTGCAGCAGCATCAGTCATTAGCGACCACAAAAAATTATGAAAATTAATTTGTAAATCATACAGAAATTCACGTACAGATGCAGTAACATATATTAAACTAGAAGGTGCTTAGTGAAGACAAACATTGCAACAAAATATACAGGAACTGGTACGATTTAAAAACTACATTAGATATTTGTTTACGTACCAGCAATAGTGCAAAATAAAATGATAAATATTACCCCACACAACACAAACATTACAAATACACAGCATGCAGATATATAATTATTAATTAATAACATATTAAGCGTATATGTGATAATAAATATAACACGTAATAACACATGCAATGACATACAATATATAACAATAAATGTAACAAGTTGCATAATAATAAATATATATATATATATATATATATATATATATATATATATATATATTATAACATTGCCAAACCCTGATCACATTTGATATAAATAAGTATGTAAAAAATGCCAAGAAACAATATATTTTGATAGATAAATGATAACGAGAATGAAAGTAGTAAATATAATCAATAGTGAAGGAGGAAGAATACAACCAAAGGTGGTTACAAAACAAGAAAATACGAACTAGACTGACAGACAACTGACATTGACCCAACCCCAGAGATTGGCCAGATATTAACCAAAGTAAAGTGAGACAAGAAGACAGTGAAGAAAAAAGAAAAAAAAATTACATGGCCATAACAATTAACTCATAAGATTGTTTTAAAAGAACATAATTTTTTATTATTATTAATAATTTATGTTTAAATTTTTATTAGTGGTAACTTGTAAATGACAGTATCTCAGCAATTGTTATACATAAAAAACCAAGTGTAGATATGATTGTATGTATATCCTTATCTATAGGTGATGTGTCAGCTGTTATGTTTAAAATTACACTCATACAGACAGGGAATAGAAATGTGTGCGTGATTCAATCAGAGAACAAATTGTATAGCCTACTATATACTTTGGAACTTTTACTAAGATTATTTCAGCAGTATGTATATTATTTCAGCATTATGTGTTTGAAAGTATAAGGTTTTGGAGAGTTTATTTATTCGCTAATATTATTGCTGTTGCTACAGATGTAGTATGTTTCAATTAACACAATATATTTTAACATTATTAAATTGTTGTTATTATTATTAATTATGACATTTCAGACCAATTTTTATCACTTTAATGACAATGTATACAAAGTTATGTTTTATTTGAAAGATGTGTTTACAATACCATGTTGTTTGAATATTATAAAATGATATGTGACAGTCTGAAGTTAACAAAAGAGACATGAACTCATTAGATACAAAAACTTTGTAATAATAGTGAGATCGTGAGAAATATAAGGGTAATTAGAGATAGGTAGGGAGTGACAAAGATGAACAGTGAAGTGATAAGTGTAATAAAATAAACAGCATATAATCTTAAGAAAAAAGAGTTAAACAAGTGTGACAAACCCAAAACATAAGCACATGCTAAATGAGCAATTAAGTTAAGTATATTAGACTGAAAGACACAGAATAATTGTGAATGTAAAAAACAGAAAAAATATTATCTCAGTATAAAAATCACCAGGGTGATTACTGTTATAAAAGAGATGGTGTAGGTATAACACTCACCAAATTTGTTCATTTGTTAATTTAAAGAAAGAAGTTATTGGCTTAATGTTTAAGGCAATAAATACCAGAAGAAATAGTTTTACAGTAATATGTTAGTATGTTTTAAGTAAGTAAGGAATTTATAAAGAAAATAATAGCAATACCTTTATAAGAAATAATAGGCAAAATATATTAATTATGTGTAACGAAAGGGAACATGGCAGAATTATATTAAAACTTAGAAATAAGTAAATTATGTATTAACATAGTATTATCAATTTTGGACTAAAACATTAATACATGGCTTAGACCAATCTTGTAAGATATCAAACTAATCTTTGAAAGAAAATAGAAACATCTATGTAAAGATTACAACCATTGAAATTATCCCCAAGTAAATATAGCCATTATAAAATATTTATTCAAATTAAACAAAAAATTCAAAGTTTGATAACAATGTGTTTATTTTGAGATCGACCAGGGAGAATAATTACGTTACCATGGAAACTGTGGAGTAACAAGCAAAAATACCGTTAGATTTTTTTACTGAATGCATGACGCTTTAATGGTATAGACGCAAATTTTCGAGTGACCAAAATTGTCAATTAAAACATAGAAAATATCAGAAGAAGTTACTACTAAGTGTATACCAAGACATAAGACAAGGACTGGAACCATATTATTGAAGTTGAGGCCAAATTAACGAAAAAAGAAAATAAATTACTACCAATTAAACTGGAAAAGATGCCTGATGTCCTGAACCCAGCAAATTAAAGAAGATTATAGTATAACCCATGAATAACAGATCGTATGAATTCGCCATAACTACGGAAGTGATAAGTACCTCTTAAATTACCCAAAATATATAAATAAACTCACGTTAATTATTTCTCACTAAAGGTCGAAATCTCACTGAACTGAAATTAATTACTTTCAAAGATTAAAAAGAATACTAAGTCACTGACAATTTATAAACTAACCAATATAAACTGTTGTTAATGATCCATAACTTGTAAACACTTTTACTACACTGCGCTAAACAAATTATACCTACACAATATGTTAGTTAAGTTTACTTGATGTAAGGGTGTGTATTTTTATTGTTTTAAACATTTGTAATCCTTTTAACGTAACCTCAAGAACCTGTGACAAACGGACATTAATAATTTGTACAATTTCCAACAGACGCCATTACTAAAAGTCTGTTTATCAATTCAAATATCGATTTGTCAAACCCTGTAATTGTCTCATATAAATAACCGGAGCATTTGTAGTAGAATAATTTGTATTAAATGAATAACAATCACTAATAAAAAATGTGTAAGTATTGAGTGTAACCACGGTGTTATAATTTCATTAGGACGTGCACAATATTTTATGTACATTTTAGCAGACGACGAACCATTTACACAGCCCACGCATCGAACTGCTGTGCGCTCCAGTGGGCCTAGCTGGCGGAAATATTTGAATTATTCAAACCGCCTGAGCTGCGCTGGTCATACACCTTTGAATTTTATTTTAATTGTTTTAAGAAAACAATTTGGCGCCACCGGGATTTTCATACCCCTAGTGAACATCAGGTAAGAACATCAAGACCTGGTTATTCGTACGTTCGCAACGGACGAAATCTGCGGAAGTTGCACGCATTTGAACTACGGATCGAGAAGACACGTTACACCCATTACACACAAATTGTACATTATCCACATTTTACAGAGTAAAACGGTAGCCGTACACACGACTCCATTACAAATTGACGACCAACCGCTGGAGCTAGAAGAGAGAGAAATACGAACTTCTAACGGCGAGAAAAAAGGTCGACTAATAAGTATAAAACGGTTCGCTACACACTATTCAACAATAATTAACAGGACAGGTAAACCGTTATTATACAAAGTGGCTTCCATCGCGGGGCTTAAACGAGGCGGACGTCTCGTTATTATACAATATTATATATATATATTAAATAAATAAAACACTAATAACAATCCCGGCCACATATCAGTCCATTAACTTATTAAACATCCTAGAAATTACACAATTTTTAATGTTCTTATAAATTTAATAGTCCGTACCTATATTTTTGATATATCAACTGAATCTCCTTTATGAGGAGAAGTATGCCGGCAGCTGCAGTCTTGTCATTTAAACTTCTTCTAACATCTAAAGGGATATTAAATTTGGTGCGCAGATGATGAAGAGCAATTGTAAGAGAAATAATTCCTATTTCAGTATAAATAATTCCTATTTCCAGTATACTTCACTCAAGCTAACCAAAGAAATAAATATTGGCAAGGTGGGGAATGTACAGGAAAGCTTACCAGTGAGCAAACAGTAGAGATACAGGGAAAATCAAGTTTGTGATACTGTAACAGTAGGACAGTTCACAAGATACACGTAGCCTAAATAAGTCTAAAACGTTGGTGAGAGTTGTGTTACATAGAAACAGTTTACTCTTCATATCGTTAATTTATCGTTAATTTAGAACTAACTAATTATCGGTTATAATTAATAACCCAGTATGGTGGCAGTAAGGAATTACGTGTGCATGGTCTATTTCCCTTGTGCTTCAAGTTCTGACGTCCCCTCTTCTCTCATACCGTTCTTCCTGTTTCTGTATATACCATAAAACATGCATTCAGAACATAAATATAAATTTCAAAAATGAACATATAAAATTAAATTGCTGTGGTTGCAGATACTAACAAAGTAGTAACTGGTTTCAATTCCATTAATGTTCGTGTAGGATTTTGATGTCTCTGTTAATCTGTTTTATTTTTTCTGTGTGTATATTATAGAAAAAATAATTATGTGAGAGTTTTTCATAATTCAGTCGTGTGAACTGTTGATGAGTTACAATTAAAAAAAAAACCCGTGTAACATCTTACAAAGTTATTGAGTGGTATCAAACATGTTTCAACACACCATGTTCCTAGAGTATAGAATATCAGAATATTTGGTTAGTATATATAAAGGACTCCTTCTTTTGAACGGAAGACATGAGAGTGCCAAATATTTAGTACCATATTGATGTGTGTACTGCATCTTAAGATATTTACTTTATTGGGAAAATAATAAAAACTATAAAAAATAGATTAAAGAAAAATTTATTGAAAAACTTAAATGACTAACATACTAATATAACGTATAGATAAAAAACCATAGTTACGAAGCTGGTCAGTAGTAAGATACAAGAGGACCAAATGAGTTTGTATGAATATGTATAGTCTAAGCAGAAGGTGGTTTGTGAAGCAATGGATGGTAAAACGGAATCACCATCACTTTTTATGTCAGATGCTGAGAAAAACATGGTAAGATGAGCTGAGATAAGCCAAAAAGAATACAAGTGAATAGGGGAGAAATTTGATAAGAACAGAACAAAAAGAAAAGGAGAATTCAACTTCCATCTATGACCTTACACAGGCAGTGGAATTAGGATTAACTTAACATGTAATGGACTTTAGTAAGAACTTACTTAAGACATGGTAATAATAAATTTGGGTATTTACAATGAGAACTTTTAATCATATTCATAGAGCTTTTAGTGATAGCAATTCATATTAACAATAACAACAGCCGTTATAATAGTGTAGAAATAAAAAGAGGGTTAATTGGAGCAAGCAAAAGGTATAGTCTCCTTTTGAAGTCAACCCAACTAAATGATATTCTGTTAACCAATGTAGGATCCTCTTTCGGTACAATATGTGATAAATTAACAATAGCAGATACAAATAGTAGTTTCATACTGAAGGAATAGTCGTGAGAAGATGTACATTATCATATGCAAACCAATTATTACAGTATAAACTGACTACTAGGTCTTTTTGTAAGAAAAAGTATTTTTATAACTGAAATGAGATTTAACAGTTATTATTAAATTTCTGCTTTTAAAAGTGAAAAAAAAAATTATACCATTGACAATAGTTACACTATAAACAGGTTAATTACCTTCCGTCACGCCTTTTGAAATCCGAAAACAGGATTACTCGAGTTTCGACACATTAAGTGTCATCTTCAGATCCTCGATGAATATAGGTTAAAAATACATTTGTTGATGTATGCACATCCCGTCAGATAGTAAAAACAACACAAACATAACAACAAAAATACTTAAATAATTTAACACATATTAAAACCGAGACAAAACAGAACGAAAACACAATAATGGTTTTAATATGTGTCAAATTATTTAAGTGTTTGTGTTGTTTTTACTATCTGACGGGATGTGCATATATCAACAAATGTATTTTTAACCTATATTCATTGAGGAACTGAAGATGACACTTAATGTGTCGAAACTTGAGTAATCCTGTTTTCGGATTTCAAAAAGCGTGACGGAAGGTAATTAACCTGTTTTATAGTCTTAAAACGCTATTGGAGGCAAATACAATGTTTAATAGTTACACTTTTTTATCATTAGTTAGAACCAGGAATTACCTGGCTTTATTATTGGTATGTGCAAAGGGATTTACACCATTTGAATATAAGGAACAGTTTTTACTGGTCACTATATTTAAAATTACAAACAAATGGTCTTTTTTAGAAGCATGTTTCCTCAGTGTGTGTTCACATTGTTTAATATAAATTATCTTGCACGTGGAAAGTGTATCTTGTACACACCACTTTTTTCCAGAACGTTTGTTTATTGTTTACTTATATTGAGTCAGAATTGGTTTTTTAATTGAAATAAGAGGATGTACACAAATTATTTTTAACCAACAATCAATTTTGTTGGTAACATTGAGGTCAAAGTTTTCACCTGTTATTGTTTGTCACCCTAAATGTCACTGGGTTTGTAACATTGTAACAGAAATGTAGTATATGGTTTTATTGATTTTACTATCAATTTGCAAACAAACAAAAAAGACAGACAAAATAAATAGTGTAAAAACTGTAGTGCTTTGTAAGGTGCCACCTTTGTTTTTAAAATGTTTATTGGTTGTCATGATTGGATTGTATATTTTACCATTGCGCCTAACGAGACCCAAGGGAATATTAATAAATATTGCGTGTATAAATGGGAGTTGCGAGCAGTGTCCCTGTAATGTACAAAAGAACATTTCATAAGTCTTGTGAGATAATATGATTGCTTTATACTTCAGTGATGTTACCTTTTCTATTGAAAATTTGTTTGCACTAGTATTTGTACTTTGTTTGTACTAGGTTGTTAATTAAAATATATTTATAGGGAGAATATTACAAACATAACAAAGACAATTAAGTTGGTTTTGTGAACCAATACGTGTGCTTTACGTCAGTATGTCAGGTTTATTAGATGTAATTGGAGTTTGGAAGAAGTTTTCCAGATGTGTGTAAGAACGTTGTTTCTCATAGTGGCTTTCAGTGCTTTGTTCAGAATAAATGTTCCCCCCAAAATGTATACATGCTAGAAGTAAATGAATCCACAAATAGAACATGTTCATGATTCACAGGATATTTTTTCTTTGATATTCTATCACTATAAACATCTTGATTATATACTTGCTGATAACAGACTAATACAGATTTAGGTGTAGTGAGTACTGAGTGTTTTGCTTCCTAAAAGCTTAATCTGTTTTCAGATCTTTAAGTATTTGAATGAGTATGTTGGGTGTCAAGTGTTACAGTGAGGAGTCACAAGTCCTGTGCTCAGCATTTTTTGCTCAAATTATCCAATTTTTCATTCTTCTTATACCAGCAACAATATTGTTACCTACCAGGAATGGGATGTGCCAAGTCTAGAGGAGGTCAGTCTATCAGAAGCCAGGTGCTTTACTGAAGCCTTGGGTAGTTACTTGAATTATTTGTTTTAGAATCTGTGAGAACTTCAACTGAAAATTGCAGTTAGTGTAACGTAAAGTTTAAGCACTGAGTTGCAAGGAATTTGTACTTCTTTTAATAGTATTTCAGTACTTCCTGTTGTACATAAACAACATGAACTTATGGCTCTGTTTCCAAAGAACAGGAATATATTTACTTTAAATTTTTATGTTTAGAATTGGCCTACCCTTGTCATGGGACATAAGTGTAGTATCTACATAAACCTTAAGGAAATACAAAAACAGTGGGAATCCTATAAAAACAGACCTAAAACAATATGCTAAGAAGAGGTTTGATTTTGAGAGAAGTCTTTAAATTGACAATACTTGAAACTCTCAAAAAATCAAAAAAAGAGCATGAGAAGTAACAAACAATCCTGTCAGGTGTTAGTATTAGATATGAGTAAATCAAATTTAATGTGAATAGGTTACCCATCAGACACGCACACCTGACCTCAGGAACCAGGTAATTTGTAATCAAAGTGTTCTTCCTATATCCTTTGGTGAACCAATGTCTAATTGCAAGGCAGCAACTGAACCACATGTTGTAAAGGCTCTATACTAACCTTAAAAAATAGGATGTCACTTCTGCAAGCTCTGCGTTTATGGTCTTCATCTGTGACTCTAGACAAAGAGGTAGCATTGTACCTTGCTGTACTTATTCTTAGCAGAACTTAAAGAGTCTGAAGTTGATTGAAACATTATATGGGGAATTGAGTACTGTCAACACAGATTTTGAAATATGAAATGAAACGTAGGAATATCACACAAAATATTGATCTGAATTAAAGGTGTCAGCAATTTTTGATATTGTGGTAACAAAGATGGCAAAAAATTATTAAATCTAATATTGTGTATGGTTATAATCTTTATCTACATGTTCAAGGTTTCATTACTAAGAGTGAAACTTGATTGTACAAGTTGTTGCCTATTCTGAGACAAGGTATGCTCAGTGGCTCACTTGAGCTCTGAGTGAAGCTTGCTTGAGACACTGAGGATTGCACCATCATAGAACAGGCTAAACATTTGGTTTTCTAAAATAGACTCAGGTTAATTCTGAAAACAATAATGTTCTTGTATGAATGTAAGTGAGTAAAAATAATAAGTGATGATTTGATTGACAATATTCACACTGTCATGTCGGCATTATGTAAACTATACATTGAAACTTTATGATTTTAGCCTAATAGGTGTTCTTCGAATATCCACTAAGCATCGAATACCTCACTGACACAGCGTTTACACTTTGACAAAGCTAAGAAATAGATTCTGGACAGATATTTGCTGCTACATTATGACACTTTGGTTCACTTAAGTTTAGTTACTTGGGTTTTATATATCAGATAGTTGTAGAATGGTATACAATAACAATCTCGTCATACAGCGTAGTATTCATAGTACAATATGATGACAGTAGTCTCAGCAGTCTTTAGAAAAAGAAAGTCTGATCAAAAGAGAAGCCGGTATGGTCCATAGCAACTGATTCTTCAACATCCAGCATGGAGAACATGTTTCAGTGGGATATCAATGGTTGCCCTTCTCATTATTGCGAACTAAAGATGCTGCTGGCCAGGCAAACTGTATGTGCCTGCAGGAAACATATTTGAGGCCACAATTAGTTTTTATATAAGGACACGTGAACATATGCTTTCGTAGAAGAGAAATACACCAGCCTCTCCACCCCAACTCCACTCTCACCTACACGTCGGTGGACCCTGTTACGCCAAGCAATCCATTCCAAGGTTTTGGTAACCAATCCCTTCAGCGGAGTGGCTTGGTAAGCTAATGAGAGATGGGGGTTCTGTCAGGGCAGTCTGGTGGTATCCTGGGCCCTGGCCCGGCAGCAGGATGTGCATCAGATGTGGAGGTGGAGGAGGCTGTAGTAGCCCAACAGCTGCACACATGGGCTGAGTCAGTTAGCCTACTGCGACCGGGCGGAGAGAGCTCGTTAGCTGAGGTGAAAGCAACTCTCTAGGGGAAGAGCACCCTGAAATCAAAGTTCCTGGCCCTCCAGGTTGGGGGTTGGATCGGGGTTCACTCGTTCTTTAACATTGTATTGCCGCTTTTGCTTTCTATGTTTGTGTTTGATTGTTTTAGATCATTGCTCGCAGTTGTAGGTTACAAACATTGGTCGCCACCTTGTTAGCACATGAAAAGATAATCAACCAAAAATGATTATATGAATCTGTGCACACATACGGATGCATAAACACACATCCAAAGTAAATAAAATATTTTCTCAACAATGAATAGTGTTGACACCCACATGCTACCAATTACACTTCACTTTACTATTAATGTGAACACCACATCAATACATTGCAGAAAGCATTGAGTGTACTAACACAGTATAAAAAATGTACTAGTATTTGATTTAATTGTAACCATCAGTAAACCAGTAAAAAATTATAAAGTGCCTCCCAGCACTCCAAGAGAAATTGTGATTCTTTAAATACCAAAGTAACAGACACTATTGAGAAATTAAATAAGAATTGTCTATTAAGTTAATGATTGAAAATGGTGAAAGTAGTGATCTTGGCGAGGTACGTAGCTGAATTGAAGCATACGTTATTTAGCGTTTTAGCGTCATAACAAGGGCAGAACTCTTTGCAACATACAATACAAAATTTGAAGTGTCCTATCTGATAATTTGTTGACATTGTGAGACACGTGTCTGCGCGCGCGTGCGCACACACACACACACACACAAGTACTTAGTTAAATTTCATTAATTAAAAAATAATAAATAACCAAACATCTAGAGGGAAAGGAAATGAGTAGAATATGCAAAATTGAGTATTTAAGGAACGCATTTCAGTAGATACTTTGTAATGAAGTTGGCGGCGGGAAAACATAGTAATGCCTGGAAACGTGTTGTTCTGGTAAGAAGACTAGTTTACCAGATACAAGGTATATGGAATGGTAGGGATTTTGTTACAGAAAAGATAATATAAATCTAAATGATCGATAGAAGATAGAATAGCAAGGAAAAGCTGTGTAGATTACCAAAGAGTAAGGAGTACGTATTCGCCTTTCTATGTGCATTGTATTTTATCATTCTTTTTAGTGACTGTGTGTATATAATTTGGTCAAGGGATTGGTTGCTGTGCCCTTCTAGCTTCCATGTTTAGTTATAACAAGAATTTTGTTCTCCAGAACATTCATCAAGCCCACTAGAGGATTGTATTTTTATTATGATATGTGTATTTATTTGTGTATAATATTATGATTGTGTAGTTGTAGATTAGTAGGTACTATAGTTAGTAGGTTTTCCTACTACTGAAAAAGTAAAATTTTAAACCTTTTGGAAAACTGTGAATTTGGTTCATTAAGACTTTGTTCATTAATGAATATATTTGTTAGTTGCTCTTTTCCTAAAATCTTGTAAAACATTTTAACTTTCTTTTGTTGTTAAGGTTGTTAAAGCATAAACATTCCAATTTCATGTTAGCCAGGTGAAGTTTTTAAGAGAAATAAATAAAAGTTGTACGATAATCTTTTAAAAGATTGAAAGTAAGACGGCTTTCATACTTGATAATTTAATAGCCTCTGGTGAGCTCTAAAGCAGCAGCATGCAGAATTGCTAACAAGACATAAATAATATAAAAATGACTTACCGTATCTCACGACTGGGTAGATCCTGACACTCAAGGCAGGATAGACTGGTTGGGAAGAGGATGGGTTAAATGTACGGAGTTCTACCTGCCGAGGAGTCCCAACTCGTGGATGATGACACTAAGATGGCTGACGTGCGACCAAAGCTACAAGCCCATGTGCGTGCATAGACCCTGCAAAACCCATAGTGCCAACTTCGGAAAATGAAAATAATGACCGGTTCGATCCGAAATATCGAACACCGGCCCATGTTGACCGCAATGGGTCAACCACCAACTACACCGAAAGACATGGCCCAAAATGCATTACAAAAATTTGGCTTTTGGTGAACAGGAACACTCTCTGAAAATTACCCTCCAACATAGGAGGGGGTCACACGCAAACACAAGAAAATACAAACATACAGAAAAACATGCAATTAATTAGAAAACCATGCCGAATAACTCCGCCGCGGGCGCATCGACCAGGCGAGCAATCCGAAAGGTTCGGGTAGAGCAGACAAAACCCCATAACATCCAATAAACAATGGCCCAGCCAAACACAATGTAAAACTCAGCAAATCAACTTAGTTAGTTCCCTAGGTTTTTTTACATTTTTTTTACTTTTTTATTTTTGTTGTTGTTCCCTTTATTCCCCTTTTTTTATCATTTTTTTTTTTTTACTTATTATTTTGTTGTTGATTTGTTGAGCATCCATGACTCCCAATGAGCTGGCACAACGCCATGCCAGAAACATTCCACAATGTAAAATTCACTGCGGACAACAGCTGGAAGGAATCACCTGGGAAATCCCAGCAAAGTGTCCAGTAAGTCCACAACAATCAGTGAAACTAATTCTGCTCACCCGAAAAAACAAGATAAACCCAATCAAGAAGATATAGGCAACCGGTATAATTTAATAGCCGGTCGTTCAAAAGAACCTGTGGAGGTTTTAACTGAAGCGCGACGAACAACCCCGTCGCTCCCCGGAAACACAGCTGAAACTCGGCCAAGAGGCCACATCAGGGGGGGAGAATTCTGTTCCTCCATAACCACCAGGTCCCCAACCATTAAATTTCTTGACTTAGACGACCACTTCGATCTGGCATGAAGTGCCGTCAAGTATTCCAAACGCCACCTTTTCCAAAAGGCTTGGAGCATGTAACGTTTATTTTTGAAAATATTTATAAAATTGTACAAGTAGTAAATAATAGCTAAAAATAATGTGTACTAGGAGTTATATTTGACAAAGAAGTATGTGAGGGTGTGTGAAGGGAAAGTTTGTAAGACTGTCCTTTTGGCATTGTAACCTACAGACAGCTTGATGTGTTACGGCTGTAAAGTTAATTGTTTGACAAAAGAGTGACACTTACTAGATGTACGTGAGACGTTGTATTTCGCATCAGGCAGCTGCTCTGAGTGAAGAAAGGCATAACCCCCAATAAACCAATCTACCCTTTTTAAAAACTTTGACACAGACTGAAAGCAAAGAGTTTGTCAATTCGATACGGTACAACATTAGATGCCAGAACAATTGCAACGTAGAAATTTGACGAAAGTCGTGATTACAAAGGAAGATTCGTTCCAGACTCAAAACAAAGCCAGAGTGCAACTTGAAGATAAACAATGGTGCAGCAGATCGAACAATACCAGTATTGTATCTATGTCAAAGCGTAACAGAAATTGGACACTAGGAGACGGCCACGAGAGACAAAGAAATGTCGCCTGATTTACAAGGGGAAAGTGAAACTCACGAATTCTGGAGTGCTTGAATGAGATTCCTAGTAAATAGAGAAAACGGCTGTAGGAACAATCAGGGCGAATGGTAGTTCGACAAGAGAATCACGTGTAAAGCAGAGATACTCGAAAACCAATGACGAATATACAATTTGTCACACTGGCTAAAGAACCAATAAGAGTATCCAAGCAGATGGAAGATTCAGCAGAGGTAGGAGGGAGGAGAGTTTACTTGGTAGATCTCAGAACAGAAAAACGGCAGTCTAGTACTCATCTACAAGAAGATTCAGCAGAGGTAGGAGGGAGGAGAGTTTACTTGGTAGATCTCAGAACAGAAAAACGGCAGTCTAGTACTCATCTACAAAGTGATCACCACGAGTCATCTTAACTCGGTAACAATGTTTAGTCATCGATTCATTACATAAGCGTGAACAACTACAAGCGTTCGACACAATTTCAGAAGTGCGCATATCTAGAGTCTTGAGAACGGTTACTTCAGTGCGAACACTCAGTGTCACAAAGTGAACAATGAAGTGAATACGACAAATCGTACGAAACTCGTTGTTATAATTCTCACTAAATTCTAAACTCATAGCAAGAGAGTTGAACAGTTAATCACGTTCGACAGACTATTAGTATAAAGTAATATCACGCGAAGTCAACATGTAAAACAGACTTTACAATTAATTAACTTCACCGTAATTTAAACAAAGTGTCGGAGAATACGGATACACAGTACAATACTAAGTGAAGACAAATTCAATTAACAGACATTCTACAATTACAAATAATTCACAAGAAACTATAAACATTACAGCAGCTTTTATATAATACAGAACACATCAACAGAGAGACTCAGTGCATATTCTACAACAGAGACATTAGACATAAAATCAGCAATCTAAACAACTACTTTAAAAAACATTATACATGAACTTTACCAACATCAATTAAGGACACTCATATTCAACACAATACGAGTGCCGTGAAAAGTGAACAGTTCGAGAATTCTTCAATAATTAAACAGTGATCGTGAGGTGCAGTGACCGCGAAGGGATACGTAATCTACAACGACTACGGAGACCAGCAACTACTAAACACAGAGGACCACATGATGTCACCGAGAGTATGAACTACGAATAATCAACGCTCTCAAACTAATGGTACTTTAGAGTTAAGTCAATAAACTCAATTCATTCAAGTCAAAGAACTCACAATAATAATTAATTAACCTTGAGAACTGCCTCTCAGTGCTCTGCATTCGACTGAAGCGAAATAAAACGTCAATTAGTAAATTCTTAAAAAAATCATATCTAAACAGTAATCTAAATTTGCCAAATACAATTGTAGATTATAATTTACAATTATAAGTGTTAGAAAATTATTAAATGTTAATTAATCGCGATTTCAGAGATACTCATTGTTAAGATAAGAGAAGTGATTCTACTTAAGGAAATATCCATACAGAGTGTTATATTTGTAATTTGCTACAACTTAATTAAATAAGCATTAGACATAATATTGTTGTTGTGTGTGTTGGCAAATGAATCCGTTATATCAACATCCTTGTAGATATGAGGTGGCGCCCGGGAAATTGAAACATTTTGGCAGTAAGTGATTTTTTAATTATTAATTTATTACTTGTTTAACCACCCCAAGTAAAAATTCTTTATAAGCAGAGCGGCAATTTGTTTGTAATGACGGACGGTCCCTTCATTTAATGAGACTTCAGCTTCCGGGGGCGCGGTAATGGGGCGGCCAACCAAAAAATGACCAGGCGTTAGAGCCTGGTAATCAGTAGGCTCTGAGGATAGGGCAGTCAAAGGACGGGAATTTAAGATTCCCTCAATGCGAATGCATAACGACGAAAATTCTGCTATGGTCAGCGACCTGGTCCCAATCATGCGTTTCATGTGAAACTTGGCCGACTGGACAGCCCGTTCCCACAAGCCACCCTGATGAGAGGCAGACGGAGGGATAAATTGAAATTCAATGTTATTGTTGACAGCAAAAGCTGTTATCTGAGCTGACAGGTCAGGATTGGAAAGAACATTTTTGAGCTCCCGTTTAAGTTCGGAGCGCGACCCCACAAAATTCCTACCACAATCCGAATACAGTGTTTTCGGAGCCCCACGACGACTAATAAACCACCTCAACACATCAATAAACTGGGGCGTTGAAAGATCCATAGCCACTTCAAAGTGAACTGCTTTAGTGGCTAAGCAGATGAAAATGCATAGATAGGCTTTGACGATAGGTGCCTTCCGAACAGCGTAAGCCCGTACCAAAAAGGGGCCAGCATAATCCATCCCGGAAGAATAAAATGGAGGTGCTGGATTAACCCTAGGGATTGGCAAATCCCCCATTAATGGGTTGGTGGGGCGAGGACGCGCCCTGAAACAAGGAAGACATTTCCAAATTATAGTTCTTATTGCCTGACGTGCGGACAAAATCCAATAATTTTGGGCAAGCTGAAATTGAACTTGCAAGGGCCCAGCATGACCTAACCACACATGGGTGTGATGAATTAGCAACCCTACTAGGTGGTGATGCTTGGGCAGTAAAATCGGAAAACGATTTCTAGTAACCGCAGAGTTGGTCAAGCGACCGCGTACTCGAATGAGGCCAAAATCATCTATAAACGGGACCAGGCGCTGAATGCGGACCGGGAGCCGCTTACCTAAACGAAGAGCCGCGAGCTCCTGTCCAAACACGCTGCGCTGAATGTAGCGTAAAATATACTTAACAGCCAACTTCTTCCAATCCATGGCTGTGGAAGCTTCAATCCGCGAAGGCATAGCCCACCTTAAGATGACTGAGGTAACCCCTACCACTAAGGGCCACGAAGACAAGTGCTCAAACAATTCCACCCGGGGCTCCTGAGTGAGAAACGAAGAGACCTTGGTCTCCAAGGCAACATCTTGCACGTCGTGATTCGGGCGATAATTAATAGGGGGCCAGCATAGAGCATCAAGCTTTAACCAATCTGGCCCTGACCACCACAATGTCGATGACCGGAGGCTGGAGAGTGACGTGCCTCTAGAGGCCAAATCAGCGGGGTTAGAAACACCATGCACATGACGCCAAGATTTAGTATCGGTCCACTCGGTAATGGCAGCCACCCGATTAGCAATAAACGTCTTCAATTTAAAAGTAGGCATATTCAGCCAATCCAAGGCAATCGTCGAGTCCGTCCATAAGAAAACTTGACTCAATTGAATACATGACGAGAATAAGCCAACATAATGACGAACAAGATTGGCTAAAAGATAAGCTCCCAACAACTCCAAACGTGGGATTGATAAAGTTTTAAGAGGTGCCACTTTAGTTTTAGACGACACCAACGAAACCACCGGAGGACCAGAGTCAGTATAAATGGACAGATAGAGGACGGCCGCGTAACCCAACTGGGAAGCATCACAGAAACCATGCAATATTACCCTTTCAATATGCCCACCTTTAGGGAAGAATGGCCGGGAAATAGTAATTACCAGAAGATGATTCAAAGAGGACAGGAATTGACTCCAATAATCATTTAAGTCATCACTTAGAGGAGCATCCCAGTCCAAGCCCTCAGCCCAGAGTTTTTGGAAAAAAGCCTTGGCCCTGAAAATCACTGGCGAAAGCCAACCACATGGGTCAAATAATTGTGCCATCTGGGATAACACGACACGTTTGGTAAATTGAACCTGAGCATTGCTGCAACAGGCCAAAGGAGGAAATGAGAAGCAATCGGTTGAATGGTCCCAACGTAAACCCAGAATATCCTTATCCTTAGCAACGACGGAATCACTCTGAGCGGCTGATTCAGGTAGGCAGTCGGGTTGATTAGTGCACCATTTTTTCAAATTGAACCCTCCTGAAGACAACAACAGAATTAATTCCCGTTGTAATTTGCAAAGCTCTGATTTTGAATCAGCGCCAGCAGCAATATCACCCACAAAAATATTACGGCTAAGTACCGCCGCTCCCGTAGGAAAATTAACTGCCTCATCCTGAGCCAGCCGCTGCAAGGTTCGCAACGCCTGAAAAGGGGCGCAAGCCAGCCCGTAAGTAACGGTACGCAAAGCGAAAACCCTTAGTGGGGCGGTAACCTCCTCACGCCATAAAATACACAGGTACGCCGAGTCATCAGGATGCATAGCAATTTGGCGATACATCTGTTCGATGTCGCACGTGGAACGCAAACCGTAACAGGACGGGAACAAACTTCACCAGACTTAACCCAGTAATTAAACGACTACCCCAAAAAACAAGGTGCAAAATTTTTACACAAAATTTGCCCACCTGGCCATGCACACACGACGTTCACTGCTGACACCAAGCAACAGCATTGAAACGCAAACTCGCAGTTCCATGCGTACGTATTATACCAACGTGCTTCTGTGCAATAGCATGCAAATGACGAACATTCTTGAAATTGGAAAAATTAACGGCATGCAAAACAACCACGAGCAGGCACAAAAAATGAAACGGCACGGCACGTTGGCAATTAAAATAAGAATCACGCAGCCAAAACTGACTTATAACCCAATTACTGAAACTCGACCCACCAGCAGCAACATGCACAAAATTACGAAACACGTGCTCCCAGTCGTGACGGCAAGCAATTTAATTGAAAAGCTAGCAACCTCATGAATCCTCTGGTAGTAAATAGATGTACGATAATCTTTTAAAAGATTGAAAGTAAGACGGCTTTCATACTTGATAATTTAATAGCCTCTGGTGAGCTCTAAAGCAGCAGCATGCAGAATTGCTAACAAGACATAAATAATATAAAAATGACTTACCGTATCTCACGACTGGGTAGATCCTGACACTCAAGGCAGGATAGACTGGTTGGGAAGAGGATGGGTTAAATGTACTGAGTTCTACCTGCCGAGGAGTCCCAACTCATGGATGATGACACTAAGATGGCTGACGTGCGACCAAAGCTACAAGTCCATGTGCATGCGTAGACTCTGCAAAACCCATAGTGCCAACTTCAGAAAATGAAAATAATGACCGGTTCGATCCGAAATATCGAACAAAAGTCTTTTCCCATAAAGTTGTGAAAGACACATTTTCCTTTCACATTAAAAACTGTTGTGTAATTGCTTCATAAGATTTAGATTCAAAATGTCGGAACATTCAACAATACTCATATTTAATTTTATTCTAAAAGAGTTAATCTTTCTGAGTGAACTATAAAGTTTTGATTAGTATAATATACTAATCATATTATGATTGTGTAGTTGTAGATTGGTAGGGTCTATAGTTAGTAGTAGGCTATTTAATTTTTTAATGTTTCAGTTTTTAAATAATGTACAAACTGTGTAATAAAGAAACTTGTGTTTCAGCAAGATGTGTTCCATCCAAGTTTATTCAGAAGTGTAGTTGAAGTAGACACACCAACAACTAAGATCTACAGGTTTCATGGTGCCATTGTTCATCCCACAGGAGAACGTGTTCCTGTCGGAACTGAAAATCTAATACTCAGAGAGTGTGTGCTGAAGAACACAGATTATGTTGAAGGAATTGTAGTATATGCAGGTAAAATTCAGTTTTCTTGCTTAGAGTTGCGACATAGTCAGCTAGTCGTTAAAACTATAGCTTAATTTCTGTCTGTAGTGATAAACTGTTTAATAAAATAGTACATAAATTGCACATTGTGCCGAGCTATTATGATAACATATTGTTCAATGTGTTATGTTTATGATATGCATATGCTGACTGAACATTATAACAAATGCATTTGATAAATGATTAATGATAGTGTTGTATCATGATGGGTATTCATGAATGCAGTGTAAGTGTATAATGTGATTTATTTACATTAAATATTTTAATTTGATTCAAGCAGTAATTGATAAAGCATTATGCGTATGTGTGGGCCCAAATACGTAACTAATGTGTAGTAACTAATGCCTCCTGTTATTATCTTTGACCACATCTGTTCATTTCCAGCTTATCTATCTGGTTACTTCCATGAAGGTTCTGAGTAGTTTATGGATTATCTCCATTATAGAGTACCAACCTGTAGATAAGTAAGCCCAATGATGGGAACAACGTTTTAAAGTTGCCAGGCTCAAATGATTTCTGTCAGGGTTGATTCCCGTATCCTCTGACGATATCTCGGCCAATCTACAAAGCAGCAGAAAAAAGGGTGGTCAAGAAAATATAGGGATAGATAAGGATTCGTACTTGGAGTCACAGGATATGTTATTCCAGAACCTTCTTTGTCTGGCTCTTCAGTTAAAGCCTGTCCATCTAGGGAGACCCTACCAGTAGGTATTGTATTTCTGGCATAGTTCTCAGCTTCATCTAAGCACACAACCCCTTCCCCTGTTATAAGGAGTAAAACAGGGCTTTCCATTTTTACCTATTCTCTGCACCATATATACGAGGGCGATTTGAAAAGTTCGCGGCCTACCATAGAAACGAATTTGTGGCGTTTCTATTTTTTCCACATCGTGGCGCCATGTTTGCCCCACGAACAGCAGTCCACGCACGTTTGCACGAACCGTCAAGTCATTACCCCATTGAGAAAGTCCGATTCTTCTGGGTCCTGAAAATAACCGTTTACTGCCACTTTCAGCTCGTCGTCTGAGGAAAATCCCTTTCCCCCAAAAAATTTTGAGGTTTGGGAATAGATGAAAGTCAAGATGGCACTAAATTAGGTGAATAAGGTGGATGGTACAACAGATCATACTTCAACTCGGTGATTTTTGCCATAGACACAACACATATGTGAGGGCATGGATTTTCCTGTTGGAAAATGATCTTTGCTAAACGTGGTCTATTTTCTCGAATTTTTACATTTAATAGGCCCAAAAGTTTAGTGTAATACTCTCCATTTATCGATTGACCCTTTTCAAGGCAATCTAGTAACAATATCTGCTTAGCATCCCCAAAAAATTGATCCATACACTTTCGAGCCAACAAAATTGATTTTACCATTTTTGGAGGTGGCAAATCGCTATGCATCCATTGTTTCGACTGTTGTTTTGTTTCTAGAGTGAAGTAACGGACCCAAGTTTCATCAGTTGTTACAAATCTACGAATAAAATCTTTAGGATTTTTCTTAAAACGGTCCAAACATTCCTGAGAACTTGCATTCACATGCGTTTTTGGTCACTTGTCAACAACACGGCACCCATCTTGCAGACAGCTTTTTCATACCTAATTCCTCAGTAAGAATGTGTTGTACCCTTTCATCTGAGATGCCCATAGGCTTAACAATTTCAGACACCTTCAAGCAGCCGTCATCCAAAACAATATCATACATTTTATTGATGATTTCTGGTGTAATGGCACTTTTCGAACGCGGATCATCTTCAAAACTTGCACGACCACGTTTAAATTCAGTAGCCCATTTTGTCACTATAGTAAATAAATGTCCAGCATCACCCAACACATTCTTCAACTCATTAAAAATTTCTGTTGGCGTTAAACCTTTTTTAACAAAAAATTTGATGTTCAGTTTTCTCCATTTTCAGCGTTGTTGTCAGATAACCTTGTACAGCTGTTCGTGGAGCGAACATGGTGCCACGATGCATTAAAAAACAAACGCCACACAATCGTTTATATGGTAGGCCACAGACTTTTCAAATTGCCCTCATATTAACAAAGTAATTGGCACACAGCCAAAATGACAATGTGCACATTATACGGTTGGCAATGTGGTTCTGAACTTAAACATTTTTTGGGGGGCAGTCAGATAACTAATCTGTACCAAATGTTGTAACTTAAGTATGTTACCTCAAAACCCAGAGTTATGGCATTTAAGGGCTGCAACCTAGTATGAGCAAAAATTATATTTTACAACCCGGACAATTGAACAGGTTCATAAATTTATGTATTTTGGATGTGAGACCACTTATACATATAGTAGTGGCGGCGTTATAATTACTGCAAAGGTTTTAGTATTTAAACACTGTTATAAAAGACAAGAATAAATGGAAGGAGTCCAGGGTAGGAGAGAGAAAAACGCAGGTTCAAAGTGGAATGAAGACAGGAAGAAGAGACAGTGAAAAGATGAAAGAATATTGGAGAAAAAGAAAAGAATAAAGAATTGAAATTGGCATGTGGTCCTTAGATGGCTGATACAAAAAAAAAATGGAGAAATTAATGATTCTCTGTCCACGTTTGTGTGTATTTCATTTTGAAATCATTATCCAACAATGACTTTCTGTAACTGTTTCTGGTCTTGTAACGCTTTTATAATAAACATAGTAGATAATTTATTTTAACTATTTTTCAAAGCATTGAGTTTGCAAGCATGTAAGTATGTAAAAGAGAAATGTAGAGGAGTGTGTTAGTCTTGAAATTGGTGCTTTGATGCCAATTGCACATTGGTATTTACAAAAGAAACTTAATGTTACATATGTATTTGTTTTCATTGTGTAGTAAGTTGAAAACTGTTGGTATAATATTTACTGTTGAAGTTCTTCTTTTTTGCCCTACTTGAGAGTTGGCCATCTCGGTAACAGTTTTTTGTAATACATTAGAACTTGGCTAATTCGAAGCTGAAGGGACCAGGAAAATATTTGAATTATCAAAAAATTCGAATTAGAAAAGTTTTAATAAGGGTAGAAAAATCAAATCAAAAACCAAAATTCAGTAAAGCAATATGTTATTATTTTATTAAACAATTTCCTTATATATATGTATTACAAACGTATAAACACGTTTCAGTACAAAATATAGCATTTACAGTTTTTTAAAAAAGCTAGAAACTTTTGATTGCATTTTTCAGTTAATACACTGAGTTGTAGTAAACTCTTCAAGTTTATTAAGTGCTTGGAAAATAGCGTCACTTAATGTTCTGCTGTCCTTCAACAAACCGTCTCAAGGCTTGAATGTAATTTGATGCCTTGAAGCCGTTGTAATCAGTATCTCTGGAAGTTCTAGCTGGTCCCCATTCATTTGAAGATGCACCATCATTTCTTTTGTTCATAACATCAGCCACGATCTCCGCATCTGTCTGTTCACCGCACACCGTCAAGTCTTCATCCATGTTTACAAACTCTTTGTAACGAGTGCCTGCGTCATGTCCAACATCTTCCCAGTTATCCGCAGTGGGTACGACTTCTCTAGCAGCTTTATTCTCCTTTTCACCTTCAATGTGGCAGAAACCACCTTTACGAAAGCAATTAGCAATTGTTTTTTGCGTAACTTGGTCCCAAGCACTGTTGCACATGCGGGCAGCTTGAAGGATGTTAATCTTGATATTTTCGTGCTCATCTAAATAAGCACCTGACAGAATGTTTTGGACCACAAGCCGTCTGTAAAAATGCTTAACATTTTTTATTACACGTTGGTCCATAGGTTGAACTACTGAAGTCATGTTTGGGGGGGGGGGGAAACACAACCTTTACATTTTCCATCACAGGAATAGTGTTGTGCGCTGTACAGTTGTCAATAAACAAGATGATTCTTCTGTTTTGATTCCAAAATTTCCTGTTGATTTTCAAAAGCCATCTTTTGAAAATTTCACCTGTCATCCAAGCTTTATTGTTTGATTCATATTCAACTGGTTTTGTTTTTACATTTTTGAAACAACGTGGGTTGGCTGACTTCCCTATCATTAGCAAAGGCAGTTTTTCCGAGCCATCCATGTTTGCTCCAAATAAAAGTGTTATGCGCTCCTTGCTATGTTTGCCACCACTACAACGTTCTCCTTTAAAAGCGAGTGTTTTGTCAGGGGTGCATTTGAAGAATAAGCCCGTCTCGTCTACGTTAAAAATGTCTTTAGCGTCTCTATCAGAAATCATTTGCAACAAATCGTCGTTCCATGAATATGCAGCTTCAACGTCAACAGATCCACTTTCCCCACAAACAGTTTTGAAAGACATGCCATTCCTTTCTTTAAAACCTACGAGCCAACCAGTGCTGGCCTTAAAATCATTTTTCCCTAAGCTAGATGCGAATTCCTAAGCTTTGGCTCTGACGAGGGGCCCACTGACTGGAATTTTTTTGTCCCTTGCTTGCTTAAACCACTTCACTACACATTCATCCACGTCAGGATATTCTGGTCCTCGCGCTCTTTTCCTATCTTTGTTGCTGACTTTACACACACTATTCAAAATCTTCTCTTTATTTTTTACATACATTGACAGTGTATTTGGCAGTATCCCGAATTCCTTAGCAATTTCAGATTTCTTTTTTTGTCCCTTTTCCACTTCCCGAATAACGGCAACTTTTTCGGCAAATGTCAATGATTTGTATTGGGTCCATGTTGGTTTTGGAAGGGCCATGATGAACACACAACACAATAAAACTGCACAATAAGCGTCACTAAAACACACCAGTCTGTATATACAGTACTGTATAAAGAAAGGAACGGTCTCACTACAGGACACAGCTCGCACAGTAGAAACTCAAAAAGGCTTAACCCTTCCACGAATGCAGGCAGACTGAACTGAAAGCAACAGTGAGGGTGGCTGACTGTCGACGTGTGGAACAAGGGACAATGGCGGACGGTACCGTTACACGAGCCAGTCACGTGTAATCGCGAGATACTGGCGCCAATTCCAAGAATTTGACACAAAGGACAAGCGTCTGTTTACAAAGGGCTATGCCTCCTTGTCTGTTTCCAGTCATGTCTCTATTGTTACGTGGTCTAGCCCATACTGCAGGCTATTTTTTGTAGTTTGAGCAAAATTTTTATTTCGAATTAACCAAAAAAAGTTCGAATTACAGATGATGTTTTTGAACGGTTTTACATAGGATATTCAAGGGACCACGGTAAAAGTTCGAATTATCCACAAATTCGAATTATGCATGTTCGAATTAGCCAAGTTCTACTGTATATTGTGATTTTTAAAGTTTGAGACAAATATTTTTTGTATTGCCACATTATACTCACTTATTCACTTATAATAAATATAATACTCTGGTGTAAGACGAGTAAGTAATTTACATATGTAACTTAATTATGTAAATTTATATTTGCAAACGTGCATCACAATTATTGTGAAATATAACAGTAAATGAAAATTGTGTGTTTACTGTGATACTTAACTTCATGCATTGTTTCTGTAGTAACATTTCCAAGCATATAATATAGTTACATGCGTGCCTGTAATATTAGCTACAGGTTATAAGAACCTGATGTATAATTTAGATTATTTTAAAGTAAAACACAAAGTTTAATAACATTTAACTTCGTTTGGTGTATATTACATGACTTTACATTTCTGTGAACCTTCCACTCAAACTTTCAGCAAAAAATTTGAGAAGTTTAATCCATTATTCACATGTACATTTGTTTGACCTTTACGTGTTTGTGGAATTTGAGAGTAGGGACAGAATATAAAATATGATTGAATCAATAATGTAACATACCATTTAACACTTTGGATATGCATGATTTTGTATGTATTTCATAAGTTTTCTATGAAGCCTAATTAACATTCATTGAAAGTTGTGTGTGTGTGTGTGTGTGTGTGTGTGTGTGTGTGTTAATTTCTTATTAAATTGACATAAACATATTTACAACAATACACTGTTTAATGTATTTAATCAATTTTTAAAAAGTACATGTTTTACATACAAGAAAAGGTTTGTGCCAGTTTGCATTTATAAATGTTATATATAAACTATAATTAAAATTAATTATATATGTAAACTAGTCACCAGACAGAATATATATACAGTAGGACCTCTGTATATCGAACTTCTTTACATCGAAAATCAGAATCATTTATCGAATTTTTTTTAAGTCCCGTGAAATTTCAATATAAAATAATTTCCATATATCGAAAAAAATTTCTATATATCGAACTTTGTAACATCAGAAATGAGGGAAAATTATCTGTGATTCACGTGACACTGTGCGTGTTCCTCACTCCCTCAATCTACAACAATCGTTCCCGCGCATTACAGTATCTCATCATTCGGTAGTACTGTACGTTATTAAGGAGTAAGGTTAACTCAGTTTCAGTCAGTCTTTATTTTTGTTTTGAGTTTATTTTTTATTTTTTCTTAGAGTTCACGAGAACGTAAATGCTGTAATGTCAAAAAGAAAATCTTTGAGTGTTGCAGAAAAGGTCGCATTATTAAAAGATGTGGATAGTGGAATGCGAAAAAAAGACGTTGCGATAAAGTTTTTGATTCCGCCGAGTACAGTATCAACCATAATAAAGAATCGAGAATCTGTTTTAAAAACTCATTCTTAAATGGGTGACAATGGTGCGCGATAAAAACATGCCTGCCTCAGGACCGCTTATAAAGGAAAAGGCGGTAGAGTATGCTAAAGTGTTGGGGCACGAAGAGTTTCAAGCAAGTTCTGGATGGTTGGGCAAATTTAAGAAACGTCACAGCATTAAAGAAAAAGTTATTTCGGGAGAAAGTGGAAGTGTATCTGAAGCAGACTGTAACCAGTGGAAAACTACAACTTTAAGGTTAATTTTAGAAGAGTATGAACCAGATAATGTTTTTAACATGGATGAAACCGGACTTTTTTTCAGATATTTACCAAATAAGACTCTAACCTTTAAAGACGATAAATGCTTCGGAGGTAAACATAGTAAAGAACGAATAACTGTTGTCATGTGTGCCAATATGTCCGGAAAAGAAAAAAATAAATTGTTGGTGATCGGAAAAAGCAAGCAACCAAGATGTTTTAAAGTAGTGAAGTCTTTAGAAACCGACCACGAATACAATAAAAAGTCATGGATGACGAGTGAGATTTTTGAGAAATGGATAGTAAACTTTGACAAAAAACTGATAAGACAAAAAAGAAAAGTGGTTCTTTTTGTTGACAATTGTCTGGCACACCCTCCTTTTGTGGCAAAAAAGTTAACAAACGTGAAGCTGATTTTTTTCCCTCCAAACACCACATCTAAACTACAACCTATGGACCAGGGAGTAATAAAAAATCTCAAAATGCTTTACCGAAAACAGATCCTCAAGAGGCTCATTTTTGCATTGGAAAACAACAAACCTATTGATGATGCGATTAATCTCAGACTGTGTATATCAGAGGTAGCAAAGGTGTGGCAAAATTATGTAGCAGAATCAACAATACAGAATTGTTTTATAAAAGCTGGCTTCTCTCAAAATACTGTTGTGAAAGAAGTTACTGCACTGCCACAACTTGAGGATTGTTGGAACCAGTTACAGTCAACTGGCGCAATAGTTCAAGACATATCATTCGATGAATTTTTAAGCGTCGACGAATACGTTATTGTTGCAGAATATCCAACGGACGATAACATTTTAAGTTCATTAAAAGATACTGAAGTTTAGGTGAAGACAATGAGGCAGAAGAAATTGAAGTTCCTAAACCTTCTAAGAAAGAAATGATGGCAGCATTTGAAACAATCCGTCAAGGTCTTCAATCGAAAGAATATGTGCCTGATGATATTTTCCAGTCGCTCAACAAATGTGAACACTTTTATGAGGAATCTGCATCAAATTTGGTTCAGAAAGACACTCGAAATTATTTTACGACCAATTAATAAAATACAGTATTACTCATTTAACACGTAAGTTCCTACTTTTTTTAAATACAAACAATTTTTTAAAGTAAATAAATAAATACAGTACTGTACACTAAATACTTTTTATTAAATAAATACAGTAATTTTTATTAAATAAATGCTTATGGTTTTCATTTATTTATTACCAAAATGTCGTTTTAATAGTATGGAGGTCTATACATGATTTTTTTAACAAATTCCAGTGCTTTTCCTAACCTACGAATAATAATAAGAAACAGGTTTCTGTATATCGAAATTTCTATATATCGAATTTTTTCTGAGAATATATATATATACATATTAGCATCCTATCTGAGCGTTATATGAAAGTGTTAGACTGTACGAGTATAGCAGCGTAAGCAAGAGAGAGAGCGTACAATCGCAGCCATCTCACTCTAATCTTGTCACAGCGACGTCCGCAACCGGTACGAACATGAAATTTTATTCAATTCAAATTATCAGTTCAACCTGCAATAACTTCAAAACAAATAAATATACGGCAATTCTGAAAACAGCATTGTGTTCAGCAAGTGAAGCTTTATAAGTAGCCGCAATCTCAGTTAATATAATTAACAATTGAAGAAGTTATACGGAAGACGAACGCCAAAAGGAATAACAAGAGAATTATGCTACGTAGGAATTAGGTGTTTTCACACACACACAGATAAAGACCTAAGCAACAATATTCTGTGGTCAGATCTTTGAAAACACATTTGCAAATACCTGTAAGCAATAACACCCAAGATTCATATCCATGTAAAAGTACCATGTTTGTATATAACATTAAACACTGACTCCATAGTTTTCCATTATTTTTCATATAAATTCAACACTGTGCTTTAATTTTCTACTCGACACTCTGTGTAATAAGTCATTCTTTGGCAGTTATAGTTTCTTTGTAATCCATCTTTACGTATACTGGTAGTATTACTCCTACTTCCCAGCCTTTTGGTACTTGCTTTTTTTTCTTGTCATCATTACTTATTTATACATATAAGATTGCCCTTTTCATATGTGTGTACTCTCCAACATTTTCAGGGCATTTGCTGTACTCCAACATTTCCATGGTATTTACATAATTCCCATTAATTTTTTTTTTAATCTATGGCAGATTTTTTAATTTACTAACAAACCTTTTTGAATACTCCACTGTAAAACTTTACATCTACTACTTTTTTAGTTTTACTGACAAGGCATTTTTTAAAATATTGTTACGACGGTCTCCTTGATCGTCATATGCTATTGTGGAAAACAAAATACAAGAGACCAATTAAGTCACTAATCAACTAGTACAATAATTCCAGTTAGATTTGTACACACGCAATAACAATGTAAATTAATAGAGTTCCATACAATTATTAACACAATAATTCTTCACTTCGACAAACACTCGATCCGTGCTAGCAAAAATTGCTCACGTAATTGAACTGACAACCCGGCTGCTATGGCTTTCTTTATACAGGTTGCGCAGAAGTCCAGTATAGCTTTCCCTCCTTACAGTACGCCGCCGGCTTAATGCATATCTCAAGTGTTCTTGGAACACACTAGAACACCTACTTGAATGACGCAACACCTGCCACACTTGACCGGGGGGGGATGTTCTATGCCGTTCGATACCTTACTCGAAACAATATTAAAAATTATGGGGACCATTTAAGTTATTCATCCTTCAGTTTTTTTTATATAAAATAAGTGAATCTCCTTTTACTTTATAATACACATTTTTAAAATACTAATTTTATATCCACGCATTTCTATATAACATATGAGCAAAATAGAAATAGGATTTTAAAAAATACTATCCGTGATAATGATGTAATTACTGTAAGGCGAAAGGCTAGGTACAGTAAAATTTAAAGTTAAGGGCATACGCGCAGAAACCAATTTATGAATGGACAAGTCCACTTTGAAATTTTGAATGGCAGGAGGGTAACGAAGATTCAGCTGTTATACAAGTGAAGGTGTTGCCAACTTGCGTGTGATGTTTTAGTTACCCGTACATTGTTAGTTACTGTGTGATGTACTATCTCAGTCTTGCATTTGTTATTATTATTTCAATTTATTATTAATTATTGTTGTTTTACAGTCACTCATTTTTATTATTTATTTAATTTTTTACTATTGGTAGTTTTTGTTGTGTAATTACATATTATCATAATTATTTGTTATCATCCAGTAACGAGATTTGTTAAAATGGATACTTCTCCTTCAACTAGCAAAGACAGGAAAGTTATTCATAGTCAAGCATGGGAAGTAATAATAAACAGTTTTTTGGTGTCCAGGATTAAAAAGATTCTTGCAATTAAATTAATACGAAGAACACGTTCCTTTATGTAATGATAAACTGTAGAGATAGTCAAGTGTAATTAAGGAGTGGAAGTATACAGTTTGCAAATTCCATTGCGATAAGAACAGTCAGAAAGGGTGTATTTTTTTATGTCTCAGCAGTACACAATGACAGAACCAAACAACACACAGATATGTTTATAAAACATTCAGATATGTAACAACAACAAATTCCGATACGTGTGAACAGTACATATCATTTGCTTGCTTTGTATAGTAATACAATTACAATATTGTTATTATTATTTGATTTACGTCAGAAACAATAAACATATAATTCTTTTTTTTAAGCCAGCTGTGTCACTGTAGGTACACACACACACATATTCATGGTGACACATTTACAAACAAACCTTAACAGTCGCGAGTTTTTGTTACTATTAGAAATGATATCCATAGGTTGGCTGCACCGTCACTGATAACAATTTTCTTCTCACATGTCACAGCGACTCCCTCCACATCGCCTTTCCCCTCTGACCGTAAGCATTTCGCGCATTTCCATGCTGTTAACTTTCAATTTTGCAATACTTTTCTAGCACCAGCTGGTGAGACCTCTGGTGGATTTTGAATCAGTGCATTTTTGTTACAGTGCTGTGGAGCTAATTTACATACAGCAACAATACATAAATGTAGTATAATTATCTTGTTAATTCATCCTCTTCGTTCACTTTATAAATATTATTATATATATAAACTTTCACAATATGAACTTACTTTAATTTTCTTTCCCAAACGTTTCGAGGTGATGTTCCTCTTCCTCAGTGGGATTAAATACTGAATGTCATTTTAACAGTATAACAGTTATGGACTGGTGTGTGTGTGTGTGTGGGGGGGGGGGGGGGGGTTGATGGTGGGAGGGAATTGGCGCTGAGGATCAAATTGTGTGTTTGGATCAATGTATCGAATAGTGTATGTGATCTATAATGTAATTGTTCATTTAATATGTTGTTTGGTTGTAGTGCGTGATGTCTGTATATTTCAAATTGTTCAGCTGTGTTTAGTTTTCTATTTTTAGGTAAGTAGTGTAATATTTCCATGTTGTGTTCTATGTTTGTGTAACTGTGGTTTTCGTTTTGTAAATGTGTGGCAAATCTGGAATGTATGTAGTTTGTGGTGAGGGCTTTTAAATGTTCTGAAAATCTGGAGGAATTGTTGTTATTGTTAAAATGACATTCAGTATTTAATCCCACTGAGGAAGAGGAACATCACCTCGAAACATTTGGGAAAGAAAAATGAAAGTAAGTTCATATTGTGAAAGTTTATATATATAATAATATAAATGTAGTAGTGAAAATTTGTACTAATGTTGTTGGAAAATCTTCTAAAATGATCATTGTTTTTTTTTTATCTGTATTATAAGCTCATATCAGCAGGTTTTTAATAAATAGCAGGTTATTATGTATTTTATAATATTGTATAATGTTTTCTTCTCCTTTTAATATTCTCTCCCGGATACTCATTATTTTTGGGTCCACATTTTGACATCTTATTTCCTGTGTTATTTTTTCTAGATCCATTCTGTCTTTGATAAGGTTATACACTTTAACTAATTGTTCTTTCTCACCCTCGAAAGTTTGTTGCTGGATGTTGATACGGGATAATATGTCAGCAGCTGTGTTTTTCTTCCCTGGTATGTATTCCCAGTTAATATGATATTCTTGTAGCAACAATATCCATCGGGCTAATCTTCCGTGGCTGAGTTTACACTGCTTGAGGAATGATATGGATCTGTGGTCACTTCTCACGGTTATGTTGTATCCCAGAATGTAAGTCCTGAATTTGTTGCAGGCGTGTTCTTCAATTGTTTTTTGAATTGTGCTGTTAACTTGTGTAACATATTGCCACGTTACAAATCCAGGGAACCCATCTTAACTGACATTTGCCAATTACATGGGCTGCCTACGTTGTAACGAACTGTTATTAAACTCAAATTAACTGAACAAATTACATAAGATAATTATAAGGAAACAAGGGAAGGTATTTCACTGATTTATGCACTCATTTTCATGTGTAACAAGATGACTTCTCTTTATTAACAACTGTTACTCAAAGATCCCATGACATCATTAATTAGATTAAAATATTTAAATGCTTTTCATAAAAACTTAGGGATCAAACTGATTGTGTATTCTTTTACCTCGGATCCGAGTTTACTTTAAGTATATTTATAGCAAAGACTTCTAAGTATTTTGAGTTCATCTAGACGCTTGCAAGACTTCTTTTACCATTTGAAGAATGGTATTATTACTTAAAGTGATTATAAATTACATTTACATTTAAGGCGTTACAACGTACGATATTGAATCTTACAGTAAACTCTTAGCTTGTCTCATTTTAATTTTAAACAAAATTTATAGTCTTTGAAAAGTCTCTTTTTAATGTGAGTTGTGTATCAAATATGATCAACTCTACATCTTCATGTATAAGGTTGTACTTGTATTTACCTCTTGAGGGGAGACGTCATCTTGTTTACTACTAGTTAAGTTTTTGTTTTACTTATTACATTTTTCTTCTTAACACATCTTTATATCATTCACACTTTACACAACGCTCGCCATGTTTAGCAGTGGTAGCTAACATTTTAAAATTAAATAAAAAAAAACAAATGCATTTCGTGGAGCTCTCGCTCATACGTCTGTACGGTCTGACGGCAGCATAGTGACTCTCTACTAGATTCGACTGGCACATAACAACGGAGAGGGGCAAGTACTCCGCGACAATATAGTTCCTATTTTTATTTAAATTGACATTCTTATTACCAAAAACAATACATTAATTATACATATATAATTTATTATTTTAACTACTACTCGTGCCTTCAAATTTCTAATTACAAACATTATGATTTTTATATCTTCCTAAATTACAGACGACTCGATAAACACATTGAGTCCAGAACTAACAGGTCACCGCATGATGACTAGCAAAGGGTTAATTGTGATATTAATAAGTTTTTTTACAATTCGCTTTTTATTAGTGCTTCTGTTGATTTTCATTCACTTCTCATTCTCATTCTGATTTAGTACAGGGGCTTTAGGTTTAATAGTGCGATTTAAAAGTACTTAATCGCTCGCAAATTTAATTTTTATTTATTTAAGATTACAGTTTCAATTAAATTGTCACATACTCCACCGCTTAAATTTCACGTTACGGGTGTTTTGTGAGTCTTAACGCACAATTGGGGACTTGGAGTATGTTTGGTGTCAGTGTGTGGAATTTCTCTCACATAGTTATTGGTAAGCGTTATATCCACTTGTTTCTTCTCCACAACACAATATACTTTTATATTTTCTTATAAACTACCTTTTTTTTTACATACTATTCACACTTAATATCTACATTTTAAAACACAAAACTCTTTCTTATCTCTATCACTTAAATCTACTACCGGTTTTTTCTTGGGGTTTTGTTACTCTCTCCGTAGAGTAATTTTCTAAATCTTTTGATATTTAGAATTCAGTTTAGTTGTCATTGAGTACTCATTTACTTATCTTTCGCAGAACTGGATCTCAGGTTGATCAGGCCTCATTTCCAAACTCTACGATTAACATTTAGCACGGTTTCAAAAGTATGATATACTTCACTACCTAGTATTACCTTTTCTACTTTTGATTATACTATTCCTTCTCTTCTTCTTATACAATTTTATCTGCGAAATATGTGTTCGCCGCACATATTTTCGAGTCGCAGGTTCGTACAGGGCTACTGTAACTGGAGTTAGGTACTTCTGGATTTGGTAAGGGCCACACCATCGGTATGATAGTTTAGAGGTGGTCTTATCAATTGCACTACTAGTCGGGTGAGTCTTATACATTACTAAGTCACCTACTTGGTACCTAATTGAATTGTTATGAATACCTTTCTCGTGGTATTTTCTGGATTTCTCTAAGTTCGCTCTTAAATTAGAGCGGGCTTTATTCCATATTTGCTTTATCTGCTTATCCGTTATTTGCGGAGGTAGCAGGTCGTGTATTTTCCATTTAGTGGACAAGGGGTGGTTTGGTTGGTATTTGTACAGTAACTCAAACGGGGTCGACTTGTGATCTTTGTGATAAGCTGAATTAAAGGCGTATTGAATCCAGGATAGGTTTTGGTCCCACGACGTATGATCGTTCGCATGATAGGCGATTAACGCAGATTTGAGGTTTCGTAGATACCTTTCAGCAATATTGCCTTGCGGTCGATACTCCGTAGTGGTTATATGGTCTATTCCTAACTTGAAACACATATTCCTAAATTCTTTCGCTTTAAACTGTGGTCCATTATCTGATACTATACGTACAGGTGTACCGTAGTCTTTAAATAATATTTCCTGTAATATTTTTATAGTCGTTGACGCTAATGCTCGTCACATGGGATACATCCAAACAAATTTGGTGAATGAATCTACACAGATGAGTAACATAGTATTACCTGATTTGGATCGTGGATAAGGACCTGAAAAGTCTACATAAAGTTTAGAAAAAGGGGTCTTAGGGATTTCCGAAATCAATTGGCTTACCTGATTATTTCTGGCCGGTTTACTGAGAGCACATAATTTACATTTCTTTACGAAACTGGCTATTTCGCTGTTCATATTGTTCCAATGATATTCCTTTCGAACACGATGTATTGTCTTATTGATTCCCATATGGGCTTCTATGGTAGATGAATGGAAGTACTCCATCAGCATGGGCTTAATCACATCAGGGGCTATTATTCTTAGTTCCTTTCCACTTCTTATTTTATGGCATAGTACATTTTTACTCAATACGTATTTCTCGGATTTAATACCTTGCGCAAGTTGTTCTATAATAGGCTTCAGTAAGGGGTCTTGTTGTTGATACAGGGCAATGTTTGTAAAGGCAAGGGGGAACTCAGTAATTACGGCATTAGCAAGTGCTATTACCGGATTCTCCTTGCTTTCGGGAGTTTTAGAGGGCGACTGGAACATACGGGACAGGGTATCAGCGACTACGTTTTGTGTACCTTTAATGTGCTGCACTCTGAATTTGTAGCAGTTTAACTTCAATACCCATCTTCCAATACGTCCTAACTGTTTAGGGTGATTCAGTAACCAAGATAATGCTTGATTATCAGTTTCCAAAAGGAATTCTTTATGTTCTAGGAAGGGTTTAAACTTCTCGAATGCAAAAACAATGGCTAAACATTCCAATTCATATGAGGAATATTTTCTTTCTTGGTCGCTCAAGGTTCGCGATGCATAACTAATAGGTAGTCTACTGTTTTCTATCTCTTGATATATGACTGCACCTAACGCTACACTGGAACTGTCGGTCTGCACTACGAAAGGTTTCGTAAAATCGGCTAGTTGCAAAACTGGGGGAGATATGATACTTTCTTTAAGTTGCTCAAACGCATTTTGATGTAGTGAGCTCCATTCAAACTTCGCTCCCTTCTTTCTTAAGGAATTTAGGGGTGCTGCTATTTCGGCAAGATGGGGAATATATTTGTGGAAATAATTTACCATTCCCAAAAATCGGGCTATACCTTTTGTATCTCGTGGGGGTGAAAATTCTCTAATAGCGCGGGTTCGTTCGGGGTCAATGCTTACCTTTCCATTCGCTTTCACGATGTGACCTAAGAATGAAAACTGTGGGATGGCAAAATTTACCTTCTTTGGGTTAACAGTTAATCCTGCTCTTCGTAACCGAGATAACACTTCGCGTAGGTGTTTAAGATGTTGCTCCATTGATTCGCTATATATAACGATGTCGTCCAAAATAGTGATACACATATTTAAATTTAATATCTTGAAATATCGTTTCTAATAATCTACTACATACGGAACTTCCTTGAGATATTCCAAAGGGTACTCTAGTAAATTGGTACAAGTTAAAAGGAACGGCAAACGCAGTTAGACGTTTTGATTCTTCCGAAAGGGGTATTTGGTGAAAAGCTTGATTCAGATCCATTACCGTAAAGACCATAGCTTTCGTGAAGTAATGGAAAGCACTATGGATGTCTGGAAGAGGAATAGATTCAAATTCTATTCTTTTGTTTAATTGCCTGTAGTCCACAACTAGTCTGTGTTTATCATGACCTTTCGGTACTAAAAAGGAGGGTGATGAATATGGGGACGTAGAGGGTTCAATGACTCCTTGCTCCAACAACTTGTTGATATGGTTTCTCATCACTTCCATCTTGGGAGGCGACAACTTGTACGGAGGTAGGCGTATTACTTTCTGATCCCTCAGATTAATTTTATATTCTATTAGTTTAGTGAGTTTTAGTTTAGGTGTAAGAACTGAGGAAAATTCTTTTATTAATTTCAGTATTCTCCTTCCATCTCTACTCTCTAGATGAGATAAATCAGACTCTTGGTGTATTACATGTGCAGTAGATGAACAATTTTTTTTCTGTTTCTCATTATTACAATCAAATCTATATTTCCGTGTACGGTCGAATCGAAAATAATATTTTTGCTCATAGATGTCAAGAATCATACCCGTTTTACTAATAAAGTCTGCTCCTAATATTAAGTCGGGTCCTAATTCATTACATACTAACATTGTAAAAATCCAGGTTAGGTTCTTGATTTTAACCTTAACGGTAATGCTCAGTTTTATTATTATATATCGTTTATTGGCGGTAGCACACTTTATATTCACCGGTTGACTCCGTTTTACTAGATGGTGTTTCGCTAATTTGTCTGCTAACTCTTGACTGATTAAGGTTCTGCTAGATCCCGAATCAATTAATGCGATTGTGGAGGTAACGCCTAAGTCAACTCGTATTAAGGGTAATAGACTTTTAGTCCAGTTACATTTATTTATCGCGTTACATTTTTCAAGAAATTGTCTCACGTAGGGATCTATTTCCTTAGAACTTCTTTTCCTTCCACTTTGGTTATAAAATATATATATTTTTTTTTTATTCGTTTCTTTAGGTTCACCAGATTTCGAGTTGCTGCGGAAGACACAGGATTTCGGGTCTCCCTGCCTTACATGTTTTTTGGATCTGAGTGTTTACGTTCCAATGGCTTGCTCTTGCAGTCTTTTCTTATGTGTCCATATTTGCCGCAATTATAACAGATGGGTTTATTGCGAGGAGGGTACCTTGTTTCCTCTTTAGATGGTGTTACACTTAACTTACCAGATTTGCGCACATTGTGAGGTCTATTGAATACTTGCCTTTCATGCAGGGTTGTTACACCGGGCTCTAGGGCTCGCAATTCATTTCTATTTGTTTCTGCGGATTTCATCGTATGTCTATTTTGATCGGAGTACCATACATTTGACGAATGGATACTGCAACGCTCTAGATCTGCAATTGTGTTTGGTCTATTTATCAAAGCTAAACGAGATCTTTCCTCTGGTGACAGTCCTATTAAAATGGTGTCGACCATCTGTGTCTCATTCCAATCTACATGTAGTAGTCGAGATGACTCTCTGATATCGGAGATGTAATGAGCTAATCTCTCGTGATTTCCTTGTACTCGGAGTACGGTCTTTCTTTTAATTTCTTCATAAATTCCGGTTGGAATAAAGTACTTTATTATCGAACTATGTAGGTCTTCTACTGGAAGTGTAGAGCTTAATGCTTCTATTACACGATTCTTTAACGGGGGTTTACATTTCGGTATCAGAACTTGCAAAATTTGCCAATCATTCAGCTGCTGTAGATCTTTTATCTGCAGGAGATAGTTAATGAAATTTAGTAGTTTGGAGACATTTAATCCATCGGTGTAAGGGATTTCAGTTAAGCTTCTCTCCACAGGATGAGTAATTTTTCCGTATAGGTCAGCGTTATGGTTCAAGGTTGGCATGCCTTTAGGAGAACGATATGACGCATTCGGGGTGGTCAATTCGTGAGTTCCGGGGCGAATCTGGAAACTATCGGGAGGAGGGGCATTTAAATCTCTATCTGTATTTTGCTCTTGGTTAGCTTGCATTTGCGATACGGCGGGTGAGTTCCGATCAGTGTTAGGCGGAGGTAGATCAGTAGTAGGGGATTGTACTGGGGAGATGTGTAATTTCTTCAAGGACTTCTCTATTTCATCCATCCGGAATGAGTCGGATCTTCTTCTTAAGTTATTAATAATAGTGGGTAAGCGACGTAAAGCTTCGTCAGCTAGGTTTTGCACTTCACATGGTATTTCCGTAAGATTAGGCCAGATCAGCAAATTTTTCATTCACCGGGTTAAATGCTCTATTCTCTGGGTAGTCCGCAAAATTATCGCCGGAGATTTCTCGTCTTGGAGGGTTTGAGACAATAAGGTTAGCTCACTATACTTGGCATTACAAATTTCTCTCTCGCTCTCATAATCGAGTTCGCTTAGGTTGCTTAATTGCGCGTGTGTATCAAATCCACATTCGCGTATTGATCTACGCAATTCCACGACTGTTACATTCGCATGGGGTAGTCCACGCAAAAGAGCTTCGTAAGACAGTTCGTCCTTTAATAACAAATCCGGATTAAATTGGGCCATTTTTTTATCTTATTTCTAACACATTAAAACGTACTTAAAACTGATTCTACAACACTACACACTAATTATATAGATAAGATGAATTCTTGGGTAAATCATTTGCATAATTCAGAAAAGAACAATTTCTCTTCTAAGGGAGAGATAGAAATTCCACACACACATATTTCAAAGTTAAATCGCTGATCAGCTGTTTGCTGGAATGTAGGCCACCCTCTTTTATTTAGTAAACAAAGGCAGGGTAAGTGTGTGCGTGAGAATGCGGGGTTTACGCTCACGTATTGTTCTCTACACAATGCCACAGACTAACTTCCTTTACAGGTCTTAACTGGAGAAGCCAGCTCGGACGCATGGGGTGAATCTCATTCAACAAAGCATGCCTTCAACTTACACGTGTATTACGGTTATAACAGTCTGACTTTACTAATTCTCGTACTTTCCCCAATTAAATTAATTACTTATTTTGGTAACAAATTTAAGTTACGAAATTCTTTCCACGTAATTAACCGGGTCTACTTTACACAGGAGCATTATTATTATTTCTCTCTTTTATTTCTTTTACCGTGACGACAGACATACACTAACATATACTATGCAGGCATATTCAAGAAACAACAGGTCTTGGATTGTCATAATATAAACCTGTTAAAGACTGAGCAGATCACCAAGCACTACAATTCATGTACATACTTGCATTTGGCTTCATACAATGATATTTCAAGTTATACTGACTATCATTTGCGTATCTTAAAACAAATTCATTTTATGAAAATTAAAGTTACATCAAATACATTGCCTGAGTGCATAGATCAGACAACTGAGTGCCAAAAGTTGTCTATTTTACTACTTAACAATTACTTTAATTAGCAGGGTGACGTATCTCTGTTAATATCACGATGCTTACAACCTTTTTACTAATTTAGCAGAGTAGCGCAATTTTGTTACGTATTGCCACGTTACAAATCCAGGGAACCCATCTTAACTGACATTTGCCAATTACATGGGCTGCCTACGTTGTAACGAACTGTTATTAAACTCAAATTAACTGAACAAATTACATAAGATAATTATAAGGAAACAAGGGAAGGTATTTCACTGATTTATGCACTCATTTTCATGTGTAACAAGATGACTTCTCTTTATTAACAACTGTTACTCAAAGATCCCATGACATCATTAATTAGATTAAAATATTTAAATGCTTTTCATAAAAACTTAGGGATCAAACTGATTGTGTATTCTTTTACCTCGGATCCGAGTTTACTTTAAGTATATTTATAGCAAAGACTTCTAAGTATTTTGAGTTCATCTAGACGCTTGCAAGACTTCTTTTACCATTTGAAGAATGGTATTATTACTTAAAGTGATTATAAATTACATTTACATTTAAGGCGTTACAACGTACGATATTGAATCTTACAGTAAACTCTTAGCTTGTCTCATTTTAATTTTAAACAAAATTTATAGTCTTTGAAAAGTCTCTTTTTAATGTGAGTTGTGTATCAAATATGATTAACTCTCGATAGGCAAGCTATCGAGTCACCTTTACAATTGGTCGTAGTAACCTCGTCCTGGGGTGTCTCTCTTTGGAATTCTTGAAGTCGGCATCATCATCTGGATCGTGTCTTCGGCAAGTACTAGATAGGATGTTCACTGCGGAGATTGAAGTTTCTTTTGTGAAAGTAGGTGTAGATCCACGGAGGTCCTCGTCAGCGTCTTATGTATCGTATACGTGTATTTATGAAGTTTGTGCAGATCACATCTTCATGTATAAGGTTGTACTTGTATTTACCTCTTGAGGGGAGACGTCATCTTGTTTACTACTAGTTAAGTTTTTGTTTTACGTATTACATTTTTCTTCTTAACACATCTTTATATCATTCACACTTTACACAACGCTCACCACGTTTAGCAGTGGTAGCTAACATTTTAAAATTAAATAAAAAAAAACAAATGCATTTCGTGGAGCTCTCGCTCATACGTCTGTACGGTCTGACGGCAGCATAGTGACTCTCTACTAGATTCGACTGGCACATAACAACGGAGAGGGGCAAGTACTCTGCGACAATATAGTTCCTATTTTTATTTAAATTGACATTCTTATTACCAAAAACAATACATTAATTATACATATATAATTTAAGTGAATTATTTTAACTACTACTCGTGCCTTCAAATTTCTAATTACAAACATTATGATTTTTATATCTTCCTAAATTAGACGACTCGATAAACACGTTGAGTCCGGAACTAACAGGTCACCGCATGATGACTAGCAAAGGGTTAATTGTGATATTAATAAGTTTTTTTACAATTCGCTTTTTATTAGTGCTTCTGTTGATTTTCATTCACTTCTCATTCTCATTCTGATTTAGTACAGGGGCTTTAGGTTTAATAGTGCGATTTAAAAATACTTAATCGCTCGCAAATTTAATTTTTATTTATTTAAGATTACAGTTTCAATTAAATCGTCACACTTGGAATAATTATCTTGGAATTTACGATAATAAGTGCAGATTCCTAGGAAAGACTGAAGCTGTTTTTTGTTTTTTGGTGTGGGGAATCGTTGTATCACTTCAACTTTTTCTGATGAAGGAGATGCCTTCTGTTAGATTAAATCCTAAAAATTGTACCTTGCGGGCTATAAACTTTGACTTGTCCAGCTTAAGGGTTATGTGATTATCTGATAACTTTTTTAGTACGGTCTCCACTCTAGCACAGTGTTCTTGCCAGCTTGATGACGTTATCAGCAGGTCATCTACGTACACGGTGGTAAAATTCAGTACATCTTGTCCCAGTATTTGGTCCATACATTTAACAAATACTGCGACCGAATTTATCAGTCCAAATGGCAATCTTTTGAACTGATAGTTCCTCCCATTGAACAGAAAAGCTAAGTATTTTCTACTGTTCAGATTTAGCTCCACCTGCCAATATCCACATACTGTGTCCCCACGCGCTGATGTATTTTGTACCGTGGAACGTCTTAAGAATTTCTTCGATTTCACCTGGGGATGTTCTATCGTTCACTATCATTTTATTGATCTCTCTTGCATCGAGGCAGATTCTCACTTTTCCGTCCTTTTTCGGTATCGCCACTATTGGACTTGTATAAGGTGATTGACTTAAGTCGATTATATCGTCTTCCATCATTTGATTGATTTCTGCCCTCACTGCATTCCTTTGTGAGTATCGATGGGATAAGATTTTTTCTTGAAGTCAACGGGTTCTTTAAATCGAATCCGGCATTGATAGTCCTTTACCCTGTCTGGGGCGTCGGAAAAAATGTGTTTATATCTGTTATATATACTTATGAGTTCCTCTGCTCGTTGTACACTAATCTGTGGGTCTTGTTCTTCTCGTTGGAAGTTTCTGATCTCCTCCAGCTTGCTCGACCATAATTCTTCATCCTTCCATTCTTTCAACATTCTTCTGGGTGATTGTTGGCAATAATTGTTTTGGATCATGGTGCAGCTGGTTGTTATTAAAGGTAGGTTACTACCGTTCACTAGATCGGCTGACCATATCCCTTGTTCTGTTGTTAGTGATACTTCTCCTTGCCGCAGATTAATTATGGCAGAGTACTGTCTGAGTACATCACACCCAACAAGTATTGAGAAAGGCAGGCCGCTGGCAACAAGAAATGCCATAGTTACTATTATACCTTTGCTATTAAGTTCCAAGGATACTTGTTTCCTGACGGTCTTATTTTGTCTGCCGGTAGCACCAATGATAGTTATATTGTTTATGGGCAGGGTTGCAATTGGTATTCTACTTCCCTGCTGTAGTCTATTTAATTCTACTTGGTCGATCAGAGAGATATTAGATCCTGTATCGATCATTATGGTTGATAGGATTCCATTTATTTGGGCACTTATATACACTATTTCGCTGTTTCTGATAGGCATCAGGTTATCATTTTCTTCGATTAAATCATCCCTTATATTTTTTAAATAGTTAGTACATATTATTGTGATCTTCTTGTCTGCTGTCGTCTTATATTCCCCAAGAGATTGGTCCAGTGATGGGCTGTTCACAGTTCTTACCGACCTTATTCGTTTAAATGAGGGCTGGCCTCATTGTTTCTGACTTCATTTGTGTTTATTTGTTGGCTTGTTGATGGTTCCTGTCAGTTGTTTGTTATATCACCATCATTCCCGACGTTTTCCTCGAATATGTGGACTCTTGTGTTTGGTACCTGGTTATAGTACGTTCGTCGGTTATTTGCCTGAGAATAGTTTCTTCCTGGACTCCGCTGTGCTTGACATCTCACATAATTCACTTGCGGTCGGTATCCTCGGTTGTTGTTGTTGTTGTTACCGTTTCCTGGATGATAATAATTGTTGGGGCCGTTCCGTTGGTAGTTACCTCTGTAATCGTTTCTGAAATTACCATTGTTGTTATTGTTTGGGTGATAGTTCCTGGGCGCATTATTCCCACGTTGATTTCCTTGATAGTTATTGGTGTTGTTCGGTGGTGGCTTATTATCCCCCTGCTGGTTTGGTGGGGATGGCCCTTCGTTTAGTCTACTATTTCGAAAACTCTTGAATCTGTTCTTACGGTACTGCCATTCGTGTTTATGGCTCTCTAATAAACTAGCCATGTCCTGAATTGTCTTGACTTGACTGTACATACGGGCTTTCTGGATCGCATCGTCATTAGTGGTAAGATAATTGTATGACTAAACACTCTTCCGGAATGCGTGGTTCCGAATTCCTGGCCATGCAGATTTTTCCCAGAAAGTATGATGTTAGGGATTGTCCGTTTTGGTTTTCATACCTTCCGTTACTTAAATTGTTATGGACCATGTTCTGGGTTGACTCTGACCAGTATTTCTCTTTGAATTGGGTTTTGAATTCTTGGATGCTCTGGATCTCTGGTCTTGTGGCGGTCCACCAGTTGTCATATGTTTCCTTGAACATTTCGTCTAGCATTGCCCTCACAGCTGTCCATCGGGTTTCGCGATTCTTTATTATTAATTCTTCCACCCTTTTCAGAAACTCTATCGGATTGCGCTTATAGTTGCGGAAGTTTATTGTATCTCGACTGTCATGGTTAAATATTTGGTTATGGTTACATGACCGGTCACGCCAGGCATCCACTTCTTCCTGTAATAATTCTTCTCGTCTATGCATCTCTTCAAATCTTTGTTTGTTTTTGTCCACCTTGCTGGCGATTTATTTAAATCGCTGTACACTCCTTCCATTCTTTCTCCCAGGTCTGTTCGTACAGCTGCTATCTCCTTCTGGTTCTCTTCCCGTACTTGATGTATGTCCTGGTTCACCTGTTCACATCTTTTGGCTGTTTCTTCGTGACATTCCTCAATTCTCCTTTTATTTTCTCCTCCGAGGTTGTTTATTTTATTTAGTACTTCCTCACGGACTTCTGAAACAGTTTCGTTGGTCTTCTCCAGTCTCTCCAACGTCTCCTCTAATTTCTCATTCGTTTTGGTGATCTGTTGTATGGTTTCTTTTCGGTACTCCCTTCATTGTTGTATCACCTGCTGCTTCATCTCTTCCTTAGTTTTTTCATTGATTTCCTACAGCTGTTGTTGGAGGGTTTCGTTATTTTTGTTAATGGTCTGTCTCAGTTCTTCTTTCTGCTTCTGAAAATTGTCCTCCTGTTTCTTGAAATTTGTCATTGGTTTCTTTCTTCATGCCGTCGAATTTCTCGTCCTGTTTCTTAAAATTTTCGTTTGTTTCTTCCTTCTGTTTCTTAAAATTTTCATTAATCAGTTCCCATAATTTTTGTAAAGCCATTCCTCCTCTGGCTTCCTCCCTATCTCCAGCCTGTGGTTCCATTTCTTCATCTTGGGTTGGTTTTGTTGTGGTTATTATTGTCTCCACTTCTTCAATCGATGTTCCTTCCTCTTCTTCCCCTCTATTTTCTTTCTCCTTCGCCAACTTTTTTGACAATCCTCTTGTGTGCATCTTGATATCCTTTCGTAATCGCCGCTAGAATTTCGTATCTCCCTTTCTTCTAGTCCCACCAGTTGGTCGCCAATTCTATAACACTCCTCTACCATCGTTCTTAATATATTCTGTAAAATGTAGAAGTGTCAGAGTGTAACGTGTCTTCTCTATCCGTCGTTGCTTTAGAACGTAAGTTATGCAGATTTCGTCCGTTGCGAATGTACGAATAACCAGGTATCGATGTTCTTACCTGTTGTTCACTAGGGGTGTGAAAATCCCGGGTGGCGCCAAATTGTTTTATTAAAACAAAACAATTTTTAAGTTTGTATGACAAGCGCAGCTCAGGCGGTGTATAGAATTCAATTTGTTCCCGCCTCGCCTTGGCCGTCTGGATCGGGCCAGTAGTTTGTTGCGTTGGGCGTGCAATCGCTTGTCGTCAATACTAACTATTTGCTAAAATGTACACAAATTATTATCCACCATCCTAATGAAATTATAACACAGTGGTTACACTCAGTACTTATTTATTTTTTGGTTATTGATTAATTATTCAGTTAATTCAAATTATGTTTTCTTTTGTAATACATTTGCACCGGTAAATTATATGAGACACCTTCTCTGGGTTTAACAAATCGATCTTTGAACGTAACAACAGACATTCAGTAATGGCGTCTGTTGGAATTGTACACAAATTATTATCGTTCTGAGTTTTTGTGATTACGTTAAAAGGATTATTAATGATTACAACAATAAAAATATACACCCTTACATCAGTTAAACTTAAATAATATACTGTGTAGTTATAACTTGTTTATTGGAGTGTAGTAAAAGTGTTACAAAATATCGCTAACTAATAACAGGTTAACTTTACCAGTTGACAAATTTTCAGTGTCTTAGTTTTTTAATTTAATCTTTGAAAGTAATTATGTGCAGTTTAGTGAGAGTTCAGCTTTCAGTGAGAAATAATTAACATGAGTTTATTCGGAAATTTGGGTAATTTAATTGATACTTAACACTTCAGTAGACTGGATGAACTCAGTTGATCTGGTAATAATGAATTAGGCTGCAATCATATTTAATTTTCAATTGTTCGGGGCTTCGGGCATCTTTTTCAAGTTAATCGGCAATTTACTCGTTTCTTTTTTCTTTAATTCGTCTTCGGCATCAGTTAAATGGTTTCAGCCATCGTCTGCTTCCTTCTGATTCATTTGCTGGTAATTTTGTTTACTATTTTGATGTTTTAATTAATAATTTTGATCGTTCAAGAACTAGCGTCTATTCAACAAGAGCGTCATATTACGAGTAAAGAAATATAACGGTAAATTAGTAACCAAACGTCTGTTGTCATAGTAACCAATTAATCCTGATTGGTTAATTCTGATTTATGACCATTGTTATCAAATTTGAATTTTTATTCAAAATAGCTGTATATCTTCTTATTGATTATATTCTTCTGTCATCTTCCCTACACATTAAATATTATCACTACTGTTATTATTTCCTTTCAAAGATTAATTTGGTACCACATAAGGTATGGTTTTATAAAATATCAATGTTTGTACATTTATGTTAATATTTGGTATTTACATTTCTCATTTAAATGAAGTTCTTATTCTAATATTTTTCCTTTAAACTGATTTACAAATTATTCTCGGCTATTTACGCGCCTTGAATTTATTAATTTCCTGGTTGTTTTTATACAATTTGCAATTATTTGTTATTGACAGTTATACATTTCCTAGGCCTAAGTAGCTATGATTATTTTTACTTATTATATTCTAATTATATTTCATTTTACTACAAAGTGTTTTGTTCTGTTGTTATAATTGATTCGTTTAGTGGTTGTTGTGTCTTGAATTTGTTTGTGTTCTGACTATGTGTCAAGATTATTTTCTATATCTTAATACCTAAAATATAACAACTAGGCCTATGGACTGTAAGCTTCCTTCAGCCATATCCTATCCATAAAATTAAAATGAACAATTCTTTACCAGTTATTAGGTACTGTTGGTTTAACATACATTTCATTTTTTTACTATTATTTTGAGTGAGAAACATCATCACTTCTTTCAAACTTACTTAATTTATTTTCCCTTATAACATAGGGTGTTTATTAATTACATTCTTAATTTCTTAATTCTTTACTAATCCCTTTCTCCATTCCATGTTAACACAAACTGTTTATCTTACATAGGCTTTCTCCCCTGAATAACATTGTATCCTTTATCTATCTCTAATCTAAATACTATTTCTAATTACCCTTAACTATATAATTTTTATAAGCTCACTCTTAAATCATTTATTGCTTCATCGTTGATTTATTAAGTGTTTTCTTATCTATTACTATCTTTTTAATCATACTATCATTTACAATATCCTTTTTCACCCATCACTTTCACTTTTAATTATTTGGTGTTTATCACTGTTTCACACATTGTTTTGGGGTACTTACACTTTCACTATTAGCACTTTTTAAACTTTTTATTTTAAGCGTTTATTGGTGGGTAATCCCTATTATTATTTTTCTTTGTCACTTAGTTACTTTCATTATATTTCTCACTATCTCACTATCTTTACAAATTTTGTTTATATCTAATAAGTTCATGTCTTTTTCTAGATTTCTTACTTACATATACTACTAATTTGTGGGTTAGTGTATTTTTATTTAACGGTGTTTTATTAATTATGAATTACATTTGTCACTTAGACAATACTAATATTTCTTTTTTATATTGGTTATGTACTGGTTTCGTTTCCTTTATGATATTTGATGGTATCATCTCCCCCTTCCCTATTCTACACTATTTGTCTGTGTTTTATCAGCTTGGTTCACTTTATTTTCTTTATAATTGGTTTGTTCCATTTTTAATTTCATTTCTCTTCTCCTTCACTTCCATCTTGTTTCACTTTATTTTGGTTATTATCTGGCCAATCTCTGGGGTTGGGTCAAAGTCATTTGTCTGTCAGTCTAGTCTGTAATTTTATTTAATAATCACCTTTGGTTTACTATTCTTCCTCCTTCTTTCTTAATTACATTTTATACTTTAATTCTCTTCATTACTTATTTATTAAAATATATTACTTTTTTGTATTTCTTACATACTTATAGTTATCAAATATGATCTGAATTTGGCGATGTTATAATATCTGGGTGAGTTAATATTATCCATAAAATTGCACTAACCCTGTCTTTTTTTAATCTTGCATCCATTTGGATAATATGTTTTTCAGAAGAGGTTGTGTTAGCAGGTACATAATGAAATTAAAAAACTTAAAAGTTACCATTGTTTGTTATGTCAGGATGAAATTGACTCATATTTTTCTCAACCTACAGGTTAGGTGGATATTTATCGTGTGTGTGTGTGTGTGTGTGTGTGTGTGTGTGAGAGATTTACAAGTATAGCTTACTGTTTCTTGATTTGCAGTTTTGATGTTGCAGTGACATAGTATAAATATCCAAAATATTTATAGAATTTTCCCTTCTGATTGATTTTTTTCCTTTTTATCATGACGGGAGTTTAATTTTTAGCCACATACGTCAGCTACATCTGTAGTAGTTGTGTAGAGGCTATCTTAACCTCATCAGCAACGACTGAATTGTTGATTTTTATACATGTATTTATAATGATTGAAGCAGCTCACAATGTTTTTACTGATTGGAGTTGACTTGTTCAAGTGTTGGGTGTATCAACAATGGTGGATTGGGTTTTCCCTCTTTTTCCTTCTCATCTTAAACATACTCTTTCCATGGTCTATCCCTTTTCCTTCTTCTATTTGGAACCATGTTTAACAACTTTTTGGCAATCAACAAGTTTTCATTCCATGTCGCCATTATGCAATATGAGGTGCTCATATTTCTGGTATCTGTTATTTATTGTTCCTATTGTTCCTTCTACATGGATTTGTCTCTTAATTTCTTAATGTGTTGGAACGTGGATAGTCCACAAGACCTTCTACAGAACTCGTATCTCAACTGCTTTGAGCCTTATGAAATTTCTTTGATTTATCTGTCACATTTAAGAGCCATAGTAGAGGACTATGCTTTCAAAGCTGGTAAAGTAAATTGTATCACTCCAGTTTTTTTTTTTGAAAGAGAAACCTCTGGCTAACAGGATGCAAGAGATGACAGTAGCTGTGTATACACTTGTATTGGTAAATAGATATGGTTTTTATAAACGCACCACAGATATAAGAACCTGTGATGAACCACATCTGCTGTGCAGCGGACCTGCACATGTAGGAGCACCATACTCCCCACAAACAAATTCTTCACAATAGCAGATATACTTAGTACACTAAGCTGTCTGCCAGGTGAGTGAAGGGGGTCAAGAAACTGAATGAGTGGAGGGGAAGATGCGTGGACTGTTTCCACTGAAGGTTCTTATGTCTGTGTTCCCTTTATCCCAGGTCATACAACAGATGTTGTGTAGTGTCTGATAAGGTATTGTTGCCAGTGTGGCTTCTCCTCTTTCATCTCGCTCCTTCCCAGTATGATACTCGCCTTTTCTTAGTTTTTCAGGGCCAAAGTTACATCTTCACTGTATGTTAGGTTTTTGCATGGTAGGGGTTACGGTCCAGTACAGATTGATCTTCCTCCCTTTCAGTATAACTCCAGACATAGAACTGTATGTTGGATCATGAAGAATCCAAGAGCTTGTAAGAGGAAAATTCCTTGAATTTTGGCTATCACAAAAGTGTTCGTATTGCTATTATTGTGAGTCATTAGAGAGGAACATACTTATAACACTACCAAGGACATATTATTTTATGAGGTGGTAACTTCATTTTTTGTGGTAATATGACAAGCTTATTATGTTAAAAAGAAATTAAATTATGAAATTATATGAAATGTACATCACACTATTAAATCTGCGTCACATAATAAAGAAAATAAAATAAAATATGTACATGGTTTATGTAGATTTATATATACATATTACAACTCTACAACACCTTAAATTCGTGTGTGTGTGTGTGTGTGTGTGTGTATATATGATGATATGTGTAATCATAATAATAATAATACTATGTAATTTGGTTTAAAAGCATTTAAATATTTATTAAATAAAAATTCTTATTTTTGTTGTGAATTAAAAAGCATTATTATTTGCATGTGTGTGTAGTCTTAACACACATCTAATTATTATATATAATTGATACTCTCATATTACACATAGACATATTATACAACCTTATATTCTAATACATCTTTATAATTATCTAATATTGCTCTCAGCTTGCTCATAGTATGATACTGATTAGATTATCTAATTTTTCGAATGATCTAATCTCTTTTGAATTTACTGCATATGAATTGCTTTCTAATAAAAATTCACTAATTAGTTTTATCAATTTAAATATTAAATTATTGATTCAAAATTGTAGCTTCAAAGTTACTGATGCAAAATTATAGTTAAACATTCTTAAACATTACACTAATTATTATACAAAGAATATTTACATTTGTAAAAATTATTAATTCATATTTGAAATAAATTGTCTCTCTTTTTACTTAGTTAATTATTGTCTTTAAGTGAGTCTCGGTTTACAAGTACATGGTTGTTTGTCACCTTATTGTTGTGGTAAATCGGCAGCGTGTCCTCTCCGGTCCTAGGTCCTTGATACTGGATGCTCCTTTGTCGTCCTGGAGTCTTTGATTCTCGTACACTGGATTCTACTGCATGTACTTGGCTGCTCCCTCGTCTCCCGTCATGGCCTCAGGTTGCAAGTGCTCATACTACAATGATGGGTAGTCGTGAAGACCCTGGCTGGTGCTGTGGTTGAGATACAACGTTGTTGTCTCTGGGCAGAGCCTCCGGCTGCGACTATGGTTGATCGAGAAAGAGTTGTAGTTGGGCAAAGCCTCCGGCTGCTGTGGTCGTTGATTGAGGAAGAGAATGATGTTAGCGCGTCTCCTGTATTTATACCCAGGGCGCTAAAATCATGTTTCGACAATATTCTGCATGTCAGAGACTGTCATGGCGTCACTTCTCACACACGATTCTTGTCACACTTAATTCACCTGTCTTCGCGATTTGCGAAGTCTTTTGCACATTACCCGATATTCATTCTGTCGGTAACTTTATGTGTTCACCATGTACAAACCGTTTTTCTTTATCTTAATTAACATAAGTTCTATTTATTTTTATTTTCCTGTAATTACACTTTTTATCCTTTTTACACTATTTTTTATACACATTTTGGTGTATTTGGTTTTGTGCTATTATGCACACTATCTTTACAAATTAAATTCAAATAATTTATAGCGTTCCTTAAGGGTTGACGCTTTTCAGGAATGGACAGGTCTCACGCACACATCTAACATACGTATATACACACAGACAGAGCAGCTGGCGTGATCACCTGTTCCAACATGAAAGTTTGGTCGTTCATATTGCAAGCTGAATTATTATTATTAACAATATGAATGAATTAATTATTTTAATTACTTTGTGCAATGCACAGTAATATATATATAGAAAACCAACTTCTACTAACATCATTATAACCATTCTGATCTCCCTACCTCAACATAAAATGGCAGCATTCTATTCGCTATTTAACAGAATGTACAAAAAATATATATATTGTAGCATAACAAAATTATCACGTTAAAATTTTAACTTAATGCAACATAAATAAACAGAAAAGGTCCATAGTGAGTGAGAAGAATGAATTGTTTAAAGGTTAAGCAAAAGAAACTGTATATTAAGTCAATAAAATGTTAATAAGAATAAAAAATAACAAAGAAAACTATTGGTCAAAATAACTTACTATGTAAAAACCCAATAAACCAGCAGTATACCCAGTAGATTGGGGAAGCAGTAAATAGGAAAGACAAGAAAAAGGAGATAAAAAGGTGAAAACAATATTAATAATGGAAATTTATAAGGTCAAGAAGCAGAGAAACCACAAGACAAGAAATTTACTAATATAATAACGAAGAAAGGACAAAATATGTCAAGATTCCTACAAAGAGCCTAGAAACAAGAAGAGCTATTCCAAAAAATGTTAATAAATGGAATACATACCATTGAACTAAATTAAAACTAACATATTTAGACCCCGTAACTCAAGTTACAAGATACAATCCAATGAAAACCGAGTTGTAAACTAGATATAAGTATAGTATGTAAAAAATTATTTAAAAGACTACCATTAGTGTAGACAATAATAAGTGACACACTATAATAAAGGATAGTGTAAGAAATAGAAATCCATTAAAAAGACTACCATCAGTGTAGGGAAATACTATATAAAAAATAAAAGACAGTATAATGACTAAGGTTAATTTTAATAATAAAAGTGTTTTAAAAATTAAGTAATATAAGATTTTAATAGGTATAAGACGTTTTTTATTTTATTGTGTTATCAAAATAGTTATAGTGAACACAAGAGACAGTTAATAACTGAAGGTGTCATTAGTTATAAGATGTTTTTATTTCATTGTGTTACCAAGACAGTTATAGTAATTAAAAGAGACAGTTAATAACTGAAAGTGTTATTAGGAATAAGATGTTTTAATAGGATTAGGTTTGTGATAAAAGGAAACATAAAAGCAAAGGACAGCCAATGACTGATAATATTGCTGATAATAAGATGTTTCCATTATAATTCTATATGTATAAAAAAATAATAGGCATAAGATGTTTTTGTTATGTTTAAGTGATATAAAAAAAAAAGTTAGTAGATATAAGATATTCTGTTGTATTTAAAATCATGTTATCTAATTTTCAAGTTTGTAAGGCAGAGAGGCAAGTAGGAAATAGGAATGTTATAATTTTATTTAAATCTGTAAACCATATGAAAGGTACAAAGCAGATTAGCTAATACACCACTCTAGAGAAAAAACAGACCAGTAATGTAAACCAAAACTATCTATCAGAGAATCAAACTACATAATAGGGGATAGAATTCAGTCCATACAACACAGAATTTGAAAATGTAATTAGTACAGATACAATTAATAACGAATGGAATGACAAAGGAAAGAAAATTAACTTCTTTTGGAAATAAATAATACTAGGCCTATAATGGTAATCAAATCAGACTAAACAGTAAATTAATCCATATTGAAGTGTTTTAACAACAAAATTATTAACAACAAAAGATAATCACAGAGTTATTAATATTATTCCATGGAAATATTATCAGAAAAAAACACTTATAAACCATTTAAACACTAAATTTGTACAAAATATGAGGCCTACAATAATTATAAAAAATTGTAATTTTTAGGCTTAAATGAACTTGAAACAAACCCAGCTATATATCCAATTATGTAAAATTAATTAATCAATATTGCTGAATAATTAGATTTTTGTAAAATTAAGAAATAAATGAAATACAGTAGAAAATAAGAAAACTTATTATGCATATTTAGATGATGAACCAAATCTAAGACATGTACTTTTATATATAAACAATGGAAAGAGGAAAAAGACATATCACAAATTACCCTAAAACGATGACGTTCAGAGTTTAGTCTATTGTTAATCGTTAATACGACTAGTTGAGAAGTTATTAACAGAAGACCGAAAAAGTATAATTTTGTGTAAAACCGTGAGTGTAGCTTTGAAAAGTGTAACAGAGGTTAACTAAAATAAAAATAACACTAACAGTTAATAATTAACACCTCACTAATTCCGAACAACAGTAATAACACCATCTAACACAAGCACAAGAAATCAACGGCCATTTTGAGAAGATTTTGAACCATATCAGCAGAACACGAATACACATATTTGGACACCGGACACTTCACCAGTAACCCATCACGAAACGACATCGCAGAAGAAGAGAGGACACTCTACACTATATTCCTGGACAAACACAACTTCGCAGAGAAGGGAATACGCATTTATTTCTGTGGGAGAAGCTCAACCAGTTCCAGTAGTGCATAGCAGAGAAAATCGAGGTTACGGCGGCCATACTTATTTTCCGAACGAGCCAAGTACACAGCCTGCTGGAAGCAAGTGACGTCATTTCGACGAATGGTTCGATATTACTTTTCATAATTGACAATTTACATAATAATATTGTTTTTTCAGCCATAATAATTTAGTTTAAAAATATCTGTAAGACTGTATCTTGTTCCTTGCCCTCTGACCATTTCGACTCGCTAAAAGAATCCTAATTAATTAATCTTGTAAAAATATATTTTGTCAATCTTGTTCGCTACCGACTGGAGCAGATATCAACCAATGCCTGTGCCATGCGCAGCCTGAATGGCGCATAATTTTAAATGTCAATAAATGAACATCATTATTCTGTTATAAGAGTTTGTATTTATTTGTATAGTGAATGTTAGCTATTTTTTCTTCTAAAAAAATAATTTACAGTGATAAAATAAATATCTGAGAGGAAGAAGAAGAGCAAAGTCAGCAGAGAGAATCAACAGATCTAACTACACTATTAAATTATTAAAAGAAACAAATAGTTTCGAATTACAAATTCATACCTATTTAATTGGAAGTAATTAAAGCACACACACAATTAATTAATTATTAATTAATTAATTGAATTAATCAATTAAACAAAAAATATATATATAAGTAAAATTTTATAACTTACAAAATTTTTATTATCAACAAATCACACTTTATTATCATACATTATTTATATTTAATTTATTCTTTGTAAATTGGGAATAATTACCAATTGGTGAATCCAAAGTGGAGCTGTATCGTCGGCGAGTTCAACACCGAGATTCAGACAACATTTATTAGCATCACAATTGCTATCATTATATCATTATATTATTTTATATTTGTAAAAATTATATTACAAATTGGCTAGCCCAACAGTGGGGCTTTAAGGAGACTAATCTTGTGATCAGAACATCATAATATTATCTATTTTATTTTTATATTTGTAATTATTATATTACAATATATATATATATATATTGTAACGTTACATAACCCAGTCCCAAAACTGATAACTTAATCACCCCACCATAAAGGTCAGAAATGGGTATAATATACCTAGCTCTAAATTACTTTATATCACAAAACATTATAAACTATATTTAATTGATATAAAGTGTACAAAGTGAGTTATAGTGTACCCAGTGAGTAAATAAGTGATTTTAAAAGGGAGCATCTCACAGACGTATGCTGTAGATGTAGAAACATTTGATTATAATAGTAGACTATATTGCTACTAACTAATTATGTGTTTTGTTTAAATATTGTATGATGTGTATTGTGTAGGCAACTAAAATTTAGTACCTAGGTTTAATTTTATATTTAATAGAATAATTATGTTTGAATATAAGATAACCCAGGGTTAAATATAAAAGGGTTAAATATAAAATAATAATAAAAAATAAAATAATACTGTGTGAATAAAATGGCAGAAGAAAATAGTTCAGTGTAAGGATACTATAAGAAATTAATAAATAATATATAAATTCAATTAAAGGAAATAAAAATATTAAAGACCTATATCTAAGGTTATGAGAAAATAAACGGAAAAACCTTATATAAATCAAATTGGATAATAAACCAAAGTTAAAAAGAATTATTTTTCTCTAAATAAGAAATAAATTTATACTAATTAAAAACAGCCTATATACTCAAAAGTATATAGATGCACCAATAAAAAATGATATAAAAATTATTGTTTACTAAGAGTAACCATATAACAAGATATGAATTAATTGTTAAAACGATTGGAAACCGTTCGTTTGAGAAAAAAGTGTAATGCCATCGAAAATTTTATAAAACCATATAAAATCGTTCGGAACAGTGCCAAATTGAATCAAAATTAACTCGCAGTATCCACCTTATATTCTAACTCCGTCAGATTTCAACTTTAACGTCATTTACTCAATAAAAAATTGAAATAACCAATTACCAGATCAGGCCTAGCTGAACCTCACTTCGAGATTTTTGCGAGATTGTATCTTATGGACATTCAATGAAATTACAGAACCACTAGAACTGCAACACTAGAAACAGCTCCAGTCTAGTAAACACTTCGAGAAAAGAGGTAAAATAAACTTTATTAATAATTGTTAACCAAGAAATCCTCATGTCCAATCGTTGTGCAGTTCCAATATTTTGTAAACGATTCTATGTGTATAAATAAGACATAATCTGTACTCTAGCGGACGAATCCGGAACTACATACTACGGAAAAAACCAAAAATTCGAAATTTTATTATTTTTCTCTTGTAAAGCGTAGTATATAATTATTCATTTCTGACCGTCTCATAACACAAAGAACTTACCCTTAACCCTGGGGGAAATTAATAAAATGAATTATTTATTGTTTAATGTCTAATCAAGGATAAGATTATAATAAAAATATATGTTATTATAAACCCAATGTTTACCTAATTAAATCGATCCAATGTATTGTTGACAGAAAAAATCGATTATAAAACTTGTGTACTGGGAGAAGAGGAAATCAGTTTATTACATAAATAAATACTCTGAATATTTTATTATAAATAATCAAACGTGTATTCTTTATTGTAGAGCGTAGTTGTTACAGATTTTCAGGAAGCCAAGAAGAGGACGATCCGCTGGGGAGTATCACCGAACATTGGTGTTTGTTTAACCTAACATTTTGAGGTCGATGTCAAAATCAGCTGGTCTTATGAGCAGCGAATATTTAAAAAATAAGTAATCGTATACTCCGGGTGTAATAACTTTGTTCTTACTCTCTCTTCTAACTAAGATTAAACAACTTCATTAATCCCTCCCAAATCACACACACTCGATTTCTGTTTTGTTTGGTAAACATCAAATTCCATTGCTTTGAACATTAGAAAATATAATTCATAAGTTGCGATCGCTACAAGGTAATCTGGCCATCGCGGATGCCAGCGGTACATTACAATATATATATGCAATATATAGAAAACCAACTTCTACTAACATCATTATACCTAACCATTCTGACCTCCCCACCTCAACATAAAATGGCAGCATTCTATTCGCTATTTAACAGAATGTACAAAATTCCCCTAAACAAACAAGAAACTGACAAAGAAAGAAATATAATATACCAAATTGGTTATGAAAATGGATACAATAAAAATACTGTAAACAAAATAGAAAATAAAATCAAATATAAAATAAAAACTGAACAATTAAGAATTAATCAAAATGAACAACACATAAATAATAACAACAACAAAAAATGGCCCACATTCACATACATAAATAATAAAATGGCAAAACTAACAAAACTATTTAAAAACACAGATATAAAAATAGCATACAAAACTAATAAAAATAATTTAGAAAAACTAAATAGCCCACACAACAAAGATAATACAACAACTAACGGTATATACAAAATTAAATGCCAAGATTGCAATAAATGTTTACATAGGACAAACAAAAAAACAGCTGAAAAAACATTAATTTTGAAAACCTAAACGCATACAAAAAACCAGAAATATATAAATCCAATTTAGCCACACATGCAATAAACACAGGACATGAATTCCCAGACATAACCAATGTGACACTAATAAAACATATACCACACAAACGCACCATAATGAACATTTGGGAAAATTTACAAATATACAAACATAAAACACAAAACAAACTAGTACCTGAACAAATACAAATCAATACAAAACATGACACAATATTCAAAGCACTCAACATCGAAAATACACAAACAATTAACACACACCACAATCACACACAATAATACCAATTTGAAGTACCAGAAGCCAACAGGAAGCCACAATAATAATAGTCAACCAACACATATGTACTTCACCAGACACAAAACCGGAAGGCTGAGGATGGGTACAAGATGGCACCTGAAACATGTTCCTAATAAGGAAAAAAAAGGTATATCTTAAGGTAAATTTATTTATAAATATTAAATGTATTATATACATCAAGAAACGGGCTGTAGCAGAAAGTGATTGAATATAATATATTATAACGTTACCAAATCTCATAGATTTTGAGTTATATGTAAAAGGTTTTCAAAATCAAATGTAAAATAAATTTAAATTGTTAGAATCATGTCTCGTGCTGTAGCGAGCATTCAAATGAATTGTACAGCGACCAACGGCAATGTCCGGTGGCGTTACGTAAGCACACACCGTTATAACAATTAAGGACACACCCTAATTTTAAATTATTAATATTTCGGAAACCAATAAATATAGGCAAAAACCAAAATAGCCAAAATGTTTGCCGAAATATTAGTAATAGGGTGTGCAAATTTCAATGCATATAATTAAAGATTAAAAGAGATAATTAATTTTATTTAAATAACTCCCATAGTGAGTGAGCTACGGGGTAGAGCTTTGAATATGTTATAGTTATAAAAATTATCAGTCAGATGTATATTTTAGAATAAACATAACTTGGCTTGCAGCCAAGATAATCGCAATACAGATTGCAACCGGACATCCGGACCAACAAATTGAATCCGGTGTTTTTCAGAATATTAAGAATAATAACAATTCTCAAACTGTGGAAATTATTTTTCGTTCTCACGAACTGAGGTGATTTAATTACAAGTAGAAGGGGGAGTGTTTCAGCAAATCAGATCATTCTAAAAATTTGGACGAACCATTAGATTTGGGCTGAACACAGGCACTCATCGAAAAAGACTCGACGTGTGAAGACGTCTGCCTACGATGTGAAGTTATTTAATTAATATATTTTTATAATAATAATATATATCTCCCACTTACCTTTAAATCTTCTTTCAGCCCAGAGTTACGTCACACGAACTGCGAAATGCAAGTATGATTGTAAGGTTATTTGAATAACATACGCAACTCGCCTTTATGACAAGAAACAATTAAAATTTTATTCTATTTTTTAACTGCTTTCATGTCATGAATTGATCATTTCTTTGATGTTATCCATTATCTCCAAACAATTAATACAAAACAAAATTTCTTCACATATTATTCAAAACATCTTATATAAATGAAAGTTATAATAAATACCTTATTTTATAGAAAGCAGCCCAGCCTGCTCGCACTCACATTCATACCATTTAAAACCCCCTCTTGTGTTAATTAATTTGTTGAACCCCAAACAAATGAAATTATTTGGATGGATTACCCAACCGGCGTTACTCCTCTCGTGGCCATTTGCCGCGTGCGTTCTTAAGTCCGAAAGTTTTTAATTTACATTTGTCACTTTTCCGTTTACTTCACTGAATCTTTTCCACTATGTTAACTCACTGTTTAGATTTTGGTTACCACTTTTATATAATAAATTTAAATTTTGTGTGTACACATTTTCTTCGCTCCCGGCCGGGTAACGCGGTCCGTTGAGTGGGAAGAGAGTCACCAACTAATCTCCCACCAGAAGTTAGGCATGACGGAAATTGCAATGCCTTAGATGTTGAATCGTTCGTCACTGTTCAGGTAACATGTGTTATTCACGTGCGTCAGGCGTTGACGAAATCTTGAAGCCACTGGTTACGTCACTAAGATAGGCGGGGTCTCGTCAAGACTTCCGTCGGCATCCGACAGCATGACAAACAAATTTTACAATTAAGCCATGTTGGTTTGGGTCAGCCCGATGCGTCTAAGTGTCGGCTGTGTGCCCCACTGTTGTTCGCGCGTTTGTGTGAGCCACACAGCACCGAAGTTCTTGGAATTATGCTGCATTGTCGCACACACGCTGCATTCCATTGTCCCGACTACGTTCCAACTTCGCTTCACTGTTCCTTTGTCTGGCTAAGATTGTATTATGTGTTGGGCTTGCAATTGAAATGAAATAAATTTTATAAATGACAAACCTCCCATTTTGTTACAAGACCCCCCCCCCCCAATGAGAGATCTTCTGCTGGAACAGAAGAACTCTCATTGCTAAACCCCTAAGAGGATCGGAGAGGATATGGTGCCAACAACCCCCAATTAATTCTTAATGCATCATGGGTAAACTAACCCCCTAGCTCGGCGACTATGGCTGCACCTGAACGATATTACTGGACTTCTCTGTCCGAGATCCCAACACCATAAACTCGGACCCGGTACTCACCATAGTACATCTCACCTTTTAACATTCTAACCCCAAAATCAAAATCCTGGCCTCATACCATGCCAAATCCTCAACCGATATATTTCCCCTTACATGCACACTGGGCTGCCTTTAGCAAGTACTGGGCGCGTACACATATTCATTAATACATCCTAATAAATTCCTTACTTAAAATTCGTAAAATATTTATTTTTTAAATTCAAAAATTCATTTAAGTTTAAAATCAAATTGTTATATCTCCATTACTTCCTCAAAAAATAAAAAAATCTTTTACATGAATCCATTAACTCTATTAATTCTCTTCAATACTAATAACAATCAGAAAAATTTGAATATGTCATTAAAACATGAACTCACTTATCCTAACATTTGATTATACAGATATACTAAACAATGTAATTCAATAAAACACTAGTAATACACATAAACAATAATATACTTGAAACTCAAACATCACCTATATGGCAGGCATAAAAATAATTTTTTTTCCCCCCAAAAAATTTTTTAATTTACCAAAACCTCTTTTCTCAATTAAAAAAAAAAAACAAAATATTAATTCAATAAGGAAACAAGATGGCATTAATCAATTACGAAAAAAACTGGTCTTGTTTCTAACATCAACCATCAGCTGATCTCTCTGGGTCAAGTCAACGACCTTGACATACCTATGTTACACAAAGCTACATCATAAAATACATGAAACATCTTTAAAATTTCTTATCTTCAAACATAATACAACATAATACAATAAGACATTTAAAATTAACATGGTTATTATTACAATAAACAATAGAATTTACATTTAAATTGACCAAAATTACACAGTTTATAGCTTCCTATTCTCAAATGCTATTACAATCTGTCACTTGTTTCAATTATTTTTACACTTTGATTATGGCTTTCTTTCTTTAATATTTTCATTCTCAGTTAGTTTGGGTGACTTAATTATTCATAATAACTCACTTTATCAACTTGGCATTGGTATATATAATCTTACCCCCCTTCTGACTCTAATACTCACTAACAGCTTTAACTAATATGACACCCATCTATCAAAACATCTACCAACCATTCTTTCTCTTTAACTTACTACTCTAACTCATTTCACATCATTCTACTCTTATAACAAAAAATACTCTCTACCCCTTTGTACTCAGGATGTGTGTTCCCTTCCCACGGCTCATTCCCTTATGTTGGTTCCTGGACCCTCCCTAGGTAACCCTTTCCGGCGCTAATCGGTTCCCTTCCCGCCACAATGCTTTTCGTTGAGGACTCCTTATCACACCACCCCCCCTTACAAAATTACCCATCAACTAATTACTCTCCCATTATATCACTTTCATCTACAAAATATCTATTTATTTATTACCTCAATATATATATCACTCATTACTCTACATATTTTCCCCATAGCTACTGTGTCACTATTACATCTCAAATTCTACATTACTTTTATTCATAACAATCTTACTTTGCTCAACTCCCCTTTTAAACTTAACTTGGACTGATTTAAATGTCCTAACGAAATATTACTCAACCAAATTCTAACATTTACTACATTTTACATTACAGTTACCATTGAAAAATCAAAATTATCTTAAACACATTTTACCATTTAATTCAAAGTCTCTTAAAGCACATTGAAAATCTATTATTCAAACATTAATTCTTCAAACATTTAATTACATTGATAAAAAATCTGCCAACTATTTCTAAGTGACATAGTACGTATATAACACCAGTAATCAGCTGATGTTCCTGGTCAGGTGAATGACCTTTCTCTGAATCTCTTTCAAGCAATTCTACTGTGTAAAAGACATAACTTATGCTTACAATCCTTACTCTCTAACCTGATAAAATAATAACACAATAACATATTAAACACAATAACATATTAAACACAATATGATAAACATCTACGGCACCCCTTTCTCAAATCAAAACAAAATTATTTAGTCAGCTCAGTAGCGAGTCACCATCACTAAGTTACAAAATTTTAATTCGTTACTCCCCTGAGTAACCTCCTTTACCACACACACTATGACCCCCCCCTGGACTGTGGCGTCCAGTTGCGTCCACAAGGACTGAAGTTTTGGAGGAATTTTGTCATCTCCTTGTCCTTGCTTCTGCGTTACAATTTCTTAAAAGGGTCAGATATCATAATATCTGATTTTACATATTTATACACCCTTAATGTGGGTCTATCACCTTTTTTTACTGTTCCCACACGAACAGAGTGATAGCCGCTGTTCCATAGTTCCGGGGATTTCCCCTAAGTCACCCCCCAATAATTTCAAGTCTATACCAATTTCAAGCCAACTATGGTCAGGTTTACAATTGCTGCCCACAGCTGGCTGTCATCCAAAACCACGATTAGTGCTGGTAAGGCAGTAATCGCCCGAAAAGGCGGGGAAATCAACTTTCATTTCAGGCATGTTATACTTCATCTTTGTAATACACTGCACGACAACAAATCAACATATAATATGAAATTATATAACAAGTTGTGCAGTGTATATTACGCCAGTTTGGCCTCCGATGATGGTAACATACCTTGATGTTACCACCAACACTCATCGCTATCTGCAGTAGCACATGCCACCACTGCAATAGCATACTAATAGCTAAACTTACATCCTTCTACTGCTGCAGTCTCTACTTTCCGTGACTATTTCACTTCAATTAACACCACACAACCCCCCAAAATTACCCACACATCTTGTATGAAAACAAGTTTTTATTTTATTCCAGACCCTTCTGCACGTCTCACCTCTCACTGGTACTACAAACTTTACAATTATACTTGGTCATTTCTTTACCTAAACTAAAATACAGCTACTGACATAAGTTTAAAATTATAAACATTCCAGATTATATTTACATTGGAAGCAACATTTTTTATCCTTAAACTGCTAAAGTCGTGACCGCCCGAAAATGGGGTTCCGCTGTCAGGGATACTTGCCAACAAAATAGACACACTACGTGAATTCACGTCCCCCCTTTTACACCAAATCTCCTCCCTCTGTTCTACCATTCATCCAAACCCGCCATCTACTTTCTTGCCAAATCTCCCTCCCAACAAAACTCATGTTCAGAATTATTCTGAAACTATTGTCAATGGCTAAACTTATTTTTCCAATGACACCAAAAAATGTTTACTTGAACGCACTGCCCTTCTTAAAACCTAGCCTCCACAACTATTTACAGTCACTCGAAAGCAGTGCTGGTACGTGATATGTACACTTAGCCGCTGCACCTTGAGTGTTATGTTGAATTGTTCGTCACTGTTCAGGTAACATGTGTTATTCACGTGTGTCAGGCGTTGACGAAATCTTGAAGCCACTGGTTACGTCACTAAGATAGGCGGGGTCTCGTCAAGACTTCCGTCGGCACCCGACAGCATGACAAACAAATTTTACAATTAAGCCATGTTGGTTCAGGTCGGCCCGACGCGTCTAAGTGTCGGCTGTGCGCCCAGCTGTTGTTCGCGCGTTTGTGTGAGCCACACAGCACCGAAGTTCTTGGAATTATGCTGCATTGTCGCACACACGCTGCATTCCATTGTCCCGACTACGTTCCAACTTCGCTTCACTGTTCCTTTGTCTGGCTAAGATTGTATTACGTGTTGGGCTTGCAATTGAAATGAAATAAATTTTATAAAATGACAAACTCCCATTTTGTCCCATTACAACGATCGTCTTAGTTAACTCATCTGTAACGACTGTAATGACTCATATAATAACTCATACTCGACTGTAATGACTCGAACTGTGAAGACATGTACTTACGATACTCTTATTTGTCAACAAATAAGCGTACAGCTCAATACATTAACCTGTTGAGGTACGCATGTAAGAGATCAAGTATATACTAAGTAAAGTCACATCAAGAGTACAAGAGAACGGGCCGTCTAGTATGTGGTACGAGCTGAAGAACTGACGTAGCAGAGCGACACCCAAGATGAGATACACACACCAGGAGTGCAGCGTGTACCGGACCGAGGGCCTGAAGCAGTTGCAGCCATTAAAACCAGACGTTAAACCATCAACAGTTGCAGAAGGAGGAGTGTTGCTGATTCCCGAACTCTTTGCTGGGAACCCAAGACGCAGAGGAAATCATCGCCACTAGCCGATTGCACCAGGACACCGAGGGATTCCAGGAGGACCTCATCACGATCTTCAGTACCAGGAAAGTCAAAAACAATTTATACACTTCTCAAATGATTATTTTTCTTTTTCTTTTTAAATCATTGTAAAGTTAAATTAATTCAGATGCCGATAAAACAGAGACTCTAAATTAATAAGAAACATTCATATTGTGATAATCTGTATAACACGTATAAGCTTAAGTAATAATCAATAGATAAGAATTAGACGTAGATAACAAGTGATATATAAATATTAACATTGAATTACTTAGAGACTTATACTGCAGTATACGTGAAACAAATCACAAGTAAATAAAAAGCACGTTGAACTAGATTCACGGCTAATTTATTTCAAAGTACTTTAAAAGCATCTTAAAGTAATAAAATCAGTATAAAAGCATTGCAAATTCATAAATTAAATTATTTTAAAATTAACTTTTTGAAATCAATAAAAATATAATTCGTATAAATTAAAAAAAAAAAATAAGCTCGTTTTCTGAATGCTAATACCCATTCAGAAAACATTATACAAGATACTAATTATGGTTTTAGTACGTAAGGATTGCTCTAGCTATAAGTTTTTCATTCATATGTGCTACTAGAGTAATACACCCCAATTTTATACCCAACACTGTATTTTTATTGGTGTACTACAAGCCTACCAACATCACAAAACTATCCAAAAATAATTATAACGCTATAATTTTTTTTTTTGTACACTTGAATTAACCTACTTGCGAATTCAAAATAAATTCCTACGCCCTTAGTCGGAAGAAGTTGCAAGAATGCACAGCAGATAGGTCATTTCACACTACAATCATTTATATGCTTATATTGATAAAAATAAATAAAACGTACGTACAAAATCAAAGCAAAATAGAGTTATTATATATTCTGTAACGTAGCGGTTTTTCTAGAGTTAATAGCGAAAACTTTGTATGTGGCTTATTGGGTGTTCGTCTTATTTAATTAAGCTCCCAATATTGTTATGCGCCAATCTTGTAACGTCTCGGTTTGAGATATTAAAGTTTCCGCCTCTCCGCAGTCGCCACTTATGAATTATAATAACTGACATTAAAAAAAAATAGATAAAGGATTTTTTAATGTGTTACTCAATCTAAATAGAAATCGAGAGTGTGTGATTTGGGGTCAAGGAGGGAAGTTGTTCAGCCTTATGAAGAAGAGAGAGTAAGGACCAATTATTTACACTCGGTTTAGACGATTTCGGATTTTTTCAAATTGTTCGCTGTGATTTAAATCAGCTGATTGTGAGATAAGTTTCTATGCTTAGTTCAACCATCCTACACTGTAGCAAAATTTGATCCGATGTGTTGATTTCTTCTGTTTTTGTGCTGAAATCTATTACAACTACTCACTACAAAAATTATAACACACTTTATTATTCAAGATTATTTTTCAATAATATTATTTATTGATATTATTGGTTTTTGTTTCCTGCCACCAAAATACAAGTATCACAATTAATCTTTCCTTAAATAAAACATAATCTCGACTTCACAGAGTAAACATGGAATTGTCTAAAGAGAAAAACATATATGGTTTTGTTTACCAAATTTTACACTATTTTAAAAAAACATCAATTAATATATAATTCTTAATAATTCCCCAGGGTTCAGGGTAAGTTCTTTTTGTTACGAGAGTGTCAGAAATGGATAATTACTAAGCTTTACAAATACCGAAAAAATATTAAAATAAATTTGTTTATTTTTTGTTTAGTATGTAGTTCCAGGAATGTCCGTAAGAGAGCAGCGTGCGTTTGTTTACTTTAAAAAAACATGTGATTAAATGACTATTTTGTGTTCTATATCAACGTTCGGAATGCGTTTTCTTCTTGAACTATTAAACGAAATGTTTATATTACCTCGCTCCGTATGGTTCTTACTGGAATGAAGCTTTTTCTCTGGTGAGGTCCGTCTTGCGTTATAATTTCCTTTTCACTGAAGGTTTTCTTTCACTGTTTATTAAGGAGTATAACCATATAATTTTGATAAATCATGGATGATTATATAGTGGTCGTGTTGCTTGTTAATTTTGTATTAATTTTCACTCCTCCAAAGTTCCAAAAAGGTTATTTTTATTATAATTGTAGTAGCATCATTTCTTCAACTCTATGGTTTTATTTCAAAATTTATTATTAACAATACTTGTTATTTCCGTCACTCTTAGTAACCCATAGTATTTTTATTATACAGGCAGTTTGTAATTATTATAAATTTATATTTTATTTACCGAAAAATAATTCTTTTCCATTCCGGTTTCTTTATTAATTTGGTTTACATAATAAGTTTTTGTTCATTTTCTTATGACCTTGTATATAAATATTTGATAATTTTATTATCTTTAAATAAATTTATATATATTATTTATTAGTCTCTCGAAGTATTCCTACACTGCACTACTTCCTGTTGCCATTTCGCTCATAGTATTATTTTAATTTTTTATTATCCTTTGATATTTAAATTTTTATATTTTTTCTTTTTTAAAACTAACCCTGGGTTATCTTATATTATAACGCAAATATTTGAAAAAAATATAACATCAACTTAGGTATAACAATTGGTTGTTCATACAATATAAATATTACAATAAATAAATAAAAATACAAAATCAGTTAGTAGTATTATAGCCTACTCTCATAGTTTTATAATTTCCAAACCTACAGCACAGTCCTGTAATAAGTTACCTTCACTTTTCTTTTCTTTTACCTCAATGGGTACACTATAACTCACTTTGCACCGTATATCACTCGAATTGTTTATCATGTTTAGTGATATGTTTATTATATTACAATATATATATATTGTAACGTTACATATCTTACAGACTTGTGCTGTAGATGTAGAAACAATTGATTATAATAGTAGACTGTGTTGCTACTAACCAGTTATGTATTTTGTTTAATTATTGTATGATTTGTATTGTGTAGGCAACTAAATTTAGTACCTAGGTTTAATTTTATATTTAATAGAATAATTATGTTTGACTACAAGATAACCCAGGGTTAAAAAATGAAAGAGTTAAATATAAAATAATAATAAAAAATAAAATAATATTGTATGAGGAAAATGGCAGAAGAAAATAGTGCAGTGTAAGGATACTATAAGAAATTAATAAATAATATATAAATTCAATTAAAGGAAATAATAATATTAAAGACCTATATCCAAGGTTATAAGAAAATAAACGGAAAAACCTTAAATAAATCAAATTGGATAATAAACCAAAGTTAAAAAGAATTATTTTTCTCTAAATAAGAAATAAATTTATAATAATTAAAAACAGCCTATATACTCAAAAGTAAAAAGAGGCACCAATAAAAAATGATATAAAAATTGTTGGTTACTATGAGTAACGATATAACAACATATGAATTAATTGTTAAAAACGATTGGAAACTGTTCGGTTGAGAAAAGTGAGGTCACAAAAAATTGTATTAAATGATTTTAAAACTTTCGGAAACGGTGCAAAAATGGAATAAAAATTAACTCACAGTATCCACCTTATGTTCAAACTCCTTCAGATATCAAATATAACGTGCTTTACCCGATAAAAAAGTGAAATAACCAATTCCAAGATCTGGCCTAGCCGAACCGCACTTCGAGTTTTTAGCAAGATTGTATCTAAGAGACATTCAATGAAATTACAAAACAACTAGAACTACAACACTAGAAGCAGCTCCGTGCAAGTAAGAACTTCGAGGAAAGAGGTAATATAAACGTTATTAATAATTATTAACCAAGAAAACCTCATATCAAATCGTTGTGCAGTTACAATATTTCGTAAATGATTCCATGTGTATAATAAAGAAATAATCTGCACTCTTGCGGACAAATCCGGAACTACATACTACGAAATAAACCAAAAAATGCGAAATTTATTATTTTTTTTATCTTGTAAAGCGTAGTATATAATTATCCATTTCTGACCATCTCATAACACAAAGAACTTACCCTTAACCCTGGGGAAATTAATAAAAAATGAATTATATGTTGTTTAATGTCTAATCAAGGATAAAATTATAAAATCATACAAAATTTATTTTATGATAATTCAAATGTTTACTTAACTACATCGATCCAATGTAATTGACTGGAAAAGATCGATTATAATATTTGTATACTGGAAAAAGAGGAAATCTGTGTATTATACAAATAAATACTCTGAATATTTTATGTTAAATAATCAAACGTGTATTCTTTATTGTAGAGGGTAGTTGTTGTAGATTTTCAGTAAGCCAAGAAGAGGACTATCCACCGGGGAGTATTACCGAACAGTGGTGTTTGGTTAACCTAACATTTTGAGGTTGATGTCAAAATCAGCTGATCTTATCAACAGCGAATTTTTAAAAATAAGAAATTGTATAATCTGTGTGTAACAAAATTGTTCTTACTCTCTCTTCTAACTAAGATTAAACAACTTCCTTAATCTCTACAAAATCACACACTCGATTTCTGTTTCGTTTGGTAAACGTCAAATCCGATTGATTTTAACATTAATTGTTATAATTCATAAGTGACGATCGCAAAAAGGTACCCTGACCGCTACGAGATTTTCAAAAGACGGACGTCACACAACTAAAGCGATTACGTTACAGAATGGCTTACACCAGTGGGGCGTAATTAAATAAGACGAGCACACAAGAGGTCACATCCAAAGACTCCTCTGAGAGTACCTCAGAAGCGAGTACTTCTGATATATATATATATATATATATATCTAATGTATATTGTAACAAAATGAAATATATAGAATGTGTCGAGTACGTGTTTAAATAAGTTCCACGTTGTTATGTGCCAATTTGTAAAGAGACTAATATGTGCCGGTGCTAGCGAAAATGTCCGTCTTATTCAAACCCCACTGTTGTAATCAATTTAGTAACGAACTGCTTGTTAATTATGTGAGGACGTATGTTATAATGTATGATACCAGCTGGAGACGTCAAATTATAAAGAAATCTTGTCTATGAGTGTAATTAGTTATAAGAGACTCCGGTGTAACAAACGCCAATTAGTACGTTGTAGGTGGCGATTCGTAACAATTAAAATGCTGTTACCTGGTTTAATTAATATGTTATTAACTAATATACCTTGCGGTTGTGACCAGTGAAACCCTCAGAACACAGATTATTAAGTCCACAAACTTAGAATTATGTTCCTGAATTTATAATGGTAGTATTCTGTAGACTTAATTTAATTCTCAGTGGTTGTTTAATATGAGCAATATATATGGAGTATTTACTGAATGTAAGTGGTTTTTGTCTCAACCCTAGTCCCTCAACGATAAAAATTTCATTCAAATTTAGTATGGCAAAACCCGTTAGTTCAGCAATCTCCCGTCTCACCAGCTGCAAACTTGGAGCGCTGTTATTATAAATAATTGTGCGTATAGGTTAGTTATTCTGAGTGTTTGTATCAATCTGTTAATAAATTATTACGCCAATTACATATAGTATTTTCTCTGCAATGATTAAAACGTTATCTCATACAACAAATGTACTTTATTTATTTTTCTCTGGTATTTAACCAGTTACGTTGTCTCAGACAAACAATAAGACAATACAATCGACTATCCCAACATGTATCGATTCTTAATTATTCGAATTCTAAAAAGAAAAAACATATATACTTTGAAAATAATGACAAATAATTCTTATACCAGGGTTCGTGTAGTTCTTTGAACCATTAGTAAGGCCAGGTAAAACGCATAATTAAGGTTGTTCAATTTACAAAAAGAATAAAATTATTTACTTAAAATACAATGATATGAAAATAATTTGTTTTTTTTTTTTACCCAAGCGGCGAAAGCTTCATTAGGCGGTGAATGTTTGTCAACTACGATCAAAATGCAGGTTATATTGTCTTCACCCAGTAAAACTGCTCGGGTCTTCAATGAATGGATGATGATAATCCCACGGGAACTCTGGTGCTTCGAGTCTTCTTTTGCGTCTTCACAATTCTTGGTCCCAACGAACTGGAATTAGGATCTCAGCTTCCGCTGTCAATGAAGGTTATTTCGTCAACCGAATCTTCTGTATTTCCAAATATTTCCGTTAATTCAGGCTTCAACTCTTTATTGGTCTTCAATTTATAGCATGAATTGGTTTGATACCAAATTCAGCGGAATTGTTTAGTGAATGAGGTGAGACGCTTTCAGTTCTTTTTTATTGTATTCATTGATAATTTATAGGGTTATTTAATTTGTATGATTCATTAACATTCCAGTATAATTGTTTTGCAAAATGCTTTTTTTTCAATTTGGATATATATTTTTTTTATATTTATTCATATATTTTAAATATATCGGTTCATTTCAACCTAATAGCTTGTAACAATCAGTACCATCTATCCAAAATCAACAAGTTACTAAAAATCAGTTGCCTTAACAACCAGGTTTTCTATATATCCTTGAGCTGGCATTATAGAATATTACTACTCCTTTCCAATAAAATACTCCATGCTTGGATTAATATTGAATCACATAAAATTCTCCCCTAACCTTCCTTATTAAACAGTAAATGTTTTACTAGAGTTTCGTTGGACTGGGTTTACTAAAAAGGTATTAATTTCCTTTCACTAATATGGAATTTAAGCCTATAGATTCATTTACAACCATTATAACATTATTTGGTTTTTAACTTAATTTTCTTTTTACCTGACCTACTGTACAATTAATTATTGATTACATAGTTAATTACATGAATTTTAATTTACTGGTGGTTATTTGTTTTTACATTAATCAATTGGTTCTGGAACCCTTTATTAATTTATGACATAATTGTCAGAACTACTTGTTAGACTTGAAACACTGGTCACACTCCTGATCCAGTTTATAAACATTAATTAGAATAACAGTATCTTTCAATTTTATACAATACTGACAACTTAGTACCGTGCCTAACATTGGTAACTATATTGTGCTGTATAAAAACAAATCTAATATAAAATATAAACATAATTATTGAGTAAGTATTATTATCAAACAACATCATTTCATTTTTAACACATTCAACATACAATATAAATATTCTGTAGACCTTAACATGTCACAGTACAAAACAAACATTTCATTACATCCAATCATTCATTGGTCTGGCTCTTTTACATTTAATATTAGTCATTGCCTCCTTTTTACTTGAGGTCCTTCTCAAACATATGAACTATCGAACAACCTTAAGTCAGGGTATGGTCTTTGACCATATTTCATTCAGTCTTTTATGTAACGTTGGGGAACCTCAACTATGTTGCGTTACAATATATATATATATTGTAACGTAACGCGGGTATCTCGTGAAAGTCTCTATTTATTTGTTACGCTTTCCTAATTAAGCCCCACGTTAGTACGTCATTTGTAACGTAACCGCTCTGAGGTACCTTCCGCGAAGTCTTTTGATGTGACCTATTGTGTGCTCGTCTTACTTAATTACGCCCCACTGTTGTAAGCGCCAATTTTGCAACGTATTCTTAAATAAGGTGTGACGTCCGTCTTTTGACAGTCTCGGAGCGGTCAGAGTACCTTTTTGCGATAGTCACTTATGAATTATAATTATTAATGTTTAAATATATCGGGTTGGAAGTTTACCCAAACGAAACAGAAATCGACTGTGTGTGATTTGGTAGAGATTAAGGAAGTTGTTTAATCTTAGTTAGAAGAGAGAGTAAGAACAATTTGGTTACACCCAGTATATAAAATTTCTTATTTTTAAATATTCGTTGTTCTTAAGATCAGCTGATTTTGACATCAACCTCCAAATGTTAGTTTAACCAAATGCCACTGTTCAGTAATACTCCTCGGTGGATAGTCCTCTTCTTGGCTTACGAAAAATCTACAACAACTACCCTCTACAATAAAGAATACACATTTTATTATTTAACAAAATATTAAGAGTATTTATTTGTATAATATTGATTTCCTCTTCTTTCAGTATACAAATATGATAATCGATCTTTTCAGTCAATAATACATTGTATCGATTTAGTTAGGTAAACATTTGAATGATAAAATCTAATTTTTAATGATTTTATAATTTTATCCTTAATTAGACATTAATCAACATATAATTCATTTTATTAATTTCCCCAGGGTTAAGGGTAAGTTCTTTGTGTTATGAGATGGTCAGAAATGGATAATTATATACTACGCTTTACAAGGTAAAAATAATCAATTTCGAATTTTTTTGTTTATTATCGTAGTACGTAGTTCCGGATTTGTCCACAAGAGTGCAGATTATTTCTTTATTAGACACATGAAATCATTTACAAACTTTCTGAACTGCACAACGATTTGATATGAGGTTTTCTTGGTTAATTATTAAAAGAAACGTTTATATTACCTCTTTCCTCAAAGTTCTTACTGGTATGGAGCTGTTTCTAGTGTTGTGGTTCTAGTTGTTTTGTAATTTCATTGAATGTCTCTCAGATACAATCTCGCTACAAACTCGAAGTGCGGTTCGGCTAGGCCAGATCTTGGAATGGTTTATTTCACTTTGTTCTTGGGTAAAGCAAGTTATATTTGATATCTGAAGGAGTTTAAACATAAGGTGGATACTGTGAGTTAATTTTGTTCCAATTTTGTACCGTTTCCGAAAGTTTAAAATGTTTTTTAATACAAATTTCGTGTCATCACTTTTTCTCAACCGAACGGTTTTCAATCTTTTTTAACAATTCATATGTTGTTATCCCGTTACTCTTAGTAACCCATAATTTCTATATCATTTTTTATTGGTGCCTCTATTTACTTTTGAGTATATAGGCTGTTTTTAATTATTATAAATTTATTTCTTATTTATAGAAAAATAATTCCTTTTAACTTTGGTTTATTAATCAATTTGATTTATATAAAGTTTTTTCGTTTATTTTCTTATAACCTTATATATAAGTTGAAACCCCCCTTTTATTTTTCTAAGTTTTGTAATTTTTTTTTTTTTGAATTTTATTTAATTTTATTTTTATTAAGTTTTTTTTTTGTAAAAGGGGAGAGACATCATATTTAGAACTAGGTAAAAAACCTAGAGGAAGCAAAAGTGTGCAAGGCCCAAATACAATTACAGACATGTCCCCCCAGGTGAATGACAGGACTTGCAAATGAAAAACTCTTTTAACCAACAAGCGTGTGCTTTATTCAACCTGCAAGATTTTACATACATGACAAGTTCGTGATTGTGTGAGCACACCATTAAAGGCAGAATTATATATATATGTATATATATGTATATCCATTAATTCATAATGTCACAAAGTAAGTGAATTGATATTAAACTAATTGCAAAAATTTCTGCCTGATTATGTATGAGTCAAAGTTAGTAATAATCTCATTCATAAAGCAATACTAATCCATCAGTGTTGTATAATATCAAATAGGCTAGCCTGTTGTATCAGTAAGCACATTTATGGTTATTCTCTTTTTTAAATCCGTTACATATTCCCCCCAAAAAATATATATAGTAAAATTACACACACAAACACATATACGACATGAATAACAAAACATCCCTCATTTCAACACTAACCTCCTCATAAACCCATTCCAACTACAGTAAATGAAGGAACCCTAATATGTATAGATAGATACAAATATAAATGACAACGTAAATGGAATATCTCAGCTCCTAAGCATAGATTTGCCAGAATATTTCCAAGCATAGTTCACACCAGAGAATGTAAGTGACCGCCCCGAAACTCAACCAGCCAAACGACCCCTTACCTTAATCATTAAGCGTTAAGTATGTGTGTGAAAGAAATCGTTTCTCATCTACAGCATCAGACAACCCCCGCTACGTTATTAAAACTCAGCCATGACCAGATGACATGATAGCACGAGATAATTAACTCCCTAATGGTCTTAATTAGATGAAAGTTAGATCTTACAGCAAACTGCGGATGTGTGTGTATGTGTGTAACTTCTTACACATTATACAGTTATAAGATACTTCATTAGGTGTACTGTGGTAATGTTCACACATGCAATAACATAATTGAACACGAGAGTTTGTGCTAGAGTATAATGTTCAGAACTTCACGAGTGAGCTTCTGGCGGCTTCTGTGCATTCACATGTTGTAGAGAGAGAGAAATAGATAATCAGAATTTTCCCACCTGGATTGTCCGGTGTACTTAGTTCGTATAGGCGCGGATCAGTGATGTCACAGTCGTGTCACAAGTCCCTGGTGCAGCTTAGCATTGGAAAAGTCCTCGACTGACGGCATTGTGGCTATAAGATCGTCTCTGCCATTAGGGTGGACAGATGTTCGTCCACCCCTGACACCCATCTCGCCCTTGGTCGAGCACCTGGACATACAATAGGTTGTAGACGGTGTCATAAAGAAAATCACGCCACTTAGGCCGTCCACATTAAATACCAACACTAACTTTAAGCAGCAACAGCGCACACACACATCGCCACTAATTCAGATTAAACAGTATTAAGCTCGTCTAGCAATTACTTTCTTAATGTTTCATTGAAATATTCAAATTGATTTGCTGTGTCTTTCGTAGTTATTAATTACATCAAAACAGCTGAGTGCAAGATACATTAGCATATTCTCTATTGAAATCAACTTGACCCACGACTCTCACATTCATAATTTAATTAAATTTAATTTAATTTGATTTTGTAATAGCATTAATGCCCAAACTAAAAACTGCTCTATACGCACACACACACACAAGCATAACTCATAATGAAAGCTGAAACACAAAATATATTTTGGGTTAGAATATTTTCAGAACCCGCAGACTTGCACGTACCTGGAACAACACTTTATCTAGCCTATCATAGTGATAGGTTCGGAAGTCCTGGATAGAAGTTTGCCGCCAGCCGAGACCAGATGAACAGGTTGGAGGATCAAGCAGAAATGAGGCCGATACAACGTTTCGGTCCAGCCAAGTAACCTCCGAATGCAGGAATGTACAGACACAGCTGGCTGGCAGCGCCAGCTGTATTGCGTAGCAGCACAACCGTTTGTGTGTATAACCGACCGGCAACAAACTATCGTAACAGTGTGGCCGTGCGTGACGTCCGCGGCGCTCGTTTTTAAAATACTAATAATACGTTGCCGAAGCCAGTTTGGCACAAAGTCTTTAATATTATTATTTCCTTTAATTGAATTTATACATTATTTATTAATTTCTTATAGTATCCTTACACTGCACTATTTTCTTCTGCCATTTTCCTCATACAGTATTATTTTATTTTTTATTATCATCTTATATTTAACTTTTTAATTTTTAACCCTGGGCTATCTTATATTCAAACATAATTATTTTATTAAATATAAAAGTAAACCTAGGTACTAAATTTTAGTTGCCTACACAATACAAATCATATAATAATTAAACAAAATACAACTGGTTAGTAGCATCACAGTCTACTATTATAATCAATAGTTTCTACATCTACAGCACAAGTCTGTAAGATGCTCCCTTCAAAGTCACTTATTTACTCACTGGGTACACTATAACTCACTTGTTACACTGTATATCACTTAAATATAGTTTACAATATTTGGTGATATCAAGTAATTTAGAGCTAGTTATATTATACCCATTTCTGACCTTTATGGTAGGATAATTAAGTTATCATTTTTGGGAATGGGTTATGTAACGTTACATAAAGCCCCCCCCCCATTAGAACAAATTTATTTTTGTTTTACTTGTTTACCAAAAAAAATTGTTGATTGCTTCAATTTTCATATCTGGTTTTATTCTTCGTGATATCGTTTCATTTTAGACTGGTTGTATACTCCTTTTATTCGGTTATTGTTAATTGCTTTGATTTCATATGTATTATTCCCTTTCACCTGGGTTATGATGTAAGGTCCGGTACAAAGTAACAGTAACTTCCTCGCAATACCCTCTATAGAACTGGGTAGTTGTCTATTTTTTATTAATACCTTATCTCCCATTTGGTATGTATCTATCTTTTTCCTTTTATCTTGATCCCTGTTTTGTTGAAGTTCCACTTTATGCAACAATCTGTTGTGCATTTCGACTTTATTGAACTCCACTCTCTCTCCTGGAGGGAAATTTATTAACGATGTTATTTCTCTTGGTGGCGGTTTATCAAACATTACCTGATAAGGGCTGGTTCCGATAGTGTCATGGTATGACCAATTAAGGAAAGTCTCTGCTGGTTCAGTGTACTGGCTCCAATTTTTATATTCTTGGTGACAGTATGTACGTAGAATCCTACCAACTTCCCTTAATACGCGTTCGGCAGGATTACTACTAGGGTGGTACACTGATGTTTTGTATGTCCTTATTTGCCATTTCCTCAATTCTTCTTTCCATGTACAAGACGTAATTAATATGTCATCCACATATATGGTAGTAAAATCTAAAACTTCCTTACCCAAAATTTGATCCATGCATTTGATGAACACGGCCACAGAATTTACCAATCCGAAAGGCAAACGTTTAAAATGATAATTTCCTCCTTCGAATATGAAAGCAACATATTGTCTGCTGTTAGGGTGCAACTCTATTTGCCAATACCCACAGACGGCATCCCAAGTACTCATGTACTTACATCCATAGAATCTTTTCATTATTTCTTCAATCTCACCTGGAGACGTGCGATCGTTAATGAGCATTTTATTCAACTCCCGAGCATCAAGGCATAGTCTTACTTGACCATCTTTCTTTGGTATAGCTACCAATAGGCTAGTATATGGAGAACTACTACTTTCAATTATATCTTCCAATATCATTCTTTGAATTTCTTTTTTTGCTGCCTCTTTCAAAGCTTGAGCAATGGGGTATGACCGTTTATTAAAATTTACATTTTCTTTGAACTTTAGTTCGCACAGGAAGTTTTTTGCTTTTCCTGGTGACTCTGAGAATACTGATTTATATTTATTATAAATTTTTATAAGCTGTTGTTTTTGTTCTACATTAATTAATTCCTGGGCCTGCCTATTTTGAAACTCGATTATCTCTTCTATCTTCTCTTGCCAAATCTGTGATTCTGTTACTTCTGTATTTTTATCTAGGGTTAATCTATTATCCTTCCTAATAAAAAATGAGCTTGGACACTGAGGGGCACTTTGGCTACCAATTATCTCAGCAGCTAACTCACCTTCTTCTGTGCTCAAGGTTACTATACCCCTGGCCAGATTTATAATTGCAGTGTGTCGCCATAGCATATCACACCCTATTAACACCCTAAAAGGTAGCCCTTTAGCTACTAAAAATCCCATAGGTATTCCTATTCCACTAGTAGTAACATTCAAAGACGCTTGTTTTCTGATTGTTTTATTTTGCTTCCCGGTGGCGCCAATAATTGTTAAATTATTAATTGGTAACAGGTATTCTCTCAGTAGTTAGTTCAGTAATCCGGTCCAGTTCTAATTGATCAATAATTGAAATATTTGCTCCTGTATCAATCATGGCCTCTGCTAACACTCCATTTAATTTTATTTGTATATAGACTATATCATTGTTTGGTGCTGACTCTTTAATTGCTCTTTCGTCCATTAACTCCGCCTGTATATTTTTTAAAAAATGATTTCTGATAATTGTTATTGATCTGTTTAATTTATTATTATGATTAGGTCTGTGGTAAATTCTGTGCCCGGTTTGTTCTAGCAGTGACAGGCAGTCACATCTTCTCACTGCTGGTACCCGTTTCCCCGATTTCCATCATTATTATTATTTCGTTCAACATTTTCATTATGTTGAATATTGTTTACTGGTCTTCTTTCTTCATCACTATCTCTGAATCTAGGTTGTTCTTCACTCCTACTTCTTTGTGGACCTTCTTCTCTCTGATAAGAATCATTTCTGTAATTTCGATTGTTATAATTTTGCCATCTTCCTCGATACCTGTTATTAAAATAATTGTTATTGGCACGTACATAATTTACTCTAGGTCGATTATCTCTAGGTGGTTCATTTTTCCGCTCCTCGGTATTCCCTGACCTCCATCTACTCCTCCTGTAATAAGATTCTTGTTCATAATTCTCTAGTAGCGTTTCCATGCCTCCAATAGTTTTTATTTGTCCACTTAATCGGGCACTTATAATCTTCTCCTCGAAGTGATACGCAATTTTGGTCACTAAACACTCTTCAGGGATCTTTGGGTCTAAATATTTGGCCACACACACCTTCCCCAAAAAATAAGCAGTAGGTGTTTGTCCTATATTGTGGTCATACCTACCATGACAGATATCGTCTCTAATAATGTTTTGCACTGACTCCGACCAGTACTTAAGTTTGAACATTGTTTTGAAACTCCCATAATCACACACCTCGTTCCTGATTACAGTCCACCAATTATCGTTAATGTTTTTGAAAGATTCGTCTAATATCCCTTTGATCATGTTCCATCGGTTCTCCTTTGACCTATTCAAAATTTCGTCTACTCGCCCTAAAAATTCGAGTGGGTTTCTGCGATAATCCCGAAAGTTTACACTTTCCCTACTATCTTGGATAACATGATGATTGTTGCATGTAGATCTAGAACTTATTCTATCTACAACCCCTTGTAAGTTTGTTTGTATTTGTTGCAAATTATCTAATTTCTCTGCTTGGCTATGGAACTAGGATCCGAAATAACGGTGAAATAAATGAGTTGATTGGTGGACAAGACCTGGTGAGGCACATAAAATCAGCTAGAATTAGATGGCTGGGACACGTATTCCGTATGAATGTTACGAGGATGCCCAAAACTATATTAAGTGGAACGATACTGGGCAAAAGAAGAAGAGGAAGGCCTCGAAGAAGATGGCAGCAGGATGTGGAAGAAGATCTAATAAAGATGGGCATTAGGAACTGGAGACTGAAGGCAGTGGACAGAGATGAGTGGAGACGGGTCGTAGCGGAGGCCAAGGCTCACCATGGGCTGTAGTGCTGGAGAGTAGTAGTAGTGGCTATGGAACTGATTCTTTACATTCTCTACCGTTCGTGAAAATCTGTGAATTTACAGTTTAGACTGCTTTTTACACTATCTAACTGGTCATTGTTTTCTTGGCGTATGGCCATTATATGAACTTGATTATTTGTTCCTCCCGGTCCATTCGTGTATCTATTCCTGTTTTAATTTGTTCCATCTTTTCTTCAGTTTTATCTAATCTTTTATTGGTTTCTATTAATTTCTTCTCTGCCTCCTCCTTGTATTCATCTACTCTCTGGCTAAGTGTATTACTGACCATTTCAATTTTACTCTCGAGATTTTCTCTTAACTCCTTATTGAAATTCTCCATTTTACCCTCAGATTGTTTTAAATTTTCTTCGTTTATTTTCTCAATTTGTTTTAAACTGTCCCTCAAGGTCTCATTTTGCTTCCTTGAGTTCTCCTCCTGTTTCCTAAAGTTTTCATCTATTTTGTCAAATTGTTTGCTCAAGGTTTCATCTTGTTTCCTTGAGTTCTCATCTGTTTTGTCAAATTTTTTCTCCTGTCTCCTAAAATTTTGTTTATTTTCCTCATTGATTTGCTTTGAGTTTTCCTCCTGTTTTCTAAATTGTTCAGCCATAAATTTCATCATGTCTTGCCAATTAGGTTCTTCTCTGGCTACCGCTTTGTCTGGTTGGTCCCCTTGGGCATCTTCTTCAACTATTTCCTTTTCCGTGTTCATAATTGCTTCAGTTTCTTCTTTATCACCCATTGGTTGTTCCATTTCATCGTCCGTAACTATTTCTATCTCTCGTTCCTGTCCACCTTCTTCCTTCTCCTTTTCTTCTGCCGTCTTCTTCGATCTGCCTCTGGTATTATGCATTTCTTGTTTTCTCATAACTGCCGATGATAATTAGGTTTTTTGGTATATTAATTTATTGAATATCTCAAAATTCTTTTCTAATTACAGCCCTTTTACGTTGAGCGCCATTCTGTAACGTAACGCGGGTATCTCGTGAAAGTCTCTATTTATTTGTTACGCTTTCCTAATTAAGCCCCACGTTAGTACGTCATTTGTAACGTAACCGCTCTGAGGTACCTTCCGCGAAGTCTTTTGATGTGACCTATTGTGTGCTCGTCTTACTTAATTACGCCCCACTGTTGTAAGCGCCAATTTTGCAACGTATTCTTAAATAAGGTGTGACGTCCGCCTTTTGACAGTCTCGGAGCGGTCAGAGTACCTTTTCGCGATAGTCACTTATGAATTATAATTATTGTTTAAATATATCGGGTTGGAAGTTTACCCAAACGAAACAGAAATCGAGCGTGTGTGATTTGGTAGAGATTAAGGAAGTTGTTTAATCTTAGTTAGAAGAGAGAGTAAGAACAATTTGGTTACACCCAGTGTATAAAATTTCTTATTTTTAAATATTCGTTGTTCTTAAGATCAGCTGATTTTGACATCAACCTCCAAATGTTAGTTTAACCAAACGCCACTGTTCAGTAATACTCCTCGGTGGATAGTCCTCTTCTTGGCTTACGAAAAATCTACAACTACCATCTACAATAAAGAATACACATTTTATTATTTAACATAAAATATTAAGAGTATTTATTTGTAAATATTGATTTCCTCTTCTTTCAGTATACAAATATGATAATCGATCTGTTCAGTCAATAATACATTGTATCGATTTAGTTAGGTAAACATTTGAATTATAAAATCTAATTTTTAATGATTTTATAATTTTATCCTTAATTAGACATTAATCAACATATAATTCATTTTATTAATTTCCCCAGGGTTAAGGGTAAGTTCTTTGTGTTATGAGATGGTCAGAAATGGATAATTATATACTACGCTTTACAAGGTAAAAATAATCAATTTAGAATTTTTTTGTTTATTTTCGTAGTACGTAGTTCCGGATTTGTCCGCAAGAGTGCAGATTATTTCTTTATTAGACACATGAAGTCATTTACAAAATTTCTGAACTGCACAACGATTTGATATGAGGTTTTCTTGGTTAATTATTAAAAGAAACGTTTATATTACCTCTTTCCTCGAAGTTCTTACTGGTATGGAGCTGTTTCTAGTGTTGTGGTTCTAGTTGTTTTGTAATTTCATTGAATGTCTCTCAGATACAATCTCGCTACAAACTCGAAGTGCGGTTTGGCTAGGCCAGATCTTGGAATGGTTTATTTCACTTTGTTCTTGGGTAAAGCAAGTTATATTTGATATCTGAAGGAGTTTAAACATAAGGTGGATACTGTGAGTTAATTTTGTTCCAATTTTGTACCGTTTCCGAAAGTTTAAAATGTTTTTTAATACAAATTTCGTGTCATCACTTTTTCTCAACCGAACGGTTTTCAATCTTTTTTAACAATTCATATGTTGTTATCCCGTTACTCTTAGTAACCCATAATTTCTATATCATTTTTTATTGGTGCCTCTATTTACTTTTGAGTATATAGGCTGTTTTTAATTATTATAAATTTATTTCTTATTTATAGAAAAATAATTCCTTTTAACTTTGGTTTATTAATCAGTTTGATTTATATAAAGTTTTTTCGTTTATTTTCTTATAACCTTATATACAAGTCTTTAATATTATTATTTCCTTTAATTGAATTTATATATTATTTATTAATTTCTTATAGTATCCTTACACTGCACTATTTTCTTCTGCCATTTTCCTCATACAGTATTATTTTATTTTTTATTATCATCTTATATTTAACTTTTTAATTTTTAACCCTGGGCTATCTTATATTCAAACATAATTATTTTATTAAATATAAAATTAAACCTAGGTACTAAATTTTAGTTGCCTACACAATACAAATCATACAATAATTAAACAAAATACAACTGGTTAGTAGCATCACAGTCTACTATTATAATCAATAGTTTCTACATCTACAGCACAAGTCTGTAAGATGCTCCCTTCAAAGTCACTTATTTACTCACTGGGTACACTATAACTCACTTGTTACACTGTATATCACTTAAATATAGTTTATAATATTTGGTGATATCAAGTAATTTAGAGCTAGTTATATTATACCCATTTCTGACCATCATTTGATGACTTAATTAATTGGATAATTAAGTTATCATTTTTGGGAATGGGTTATGTAACGTTACAATATATATATATATATATATATATATATATATATATATATATTGTTACAACTCAAAAAGCCGCCCGAATACCAGAGAAAATCTATAATGAATTAACTATATTAAACTAAGGAAAAGACGATGACTATGACGAGACAAATGACTATGACCCAACCCAAGTGATTGACCCAATAAAGAAAATAAAATGAGAAGGTATAAACTCAAATAATAATGAAAAAGACACAAACAAATAATAAATGTAAATAAAATGAGTAGGTATAAACTCAGATAATAATGAAAAAGGCACAAACAAATAATAAATGTCTTATAACAAGTATTAAAATAAAATAAAATAATCTCAGGTAAAGTACACTAACCAGAGTAATAGATATCATATGTTATTCATAACTCTATGATGATAAGTAAATCAAAGCATAAAATTGTTAACATACTAACTAACAATTGTGTATAAAACAATAAGAAACCCAGAAGTGAGAGATAGGTAGGAAGTGAAAGTGATTAACAGTGTTAAGTGTTAGAAGTGAGTAAAAGAAATCAATATTGGGGAATAACCACTATTAACACTAAAGTACAGTAAAAGAGTACAAAGTGCAAGTGTAACCCAAGATAGAGATAAACAACCAGAATTATAAATCAGAACTCATATAGAAGTGAGAGTGAACAAATAAATATAAAACACAACATGTAGGTAAAGACACCAAAACCAGTGATTAACACTATAGTTTAAGGGTGAAAGGTACCAAAAAATAAGAATAACCAGAATATTGTTATTATAGTTAGAATTGATAGTAGATTAGTAATATAGTTGTATTCAGAATAAAAATCCCATAATGATATTGAGGATGTTATTGTTACAATGTTTAAATAGTAAAAATATATAGTAAATGTTAAAAGATGGAAAGACAACCAATCTAATAGTGTTAAATAAGAATAAAATAAATAATATGAGTGCAAAATAAATAAAACATCCTATGTTAATAAAAATGTTCAAAGGGATGATTAGCAAGATAAAATAAATGGTGCTTATAATGTTATTCACCAAGATAGTTATTTGTTCAATTAAAGGAGTTAAGTTTATAAGAAGGAATATGGCTGAAAAAGGTAAACAGACCATAAACCTAATTTTTTTGTTATGTTTTATAAGTAATATTAAATGATAAACAAGTTATAAGAAATGGCAGTAGATATGAGTAAGGAGATAAAATTTTACAAAAATAATAATAATCATTAGAGTAAAGACAGAAAAAGAAATAAGAGAATAACAGACAAGCAATGATTTTGGTAAAGTAATAAGAACATTCAATTATTGTAAAATAGCCCAAATTAATTCAAAATGTAAACAAGTCATAAATGACACCAAGCCAAAACATATGTAAATGAAAAATAATCTTTAATTTGTGTAAAATAAGAAGATATAGCCAATTACTAACTTAGGCCTATAAAATGTCTAACTGTAGAAATCCAAAATAAACAAATTGTAAGAAATTAACTATTGTATTAGAAAATTCAGGGCAAGTAACTCATTAAGTACAATTAATGAACCATATTAAGATGTCAGAGTTCGATCAAAAACATAAAATAAGAAAGAAATGTAATAACATAATATTAACATTTTTGTCAAAACTTTAATACATGAACAAACCCAGCTTTGTGGGATGTCAAAATGATCTTTCAAAGAAAATATAAACAGTTGTGATAATATCTAATACATAGATAAGAAGACAGAAGAATAATAGCCATCAGAAAATATTTATTCATTTTGAATTAAAATTCAAATATTATAACAATAGACATAAATGTAATCAACCAATGAGAGTATAGACAGTTGCCATAACAACGGAACGTTATTTAATATAATTCCGTTATAAAACATTAGTCCATTATTGACGATCAAGAGATACAGGAGCCAAACCATATTCTACTCAATTTTCAATTAAAATAATAATAAATACTTCAAAATTTAATGAGATGAGGATGCAAGAAGTTTAATGAAGAATTAGTCAAACCAACAGAGATAATAGACCAAATTTTAATATTCAAAATTAATTATTTTATCCAAATTATTTGAAAAAGAAGCCAGATGCAATCCAAAGTATAAATGATGGAAGATTGATGATCGTATCGACCCAACCTAACTAAGAACTAAGTGACTCTTCACCAGAATTCAACAAGATTTGTTAAGTATATCTGAAATACCCGAATTTACGAAATAAATTCTAATTAACTTTTCTCACAACACAAATAACTCTCACTCCGAACTGATAACTAAATTTCTTTCAAGGATTGATTGATAATAAAAACTAAACTTGTATGTAAACATAAATTAACCTATGTACAAATTACGAATTATTAACACACACTTTTTAACACTTAAAAAACGAATTGTATTTAACTCTAATAGTATGTAAGTACCATTGATGTAAGGTAGTGTACTTTATTATCATCTTAAAAATATTTTTTCGTAATCAAAAAACTCAATGATTAAACGAACTGTAGAAAAAAACTTTGACGACAGCCATGTTGATTTAGAAGCGTTTTAATCAAATTTAGCCAACCTTGGGATATTGTCTATTTATTGCCGGAGCAACATTATTTAATAACAGTATATTATTTTGTATCTAACTGAATAATTATTAACTATTTCACGTTAATAAACTAGTACTGAGTAGTAATAACCGTCCTTTATTTCATTATATATTGTATTATTAAGTTTGTGTACTTTAGCGATGAGCAAAATTGTCTGCCAGCGTTAGACGTCAGCAGCACGACGAACTACAAGCGAGATTCAAATGCCTGCCAGTTGCGAGGGTAATTGAATTAGTCAACACCGCACAGAACGACCATTCAGATTAACATTTTTAATTGTTTTCATAAACAATTTGGCGCCGCCCAGGAAACAAATTTACTCATTAAAGGACAGGTAAGGATTACACTCGTGAGATATGGTACTGGTAATTCGTGAGTTCGCAACGGACATCGTCAGCGTGAAAGGTTAGAAAAAGTACGACTGTTCGAAATAAACACAAAGCAACGACTACAACATGTGGGGCTAACACACGATTAAAACACACTTTTAAAGAGTACATACAGAATATACCGTTACAATATACATTTAATATTTATAACTAAATTTACCTCAAGATGTTATTTTTCCTTATTTGGAACATGTTTCGAGAGCTCTTGTATATATATATATATATATATATATATATATATATATATATATATATATATGCAATGAAACATCGCTGAAAGGGTATGTGTAGCTAGGACTACATGCTTTTATACCAATTTATGACGTTATAAACATGTTGAAAATTGATTTTGTTAAAAATTTGTAAAATAGTTGTAAGTTTTGAAATAAGAAATGGGTAATTTACTGTTGTATGTCAAAGTGCCCATAAATTTATTTTCTGTCATGTCAAGTGCGAATATAGTGCGCATGTTATTCGTATTTACATGAATAACTCTGGTGTAAATTAACGTATTGAATTGAGACTTGGACAGCTCGTACTTCTAAATTAGCGCTACATTTTTCTTATGTTAAAGACTCGAAACATATTACTTTAGTATGTATTTTTTAACAGAATTCATCTTTCTAAAGAATATTTATCTTCTGAAAGTCATAAAACTTTTAGATAAAATCTATACATGCTTTTGGCGTTTTCAGCAAAATTGATCAGGACTTCTGTCTATCAATCTAACCCATCAATCACGTGCTAGGGGTATCAACTAATCAGAGGCTCCAAATTTCATTCAGATTGGTTTCTCGCGAAGGAAGTTTCAGTCAGTTCTCCCTAACAGCTTGGCCTTAACAGACGTTGTCTCTGTGCGAGTTTGTCATATCAGTATACGTTATACATAAGGGTTACGAGTACAGAATCTTGGCAACGAGTTGCCCGTTTGCGCAAAATCTATTGGGTAGTAGAACTAAAATAAATTAAATTATTAATTAAATAGTACTGTATCGTGTTAGTCAAGATTTCCTCGTAGGAGTCAGGTGTATTTACCGGAATACATCTGGGAGAACGCGAGGACACATCAAGACACGGGAAGGTGTATGTAAAATACACCAAAACCGCATTAATTTTAATTACACCCGTTATCGAGCCCTGAGAAATGAGATAAACACTATCGGTGAGCGTGCGTGTGTGCGGAGAGTTCCACGTATCATCAGAGCAGCAGATTCAACAGGCAGCGAGAGGTGGCAGTGAAACGGTTCAACGGATTCGTCAGTGGAATTCAACGACCAAGTAAAATAAACTATTAAGAAAGAGAAACATTAAAATCGTTTACAGACATTATTAAATTTGGAATAAATAATTTGTTTGATCAAAGACCATTTTAAATTTGTTTAAAATATATACCTTACTCCAGATAAAAGACTATTATTATTGTGTTTTTAATACTATGCCTTCTATTTGTTCTGTTGCAATATATATTCATACAGTTATGTATAAACGTATGTTAATCGACATTTTGTTAACCAAGAAATAATTTATTTATTTATTCATTGCATAATATTTTATCTACCAGGTGAGACACACACACACACACACACACACACACACACACACACACACACACACACACACACACACACACACACACACACACACACACACACACACACACACACACACACACACACACACACACACACACACACACACGCTTAGGAAACACTAATATAATATATAATTGTGTTATTCCTTTGGATCGGTATAAAATGTGTTTGGTAATTGTGTTGTACAGGTCACGAAACAAAAGCGATGCTGAACAACAATGGGCCGCGTTACAAGAGGTCGAGTTTGGAACGCCAAATGAATGGTGATATCATGTGGTGTGTTTTCATATTGTTAGTGTTCTGTGTGTTGGGAGCATTCGGAAGCAGAATGTGGTTATCAACGTTTAAAATACCTTTATTAGAAGTTCCTTTCATTCCATACTCTGGTGCACCAAACTATGAGGCAGTGCTTACTTTTTGGACATTCATCATCATTTTACAGGTTGGCTGACTTATAAATACATTTTTTTTTTTTATAGTTTTGTTAATATTGTTTGTTATTTTGATTATTGGCACTCCAGTTTTTGTACGTATAACTTCTACATTGGCGTACTGTTTTTTCTGTATGTTCTAATGTCAGTTTTTATATTTGTGGAAAGTGAAATAAGCACAGAAAAATATAAATAAAAAAAGTTTGTTGAGAGTATGTTCATGCACACTTCCTGACAGTACTAGATAGTTTGTAAATATAAAATAGAACTACAGTGAAGCCTTGATATAATGTTCTTCTGCGGACTGGCCAAAAAGCACTTTATATCAAGGGTCGTTTTATATAAAGCTCCCAAGTTTAACTATTTAATTTGCCGGGACCGTGAAAAATGAGCTTTACATCAAGGGTTGCATTATATCATAGGATACCTTATATCAAGGTTCCACTGTAATGCGCCTATTGTAGGAAAAAAAAAACAATGTAATAACAGAGACTATTCTCTCAGAGACCCAGCATAGTTTCAGGAAGGATAGGTCAAGTTTAGATTGCGTCTTCAAATAGCCCAGGTCATTAAAAAGCATAGGGAATGTCAGTTGCCCACATACTTAGCTTTCATCAACTTCGGAAAGATGTTTGGTTGATACACTGAATAAGGGCATGCTGTTAAATAATGGCAATGAAAGGGATCTCACAACACTTCATTAGAGCCATACAAAGTATTTACATGGAAAACAAAATCTGCATTGATACAGGAAAACCGAACACAGTTCCTATTGTGGGCCTGATCAGTTGTGCAGTATGACAAGGGTGCCCATTATCACCTCCTCTTTTTAATTTATGTACAGACAGGGTCATACACAAGTGAGAGATAAACTTTAGAAGCATTTGACGATTTGTAACTTTGCAGTTGATACATTGTTGTTTCCTGACGACCAGTCTATCCTGTCCAACTCAGAAAGTAGCATGCAGATGGTTGTACACTCATTGGATTGAATCTACAAGGATTTCAGATTACAGATATCTCCACATTGAAGACGAAGGTGATGGCTTTTCATGGAGCTGATACCATAGTGTCAAGCAAAAATTGTAGGTGGTATTGTTCTGGAGCAAGGTCAGCAATTTTGAATATCTAGACTATAATCTCTTATATTACAAACAATGACGTGGTAAATAAGCTACATAAGTGTAACCATATGTGCAGGAGCATAAAGAAAACTCTAAAATCAGTGAGAAAAGAAACACGCCTGAACTTCTACAAGGCGATGGCCGTACTCTCATTTCTTTTTGGGTCTGAGAATTGGACTTTAACGAAACCCCAAGCCAGTTATATTCAAGCGGCCAAAATAAGATTTCTCAGGCATGTGACAGGGTATACTCTTCAACAGCATAAAAGAAATGCAGTATTATGTTATATATTACAACGTTCAGCAGGAACTGAATATTATGTGTATATTCGATAGGATTGCCCAGTATCGCCTAAAATGGTTATAATTTCTTATCTCTTACCGAATGGATGACTGCCATATGCCCAAGCAACTATTGAATTATAAGCCGAAAGGACAGAGAGGTCCAGAGAAGAGTTGGAGTGACCAGCCCTAGTCTGCTTGGTACTGGAACAAACCATTTTTGAACTAAAGTTCTGTGTGACTTTTATATGTCTCCATATACTTTTATCTTGTGAAGGATGGTTAGGTTAGATTAAGTAAAATTAGTAGCAGAATTTTTGTTTTTCCCAAAACACTTACAGTGTTGTAATTGTGATATTTATGTATTCATATAACAGTAGAACTTATAATGGCATAGGTTATCAACTGTATAACACATTTTTGGCAATAGAATTTCCATGATTCATCAGAATCAAATCTGGAAGTTTTCAATCATGAAAGTTTTAAGTATTTTCAATCATGAAAGTTTTAAGTAAATGTGAACTTTCAAATTTCAGCCTGTGAAATTGTAGTAATATTGACACTGGCTGTCAAAGCTTACATTCTTTTATCAGCTTTCAATTAACGTTTTTTCATATGACGTTCTTGATATTATCACCATTTTTTGTCTTATTTCCAGTGAATTGTGATCAAGTTACAAAAATATAAAAGCATTTTCAACAATATGTAGGTGGTGATGAAATCATTTTACTTTGCATTAAATTATTTTTCTAAAGTAAATTTTATAGGCCGTAGACCTAAGAAATCAGGTCATTGTACTCCTTAACTGTGTAAACAGATTTTTAAACCTTTAAAAGAAAAATTGACAATTTAACACTCCTGTAAGGTAACTACTCCTGTTTTATATTTTCAAAACATGTACAAATTCTGATCACAGTGGCTGAACCATTCATCTGTTGTTGATTTTATTCAAACAAATCTCCAATTATTTTGTTTTTTGCGTAAGGTAATGCGTAAAAGCGGTTGGTTGAAGTATGTGATCATATACTGCATTGCTGCTATACTGATTTGCTTCCTCTGTGTGTGCATTTAGTCTTTATAACCTTCACCTTATTTATGCTGAATTATTTACGTTTAATTAAATAAAGATCCCAGAGTAATCAATATAAAATTACCATTGTCTGTATTTATTTTTTTTTCTTCATATTTTCTTATGATTACAGATGTTTACATTTATAAGGATTGTATCAGTTGACGAAGATAATGCGAAATTTCAGACTATACATTAAAGTTCACATTATGTACAATGCAAAAATTACATAGTGCGCCATAAATAAATACAGTTTATTGCATGTTTGTAGTGTACAAGTAAAATTAATTTGTTGATGAATCTGGAGAAAATTTGATATCAAGTTTAATCAAGTATTGACTGTTAGAACATGGTTTATTTGAGAAATTCGAGTGACCCCATTTTGATAATTTAACCACTTTTTAAGTGATAAGGTAATCATAATTTAATTGTGTGGTGCAAAAAAAAATACATATGATTCACTTCAAGATCCTTTGTACAAAGATATATTGAACACACCAAACATTCTCAACACTCAAAATCCGAACTCAGCAGTAGCCAAACACATAAAACAACAGTCTTGTGAATATGGTCCAATACAGCAACATTTAACCATATTGAAAACATGCTGTGATGAAATAAGATCTAATGTATATGAACAATACCGAATATACAAACATGTAAAGAAGAGGAACACGAAAATCTATTGAACATCATGACGGACTTCAAAAATCGTATCACATTTGAAATATTGCGGCAAAATGAAAATCAACATACAGTAATCAGCTGATATTACCGTATTTTCGCGTGTACCACGCGCACCTTTTTTACCAAAAAATATTTCGTAGAAATGGGGTGCGAGTGTTACACGAGGAAACTAACTTGCCAGTCTTCATCAGAGTGGTCATTGACCTTATGCTACCGCAATTCCTGTTCAAACCTCAGTCACTACTATGTACCGTACATCGGGCGGATATTGACCTTGACTAAAGCATTGCACAGACAACACTTTCAACCCCCACTGCAAAATAGCAGGTAGCATTTCATATTGTTTCTAACAGTCTACTGTTAAAATTCGGTTCGTTCTGTACCGGTTTGTGAAAACGTAAGCTGTGTTTTGAAGTGTTTTACGGTATTCACCAAATGTTTATTGTGTTACGGTATTTACGTTATTCAATATCGAATTTACGGCAATCGTAATTACTACGGTATATCGTACTGTATCATATCATTTTAAACAATTTATCTTCGTTTGTGTTTTGTTCTTTTAATTTATCAAGGTGTTGTTTCGTTTTACAATGGAATGTGGGAAAAGATTGCGTTCGTTTACTGCCGGAGAGAAGTTAAAAATTATAAACGAAGCAGAGGTAATAGGAAATAGAGCAGCGGGCCGAATATACGACGTGCCGGAATCGTGTATCAGAGACTGGCGTAAGAAAAAAGAAAAATTAACGGAAGCTCCTTTAAAGAAAAGAGCTTTTCGAGGTAAAGCTGCAAAATATCCTCAACTAGAAGTTAAACTTACAGCGTTTATAGATGATAAGCGTCAATATGGTTATGCTGTTTCCACAGAAATGTGCCAAATAGAGGCAATTAAGATTGCGAAGGAGCTGAATATTAACATAAATGAGTTTAAAGCAAGCAGGGGATGGCTTCAAAGGTTTTTTAAAAGAAGTAACCTTTCTGTTCGACGGAAAACAACAATATCTCAACGTTTGCCAGAGGCGTACACTGATAAACTCTTGTGTTTTCAGCGTTACGTAATTCAGTTAAGAAAACTGAACAATTATCCACTATGCCAGATCGGCAACGCGGATCAAACTCCAGTTTATTTCGAGATGCCTGTGGATACGACAGTAAATAAAGTTGGTGACAAAACTGTAAAAATTCGTACAGCTGGTTGCGAGAAACAACGGTGCACTGTAATGCTTACTGTTTTAGCCGATGGAAAGAAACTGCCTCCTTATGTAATCTTGAAGCGGAAAAACCTTCCAAAAAATGAAAGTTTCCCACCAGGTTTGATAATGAAAGCTCAAGAAAAAGGGTGGATGGACAATGAGTTAGTGCTTGACTGGGTAAAGCGCGTTTGGAATCGGCGACCTGGAGCATTATTAAAACGCCCAGGGATGCTTGTTATGGATAGTTTTCGTGGCCATCTGACTGACGACGTTAAGAAAGTTTTATCAGAAACAAAGACTGAACAAGTGATTATTCCACGTGGAATGACTTCGATGCTCCAGCCACTTGATGTGTGCATAAATAAGCCCTTTAAGTGCCAGTTAAAAAAAATGTACACCCAGTGGATGAGTACTGCACCACACGAGCTGACGCCGACAGGAAGACTCCGAAGGCCATCACTGACGCTGATCTGCAGTTGGATCATCAAAGCATGGGACAGTATACCAGAAGACTTAATAAAGAAAAGTTTAAAAAAAACTGGCATTTCCAACGCCTTGGATGGCAGTGAAGACGATAAACTGTTCGTTAGTGAAGATGAGGCAGCGTCTGCTTCTGATGAAGACTCCCCATTCGACAGTAGCAACGACGAATGAAAATCAGGTAAGACACTAGTAAAAAATTTTCATAAACTACATCAAAACATACCGGTATCCCTTGGGTTTATAACTGTGTTCGTTTTCATTGATGTACTGTTCTAATGCACTCTTAATTTTCTTTAGGTTGGCAAACCCGAATTTACAATTACGGCTGGTTCTGTAACGATTGCTGTAACCTTCGCTTCTAATTACTGTATCTAGTTGTAATAAATATTAATTTTCATTGTAATAAACATACATACATAAAAAATAAATCCGTAAGTTAGTGTAACAAAAAAAGTAACTTGACGTTTATTTCATTAGTTATTACAGTTTTTCCCTTACAATAGATATATGGTAATACTATTCCAAATACCGGTATATGATTTTTTTTCTCATTTTTGAATACGCGATTTTTTTTTTTTTTTTTTTGTAGGACCTAAAAATAAGGGGTGCGCGTGTTACACGAGGGCACGTGGTACACGCGAAAATACGGTATATATAGAACGGAATGTAAACATAAACACTCTGTAACAAAATCAATTCTCGCAAAACTTTAGACAATGACGTACATATCACGTTCATTAATCAATGTCTACGAATTCGTTTTTGTAAATAGTGGCTGTTTTACGATATTGTGACTGCAAGTGTACTGTATATGACCTGACGATGGTCTATGACCGAAATCGATCGTGTCTAAGAATGTGAGTAATTAAAAGTTTATTGTAAATCATATGTATGGTACCTTTAGGCTATGAACAGTAAATACGCTACAATAGAAAATTGAGATTATAGGTACCATTAGTAAACAATAAGTGTGTGTATATTATAAATACGTCACATTATCATTAGTAATAATTTAACCTTTTAAAGCAAAACTAAAAATCTTATATTTTCTTGTTACTTAATGGTGAGTCCTGTATGACCGTGAAGTGATTCTCGTGCCGAAGGTATAAAGTTAGTGTGACATGAGCAAACTAGTTTTTTCAAACTATACCAACTATCAGCGGGAAAAAACATGTTGTTGACTGTTTGGCTGACGATCTTGTGGGGTGCTGAAGGCCCGGTTTATTGTTATTTCTTAGATCAGTGGATAATAAATGGTACATACTACTCTGACATGCTTATCAATAAAGCCATCAGTGATGCAGAAATGTCCTGGATTTCTGGGCAAAGCGTCACTGTCCTTCATGATAACGCCCGTCCACACACAGCTCAGTTAACATGTGAAACCACCAGTAAACTGGCCTGGGAGCTCTGCCTCACCGTTCTACACTCCAAACTTGGCTCTGTCTGATTTCCACTTGTTTGGTCCACTCAAGGAAGCATTATGTGGTACAATGTTTTATGACAACAAGTGAGGTCAAAGAAAATTTACTAAAATGGCTCCAACATCAACATAAAGATTTCTTTGCAGCAGCCATAAAAAAAGCTTATTCAGAGATGGGACAAGTGTATTAGTGTTACCGGGGATTATATTGAAAAGTTAAAAAATTGTCATACTGATTAAATATACCATTTTTTCTGTACAACTGTTGTCTCTTTTATTATTGAATGATCCTTGTATTCCCAAGAATCAAGTACTCACTGTTAACAGTTTGTTGTTGAGAAATTGTCATGTACTGATGGTGTCTGATCAAGCAGTCTCAGCATGAGCTTATGTTCAAAAATGGTTATTGGGTATAAATACAATGGAACACGTTTAACACGAAATATCGGTTAACACGAAATGTGACTCAGGTCCCGATCGCTGTATGTATTTTTCAGTTACAGTTTGTACGGTTAACACGAAGGTTTAATCTACGAAATATCGCTTAACACGAAATTTTTGCTGGCTTTTCATTAGCTGCATAATAAATAAATCCATAAATGCACACCCTGAAACGTGTTTACAATGTCCCAATCTAAATGAATCTGTGCTACGTGTAGGTTTAAAGAATAAACAGCTGCTTGGTATGTTACGTCTTTATACCTGCTGTTGTATACAGTACAGTAGCAAGTTGTTTACCTCCGTACCAAATGGGTTGTTCATTGTCCCCGAATACACTGCCATTCCGTTACGTTACAGGGTGCAGTTTGTTGAGAAGTTAGTGAGTTCAGTCAACTTACAGTATTCTGTGCGTGTGGTGGTGTTCGCAGTACGGTACGGATGTTTTTTTGAAAAACTTCACTCAGCTGTAAGATTTACAGTAGCTGTTTATGCCTTTATTTTTAGTCTTTTACGGTCTTCAGTACAGTATTAAGTGACGTTTAGCCTACGTGTACATAAGGTGCTAAGTAAGGTTACAATTCTGTAAATTTCGTTTTTGCAGTGTCAAAGTGTAAAAAATGGAGAAGAAAGTGCGTAAACAAAATTCCATATCATTAAAAACAAAAATTGAATTCTTCAAGCTGTTAACGATGGTATTCTATTTAAAACGGAGACCTGTAAAAAATTCGGTATACCAAACTGGACGTTATCTACCATAATAAAAAACAGAGATAACATTTTAGAGCTGTATGAGTCAAGCAAGTTTGAACCAGATACAAAACGCTTCCGTAAGGCTAACCATGAAAACTTGGAAGCTGCTTTTCTTGTCTGATTTAAGCAAGCGAGATCACAAGATCCTCCTATTTCTGGACCATTGTTAATGGAGAAAGCAAACGTTTTTGCTGAACAGATGAACTTGGATTTCACTGCAAGTAGTGGCTGGCTAGAAAGATTCAAAAAACGAAACGGTATAACATATAACAACATCTGTCGCGAGTCAAGAGAGGTATCACAAGAAATGACATCATCTTGGTTGCAATCTACGCTACCTGGAATTTTAAAAGACTACCCACGAAAAGATATTTTCATTGGGGATGAAACAGGACTATTTTTCTGTTGCATGCCCGATAAAACACTTTCATTTAAATGTTTTAAATGCTCTGGTGGTAAAAGTCCAAAGAGAGAGTGACAGTGATGGTAGGTTGCAATGCTGATGGGTCAAAAAAACTTCCGTTACTTGTTATAGGTAAAAGTTTAAAGCCTCGGTGTTTTAAAAATGTTAAAAAGTTACCAGTAGAATATACAGCGTGGATGACGTCTACAATATTTACCGAATGGCTAGTTTCGTTAGAAAAACACTTCGCTTCTCAGAAGAGAAAAGTTGCGTTCGTTAATTGTTGATAACTGTCCTCCGTACTCGAGTGACGTAGAACTGATGGCAGTTAAACTTATTTTCTACCACTGAACATGACCAGTGTCCTACAACCTTGCGATCAAGGTATTATTCAGAATTTAAAATTTCAGTATAGAAAATTACTTCTGCGGAAATACTTGGCCGCTATATAGGCAAAAAACAATTTTTGTATAAGTTTACTGGACGCTTGTAATTTGTTGCTAACAGCATGGAACCTCATGACACCTAAAAGTATTGAAAATTGTTTCACTCATGCTCGATTCATTTTGAATTTAGAGATTAAACAAACCGAATGCGAAGAAAATGAAATTGGGCCTACCCTGTCTGAAATGTTTAATCGTGTATCATCAGCATTAAATGTTTCAGTTTCTCTAAATGAGTACATGTCTGTCAACGAGAACGTAGCTACGGCTCCCGTATTAACAGACAGTGATATCGTAGAAATAATGCAAGCTGAAAACTGTGAAAATGATGAGAGTGCCGACGAACTTGACACAGAAAATGATATGACAGGAGTTCGTACCGCTACCAATATGCTTTCGTTGCTGTGTTCATCAATTTTTAGAAGCCAGCTCGGAAGGTGAAATGTTTGAGCACGTCGATGAACTAGAACAATTTATTGAAAATCAAGTAGTGCATAATTCTGTACAAAAGAAAATAACAGACTATTTTAAAAATAATTGAACATTGTCACTACAATAACTTTATATTTTAAGAAAAATTAATTACTGTATAATAGTCCAGGAGGATAAATAAAATGTTCATATCTAAGTACCTTTTGAATATTCCTTATTGATTTATTTTACTACACAATTCAGTAAGTAATCTCTTCAGTATTTGACTATTTACAGTACAGTACTACTGTATCTCATTTTGTTTCACTTTTTGTCCGTTAACACGAAATTCAGTTAACACGAAAAAAACAGCTGTTCCCCGTCATTTCGTGTTAAACGTGTTCCACTGTACATGTAGTGTGGATAATAACTTATGATGTAGTATATAGAACTTAGAGATCTACTAGTAGATGTCAGCAACTAATGTGTTTTTGTTTGTTTGAAGGTTATGATTCCATAAGTCAGCAACTAATGTGTTTTTGTTTGTTTGAAGGTTATGATTCCATTGTCACTGTACGTAACAGTCGAGATGACTAAACTCCTTCAGGTATACTACATTAACAACAACGCTGGGCTGTATGATGCTGAAACAGAGAAGAGAGTAGAGTGCAGGGCGTTAAACATTACTGAGGAGTTAGGCCAGGTAGGTGTTTATTCAACTTTGTCTTTATCTGTTCTTGTGTCTTTGTGAAAAGGTAACAACACTACTCCAAATATTATAAAGTTGAAAAAATTGTGTAGCTCAAATCCCAGCCAAGTACTGCATGACTATTGAGTTTTACGTATCACATAACTAAAATATTTTATTTGTGCTATTTACATTGTGAGAACGGTGTGCATAACATGCCAATAACAAAAGTAACATAAAAGGAGGTATGGTATTTATTATATATAAACTTAGAGATTCTCTGATCTTAGTGTCTATAAATAATGACTAGAAATCTGACTTGACTTTGATGTGTTACAGAGCAGACATTAAAACAGAATGAAATACTGTGATTTTCATTATTGTTCTAAAAAAATTAACATTGGCTAACTGTAAATTTTAATGATGAAGGGTTTGCGAGAATCAGTCAAAAAAGTGTAACACAAATTTTAAATTATTTGTATCGACATTTCAACAATATTTATTGTCTTCATCAGCTTAATTGTTGTTGAGTGTTATGGCGCCAAACACAACTGTTGTGTTGAAACGTTGACACAAATAATTTAAAATTTGTGTTATATGTTTTTGACCGATCCTTGCAAACCCTTCATCATTAAAATTGATTGATTGATGGTCACTACAAAGTTAATGATAGGCTAACTACGTTAACTAAACTTAAACAACTTCTACAAACATTTTTTTTAAAGAACCATTGTCATATATTACTGTTGCTCTCAGTGCTGTGGTTGTATAATGTTGGACTCAGAAACAAGTATAAAGAAGCACTGGTAACAGCATAACACAAAAGGCATTTCTTCCTTCATATCCAGTTTAATGGGCTTTTTGAAAGTGTAAGTTGCCACTTTAGGTTTACAATCACTATTAAATACCTTAAAATTTTGACTAAACTCTGATAGAAACAAAAAATCATTTGTACCAGTTTCTTAGAATTCTTAATAGAGTAATTCATGAAGTTTTATGGTGTAACCACATTTGCCAGACTGGAAATGGTTCAAAGCAACCTTCTAAATGGAAATGATTGAATGGCGTGGGTAAGAGAAATATTCACCGATGGTAACAGACGGTAGTATCTGGTTACAAAAGAAAAAACAAGTTAACATTAATCAATATTACAATCTTCAAAGTGGCTGAAAAACATGTGATAACATCCAGAAATCAATCCCATTAAAGTAAATGCTAATAACACAATAATGATACATACTATTGAAACATTCTTTATACATACTATTGAAACATTGTTTACAAGATATTTATTGACATTTTACATTTAAAAACGATAACTACAATTTTATTAAAAAAAAATTAACCAAGAAAATTTTGTACATCAAAAAAGATACACTATTTGATAATGTTTTAGAATTTAATGTGTATTCACATTGATTTCTTGGCCATTTCATTAACAACTTCTCTTGGGGTGAATGAATTGATTTTTCTGTATTTCATATTTCAAACATATACGCAAATATATCGTGTGTAATAAACCTGTTTGTATATTTAATAAAATGTTACTTCTATATTGGCGTACACAGCTGAAAAATAATAAAGCAGCCTAAGAATTAAGAGAGTAACAAAATTTATTGTCAATTTTTCAACCCTCTGAGGGGTCTGGTCCCATTCATCCCCCCCCCCCCCGTAAATACGCCCCTGGCAACAGAAATATGCTAATTTGAATATTGTGCATCTTAAATAAAATACACTTAACTTGAGCAATAAGATTTGCTGGCATTATAGGTAACTCATGTGTTCTCACAACTTAATTAGACCTATACCAGAACAGTGGACAATAAATAAATCTGAATCTCTTTTTCAGGTTCAGTATATATTTTCGGACAAAACAGGAACTCTTACAGAAAACAAAATGCTGTTTAGAAGGTGTACAATAGGCGGAATTGATTATAACCATCCTCCTCCAGACAGCTTACAGGTACTTATCAAATTTATTCTGATTTATTTCTGTAAATTAAATTTATTGTTAACAGTTCAGTTTCTGAAGTAAGGTATTTTCTAACTAGCTTTTCTTAACGAGAACAAATTTTAAATTTCCATGAATAAAATTACCAATGTATTCTTGATAACAGTTTGAATGGAAGGAAAAAAATTGTTTTCATAGCATTTGTATAAAATTTTTAGTATCATCAGACCTAAGTTTTACAACCATCATTCATACATGGAACTTCTTTTTGTCCTGTATGTATAAGCCAAATAAGTATTGTTAATAGTGAAAGAATTAAATCTTCTTGTTATTCTGTACTTGAAGGACTAAATACTGCATGTCCAATACATAATTAGTCCAAGGACCATAACATGTCCAATACCCACCATGTCCTTAGTCACCTGTCTCTTTCCACATCTCGCTTATTATAAACTATTGATGTCGTTTGTTATCTATCCTGAGACATTCCTCCATAATAGTCACACCAACTACTTTTTTTTTTTAATTTGGTGCATTTTTTCCTAATATAATTGTTTTTCCTATCTAAGAATGTGCATCCTAGACACTACTTCATAATCTCAACTCTGATGATATATGTTCTTTTTTTGTACAATACTATCCTTGTCTTCATGGTATATTTATTATAGTAAGTTGCAGTGGCGGCTGGTAATGTTTTTGACTGGGGGGGGGGAATTTTTTTGGACCCATATGTAACAAAAGTCACCAGTAGAATCTAAATTATTGGTATTATCATGAAATAATGTAAAATTGAACCTTTTGCTTTACTACTAAAAGTATTGTTAATATCAAAACCTACCTTGCAAACTACCAATATTTAAACCAGTGTTTGAAACTGAAATTATTTATAACCCTAAGCAGTTCACGTTCCTAAACTTAAATACTTAATAAATTATATTATTAAATGCATGCATTGCTAAATAAAGTATATTTGTTCCCTAACCTATTCGTTTCTAACAAATACGTACAGAACACACAGGCTCAGACCTACACAGAATAAGTTACACATTTATGTAACCTTCACAAGTTTCTACAAAAACACTTATCTTACACAGAATACACTGCCTAATAAAGAATTAATTATTAGAACATTACGTTTACACAAAACATACAACAAGAACACAATCAAAACTATATAAAACACAAGAGAAAATATATGCTCTTAAACAACAACAGAGAAGATTTGAACAACGCCCTGGTTCTCCGGGCAGAGCCCCTCCTACAATGGCTGCTGAAAATTTAAAAGCACAGATATGTGTACACTTCCTCTTTCCCCGTTCCCCGCAAGACCTGTCTATGCAGGGAGGGCGACAGCGAAAGCGTCCGATTGCGGGACCATGCCGAAAACATTGGGTGATCGTTATTAGTCACCCCAAAAATATCTTTCACATAAGGATACTACACATTATAGTTATATTATTGAGAAGTTTAATTTGCAAATTTAGTGGGAGGGCTGCGCCCTTTTGCCCTCCCTGTACGAGCCGCCACTGGTAAGTTGTTTTGTTGTTTTAGCTTGGATCGTAAATGCATGTGAGAGAGGTATCCATTGCTAAAGTGAGAAAGCCCCTCCAACAACACGTGTAAAAGTAATGATGCCAATCTTTTGTCTTCGCTAAATTGTATCATTATTGTAATAAAAAAAATATCGCATCTGACATAATTAAATTGGTTGACCTGTTGTAGAGTGTCAGTTGAAAAGTTCACGAAACAACATCTATAGCTTAGTGGTAGAACTAAAATTTTGTGTAGGTTGTAAGATTCATATTGCTTGTAAACACCTGGTAATTTTCAAATTTAATGCCAATTTATCCATTGTTTATCAGCTGTTTGAAAGTTGTATCATGTATGGTATGAAAAATGGACAAAATCAAACACCATGCTATGGTTGTATTGTTTGATAAAATAACTTCATACATGGTATTGGAATACCAGCAATTTAGAGTGGATGGTATTGCTGAGATTGTAGACATCTCAAATTAGTGTATCACATTTTAACTCAAGAACTTGAAGTGACAAAACTTTGTGCAAGCGGGGTACCACATTTGGAATTGTTGCACTTTTGGGGCGTCCTCTGCATCATCTTCAATGCTCGTGTAATCACATTTAAATTTGAGTGCCCATATACAGAACATTCTTTTTGAAGGTACAGTATCTTGTAACATATTTACCATTTTGTTGTGAATTTTCATTGGCACTAGATCTTTTTTAACAATGAATTCGTGATTTTGTCCATTTTTCAAAACATATGTGACAATTAAATTTCTAAAAGCTGGTAAACAATGCATACATTGAATGATAGATTTGGAGGTTAACAGGTATTTACATGAAATTTGAATCTCACAACATGCAAAAAAAGTGGTTCTACCACTAAGCTATAGATGTCGGTCCGCAAACGTTCTAACTGACTCTCAAAATCCTCATAATCAGGTATACAAACTAATAAACAAATTTATCTTAAAACTATTTTATACATACAAGGTGCATTTTTTAAAGGTCTGTTGTTAAGTAAGAAGACATTAAATAATGTAATTCGTTATTTGTAGTTAAAATAAATCTACATACTGTGCATTATATATACATGATCACCATTGACTTCCACACACTCTTTATACCCTTTCAACAACATCTCTACCATTGTCATAACAGTCTGCTGCCTGTGTCTTGAACGTTAGTAATGCCATTGTTCAGTTGTCTTCAATTTTGAACCACTACAAACCAGTTCTTTGTAGGAAAACCAGGTATTGTCCTCAGTGGTAATGCATTTCAAACATTCTCTTCATTTTCAAAACAGTACAAAGATATGTGTGAGATAAAGCCATACATTATTGTTTGTGTATATCAGTTAACATTTTCAGAACACAATTTTTTGTAACCTAGTTTCTTTGTCACAGTGTCATACATTATTAACCAAGAATGTTAGAAAATTTAATAAACAATTTCAAAATATAAATTGATGATTTTCGTGAATTTCCACATTCTGTCCTACCACTAAACACCTGTCATCTGTCTGCGACTGCTACATTCTTCATTATGAATAGTCTTTTGGTCTGTAAACCTTACAAATGTTGCCTCTCAGTTTCAGCAGCACCAGTGCCAGATTTACCACTAGGCCGTGGGCTCAGAGGGGGCCGCAAGCTACAGATTTTTTTTTAACAAGTATTTTTATAAAAGTAGGAGGCAGTTTGATTTATTTAAGAATGCTTTTTGAATTTAAATGATAAATTTTTGTTAATAATACAAATGGAAGATGGTTCATATTTTAAATATTGCACATTTATTTTTAAGACATTGGCGTACTCTTGTTTTGTGTATGCTTTCCCCGACATTAATTCCATTAAGCTACATAGTCACTGAATATTAGTTTACTATTAGCTTGTTGTATCTTTAGTCAAAGAATAAAAAAATTACACGTTTTTTAATTTTATAAAAATTTAATGAAAAAAATTATAAGACTTAAGAGAGGTTGCTTTTTTTAAGACATTGGCATCCTGGAAAACTAATCTGTGCATGCGAATTTTGAATGTCCTATATATTGCCCCCAAATGTACATGATCGTGGTACCACCCTTGTTTGTTATCATTGTTTATCTGCATTGTGACTGAACGGTTTGCGATTTGAGCTTATTTTTCATTTTGTTTTGAATTGAAAGAAGGTTTCTAGCTTTGTGTGGTGGGCAGCGTGTTGTTTCATTGATATTTATTAGTGTGAAAACTTTATGAACATAGAATTGAATCCGTACACTAAACGTGTATTCATCATGAACATGAACATAAACATTCACACGGCTAGTGGAGCCAACAAACGTAAGCTAAAAAGAATTAAAGGGAAGCTCATTTAGAAACAATAAAAAAATTCAAAAACTAGATCAAGTTTTTAAAACTACGCCAGTTTCTAATTATAGCCCTTCAGTTAAATGTGTATGTGAAACTGACTTCAATGTTCCAAGTACTTGTGCAGCAGAAGTTAAATTTGATAGTATTAACTGACATCAAATTACTTCTGCAGTACATATATTACTTCAGAGTTACACGGGGGGGGGCTCAGAAAACTTGGCCTACGGCCTCAAAAATCTTAAATCCTCCGGCACACTGAGCAGCACTATTGTTTTTTGTTTTTTTTTCCTCACAAAAACCAAATCACAGGCAAACGTCACAGTTATCCATCATAGCACTAATTGTAAATTGCTCACACATCTCCGGAATCTTGTATCAGATGGCGAGAAAGTAGCTGACAGCCGAGTATTTGTGTTATCCTGCTTTGTGGCCGTAGTCAGTGTTAATATAAAAACAGGCCTTACTTTAATAAACCAACCTTGAAATTGCTAATAAGAATGTACATTTTTACTGCATGGATTAATATGTTTGTGTAATGCTGGTTTGTTGAGAGCATTAAGTTGAAGCCAGGCGTGCCACCGACAGCAATGAACATTAACACTAAGCTGGCTGCCGATCTTGTGCAGAGGGTAAACACAGCAACTGGGGCGATTACACAGGCACACAGGGTACAGGAGTTCCTAACAGTGATGGCCATATGCAACACTGTTGTCATTGCCAAACATCCTCACCATGATATGGTAAGTAAAGGCTAGTTTGTTGTGACAGAATGAGTCCACATTTTTCTTCTTGTTTTCATTTTAAATTACATTTTTTCCCCCAAGCACCTCGGTGTTTCAGATCTTACCTGTCAGATCAGATAGTGTACAGTGTTTACCATTGGTGTAACAATATAACATTAACAGTAATGCAGACTGAACCAAACTTGGTCATGGATAATTCTGAAGCCAGTTTCTTCATGTCACTGTGTATTCGAGAACATACAGAAGGTTGTGACTTCATTTGTATACTTTTATTGTTTTGTAAATTATTTTCCTGTGCCTTGAAAATTTCATATTTAAACAAATTTCAAGTATGAAATAGATACGTACCGGTATAATTTCAGTTTTAACTTCAGTACCCAAAATGTGTATTAAAATACTTGTGTGCACTTAGTCAAAACAAAATAAAGTTTGATAGAAACAGAAAAGACATTTCTGATTTGTTTAAGAACTTGTTAATTGACTGCATTAATGAATGGACCAATATGAATGTGTAGTCCTAATGGAAAACAACACACTATTAACAATAGTCTTTATCAAATATCTGTTTTAGCTGTGTTATAAATTAAATATATATTGTGTGTATGTGCTGGATACATGAATAATTGATTTACGTAAATATTACTTATTCAAGTACTTAACTGAACTAAATCCTTACATAAGACAGTCACTAAATACATATTCCTAGTTCAAGTATTAAGACATGAATGAAAAAACTGGCAGTATCTATAAAATGGTATACCCAATTCATTTAAAGAAAAGCTTCACCTTCTTAAAAAGATTTGTTATGATTACTATTTACCTAGTTATCTAATACTTTTCCTAGTTGTACATAACTGACAATAGTATGTAAAAATTTATTGGTACTGTTCCCAGTAACTGTACCTACACTGCATTTTCAATGTTTTGAGTACCCAATAGTATCGACACACAATGCAGTAAAAAGAAATGTAACAATTGTAACTGATTTTATTGCTGAATGTAATGGGAAAACATACATAATCTATTAATGCATGAAGTTAGGTGAAGAAGGTTTCCTTTAATATGTTGTTTAAAGAAAACAAAACTGATGGTTGACAAAATATATGTTTAATAAGTAAATACAATGATTGTAGCAGATTGACAGTTGGTGACTGTGATATTTCGTTTTATTGATATTAATAACTAAATATAATGTGATTTCGAATTTGTCAAAATTGTACTATCTACTTTGTCGGGCGCCATCTTGCCAACTGCAAGAAAATAATTTACCAAGGTTCGTATCAGCGAACTAGGAAATGCAGAACAGGTTATTTAAGAAAATACTATTGGCTTGCCATCACAACTATTTTAATTCATTTTCATATTAAAATATGGTTTTATAAAAGAAAACATGAAAATATAGCACGTAACCTAATTGCAAATGTTATATAGAAAAATGTTCCCCTTATCTTCTACTTTTGCGATCTTATAGAAAAAACAATAACATTTATTATGCATGATTAGAAATAAACCCATATTGTAAACTTAGAATTAGTTTTGAAAAAAACGGAAACCAGCACTTCATAATATTTGATAATATAATTAAACTAAAACCCCCACACTCGTTCACATACTACCCCAGAATTACATTATATCTTTTTTTTTTTCAACTTTATAAGGTATGAAAAAGCCGGCATTTTAATTATTATTATTAATATTTTAAATGTCTACTTTCCTTTTGATGCCTAGAAGTCCGACACCTGGGTGTCTCCTCATGGCGTACACTAGTTGCTGTTTATAGGTCGCACTTTGATTTTTTACGGCCGAACTGTCAATTTACTGCAATTACGTTAATTATGGATGATTATTGGCCAATAAAAACTGTTTGTATTTTACATTTTGTGGTTCTGCGGGCCCGCACTTACTGCCAAAACTTTTGATAGCTACCACTCGCGATTGGTGATGAGATGTTACTGGGAAGATTTTCAGGCGCTACTTTGTGAAGCGGCTGTTGTTCGCTAACTCTTATTGGTTTTCAGTTTGTATTCGTTCGCCAGTGGACTGTTTTGGGCTTGTTGACAAAACTGGTGACACACATCGTTATATAAGTTGCTGACGCAACGCATCGCCTGACACGATTATGTCATTTGTTGTTACATAACGTGTTTACGTTTTCCGGGTTCGTCATTGTCCTTGAACTGATTTTGGTACAGTTGCAGTTGTTATTAAACTGTCCACACAATATCATTAAATAATTGTCACAGTCAATGCTGCCACGTTGCGATCGCTTCCACAATAACAAATTTACCTCTCGGTCACAAAATTTTCCTATCACTCAACAAGTTATTTATTATTTATAAAAAAAATACAAATTCTGTTATTACCCCAGGTATGCCCAAAAATGCCCCGCTACAATACCCCCTCAATGAGATATTTTATGCCGAAGCATAAAAAATCTCATTGACACATTCATACTTGCTAGAGGGATCAGCCAGGATATGTCGCCACAACCCCCTGTATGGTTTACAAAAAAGAATAATCAACTCACCCTTGGTCCGGTGACTGTGACCGCATCTGCATGACAATACTGGACTTCTCTCTCGAGATCCCAACACCGTAGAGTCAGACAGATACTCCACGCCCCTGCTCTGACGCGCAGGCCAGCTCAGGTCCGCTGCCACAGCACCACCAAACACTGAAACAACAAATCAAAATATTAAATAGTGGCCTTATACAACACCATATCCCCAACTGATCTGTTTCCCCCTAACGGTGCTGGTTTGCGCTAAGAAGCACTGGTTTTGTTTTTACTCACTTATTACTAACATATATATCATAACATATTTACCAACAATATGACACCCCTCTTAAAATTCCATCTACTTACCCTTATCAACTTTACCCCAAAATTCAAAATCATTGCCCTGATTCCCATCAGAATTTAAGCAAACAGACGACTGACTTATTAACATTTCCCATTACCATATTACATTTCTCTCATCCCCAATTTAAAAATGCATTTAAAATAGTTAACTTCATAAAATTCTCTTAAACTAACCAACACAATATAACATAAGAAAATATAATACACTTCTAATTCACATTAAAATAAACAATTGGTATTTAAAATGTTACACACATTAAGTTGGCATATAAAATCAGAAAATTACTTTTAAACTTGATTTACTCTTATTAATGCGTTTCTCAAAATTACAAAAATTATTTTATTTTTTATTTTTTTTTTTTCAATTCTGGCCATCATTATTCCATTTCATTACTTTGGGTGATTCTACGTTATTCCTTATAATTTACTTTATCATCTTGGCATTTACTCACAAACTTCCCCTTTCATTCCATTTCATTACGCTCCCTTACAAAATCTTTAACTAGTATGGCACCCCACTATCAAAAATTTACTAACCCTTCTCTACCTCTAACTACTTACTATTTTAACTCCAATCGCCACCTTCTACTCTTATAAAAAAAAATACTCTCTAACCCTTTGTACATAGGATACGTGTTTCCTTCCCAAAACTCATTCCCTTATGTTGGTCCCTGGACTCCCCCTAGGTAACCCTTTCCGGCGCCAATCTGTCCCTATCCCGTCCCAACCCTTATGTTGCGGACTCCCACATTACACTACCACTACTACAAAATTGCCATCCCCAAAAAATCTCAATCTCATAACCTCACTACAATTACAACAAATTAACATCAACAAATAAACAATATATCGCTCCAAACTCTACATAAAATCTCCATAACTACTGTGTCTCCACTTATACTTCTCAAAATTCCATAACATATACTAACTCAATACAACATTGCATTATTTTCATCTCTACTATTTCTTTAATTCTTACTTCGATTTGGACAAATCTATGTCCCACAAAATTCAACTTGAACTGATTCAAACATTTTATTCAAACAATTACTATCACCCATTTCTATCTTTTACAACCCATTGAAAATTTTACCTATCACCACTATTTTTCATTTTATTTTTAAGTCTATAAACATATTGAAAACATATTATCATATTTTTATAATTCTTATTCCTAACATACTAAATGCAATCAACACAATAAGACATAATAACACAATATAAGAAGTATTTAGTGCCTCTATTTTTTAAATTCAAATAAAATTATTATTGAGTAGCAAATCATCATTATTAATTAAAATATATCAAATTTTTAATACGTTATCCCCTTGGATAACCTCCCAGCCACACACACTATTTCAATTATGTAAGACTGTGGCGCCTTTTCGCTTCCACAGAGACTGTATATTTTGGAGCAGGTTTTGCCTCTCCGTGTCTCTGCTTCCGCTGTTAAGTTTAAAATTGTTGAACATCAACATGTTCTCGTTAATAATCATGCACCCTTAAACGGATCTACCACCTGGCTCTGCTGTTCCTTCTCGAACAGAGTGGCAGCCGCTGTTCCATAGTTTGGTGATTCCCCTTTTTTTTACCCCCCATCAATTTCAAAATACACCTTTACAACGATAACAGCTATGGCCAGTTATGGTCAGCGCGTAATCGTAATGTGCCCCAACCATAGCTGTTAAAGCTAAACCAATTCCACGGTCAGGGTTCGGTGAGGCCGTGACCGCCCGAAAAGTTGGGGAATCACAAGTAAAATATCTTTCGTAATATTAAATTTACGAATTTATATTTAAATGACAATATTAATTTAGATGGGGTTTTAACCCACTTTATATGGAAGCTTAACCATTATTAACATAAAATATTAAATACAAAATCTACAACCTTCCCCCATAGCAGTTCCACACTACACTGTTATAATACATCACATAACACAATACACAAATAGCAATACACCTGGATTATTAGCATACATCAAACAAACAATTCTCTTTTAAATAATTTATATAAAAATTTATAAACATTATTATTTAAAATGTTTCATTAACTCTTTTTATTTATCCTCATTATTTATTTATTTATCCTTTGCTGTAATTAGCTTTTCAAAAATTCTAAATTTATTATTAACACATATTTTTAATCATTATGTTCCACAAAATAGACCAGTTAACATTTATTTACTTATTAATTATTATTAAATCAAAATCTCACCAAACAATTTAAATTCCTTATAAAATTCAAACACATAACATTCAATCACAATATCTAAACATCTCAACTTATTTAATTCATTTGATTATTAAAATAACATATTTCAATTATTATCAACATTCTATAAATCATTAATTATTGTCTTCATAATTATTTTGTTATTTAATTAGAGTGCAAAAATATTAATAATATTATTATTATTATTAATACAACATTTTCTAAAACATATACACATTAATTTTCTAACATTTCACAATACACACAAATGAATTCAATATTATTTACAAAATATGCGTCAAAACTGTTCAAGTGTATCTCACTTCATGTCCAAATCAGCAAGGTCATTACCAAAAATTTACAATATTTAAAAATGTCCCAACACTGATCTTTTAGCTCATCCTCCATCGTCATATATATATCTAACATATTTGTAACATTCATCATTTTTATCAACACACAAATTATGATAATCATTACTATCATAATAATCTATCAACTCTATTTCATCCATTGTACCACTATAAATCTTGTCACCATAGGTTAGGATTGTCCCGTCTATATCAGGGTTATTTGTTAATGTCAGGTAAATTTTCTCATCTTTGTATTCCTCAACTACTACGTCAGGTAAGTCATTATAGTCAGGTAAGATATTATCAAAATTATTCTCTGTCTCTCTTTCAACAGGTACGTATTTCACATGATTCATCATCACCCCTTCTAGTAATTTTCTCAATTCATCATACTTTCTTTCTAACTTATATATTTCTATTTCATTCTCAACATATAACTCTCTTTCTTCATAGCACCACATCACACTCTCACAATTATTACGGACAGAGGGTACAACATTATACAACATTAATTCATTTAACAATAAGGGTCTCTTGCCCTGAAAAAACAACATTAAATCATCATCATCATTATAAACAATAAGGGGAAAATTTGCCCTCTGTCCCCATTCAATTACTACATTATTCTTCCACTCTCTCTCTATTTCATAAACACTCATTAACATTTCATTATCGCATTCTAAAACTTCATCAGTACTCTTTGTTATTATATTTTCATCATTTGCTTCTACATTATTCTTCACCCCCACTATACTCTCAGTATTGTCTACTATTTCGTCATTTTTACATTTTGTCTTACTTAAAACATTGTTACCTAATTTCTCGAACTTCTGTTCTAACTTATTTAAACTGTTTCTTATTATTTCGTTAGTGCTTTCTAAATGTTTATTCATTTCTTGTATCTCATGTTTCAACTCTTTATTCTGATTTTTTAATAACTCTTCAAAACTATTCTTTTGGATATCAAACTTCTCATTGATACTACTTTTGAACTCTTGCATATCGTTTTTCTGTTCATTAAAAAGCAATTTCATCATCTTAATCATATCATTTTCTTGTATCTCAGCCATTTTAAAAGATTTTATTATAATACTCTTTATACTATTTAATAATTATCATACATACCAATTATTATGTATATTACCTCATAATACTCCTTATATAATTCGACAAATAATTCACTACATACATAACCCTATCAAAACATAACCCCATACTTGCGTCTATTTTACGTATGAAAAAAAAAAAATTATTTTACCTTAAACAACCATTCTGCTTCTCCCCGTAGACCGTATTTTATATAAATTTATTGATATAAAATTGTCCCTGTTCCAGAAGCCAAATGTGATATTTCGTTTTACTGATATTAATAACTAAATATAATGTGATTTCGAATTTGTCAAAATTGTACTATCTACTTTGTCGGGTGCCATCTTGCCAACTGCAAGAAAATAATTTACCAAGGTTCGTATCAGCGAACTAGGAAATGCAGAACAGGTTATTTAAGAAAATACTATTGGCTTGCCATCACAACTATTTTAATTCATTTTCATATTAAAATATGGTTTTATAAAAGAAAACATGAAAATATAGCACGTAACCTAATTGCAAATGTTATATAGAAAAATGTTCCCCTTATCTTCTACTTTTGCGATCTTATAGAAAAAACAATAACATTTATTATGCATGATTAGAAATAAACCCATATTGTAAACTTAGAATTAGTTTTGAAAAAAAACGGAAACCAGCACTTCATAATATTTGATAATATAATTAAACTAAAACCCCCACACTCGCTCACATACTACCCCAGAATTACATTATATCTTTTTTTTTTCAACTTTATAAGGTATGAAAAAGCCGGCATTTTAATTATTATTATTAATATTTTAAATGTCTACTTTCCTTTTGATGCCTAGAAGTCCGACACCTGGGTGTCTCCTCATGGCGTACACTAGTTGCTGTTTATAGGTCGCACTTTGATTTTTTACGGCCGAACTGTCAATTTACTGCAATTACGTTAATTATGGATGATTATTGGCCAATAAAAACTGTTTGTATTTTACATTTTGTGGTTCTGCGGGCCCGCACTTACTGCCGAAACTTTTGATAGCTACCACTCGCGATTGGTGATGAGATGTTACTGGGAAGATTTTCAGGCGCTACTTTGTGAAGCGGCTGTTGTTCGCTAACTCTTATTGGTTTTCAGTTTGTATTCGTTCGCCAGTGGACTGTTTTGGGCTTGTTGACAAAACTGGTGACACACATCGTTATATAAGTTGCTGACGCAACGCATCGCCTGACACGATTATGTCATTTGTTGTTACATAACGTGTTTACGTTTTCCGGGTTCGTCATTGTCCTTGAACTGATTTTGGTACAGTTGCAGTTGTTATTAAACTGTCCACACAATATCATTAAATAATTGTCACAGTCAATGCTGCCACGTTGCGATCACTTCCACAATAACAAATTTACCTCTCGGTCACAAAATTTTCCTATCACTCAACAAGTTATTTATTATTTATAAAAAAAATACAAATTCTGTTATTACCCCAGGTATGCCCAAAAATGCCCCGCTACATGACAGTCTCAGAATGTATTATAAAAATGCGACTAAAAGCGAACTGGACTAAGCATTGTTGTGATGTTCAAGCATCCATAATGGATGTATTTAATTACTATAGGATTATATTTAAATCTAATCTAACAAACCTAACCTTGTAAACGTATTACAATTAAAACAATACGTATCTTTATGGATTGTGTTGTAACTGTTGTAATAAGCCGCGATAGTATGTTTGTAAAGCCCTACTTTGTTGTCGGCAATTCGTAACTTGACGTAAATTGTACTCGTGAAAAATACTTACCAGTGTCGCGTGTCTACTCACCCGTTCTGTCATTCAGATTTGAATTTACTGCCTCACCGTCGGTTTGGCCAACTCTCCTTAGTAGACCAAAATTGTAAAGTTTACTATTCTATACTTTTGTGCTCAAATTTTAATATTTCGTTGAATAAAATCAAACATACAGTTTAACATTTGTACTAGTTTTTATTAACAGTTATTAATTGGGTTCCATATTCTACAATTTCCTTCAAATTATAATTCTTATTTTTGTGCCGGCATGTTTAATTATTCGCGGTTGGCTATTCTGTCCGCTCGCTGTTGTTGTCGAGACTCATGTATGCAGTTGACAATTTCGTTTATTTTTAATCTCAGGTCGAAGTTCTTGTGACTACAGAAAATGTTGTTAAATGGACTAATAAAAGTACAAAATTTTACAAATACCATATAAATGTTATAGAACAGGAGATATACTTATAATTACAGGGGTAAATTATAGCTATGGGAATTAGTGTTTTGTAGGTTATTCACGGTTAGTAAACTTTCCGTTTTTAAAACATATTCCTTAAAAAACCAAATTTGGATTGATATAGTTATTCAATTTGAGGTGTTTGTTAAATAAAATCAAGTTCAGTGTTTATTAAAAGTGATGTGATGTGGAAAGTGTAGTTCACTTATGGTTGATTATCTTGTGTTTTTTATGTGAAGTCATAATTAAAATATACTTAACAGTCCTTTGTCTCTGCTATCCAGGGTAATAATTCTCTCGAATACTGCTGCTTGTCCTTTCTTGGGTAATCCGGTTAATTCCAAGTGCAATTTTCGTAGTTCTCTGGTTACGATGTTCAATTTCCCTCAGTCATACTGGTTAAGGCCGGTTCCATGGTTCATTTACGTGTTCATATATTTTCTTCCTTCCGTTGGTTATTATTCCTTCACTTGGGCTTCTTCAGCAATTCCTCCTGGTTAACTTTTAATTTCTTCTGGTGAATTTATTAATTTTGTTAGTATCAGGGTTACTACTGTGATTTAATTCATCATCTTGATCATTACTTTCAATAAAATTGGTTGAATTACTTCTTTTTTATTCTTTGTAGGTTTATACATCTACCCTACTCAAACTCTAATAATGGAATGATACAATTTATTAACGGTTTGGTTGTTATGGCAATAAGGTTTGGTTGTTATGGCAACCTCATCTCAAACACCAAGTCCCATTGGTTGATAATTTATAACATTGTTATATCAAACTAACGTTTTTCTATACAAAATTATTAAAAATCTTTAAATTATTATAACTCCCCTATACTACCTGTAATACTAAATACAATGTAATTAATCTTTATTACAAATTATTAATTAATTAGTAAATTTAATTTGAGGTGTATATTAAGATATCGGGCGCCATGTTGCAAACTGAAATACCACAAATATGAGTACTTACCTAAGGTCAGAATTCGTGTTATACGAACCAGAGTCGAGGAATATATTACCTGAAATAATTCACTCGTGTTTCTGTTTGTTACCATTGAAATGACCTTTTATTGTTAATTACGTACAAATGAATGTGACTCTACTGTGTGTAAAACAAACATGCTACTATCCGCCATGAGGCGTAATTCAGTTCTTCAAGTTAAATTTCCCCTTAAACATTTCACAAGCCCTCCAAAATAAATATGTATTATAATATTAAACTGTTGAACATATATATGTATATAAATTTACAGTGACACAACCCAGCACTTTTTAATATATATTATTATCCACTCTTTCACTCCCCCCCCTCTCTCTCTCTCTCTCTCTCTCTCTCTCTCTCTCTCTCTCTCTCTCTCTCTCTCTCTCTCTCGTACAATTATTTATTATGAGCTCATTTAAGTTAATTTTGTTACTTGATTACTTTTGGTCATATTAAGAAAGATTCTTTGTATACTTTCGAATATTAAAAATTTTGTATAATTTGGTTACAGCCAATTTGTACTTAGCTGTCACTTCCTGTACTTTTGAGTTATCGAAAACGTCTCATCTTGATCACACACTCTCGAATCTGGACTGTCTCATCATCGCTGATCACACGCTCCCGAATCTAAAGCGTCCCATCTAGATCTCACTTTTGCCAAATCTGCAGTGTCCCATTGTGGATTACACGCCTCCGATGTTTAACTCAAAAAATGCCATTAATAAACTTTTGGTGGTGTAAAATTTAGACAATCACACCTCGTGAATTTGCCGGCCGGCACGCTTCACTGTCTGGACGAAAATGACAACGTTTCACTACTGTGCATTGCAGAGGTGGGGCAACAACTACGTCACTGGTTCTTTGTTCAACGGCCAAGCCTCTGGCTTACAATTGTATGTATGTACGCGCATCGCATTCCTTCGTCTGACGTAATCATGGGCTAGTCTTGTTTACCCGTTATTGTGACAAACAGTTTTTTGCTACTTTTGTACTTTTCCACTGAATTCGACACAAATCCTGTTAACTCAATATTGCGTTGTTGAAAATTCTCACCAAAAGGAATATAAAATAAAATGCAATAATTATGTTTTGGAACCATAGTTTCCCAAAATTATTAGGGTACCAGAATTGTACCGTCACAACAATAACACCATTAGTTTGCTTTTTGTTTACAAATTATTTTGATACTACACAAGGTTACTTTTTGTCAAATTATTACAGATTACTAATTTTTCCATTTGGTTTTTCTTTTGTTAATTACATTTAAACTAATTATTATCTATCCAGTTTTTTTGTATCCTACACTATTATTATGAAACCTAAACAGATTATACACTTTATTTTATCAATGACTATTGCTTTATCTTAAATTTCACAAAATTCTGGTTATCAGTTATAGGCCTAATGCCTAGAGTTCATAATTCACACACCCTATACTCATTACAATTGTTTATAGTCATTTATGTTAATTTTATATGTTAATAAACATTATTACTGAAACAAACTAACTTAAATCATAACACTTGATTATTTTTAATCATCATATAACTACTTAATAACTCTTTTTAGGTCCATGCCTGTATCTGAATGTATACATGTTTTTGAATGGTTTTGTTTTAACATAATTTTCAACATAACAATACTTTGGTTAATTTCAATCAAAGAAATCTATAACAAAATTAAATATCAAAAATATTCACTAATATTCCCTTATAAACTCATTTAAGAGAATATAGTGTCTTTTAACTCCCCTTACTGTTTTCAATCTAACATATTATTTTTTTACACTTATTTTCTATGTGGTTAATATAACTTTATAACATTCCTTCGTTAAAATTAAAACAATATATCCCTTATCATACTTATACTATCTAATTATTATAACTGGGTTAATAGATTACTTATATAATCTATTATTACCAGTTTATTATTTTATCGTTGACTACACTGCACTTTCTTAACTAGTGTTTATGAAGTTCATCTACTATCACTGGGTCCTATAATGGTTTTTTATTGTTTATTAACCTTCTTATTCATTTATCACTTTTGGTGTTCACCTCCTAACATTCTAATCTAGATTTTATATATTTATTATCACTGGGTCCTATCAATCTTTATTATTTATTACCTCTTTCCTAATAATTATTGTTACTCAGGTTCATTTTATTTTAGTGGCTTTTGATAGCTTATTTATTAACATTCTTTCTATATTTTATTAGTATATTTGTTTTTACATTTCATTTTCGTTTATCTTTCCTATAGGTTACATATTATTTATTTTCCTATCTAATTTTGTACTCTTATTTTATATATATATATAATTCTTGTTAATACTTAGGCTCTTATAATTGTTGTCATATTGTGGCTTGGATTATTGTCTCTGTCTCACCTTATCCAATCTATTGGGTCTAGTCATCATCATTGTCCAAGTCAAAATCAGTTAGTAGTGTTGTTCTATCATTCCTCATGTTATAACTTTTTATTTTCCTTTAGTATACAGCTTTTCTTCCATTAATTATACTTGTAAATCTTGTGCTGTAGTATGTCACGTTACACTGTATACAACAATATACATAAACATTCTAAAAACAAAACATCGTAAATGTAATACAGGACCAGAGAAAAGCACTACCCACAAATAGATTAGTTTTCGTGAGTCTTTTAAATTTAACTGTTAACCTAAGAACACCAACTTTTACACCTCCCACAGGCTCAGGTTTAACGTATAATATTGCTAGAAATGCTTTACTAAAAATATATGATATTGAGAGAAAAGATTACACCGAAAACAAACAATTCTGTAACATAAACCAATAAATTAATACAGTAATACAAAAATTACATGCAATAGTCACTACATACTGATACAGACTATCATATGGTCAAAATATCAAAAATTAGTGTAGGTTCAGTTATTGGGGCACTACCAGTTTTTTCAAACATAAGCATAAAGTTTTGAAGGTAGTCAAAAATTTGCAAAAGGGTTGACATTAATTTTGCCAAAATAATTAAATATACCCAGTTTGTTGTAATTTGAGTAAAATCATAATTTGGTGTCCCACATAGAATTTTAATTTTTTTTTAAATTTTCATTTTTGACCATGGTGCCTTGAAAATTAAAAAAAAAATTAAATAAACACTTCACTCTAGATTTTGGTTAAAATTACATTTAGTCTGACACCCGACACCTATATCAGATTTTGTTAAAAAAATCTCTTTCATAGTCTAGTGGATTTTTGTGACTTTTTTACTAAACTTTGACCCCTCACATTTTTTGCTCCTATATGTGAGGGTATAGATCCCAAAAACAAAGATGTCTTCTGTGGTAAAACTATGGACATGCATGTTAAGTTGTAAATATCGGTATGGAGAACCATACATGACTTCCATATTCTAAGATTTATATTTAAAATCATTTTCGAAATGAAATATTACCATAGAAACTACTTCTTTCTACTTACTGCTTCAGCCTTAACCACAGTACTGTGGTCACTAACGTATACCACCTCACGTTATCGCACTCGATTTTCACTGATGATGGAAGTCGATGGCATTGCCGAAACGTCTGGTTTTGTAGAAAACATCGGACTACGGCCAAATATCCCGGGAAGGAATTTTAACAAAAACTACTTCTTTGTTGCTGATAACGTTGTACACATATATATAAAAAATATGCATAAAATTAATGGCTTGTATAAGTTAATGATTGATCTCCATTAAGTAGTGCTCAAGTTTCCAAAGTTTTAATATTATGATGTCCGTAATTAAAACATCAGAGCAGGTTTAGTGTGTATGAGGGTACACTGTGGACAAAAATTAGATTTTTTTTCTATGGCAAACGATAACAGCCACAAATTCAAACAGAATCAAATAATTTTTTGCATACAGCCCTGATTTGTAGAGTTCTCAAGACCTATTGTTTTTGGTGAAAGAAGTAGTTTCTATGGTAATATTTCATTTCGAAAATGATTTTAAATATAAATCTTAGAATATGGAAGTCATGTATGGTTCTCCATACCTATATTTTTGAATTCATAATGTACATTTAGTATTCCTTGTAGGAGAGTAGATCCAAAAATAAGGTAAACTAGCGCTGACATGAGGATGGAAATGCAGTTATGATCACATCATGTTTCATTGCGAGATTTAGACCCATCTTTTGTAGGTGGCAGTGGTTGTCTATTGTTGTCACGTGTTGTGAGGTTGCATCAGTCAGTTCAAAAAAATGCCTTTAATTTAAAACCCATCCAATGTAGAAGTGCGACCAGTTATTGGATTTCTGAAGACAAAACAAAAGAATCCAACAGTAATCCACAGAGAAATCGATGGAAGTGTATGGTGAGAGTGTTCTTTCATACAAACAAGTGTCAGTATGGTGTATTCAATTTTAAAGAAAAGGTAGTATATCACTGTTTGATGAAGAACACACAGGAAGACCACAAACTGAATGCAGTGCTGAAAATGAGCGTTGTGTTAAAGAAGTTTTGGTAACCAGTGAATGCATTAAACTAAAGGATATTGTATACGTACTTAATCTAACAAAAACGTCTGTTTGTAGGATTGTTCGTGACACTCTAGGTTGCTGAGAAATTTCAGCCCTTCTTTCTTCTGGTTAACAGCCCACAGACTGGTTGGCAGTAGCTCTTCACTGCCTTCCTGTTGTTCGCCTTCCTTTTTTTTGAATTCCTGTTATGAATCACAGTTCATGCCCTGCATAAGCTGAGTCATAACTTTTAAACGTGGTCTTCCTTTATAATGTTTCCCTTCTATCTTTCCTTCTATGGCTCTTTTGGTTAGGCTGTCATGCCTTAATATATGTCCAAGCAATTGTGCTCTTCTTCTTTTTAATTGTTTTAGAAAACTTGCATCTTCTCCAGCTCTGTGAAACATCTCTTCATTGTTTAGCTTCTCTACACAACTTATACGAAGCATAAGTTTCTTCTTTTCTCTTGCACCAGTTGTCCAAGATTAACTCCAATACAATGCAACACTCCACACATAGGTTTGCAGAAGATGTTCCTCACCTTCAAGCTGATATTCTTTGACGATTGTAGGTTTTTCTTTTTATTGAAAGCACTTTTTACATGATTTATCCTACTTACAAGTTTCAGTCCTATTGAAGCCTAAATAACCGAATGAACAACACAAAGCATAATAAATGGGTGTGTCCTTGAACAATCTGCTGCGTTATTGTGAAGAACTGGATTTCTTCAACAGTAGTCATTGGGGGATGAAACATCTACTACAAAGAAAGAAAAAGCAACTAAATGATATTGAAACATCCAGGATCTCCAAATGCAAAAAAAAAAATAAAGGCAACAACTTCTGCTTTGAAAGTTAAATGAAGGGAAAGCTAAATGAAAGTTCATGCTTTGTGTAACATGAAGGGACTGTTATTGGTTGATTTTATTTACAAAGGAGAAACAGTTAATGATGATAGTTACATTAAAACTTTACACAAATTATGGGTAATTATTTGTAGAAAACATGTTCGAATGCTGACCTGAGGTGTAAACCTATTGCGTGACAATACTGTAAACTTACCTTCCTTTCACTCTTAAAAAATCCTAGCAGGTTTTCTTCAAATGCGATCTTACCTTTAATTCCCACCTGCAGATATGGTACCTGTAAAATACTCACCCGCTTACCTTCGCAAGTGTCCAGGGTCGCCAGAGTGTTTGTAGTTACCACACAACTAAATTAGGCATCTGACTTATTGAAACCATCTTCAGAAGTTCCCAGGGTCGTTTATGCGAAATGTAGGAAACAGTGATTGATTACGCAATAGGCGCGTGCTAGCAAACAAATTTCACAACACCTTTTTAGTTCTGAAAAATCTAGTTTAATGACTTTTTCTTTATGGCATTATTTCATTCAAAATGACTACAACTATTCTGCCCTGAGGCGTAATACAAATTATAAAGAATTATGATATCCACATTGGATTAAACTACTCGGCCCTGAGGCGTAATACAAGTTACAAAAAAAATATTATATCCACATTGTATTAAACTACATCATGTTATATTATAAATATTATACCCTACATCATCAGTGCAGGTAACTACACCGCAAACCCAACACTTCTTATATATATTCTTCATTCACCCAATTACACACACACCTTCATACTGTTACAATTTTTTCCCTTCTTCATTGTTACTACGTAATAATCAGTGTAGAAAAGTCAAATTAATTTCATTCCCCTTGATTGTTACTAGAGCTCTTTTTTATTAATATGAAAACAATAAATTTTGTGGTGATTTGTTCACCAGGTACCTGGCCACTGTCTCCGAAACACTTTACGCCTGATTCATTGCACGTGGTCACTCCATGATGTACGCCGTTTTCTTATTTCTGTTAAAAATGTCCAAAATCGGTTCGTGATGTTTTGCCTGTCGACCACGCACTGTCTATTTGATTTTATTTATAAGTTGTAGTAATTGACTACATTTTTTATACTGTGAATTGAGTCCTTTTTAGCGAACTTGTTAATATGTCACCCGGCCGGGTTGAAGGAGACTCGTGAACGGAGATGCCGGAAACCAGGCGCTTCACCTTGCCGTTTACGTCCTGCACGGCCCACTAGATTTCCGTCGTTCACGTCATAATATAATACGACAAATTAATGGTTCCATACATATTACTGTCTGTATACGGTTATTATTGACAGTTGTTATATAACTTTTATTAATAACATATTACACTTTGTTTACTTTTACACTTGCGTCTAGTTCAATCGCCATGTTGTATGGTACCAACATGAAATTATACTTACTAGGGTCCAGATGTTCGACTTAGATGAGCTGAAAAACAAAATGGTTGCTTGAAATGAATACCTCACCTTTACTTGTATTTTCAAACTCGTGTTTATTCATTATTTGGGCTTTTTTTATATATATATATATATATATATATATATATATATATATTGATAACAAAGGCAAAATTTACTCCCTCCCATCTTTTACCAATTTAAACATGGATGCAATACATTTTCTTTACAGATCAACCCTCTTCAGGGTATATTTAAACAATATAATTAAAATTCAAATTAAACTTGTTACACATTGAAATATATGCTGAAAACTATTACTACCTTTCCGTAACATAAACCAGTGCTTAGGATCTTAGATTAATTTAGGTACCCACACGCACACACTCACACTATGTCATACATACGGTACATTTGTTATTTATTGAGCTCAATTGTAAAAAGGATTGGTATTTTAAATGATTTGAAAATGTCTACTTTCCTGATATTGCGGCGAAATTTGACGCCATAGATATCAACTCGTGGTTTACAGTTTGTTGGTTCTCGTATTTCTCATTTTTTACGACCGAACTGTTAATTTATTCCCAATTTCACTCACTGTCTCTACTTTGTTGTTATAAAAGACTGTTTAATTACTGAAATATATAAAAATTTACATTTTGGTTGTTATGCGGGCGACGAAAACTTCGCCTAGCCGGCGGACGCGCAGATAGATTGCGTCCGTTACTTGTAGTTGTTGTTTGCCGACTGCCTTTTTTCTGTCAGTGCGACGAAGCTGCTGGCGCTGACACACCTACATTCCAGCTTGGGGATCGTCGCTGACGTAATATCGTGTGATGCTGTTACATCATTTGTTTACCGTTTGTAAGTCATTGGAGCTGACCTTGACTTATTTTCGCTGGTTGTTTTCTGCGTCTTTATAATTTTCATGAATAATTCACCATCACTGCCGCCAACATTATTATATCATAAAAAAATGCTGTTTACTTTCATGGAAATACAAATTTCTTTATTTTACCCCAGGTAGGCCAAAATGTCCCGTTACAATACCCCCTCAATGAGAGGTTTTATGCCGAAGCATAAAAACTCTCATTGACACACTCATACTTGCTAAAGGGATCAGCCAGGATATGTCGCCACAACCCCCTTTATGGTTTACAGACAAAAAAAAAATATAATTAACTCACCCTTGGTCCAGTGACTGTGACCGCACCTGAATGACATTACTGGACTTCTCTCTTGAGATCCCAACACCATAAAGTCAGACAGATACTTAACGCCCCTGCTCTGACGCGCTGGCCAGCTCAGGACCGCCGTCACAGCATCACCAAACGCTGAAACAACAAATCAAATATCAAATAGTGGCCTTATACAACACCATATCCCCAACTGATCTGTTTCCCCCTAGCGGTGCTGGTTTGCGTTAAGAAGCACTGGTTTTTCCTCTTAACACATATATGAAGACATCTTTTAAACTTCCATAATTTCAATCTATCTACTTTTTTCTTGCTAACTTTGATTTCAAAACTCAAAATTACTGCTCTGATTCCTATCAGAAATTAAATAAACATTTCCCATTACCATATTACACATTTCTCTTATCCCCAATTTGCATCAAAAAAATTTTTTAAATTCATAAAAATTCTCTTAAATACTAACAAACACAATACTAACATAAGAAAACATAGTACATTCATAATTCACATTGTTATTGTTACATTAAAAATAAACAATTCACATTTAAGTTTGAACACAATCTACACACTTTACATCATTAATTTTGCATACAAAATTATAAAAATTACTTTTTAATCTCAATTGAACTTTTATTAATTCATTTCCCAAGAAAAATTAATTTTTTTGTTTTGTTTTACAACCCTCATTTTACATAACATTTTATTAATTTGGGTGATTCTCAGTTATTCATTACAATTCACTTTATCAACTTGGCATTTACCCATAATCTTCCCCTTTTATGACTCTAACGCTCCCTTACAAAATCTTTAACTAGTATGACACCCATCTCCCAAAAAATCTACCAACCCTTCTCTACCTCTAACTACTTACTACTTTAACTCATTTCGCATTATTCTACCCTTATATCAAAATACTCTCTACCCCTTTTGTACTCAGGATGTGTGCCCCCCCCAAAAGCTCATTCCCTTATCTGGTTCCTGGACTTCATCCCTAGGCAACCCTTTCTGGCGCTAAACGGTCCCCTCCTGTCCAACCCCTTTTGTTGGACTCCTTACACCACCCCCCTTACAAAATTCCCACTTACCTAATAATTACTCTCCCATTACATCACCTTCACCTACAAAATAACATCATCACTTATAAACATCAATATATCACTCTCATTTCTCCACATAAATTCTCCATTACCACTGTCTCCACTTATACTCAAATTCTCTAGTACTTGTATTTCATCTCTTATTCTCTTTAACACCCATCTACGAGGGCTATCCAGAAAGTAACAGACGTTTTGAAATAAAAAATTTACAAAATGAAAAAACAAAATTTTATTATATACATTTGAAAGGTACACTCTTAAGCTATTTTTCTACATAATCGCCATTCAAATTAAGGCACTTATCATACCGTGGCACAAGTTTTTCAATACCGTCTCTGTAGAAATCTGCCGCCTGCGATTTCAACCACTGGTTTACACCAGCATGCAGTTCAGCGTCAGTATCAAAGCGTTGTGTAGCGAGCCATGTCTTCATCGCTGGGAAGAGGTGATAGTCGCTCGGCGCCAAATCCGGGCTGTATGGTGGATGATCGAACACCTCCCATCCAAAACCATCGAAGAGCTCTCGGGTACGATTGGCCGTGTGTGGACGTGCGTTGTCGTGAAAAAACAAAACCTTCGCACTAAGTTTTCCCCGACGCTTGTTTTGTATCGCGCGCCTTAACTTTCTCAGTGTTTCACAATACCTCTCTGAGTTAATTGTTGTGCCACGTTCAAGAAAATCAACGAGAATCACTCCTTCAGAGTCCCAAAACACAGTAGCCATGATCTTTCTTGCTGACAGCATTTGCAAACACTTCCTTGGTTTCTTGGGAGAATTTGTGTGTCCCCATTCCATCGACTGCCTTTTTGTTTCACTATTGACATGCTTCACTCAAGGCTCGTCCCCAGTTACGATACGATCGATAACTTTGTTACCATTTTTGTCATAATCTTCGAGGAAAGTTAGTGCTGCAGCTAGTCTCTGTTTTTTGTGGTCTTCCGTTAGGATTTTCGGAATCCACCTAGCACAAAATTTGTGGTAACCAAGCTTTTCCGCCACAATTTCATGCACCAAACTCCGTGAAATTTGGGGAAAATGTTTCGAAAGTTCCGTAATCGTGAAACGACGATCTTCACGAATTTTGTCGTTGATTTTCATCACCAGTTCATCAGTCACAAGGCTAGGTCTACCACTGCGGTCCTCATCGTGAACATTGGTACGGCCATTTTTAAAATCAATGCACCATTGCCTCACTTGGCTTTCACTCATTATTCCTTTTCCGTACACATCACAAAGTTGGCGATAAATTTCAATTGGTTTGTGATTTTTTGCCAACAAAAACCTAATCACAGAACGCACCTCACAAGTGGCGGGATTTTCTATTGCAGTGCACATTTTAACATGTCACAGAGAGCAAAGTAAGAGGGGCACAGACCGCACGCTACCACAGCTGGATGCGTACTGAGTGTAGGAACGTTCTGACACCAAGATGGCGGCTCTATCCCCGCCCACCGCCACGGTCGGTCAAAACGTCTGTTACTTTCTGGATAGCCCTCGTATATTCAACCTGGACTGACTCAAATGTTTTACTTAAACACTTACTCTCGCCCAACTTCTATCTTTTACAACACATTGAAAATTTTAACTGTCTCAAATTTATATCATTATTCATTGAAATTCTTTAAACACATTGAAAACTTATTCTATAAAATATTATTCCATTTTTATAATCCTTATCCCTAACATACTACATACAATTAATACAATAAGACATAATAAACACAATATAGGAAACATCTAGTGCATCCATTTCTCAAATCAAAACAAAATTATTTAGTTATCTCAGTAGCGAGTCATCATTATTAAATTACAACATATTTTTAATTCGTTACCCCCCTGGGTAATCTTCCTGCCACACACACTATGACCCCCCCTAGACTGTGGCGTCCAGTTGCTTCCACAAGGACTGAAATTTTGGAGGAATTTTGTCATCTCCCTAAGTTTTTTAATTTCCGCGAATATTCCCTCTTCTTGTTCTTCCATTCGTGTTAAATTATTATCTAAATTTCCCCACTCCTCGTCTGTCATTTTATTTACAAATTCGCTCTCATTCCTTACAAATTTTTTTTTCATTTCCTCTAAATTCGCTTTCCCATTCATTCCATTCGAAACCACTATCATTTTCTTGTACCTTGGCCAAATTTAAAAGATTTTTATTATAATACCCTTTATACTACTTAATAATTATCATACATATTAATTATTATACATATTACTTCACAATACCCGCTACAAAACATAACCCATATCTACGTCTATTTTACATACCGAAAAAAAAAATTCGTTCTTATTTCAAACAACCATTCTGCTCTCCCAGTAGGCCTATTTTTATATAAAACAAAATTTTATATAAAATGTCCCTGCCTTCGGAAGCCAATTGTTATATAACTTTTATTAATAACTTATTACACTTTGTTTACTTTTACACTTGCGGCTAGTTCAATCGCCATGTTGTATGGTACCAACATGAAATTATACTTACTAGGGTCCAGATGTTCGACTTAGACGAGCTGAAAAACAAAATGGTTGCTTGAAATGACTACCTCACCTTTACTTGTATTTTCAAACTCGTGTTTATTCATTATTTGGGCTTTATATATATATATTGATAACAAAGGCAAAATTTACTCCCTCCCATCTTTTACCAATTTAAACATGGATGCAATACATTTTCTTTACAGATCAACCCTCTTCAGGGTATATTTAAACAATATAATTAAAATTCAAATTAAACTTGTTACACATTGAAATATATGCTGAAAACTATTACTACCTTTCCGTAACGTAAACCAGTGCTTAGGATCTTAGATTAATTTAGGTACCACACGCACACACTCACACTATGTCATACATGTTACCAACTACGTGTGAAAAAATATGTGTACTTACCATTTTCGGGTCCTTTTCGGCGAACAGAGGAGCATAATGGTTTATTTGTAATAATTAATTTAATTCACATTGGCAATGAACAAAAGGTTTATTTACTCTATAATGCACACAACAAAAAATAAAACTTCTTTTCCTGCACTTACATACTATTGCAAATTTAGCTATAAACTCATGAAATGAATGCCATTAAAATTAATTTCCTTACATCTTTTTTTCATTATTGATTTGGTCTAATTATATTTCTTTGATTATATTTAACCTATATTTAACCAATAATTATATTTAATAATTATATATCTACACAAACCAGCACTTCTTTTAAATTTCTATATTCTCTCTCTCTCTCTCTCTCTCTCTCTCTCTCTCTCTCTCTCTCTCTCTCTCTCTCTCTCTCTCTCTCTCTCTCTCTCTCTCTCTCTCTCTCTCTCTCCCTCTCTCTCTCTCTCTCTCTCTCTCTCTCTCTCTCATGTTTAATTAATTCATTAGTTCAAGTATATTTTAGGCTGCCAGTTCTTTGGTAAACATTCTCAAAATTTTGCTTTTAAAAGGTTTTAGATTTAACCCTTGTTGGTTACTTATCTGCCAAATTTAAGATCTTGACGAGTCCGTCTCTACCACGTATTTCGTTTCTATTCCGCACATTTTCCTTATTTTATTCGTTCTCCGGAACTGTAACTTTATTAAAACTGTTTACTTTTGATTTAAATTCACATTTTGAAACAAATTGTTACATACGGGCGCCCGAAATTTGCGTTCCGGAACTTTATACGTGACCGGCCGGCTCACGGTGTAATTTTATACTGGAACTAGGCCAACGGCTCTATTTTGTGTTGTCGCCGTGGTTATATGACCAAGTCTTATTGTTCTTATGTTTGTATCACTCCGCCAGCAGACTGTTTTTGGTTTCATAACTGCATTCCCCAACAGGGAGCGTCTCTGACGTAAGATGGTCTGATGCTGTTACATAATTTGTTGACAGTTTCTGTGTGTCATTGGTTGACCTTGGCACAATTCCGTCCGTTGTTTCACAACTTTTATAAAATATTATTGAATAATTTTCACACAGCAGTGCTGCCACCGTCGCTATCACTGTCGCTAACAATAAATATACCTTTTGTTTATAAATTTTGTCCCTATCATCGAAAAATGTTATTTGTTTTATAAAAAAAATATACAAATTGCTTTATTACCCCAAAAATAGGCCCGTTACATACATACGGTACATTTGTTATTTATTGAGCTCAATTGTAAAAAGGATTGGTATTTTAAATGATTTGAAAATGTCTACTTTCCTGATGTTGCGGCGAAATTTGACGCCATAGATATCAACTCGTGGTTTACAGTTTGTTGGTTCTCGTATTTCTCATTTTTTACGACCGAACCGTTAATTTATTCCCAATTTCAGTCACTGTCTCTATTTTGTTGTTATAAAAGACTGTTTAATTACTTAAATATATAAAAATTTACATTTTGGTTGTTATGCGGGCGACGAAAACTTCGCTTAGCCGGCGGACGCGCAGATAGATTGCGTCCGTTACTTGTAGTTGTTGTTTGCCGACTGCCTTTGTTCTGTCAGTGCGATGAAGCTGCTGGCGCTGACACACCTACATTCCAGCTTGGGGATCGTCGCTGACGTAATATCGTGTGATGCTGTTACATCATTTGTTTACCGTTTGTAAGTCATTGGAGCTGACCTTGACTTATTTTCGCTGGTTGTTTTCTGTGTCTTTATAATTTTCATGAATAATTCACCATCACTGCCGCCAACATTATTATATCATTAAAAAAATGCTGTTTACTTTCATGGAAATACAAATTTCTTTATTTTACCCCAGGTAGGCCAAAATGTCCCGTTACACAGTCCCTGTATTATTTCCCCTTATTTTGATAAGTAGCGTCTCTGCTGGAATACACGAAAATAATAATGACTCGCCGTCACCACAGCTGACTCGATTTTCATACTGGGATCGATCTTATTTCAAACATTTGTTTGCTAATTGAAAATTTATCTCCCCCTTTTTGACTCATTACAATACAGCTCTCCATACTCTGAGAGAACACTTTAAGAAATCAGCATGATGGGGTGGAACACTCTTGAGCCCCTCTTACAACCCCAATCAGTCTCCCTGTGATTTCCACCTGTTCAGGAAGTTAAAGAAACATTTTTCAGGAAGACTATTTTTGTCTGACTAAGAAGTGAAAAGTGAGGCAGTAGAATGGCTGACAAATTTGGACATAAATTTTTATGAAGAGAGTGTATTTAAGTTAGTGTCATGTTGGAACAATTGTTTTAACCAGTTTGGGTATTATATAAAAAACAAGTAACAAGTAGTCTTCATTTTGGTATGTAATAAAATTTCTATTTGTTTCTTTGAAGTGTACCTTACTTTTTGAACTACCCTCGTATTTTTCATTACTTTGGAAAAGATTAAAAAATTGTTGTACATTTACATAAATATAGTCCCAGTTTGGGCGCAAATTGTACATTTTATTCATTATTCTCTATCTCTTATTTTGGCATTTGTCAACCTAACCTTACTCAACTCTTTTTCACTATTAACAACCGCTTCTAACCATTAATATAATATGACACCAATATCTCTATAATAACCCCCTTCACAAATCCCATTTAAAACCTCTGGCACCGCTCATTTTGTTTTTTATAAGGATGTATGTTACTTAACTTGCCCTATCCATTCCTAACCATTTGCCCTCCACCAATATCGGCAAACACTCTAACCCAAAATTGCTCCGCCTGCCACAACGCTGCACGCTGGTCCCTTGCCACGTCGCTCGTTGATCACTCCTTAACACCGGATCCTTACTACAAAATATCATCAATAACAACTATAAAATTACCATTCACATTACTCACCTCTACATATAATCGCTAACCACTGTGTCCCTAAAATATCTAACACCTCTTTATATATTATCAGTATCTCAACACTTTATTTTCCCTAACTCCCATTAACTCTATTTAACTAAGTCCAATGCCCTTATTTATCACTATTCCCAAACCTCTTTACAACATTTCACCTTAATATACCACTAAAAAATTCATCACTTATCTTACAATCCTACAACAGCTCAATATCCAATATATATAATCATTTACTAACCATTGGAATCTAAATCTCATAATTGTTTAAAATTATTGTCAACTTCCTTAAATTATTTAAAATTCTATAATGTATGTTTACACAAAAAATACACAACAGCAAAATTACACAAATCCATTGACATAATATACACAAAAATATACAATCCACATAATCGTCTTATCATTTACCAAAATCAGTTTATAGGCAGTCCATCTTAAAGAACACTGTTCACATAATTAAATGTTCATAAACACAATAAGAACAACTAACCTCCATCGTCAAAAAATAATCGAACCTTAAAACTATATACATGGTTTAATATTAGATATTTTATACTAACATCCTTATACATGCACCAACTATTCAAATTTTTATCCGTTTCCACAAATTCATATAACTCCTGATCAGGTATGTTTCTGTCACCTTCAGTAAAATCAGTCATAATTAAGTATTTCGTCAAGTCATTATTCTCATTGTTATCAACGTTATCTCCTACTACCTCAGTTTCATTGCAAGGTAAGTATTTGCTATTATTTTCACTTCTCTCTCCACCTAACCTTTCTATAAACTCTTCATAATTTCTACATATCTTAAAAATTTCTACTTCTTTTCTCTCACAATATCTCTCACTTTTAAAACATCTCTCATAATAATACCTCTCCCAACAACACTTCTCTCTCTCAATATATCTCTCTTTACACCCTCTCTTTAATCCTTCAACACACACTATCATTCCTTTATTATTATATTCAATTCCCCATAAAATTTCATTATCACTACTCCTGTTTACACAATCATTTTCCAATATCATACTTTTATTTATATTATCATAATTTTCTACCCCACTTACCTTGTCTTTGTTTCTATCTAATTTGTCTATTTCTCTACTCTTATTTTCTAACTGTATTTTGTCTAACTTTGTACCCATTTCATTTAATCTTTTGTCAAAATCACAGCTCTGTTTCTTAATTTCTTTTTTGATATCACTCAATTGTACATCGAATTGATCAAATTTGACGCTCTGCTCATTGAAAAGCAGTTTCATCATTTTTGTTATGTCATTCTCTTCCATTCTGTTATTTACTATAGGCGTTGAGTTCGCCTGTTGTTCGCTCAACAGCAGTGATTCTGTATTTGTATTTTCTACGTTAATGCTTTCGTTATCTGCCATTATAAAATGTTAATGATTTGTTGCTCTATATTAGCGTTACCACCTAACCTACAACCGCATTCTTAGTTTCAATGCCCACTCTGCCGTCATTCAGGCTTATTATATAAAATACAACGGGATATATTTTTATATAGTCACCAGTTCGGGCGGCAATTGTACATTTTCATAAATTGTCACAGTTCCGGGCGCAAATTGTACATTTACATAAATATAGTCCCAGTTCGGGCGCAAATTGTACATTTTCCCACTTTTTTATCTTCATATAAATGTATTTAGAAGAAGAAATAACAAGCAACATATATTTGGTTTTGTTTACATTACTTCTATCAGACACGTATGACCCGCACACCATAATTATGGTACTTACCATACTTTGAGAAGCCTGTTGTTTCAATCTTCTTATTATTATTATCTAGGGTCCAGGGTTTGGACTCAGCGTGATTGCTGACAGAGATAGGCATTGAAATAAAAAATACGTTCAGTTGAAAACATTAAAACATCAATATTGGTTTATTCTCTTTTATGTGTACACCGGACAAGAATTCAAAATGGCGGCCTTTAACTTACATTAACTCTCTTTTGTTATAAAACTCTTTTATATTTTCTTAAACGTCAGTTTACCAAATTTTATATATTGACTATGCAGCTGCTTCATTATTAAATGATTTTAATTATATTTTCTTAAAACAAACGCAAACCAACACCCCGTTTGGATGTCGACATTTATCATACACGCCCCACTTCCTCACTCTCATTCATACTTACAATCTCAATTTACTTTTTGGGTACACATGTATCTGCAATTTGGGTAAAGAGCTCTTTAAGAAAAATTTTGGTTTTGCACTTTCCTGATTCTGTAGACTAGAAGTTCTAGAAGCGGATTCACATGTTGCTGTCTCAAAGTGGCGTGGTTACATTTTTATTATACTCACTGACTCTAATGTATAATTTCAAAAAACAATTACTGCACACTGTCTTAGTTCTCTTTTAGCTAGTACATAATTACATTTTGATTACATTTTGAACTGTTTAAAACAACTAGGCCGGTATAAATTGCCGGCTGCCTTTAGCAAGGTGTTACCGCTGCTGCGGTGTTGTGTAGACTGGGTCGAACAATACGCAATTTTTACGTATGTATGTGTGTGCATACGTCATTGTTCTTTGCCTTTCGTTATATAAACGCCCTGCTTGTTACGTATTTTATGCACGTCATTGTTTTATTAATGACGTTTGGCATTGTCGGCGCCAATGAAACAGACGTATGTAGAGCCGGTATTAGTTGCTGTAACCATTTTAAGTGTTCTTATTTGCATGTACACTGCTGGCCTTGAAATTATTTCGTTGTCTCGGAACTGCGTCGTTGCCGGCAAAACCAGGGAAATTGTATTACCCATAAAAATGAATGTAAAAAATATCGAAATACAATAATTTGCTACCTTGTATACCATACATTTTATATCAGGCTTTTCGTACTGTCACATTGTTTGTTTATTATTCTGCGTTTCGCAGAGAATGCGGTGTTAAGCTTCTGTGAACTCTGATGGAGCATCTACTTAATGTAGAAATTCGCCCTCACGTCTGCGTTGTAGATTGCACATCGAAAACCCAAAATATTTTGAACTGTATAGGAAACCTTCTCTGTCAATGGTTTTATTGTAGTGAACCTTTGTATTTAAACATGCAACAGTCATGAAATATGGTTACAACTTTAGGAAATATACTAAAGTTTTATAGTTTTTATCATAAAACATTTTGCGTATACCTGTTCATGACTGACGAAAACAAATAAATGTAAGGAGAAAATATACGTAATACGTTTACACTCGTATGATTTTTTTTTAAATAACAAGCAAAACATCCATTATCACTGTATTGTTAGCCTCCTTTTGAGGGTACAAAAACCGATTATATCCTAAGGGAATTTTGTTAATTGTATCACAAGTGCCATGAGTACCATGATAGTGATACACTTTTTAAGCCTGAGCTTTTCTTTAAATGAAAATATTAGGGTAGCCATGTTGGTAGTGGTGATGGTAGAGGTGGTAGTGGAAATTGAATTAGATAATAATGGTTATGTTGATATGAGGGTGCATGGTGCTCTAGTGATGGTTGTAGCTTAGTTATAGTAGCTGGAAAGCGCATTGTATTGGCTGTAGAATGAGCACTCAGTAGTTGTTGTAAGGCAGCACTGTTGGTAATAGTAATGATTGCAGATGTGGCAGAGTGGTGGTCCGAAAGGATAGTTGTTCTAGTAATATTAGTAAAGATAGTAGTAGTAGGAGTAGTAGTAGTAGTAGTAGTAGTAGGTGAGGTAGTAGTGTATATTATCAGTAGTAGTAGGGGTAGACATAGTAGTACTAGCAGCAGCAGTAGCAGTAGCTGTCGTGTTATTGGTGATATGATGAGGTGATGTTTTGTACATGTCTTTGCATATTCTATTGCTTAATGTAATTCGTGAAAAAAAAAATAGTACAAAAATATTAAAATTCTGTTGCACGTTAAACTAACAGACTGATTGTTTTACACACACACACACACACACACACACACACACACACACACACACACACACACACACACACACACACACACACACACACACACACACACACACACACACACACACACACACACACACACACACACACACACACACAATTCAGTAAACATCTTCTATTTCCAACTGTGTAATATTAGATTAATATATGTTTTCTGTAATGCTGGTTTGTTGAGAGCATTAAGTTGACGCCTGGTGTGCGGCCAGCGACTCTGAAAACTAATCCGAAGCTGGCGGTGGAACTTGTGCATCGGGTAAATAGAACAGAACAAGAATAGTAGTAGTAATAGTGACATTAGTAATCGAAGTAGAAGTAACAATAGATAATTATAATATGTTAAGTTTTAAATGTTTTATTTTACATCATAGGGTGATGTAATGACTATGTAGTTCGGTAATGGTTTGGTGAATGATCTTCTGCATGCATATTATGTGGAGTAATATTGTTTGAATAATTTTTCAAGTTAACATAGTTATGTAGAATTAGTAAGTTTTATTTTTAAAGATTCTCTAATTTGAAATTCTAACAAGCATGTACACGTGTTTTGTGGAGAAAGTAATGCTTTAATAACAAACTGAGTCTGCTAGTAATATGAAATTCATTGTAACAGTGAAATTCTTATTAGTAATAAATGATTAATATTAGTAAACTTCAGAGACACTAACTTACACTGTAACAAAGGTTGCATTGTGATTATTCAATTTAGTACTGTAATTATAATGTTTAATGCTTGTGCTTATTCGGGATAACTCACCTTACAACTCCACTCCATTCCAGGGTTTGTCACATGAACGGCGTAATACAAGTGAGGTTCCAAGGTTATGTTAATAACGTACGCAACTCGCATTTATGAGAAAGAACAATTAAAATTTTATTCTATTCTTTAACTGCTTTCAGGTCATGAATTAATCATTTCTTTTAGGTTAATTAGTACACAAACAAAATTTCTTTAAATGTTGATAAAACAATCTTATATAAATAAAAGTTAAAGATAGATACCTTATATTAAATAAAGCAGCCCAGCCTGCTCGCACTCACATTCATACCGTTTAAAACCCCATTTTGGCCTGACTACTTTGTTTGAACCCCTTTTTAAAAAAATGAAATTATTTTGATTAGTTACCCAACCGGCGTTACTCCTCTCATGGCCATTTGCCACGTGCGTTCTTAAGTCCGAAAGTTTTTAATTTACATTTGTCACTTTTCCGTTTACTTCACTGAATCTTTTCCGCTATATTAACTCACTGTTTAGATTTTAGTTACCACTTTTTATATAATAAATTTAAATTTTGTGTGCACACATTTTCTTCGCTCCCGGCCGGGATAACGCGGTCAGTTGAGTGGGAAGAGAGTCACCAACTAATCTCCCACCAGAAGTTAGGCATGACGGAAATTACAATGCCTTATGACATTGAATCGTTCGTAACTGTTCAGGTAACATAGTTTATTCATATGTGTCAGGCATTGGCGAAATCTTGAAGCCACTGGTTACGTCACTCAGATAGGCGTGGTTTCGTCAAGACTTCTGTCGTCTATCAAGCGCATGGCGAACAAATTTTACAAAAGCCATGTTGGTTGAGGTGTCTAAGCGTCGTTAGTGCGCCCCGCTGTTGTTCGCGCATTTGTGTGCGCCACACAGCACTGAAGTTCTTGGAATTATGCTGCGTTGTCGCACACATGCTGCATTCCATTGTCCCGACTATGTTCCAACTGCGCTTCACTGTTCCTTTGTCTGGCTAAGATTGTATTATGTGTTGGGCTTGCAATTGAAATGAAATAAATTTTATAAAATGACAAACCTCCCATTTTGTCCCATTACAAGACCCCCCCAATGAGAGATCTTCTGCTGGAACAGAGGAACTCTCATTGCTAAACCCCTAAGAGGATCGGAGAGGATATGGTGCCAACAATCCCCCATTAATTCTTAACGCATCATGGGTAACCTACCCCCCTAGTTCGGCGACTACGGCTGCACCTGAACGATATTACTGGACTTCTCTATACGAGATCCCAACACCATAAACTCGGACCGGTACTCACCATAGTACATCTCACCTTTTAACATTCTAACCCCAAAATCAAAACCCTGGCCTCATACCATGCCAAATCCTCAACCGATATATTTCCCCTTACATGCACACTGGGCTGCCTTTAGCAAGTACTGGGCGCGTACACATATTCATTAATACATCCTAATAAATTCCTTACTTAAAATTCATAAAATATTTATTTTTTAAATCCAAAAATTCATTTAAGTTTAAAATCAAATTGTTATACCTCCATTACTTCCTCAAAAAATAAAAAATCTTTTACATGAATCCTAACTCTATTAATTCTCTTCAATACTAATAACAATCAGAAAAATTTGAATATCTCATTAAAACATGAACTCACTTATCCTAACATTAGATCATACCGATATACTAAACAATGTAATTCAATAAAACACTAGTAATACACATAAACAATAATATACTTGAAACTCAAATATCACCTATATGGCAGGCATAAAATATAAAAATAAAAATTTTTTTTCTTTTTTTTTCTTTCAAAAAATTAAATTTATCAAACTATCTTTTTCCTCAATATTAAAAAAAAACAAAATATTTAATTCAATCAAGAACCAAATCAATCAGTTACTAAAAACTAGTCTTGTCTATAACATCAACCATCAGCTGATCTCTCTGGGTCAAGTCAATGACCTTGACATACATATGTTACACAGAGCTACACTGTAAAATACACGAAACATCTTTAAAATTTCTACCTTCAAACATAATACAACATAATAAAATAAGACATTTAAAATTAACATGGTTATTATTACAATAAACAATAAAATTTTACATTTAAATTGACCAAAAATTATACATTTTATAGCTTCATATTCTCAAATTCTATTAAAATCTGGCACTTGTTTCAATTAATTTTATATTTTGACTATGACTTTCTTTCTTTAACATTTCCATTCTCAGTTAGTTTGGGTGACTCTTGTTAACAACATTTCGATTTACAACGTGGCATTTATATATTTATAATCTTCCCCCCTTCTGACTCGAATACTCACTTAACAGCTTTAACTAGTATGACACCCATCTATCAAAACATCTACCAACCATTCTCTACCTCTAACATACTACTCAACTCATTTCGCATCATTCTACTCTTATAACAAAATACTCTCTACCTCTTTGTACTCAGGATGTGTGTTCCCTTCCCACTGCTCATTCCCTTATGTTGGTTCCTGGACCCTCCCTAGGTAACCCTTTCTGGTGCTAATCGGTTCCCTTCCCGCCACAATGCTTTTCGTTGAGGACTCCTTATCACACCACTCCCCTTATAAAATTCCCCATCAACTAATTGCTTTCCCATTACATCACTTTCATTTACAAAATATCTATTTCTTTATTACCTCAATATCTCTCATTACTCTACATATTTTCCCCATAGCTACTGTGTCACTATTACCTCTCAAATTCTACATTACGTTTACTCACAACAATCTTACTTTGTTCAACTCCCCTTTTAAACTTAACTTGAACTGATTTAAATGTCCTATCGAAATAATAATCACCCATATTCTAACATTTACTACCTTTTATATTACAGTTACCATTGAAAAATCAAAATTATCTTAAACACATTTTACCATTTAATTCAAAATCCTTTAAACCACATTGAAAATCTATTATTCAAACATTAATTCTGTTATAGTCTAATCAAATTAAAATTATTAAATGCAAAATACACAATATAATTTCCACCTACCTCCACGATTTCTTCTCCCGGGTTCCAGGGTCCGATCACAAGTACGTTAGATACAAACAGGTGTTGAGGTTATCGAAATAACTTATTCGACACATCGTTAGGAAGAGAAATTAATATTTTTAATTAATCAGACTCATTTAAAACTTGTTCAAAAATTTTCTCAGGATTTTACAGATTACGTTACATGCTTCTTTGTTCTGATGGCGTCTCCTACATACTACCTTACTCTACTATCTTACCTTATTGATCATTATACAAACAAATATTCAGACAGAGCCCAGCCTGTGCACTCACTCATTCTCTCAATTTATACATGAAATTTATTAATTGCAACCCCAAAACATTTTTAACACCCCACAACCCTTTATAACAAAGCCCCATCCCTTAATGAAAAACCGCCGACAACGTGGTTCGTGCGCGCACTCATTTTCTGTTAAATTTCTTGCTGTTTATTGTCCGAGAATGGTACAGTTACATTCTTCACCATTTTCACCCGACCGCGGTCACATAAATTTTCCCCCTATTACACTTTTGACTATTAAAATATCAAGTTTTGTGACCAAGCCTACTTGGCTTGTTCCGGCGCCGGAGCGGTTAGTTAACCAACTGGGAAACGTGCTTGACTGCTAATGTGATCTCATACTTTTGACGGAAAGCACTGCCTTTTGCTTCGTCGTAGAAGTTTCGTCCTATGCTATGCATGTAGTTGTTGGAATGACGATAGCAGACGATTTCAGCTAGGCACTGGCTAACGTCACAGGAGGGGCCGGACTTAAACATTATTTCCTGCCGCTCAAACGCACATTGCTGAATTAAAGTCGCCCAAGCCATCTTGTTTTTCAGGCTGGCGGCGTCCCTTGAGCGCGTGATTGTACAGTTCGTGGGCGCGCGATTACACTTATGCACATTTCTGAGAATTTGCGGATGGTACGAATTCCTTGCCGTGTTACACAATAGAAATTGCGCCTCGCCTTTGTTTCAACTGTTCTACTTGCCATGTGTTCTGTTCCAATAGAGTTAATGTATGCACAATAATTTTCTAAACTCCCGCAAAATGAAATCAATAAATTTGCAAATATCCCACAACTGTACGAAATAAACTGACCCAATTTAGACACGTTACAATACCCCCTCAATGAGAATTCTGCTGTCCAGGACAGAAGAAATCTCATTGATAAACCCCAAAGAGGACCGGTGAGGAACTGGTGCCAACAACCCCCTTGTTCTTATACATCATGGGTAACCGACCCCCCTGGCTTGGTGACCATGGATGCATCTGAACGAGATCACTGGACTTCTCCGTAAGAGATCCCAACACCGAGAAATCGAACAGACAAGTACCACAGCGCACCTCACCTTCTAACATATGCTACCCCCCAAAAAAATCCTCAATCCCTGGCTTAAATTATTCCAGATCCTCCACCGATATGTTTCCCCTTTTATGCAAGCTGGGCTGCCTTTGGCAGATACTGGGCTCACACACACTCACATTACATATTACACATTGAAAAATTCTTTAAAATTTACTATCCCATCTAAGAAAAAAAATTCAGAATTCAAAATAAAATATTGTATCAAAAATTCTCTTCCTTATTTTCTGTTTTATTTAAAATGAGTTAATTTAAACATTTCTCCTAATTAAACATATCCTTAACCTAACATGTGAATACTTAGAGTTTAGCAATACAAGTTAATACAATAAATCAATAAAATTAAACATGGTTAGTACACAGACAATAAAATAATCAATACTTAAAATATTCATTAACTGACAGGCGAAAAATCAAGTTTTTTTTTCAAGAAAATATTTTCCAAAAAATTTTAAAATTCAAAAAAAATTTAAGTTCATTAAAAGGTTTCTTTTACATGTAGACATTAATTAAAACTTGGTTAAATTGATAAAAAAAAACACAAGTTGACTTGACTTCCATATGAAACAAGCTTAGTTGGTATATGACCTCACAGTCAGCTGATCGAAACTAGGTCAAGTCCAAAACCCTTGACCTACATATGTTATGTACACTCTCTATCTGAAAATACATTTAACATCTGTAACATCCTACTTGAAACACAACACATAATAAAACAAAACATTTAAAATAACAAAATATTATTATAAATAATAAGCAAATTGACATTTAAATTATTTAAAATAAACAATTTTTAATTTTACATTACTTTCCAATTCTATCCAAATTTTGTCGCTGGTTTCAAAAATAAAAATTTTATACATTCTTATTACAAATCTCTTTCTGTACTTGACAGTCTTACTCTACATTACTGTGGGCGATTTAAACATTTATCTCATTTAATTTACTACTTGATCTGTATACACATATAATCTTTCTCCCTATGACTCTACTACTAACAACTGTAACTCACATGACACCCAACTCTATCAAAATATCTATCCCAAAACACTCTCTACCCCCAACTTATCATTAAACTCAATTCGCCACCTTCTCTCTATATATAAAAAAATTACTCTCTAACCCTTTGTACATAGGATACGTGTTCCCCCCCCCAAAGCTCAATTCCCTTATCTGGCCCCTGGATTCTACCTAAGGCGGCCCCTCCTCACTAAAATCGATCCCATCCCTTCCCAACTTATCATTATGTTGCGGACTCCCACATTACACTACCCCCTACTACAAAATTGCCATCCCCAAAATCTCAATCTCATTACCTCACTACGAATACAACAAAATAAAACATCATTAATTATAAACATCGATATATCACTCAAAACTCCACATAAATTCTCCACAACTACTGTGTCAACATCAATACTTCTCAAAACTCAATAATATACATTACTTCAAAACAACATCACATTATCTTCATTTCTACTATTTCAACTTTGACTTCAACTTGGACAGATCTACATGTCCCATAAAATATTCATCACCCAAAAACTATCTCTTATTAGCTCTGACAAATTGTTACTTTATTTCTCATTTTATCAAATTACTTTTCTCATTACTTTAAAACAATATCTATAATACACTGAAACATGACATTAAACCTTAATTACCTGGAATAATTACAACCAATATACCAGTGACATGTTATTGCTGATCAGCTGATCTTACTAACACTGTGAAAACACATCTCATACTTGAACAAATTACATGGAAAATATATATTTATCAGTACTCACTTCTATTACGTTAACTGCCCGCCAGTCAGTTTAATTATCTGCTTAGTTTAAAATCCACAAAGAGATGGTGAGTGGCCACTCCATATTCCAACTTTTTTCCAGGATTTGCCTTAGTGTAAATATTTGGTCTGTTGTTGACCTATTCCTAGTGAATCCACACTGATATTCTTTTATGTTTTCCTCAGTGTAGGGAAGCAGCCTAGAAAATATGATGTTGGACAATACCTTATATGCTGTATTAAGTAGAGAGATGCCCCTATAATTTTTACATATGAGCGGATCACCCTTTTTATGTATTAAACACACCACCCCATTGTTCCACTCATCAGGCATTACCTCCTCCAGCCATATTCGCTCTATGAGATGGGCAAATTCCTTTATGAAATCTCCTCCTGCGCTCTTTAATAGTTCCCCTGGTAAACCATTGAAACCTGCTGCCTTGTTATTTTTAAGCTTTTCTAGAGCTTCATACACCTCATCATAGGATGGCACCAACTCCTCTCTATCATCCTCGAATTCTCCTGCTTCCTCTTCATTCCCAGATGCCTCCATCGAAGCCTCCCCAACTGAGCCTAGCAACTCTTCGAAGTGTTCTGTCCATCTCCTGATTACGCCAGCATTATCACTCACAAGGCCACCATTATTATCCCTACAGGCATTTGTTCTAGGCTGAAATTCCTGTCTCATATCATTCACCTTCCTGTACATATCTCGGCTCAGCCTTTTACTCTTATATTCCTCTTATCTTTTTCATCTGTCTCATCATGTACTCCCTCTTTTTTCCTGTATGAATCTTCTTTTCCCTCCGCCTGGCCTTCCTGTATTCCTTTTGAACAGCCCTAGTGCATTTCCTTTGGATCATAAATTTGTATGTCTTGTTTTTGAAGTCATTTGCCTCTTCACACTCCTTATCAAACCACTCATCTCGCCCATGTCTCTTCTTCAAACCAACGATTTCTTCTCTCGTGGTCACTAACATGTTTTTTAGATTAAGCCAGTGGTTTTCTATATCTTGTTCCTCACGGCATTCAAGTCTCCACTGTCTAATTTTCTCATTAGTAACTTCCTCGAACCTCCGTTTTATTTCTTCTTCCTTTAGTATTTCTGTATTGTATCTAACAGTCTTTATTCCTTTTTCATTTCTATTATTGGAGATTCTAGCTCTCAGTTTTGCAACTACGAGATAGTGATCGCTATCCATGTTGGCACTTCTATAAACTCTAACGTCTTGTAAGTCTGACTTATGGCAGCCATCCAATAGGACATGCTCTATTTGATTGACCGTTCTCCCGTCTGGAGAGATCCATGTGCCCTTATGTATGTCTTTGTGGTCGAAGAAAGTCCCTCCTGTGATCATATTTTGACCAACTGCGAAGTTCAATAGTCGGAAACCATTATCTGAGTGTTCAGAGTGTAAACTATACTTTCCTATATTACTACAAGCATGGCTGCTTCCCACTTTGGCATTTAAGTCACCTATGATTATTTTTATGTCATGTCTAGGGCTGCTAGCATACGCATTCTCCAGCAAGTCATAAAAATCATCTTTCTCCTCCTCAGGCTTATCATCAGTTGGGGCATGCACGTTTATTATAGTATAATTAAAGAGGATTCCCTTAAGTCTTATTTTACACATTCTAGGTGTAAGGGGTTTAAAATCAATGATATTTGCTTTCATTCTACGGTTTACCAGGAAGCCAGTTCCAAGCACATGGTCCCGGTTCTGACAGCTGTAATACACCGAGTAGTCCCTTCGATCCATGATTCCAGCACCAGTCCACCTCATCTCCTGCATAGCCAAAACATCTATCTTATATTTGAGATCCTCTCCTATTAATATCTTCAAGGCTCCAGGTCTGTATAAGGAACGCAAGTTCCACGTCGCAAGTTTAAAATCTTTGTCCTTTTTCCACGATCCAGTCCCAATTCCATTAATCCGTCCGGCTTTTTCTTTTTCTCTTGGTTTCATAACAATATTATTTTATGGGGTGGGTTGTTAACCCTACGCCCAACCCCCAACCTGTGTGAAATTACGTATTTATCACCATTTAATTAACTTATACAAACTATACCATAATAAAAAAAACTTACACTTACTGTTTTGCGTGTTCTTGGGTCCAGGATCTCATACGTACTTTGGGATACAAGCGTAATTTTCAAGGTTGTGTGAAGAACTTATACAATGCATCTTGGAAGAGAAATTAGTTTTCTTTTATTACTCAAAAGATTTTAAATTGATACTTTTTCTCCAAATATAGATTTTACATACTTTCAAAATATTATGATTTTACAAGTTGTGTAATCATTACGTCTTATATACTATTCTTATTTTCTACTACTTACATACATTAAACAAGAGAGCCCAGCCTGCCATTCTCACTTAAATTAATTTTAATTTCTTTAATACCCCATACTCTTTTAAAACCCCCTACCCTTACTTTCAATAAACGAAATAACCCCCGGCCACGTGGTCTTCGCACACATCCATTGTTCTTTTCTAATTTCATGTGAAAGTGTTCAAAAAGTGTCTGATGTTGTTTTACATTTTCCCGACCGCGGTCACATAAACTTTTTCGGCTATTTCCCTGTTATATCAGTTTTTAAAAAAAATTTTGTTTCTGAGTCCGGTTGACGGGTGACCAGCACAAGCGTGAGTCGACCCAAGACTGGCAGCGTCTCTCAGTTCCCCACTCCAGGAGCATTTTTGTCAAAACAACGGACATCAATGCCTTGTATGTAGTCGTCACAGTTTCGCCTCATGCTAGTCATGTAGTTGTTGGAATGACGATAGCAGACGATTTCAACCAGGCACTGGCTGACATCACGATAGGAACCGGACGTAAACGGCACTTCCTACCGCTCAAAAAGGCACATTGCGGATTTTGTTCGTCCCAGGACATCCTGTTTTTTGTCTGGATGCGTCACTCAGATTTGTGGTGATACAGTTGCGTCTGTGTGCTGTTTACGCAAGTACAGATTTCTGCGAATTTTGTGGAGGTGCAAATTCTCTGCCGCATTCCTCAACAACAACTGCGCCTTACAGCTTTGTTTCACTGTTCTGTTACACTGACTAATACGTTGCACAATACAATTACAGTTTTTACCAATTTATTATACCAGTCCGCCCGAAAACGAAATAAATAAAATTATATAATTGCCCCAAACGATTTAAATAAAACACCCAAAAATTGACCCGCTACAATACCCCCTCGATGAGAATTCTGCTGTTCATGACAGAAGAAATCTCATCGATAACCCCGAAGAGGACTGGTGAGGAACTGGTGCCAACAACCCCCTGGTTCTTAATCTCATGGGTACACGACCCCCCTGGCTCAGCGACCATGGACTCATCTGAACGAGATCACTGGACTTCTCCGTTAGAGATCCCAACACCGAGAAGTCGAACAGACTCGCACCACAGCGCGCCTCGCCTTCTAACATGCTACCCCCAAAAATCCTCAATCCCTGGCTAAAATTATCCCAGCTCCTCCGCCGATATGGTTCCCCTTTTTGCAAGCTGGGCTGCCTTCAGCAGACACTGGGCTCACACACTCTCACGTTACATGATACCCTAACACATTAAAAATAAAAATTTTCTTTTAAAATTTATTGTAAATTTAAAAAATTTAAAATTCAAAAAAAAAATCTTTTATCAAAAATTCTCTTCCTGGTTTTTCTAAATTTTTGTTTCACATGACTTAACCTAGACATTTCTACTAATATAAACACATCCTTATTCTAACAGGAGAATCACTTATAATCTACCCATATACTGCAATACAATAAAAGAAACATGGTTAATGCACACATAATAAAAAAATCATCATCTACAATATCCATTCGCTGGCAGGCGAAAAATCATGTTTTTTTTTTTGTTTCAAAAAAAAAATTAAAATTTTCAAAATTTTAAAATTCAAAAAAAATTTAAATTTATTCATTAAAAAAAAATTTTATTAAATTTATTTATTCAATATCATCTATTAAAATTATTCAAATATTGGTTTGAATTAATCAAACAAACAAATTAAAATTGGATTCCTACTATACAAGCTTAGTAGGTGTATGACCTCATCAGCTGATCGTAACTAGGTCAAGTCCAAAACCCTTGACCTACATATGTTATATATAAGTTCTGAAAACACACTGAACATTCGCAATATCCTAACTTGAAATACAAAACATAGTAACATAAAATATTTAAAATAAACAAAATATTAATATAATAATCAAGTTGACATTTAAATTATTTAGAATAAACAATTCTTGACTTTACATTATTTTCAAATTTTATCAAACTTCTGTCACTGGTTGAAAAAAATAAACAATTGTATAATCTTGATTATAAATTCCTCTCTTTAGTTAACAGTTTAATTCTACATTACTGTGGGTGTTGTAACTCATTTATTCTCATTACTGTACTAGATCTCTATACATATATAAACTTTCTCCCTCTGACTCTAATATTAATCAACCTCAACTCCCATGACACCCATCTCTATCAAAAATATCTACCAATCAGGACACTCTAAACCCCAACTTATCATTTAACACAATTCGCCACCTTCTCTACATATAAAATACTCTCTAACCCTTTGTATATAGGATACGTGTTTCCCCGCCCCCAAAAAACTCAATTCCCTTATTTGGCCCCTGGTTTTTACCTAAGGCGGCCCCTCCTCACTAAAATCTATTCTAATCCCATCCCAACCCTTGTTGCGGACTCCTACATGACACTACCCTCTAATACAAAATTGCCATCCCCAAAAATCTCAATCTCATTACCTTACTACAATTACACAAAATAACCTCATTAACTATAAAAACAACAATATGTCACTCAAAATCTACATAAGGTCTCCATTACCACTGTGTCAACATTAATACTTCACCAACTCGGTTACATCACATCAATTCAAAAACAACATTACATAATATTCATCTCTATCATTTCACATTCAACTTTTAATCCAATTTGGACAGGTCTACGTGTCCCATAAAACATTTATCACCCATGAATTATCTTTTATTAATTGGCATAAATTATTGTTATTTTATTTCTCATATTCTTTTATCTTTACTTCAAAATATCTGTAGTACACTAAACATTAATTACTTGTAACATTTACAAATCAATATACCAGTGACGTTGTTGCTGATCAGCTGATCCTCCTAACACAATGAAAATACATCTTAAAATTGAACAAATTACATGGAATATACATGTTTATTTTTATTTATTCTCCCTTCTCACCTCATTGTTTCCCATTTCTCTGATTCTGGTTATTTATGTTAGCCTGCCAGACGATTAACTTATTGGCTTAAACAAATACACACATAATAAAATTACATATTCTTATCAATGCTTATCTAACAGACAACAATAAAATAATACACTTAAAATCCTAGCATGTAATGAACACCTTATTTTTAAATATCTAAGCAGCTAGTTACCTGAACAGAGCACAAGCATTTTTATTTAAATTAAACTTTGAATAAGCAAAAACTTTTGTCAGAAAATTTTAAATTCGTGACTCCTTTGCGTCACCTCCCAGCCACACACACTATTTCAGATTATGTAAGACTGTCTCGCCTTTTCGCTTCCACAGAGACGGTATATTTTGGAGCAGGTTTTTTACCTCTCCGTGTCTCTGCTTCCGCTGTTAAGTTTTAAAGTTAGTGAACATCATAATGTTCTTGTTATATAATCATGCACCCTTAAAACGGTTCTGCCACCTGGCTCTGCTGTTCCTCCTCGAACAGAGTGGCAGCCGCTGTTCCATAGTTTCCGGAGATTTCCTCTAATTGTCCCCCCAATGAATTTCAAATCTGTACCAATTTCAAGCCAGCTATGGTCAAGGGACTTGATATGACCATAGCTGGCCGCTAGCCAAAACCACGGTTAGTGCTGGTAAGACAGTAACCGCCCGAAAAGTCGAGGAAATCTAAACTTTTATTTCACTGCCTGTTCCACATCAATCTCATTATGTGCGACATGGTATTTCGTATTGTGTGTAAAATTTTTTATTTACACGGATAAGGTGTGCCGCACATTTATCGCCAGTTTGGCCTCCGATGGAGGTAACACTCACTGCTACCCCCAACCCATTTCACTACTTGTGAGAGCACAGGCCACCCCCCCAGTAGCCACATAATAACTAATTACAATTGACAACTAATTAAAATTTTTATATACATTATCATATAATATTTGCATCAACACTCCCTTAACCCATTCATAACCTTTTACCGTTTAACTTTCTTGAAATTTTCAAAATTCATTATTGATAATCATTATTTATCATTTTTCATTTAGTATAAAAAATTTTTTAATTATCTTTATTTCTTGAACCAACTTATTTCCAAATAACATCTTATTACTGAATTGAATCTCAATTACACCTGTAAATATTTTTATTACACATGATTATAAAATTTTTCTACTTACAATCCATTTAACATGATATGCCCACAAAACATAATCACCACCATCTCTGAAACATTTCACAAAATGTATTAATTTAAATTAAATAATTTATCATTCATTACCAAATTTCCATCTCGTAAAACAAACTGAATTTACAAAAAAAAATTAATTATACAACATTTACATAATCAATTAAAATATTTAAAATATATCAAATTGTTTTAATTAAATTAATTATTAACAATATAGAATTCATTACCATCCAAACAATTATAATTCTCTGATTACTTGTTTTCAAAATTAATTTGGTTTATTTATTTAAATTGCAAGTATTTCAATATTATTATCACAACAATCGTCTTACATACACACATATAAATTCACTAGATTTTATTTACAACTCTTGTTAATTATTATTCCATTTTTTCCACACTTCTGTCCAAATCTGCCATGTCAACAAACCATAAAACATAATGTTTAATTGTCTTTTATTGTTTTACAGTCTACCCTCCATCGTCAAAGATTAATCTTGGTTTTGTATAGCACTGTTCAATTATATTGACATACATACTGTTGTCTTGTGTGTCATAACCAAACAATTTCAATTTATCCGTTATACCATTATACATCATGTCAACATCAGTTAGTATTGTCCAGTCTATATCAGTGTTATTTGTTAACGTCAGGTAAATCGTTTTCTCATTTTTGTATTCCTCAACTACTACGTCAGGTAAATCATTATAGTCAGGTAAGATATTATCAAAATTATTCTCTATCTCTCTTTCAATAGGTAGGTATTTCACATGATTCATCATCACCCCTTCTAATATTTTTCTCAATTTATTATACTTTCTTTCTAACTTATATAGTTCTATTTCACTCTCAATACATAACCCTCTTTCTTCATCGCACCATATCACACTCTCACAATTATTACGGACAGAGGGTACAACATTATACAACATTACTTCATTTAACAATAAGGGTCTCTTGCCCTGAAAAAACAACATTAAATCATCATCATCATTATAAACAATAAGGGGAAAATTTGCCCTCTGTCCCCATTCAATTACTACATTATCCTTCCACTCTCTCTCTACGTCATAAACACTCATTAACATTTCATTATCGCCTTCTAAAACTTCATCAGTACTATTTGTTATTATATTCTCATCATTTGCTTCTACATTATTCTTCACCCCCACTATACTCTCAGAATTGTCTACTATTTCGTCATTTTTACATTTTGTCATATTTAAAACATTGTCACCTAATTTCTCAAACTTCTGTTCTAACTTATTTAAACTAGTTTTTATTGTTTCGTTAGTGCTTTCTAAATGTTTATTCATTTCTTGTATTTCATATTTCAACTCTTCAAAACTATTCTTTTGGATATCGAACTTCTCATTTATACTACTATTTAACTTTACACTCTGGTTTTCTATCATTGTTTGTATTGCTTTAAACATTTCATACGTATCGTCATTTTTTTTATTTTGGATAGGTGTCGATTGATATTCAACATCTTTCATTATTTTTGATTCGGTCAGCTGACTCTCTACATTACTATCATTCGTTTGAACTCCCGAATCGCTACTTAACTGACTTGCTATCTGACTATCAGATAAACTAATATCATTATTATCTGCCATTTTTCTTAAAATTTTTTAATATATATTTCTTTATAAAATCTTACCATATGTAACGCATACTTATCAAAAAAATATATTCTACTCACCAATATTAAACATAACCATTTACGTCTTTCACTTAACCTCTCAATTGCGCTTGTATCTTATTTGTAGGTATGGTTTTTACATCAAATTTTTTAACTTATACAAACTGTCCCTTTCGGCTGCGCCAACTGTGAAATTACGTATTTATCACCATTTAATTAACTTATAAAAACTATACCATAATAAAAAAAACTTACACTTACTGCTTTGCGTGTTCTTGGGTCCAGGGTCTCATACGTACTTTGGGATACAAGCGTAATTTTCAAGGTTGTGTGAAGAACTTATACAATGCATCTTGGAAGAGAAATTAGTTTTCTTTTATTACTCAAAAGATTTTAAATTGATACTTTTTCTCCAAATATAGATTTTACATACTTTCAAAATATTATGATTTTACAAGTTGTGTAATCATTACGTCTTATATACTATTCTTATTTTCTACTACTTACATACATTAAACAAGAGAGCCCAGCCTGCCATTCTCACTCAAATTAATTTTAATTTCTTTAATACCCCATACTCTTTTAAAACCCCCTACCCTTACTTTCAATAAACGAAATAACCCCCGGCCACGTGGTCTTCGCGCACATCCATTGTTCTTTTCTAATTTCGTGTGAAAGTGTTCAAAAAGTGTCTGATGTTGTTTTACATTTTCCCGACCGCGGTCGCATAAACTTTTTCGGCTATTTCCCTGTTATATCAGTTTTAAAAAAATTTTGTTTCTGAGTCCGGTTGACGGGCGACCAGCACAAGCGTGAGTCGACCCAAGACTGCCAGCGTCTCTCAGTTCCCCACTCCAGGAGCATTTTTGTCAAAACGACGGACATCAATGCCTTGTATGTAGTCGTCACAGTTTCGCCTCATGCTAGTCATGTAGTTGTTGGAATGACGATAGCAGACGATTTCAACCAGGCACTGGCTGACATCACGATAGGAACCGGACGTAAACGGCACTTCCTACCGCTCAAAAAGGCACATTGCGGATTTTGTTCGTCCCAGGACATCCTGTTTTTTGTCTGGATGCGTCACTCAGATTTGTGGTGATACAGTTGCGTCTGTGTGCTGTTTACGCAAGTACAGATTTCTGCGAATTTTGTGGAGGTGCAAATTCTCTGCCGCATTCCTCAACAACAACTGCGCCTTACAGCTTTGTTTCACTGTTCTGTTACACTGACTAATACGTTGCACAATACAATTACAGTTTTTACCAATTTATTATACCAGTCCGCCCGAAAACGAAATAAATAAAATTATATAATTGCCCCAAACGATTTAAATAAAACACCCAAAAATTGACCCGCTACACCTGGACGACCAGGGGTTTTATGTTTAGAGTTCCCGTCTCTTAGATGAGTTGCCTTCACTGAGCTAACGAGTCTCATCCACCCGTCCGCAGTAGACCATACTCACTAGATCTATGGGCGCCGCCGTTGACATTTTTATGTTCTTCCGCTGCCAACCCCGCCATGCATCCTGCTGCCGACACACTACATCTTGGTAAGCCGGGTCCCTGATTACCTCAGGGCCACCTCACCCAGACCCCCATCTCTCGTTGGCTCGCCGACCCAAGCTGCCGAAGGGATTGGTTACCACAACCTTAGCATGGGTTGCTCGACTTAACAGGGCCCACCACTTGTAGGTGAGAGTTGGAGTTGGAGAGGAGAGGCTAGTGACCAGCTCTTTTAGGTTAATTAGTACACAAACAAAATTTCTTTAAATGTTGATAAAACAATCTTATATAAATAAAAGTTAAAGATAGATACCTTATATTAAATAAAGCAGCCCGGCCTGCTCACACTCACATTCATACCGTTTAAAACCCCATTTTGACCTGACTACTTTGTTTGAACCCCTTTTTAAAAAAATGAAATTATTTTGATTAGTTACCCAACCGGCGTTACTCCTCTCATGGCCATTTGCCACGTGCGTTCTTAAGTCCGAAAGTTTTTAATTTACATTTGTCACTTTTCCGTTTACTTCACTGAATCTTTTCCACTATATTAACTCACTGTTTAGATTTTAGTTACCACTTTTTATATAATAAATTTAAATTTTGTGTGCACACATTTTCTTCGCTCCCGGCCGGGATAACCCGGTCAGTTGAGTGGGAAGAGAGTCACCAACTAATCTCCCACCAGAAGTTAGGCATGATGGAAATTACAATGCCTTATGATGTTGAATCGTTCGTAACTGTTCAGGTAACAGGTTATTCATGTGTATCAGGCGTTGGCGAAATCTTGAAGCCACTGGTTACGTCACTCAGATAGGCGTGGTTTCGTCAAGACTTCTGTCGTCTATCGAGCGCATGGCGAACAAATTTTACAAAAGCCATGTTGGTCGAGGTGTCTAAGCGTCGTTAGTGCGCCCCGCTGTTGTTCGCGCGTTTGTGTGCGCCACACAGCACTGAAATTCTTGGAATTATGCTGCGTTGTCGCACACATGCTGCATTCCATTGTCCCGACTACGTTCCAACTTCGCTTCACTGTTCCTTTGTCTGGCTAAGATTGTATTATGTGTTGGGCGTGCAATTGAAATGAAATAAATTTTATAAAATGACAAACCTCCCATTTTGTCCCATTACAGCATCTTTTGATATTTTTTAACATGAGATGGCATGTTACAACAAGTAATGAATTTAAAAGCCGTTTGAAACAAGCAATACATTATATGAGAGGAGTTTACCGGGGTGTTCGGGCATGGTCTACGGGTTAAAGACAAACCAAACGTTTCCACAGCACCACTGGCTGCCATCATCAGTGGAATTCAAAGAATTCAAGACCTCCTGAACATGGGTGTTATTGTCAGGCCGTGAAAGCCTTGAGAACAATTTTAAGCAATACATTAATACCTATATCATCTGTTGATAGCTGAACATAGGTGGTACTGATTTGTACAGGCAAAGGATTGTGTATTTATGATAAGGACAGTGCACTGTATATATTTTATATGTTGCTTTAGTAACAGAGGTAGTCTTCTTTGTCTGAGTTACAAAACTGCAAAATGCTGTTACATTAATGCAGTTGGCTCTTGGATCTGACTGTAAAGTATTACAATTAATTTGTAAATCCAGATTTATACATCAGGGTTTTTTTATATTTTAAATAATGTTTCTTGAACATTTTTAGTCTGTATGGCTTGTTATTATCATTAAAGTGTGTAAACTTTACTTTATTTCCTTGTGTTAGTAGTGTGTGTGTAACTTACTGTTATTATGTTGTTAGGTAATATAATGAAAGTTATCTTTATAGGCTAGACGCAGTATCTTCTTCTTCTTCTGGCACTATAGTCCCTGTAGAACCCTGGCCTGCTCAATATTCTCCTCCATTCTTCTCTGTCCGGACCCTTACTCCCTCAACCTGCCACTTCCATCTCCCTCAAATCCCCTTCCACATCTTCATACTAATCTTCTCCTCAGACATGCTGTACTCCTTACTCCCTCCGGCTTCCTTTCCAATGCCATTTTTGAGCCTCGGTCACTTCTCATTCTCACCATGTGCCCCAACCATCTCAACCCTTGCGCCTTCACTGCTGGAACTATGTCCGCTTCTCCATACAGGTCTCTTAGCTCACAATTCTTTCTTTTCCTCCACATCTCACCATCCATAAATTCTTCTCAGAATTTTCCTCTCGAAAACACCAAGGTTTTTCATGTCTTCTAACTTCAGTATAATAAAATAATATTTTTAAAACTACATGAACTTACTTAAAAATGTATTTACTTCATGACACGTGTTACTCGTATAAAAATTAAGAACAATAAAAAAACACAATTATTAACAATAACTTCACAGTCCCTCAATTGTGTGTCTCTGTGCAAATAACTACTCAGAATAAAAACCAGCAAGAAGGTATTGGACTGACATTATGACATCGCTTGTTTAAACTTAACAAGAATCCTCAAACATGGTTTGAAATTTTTTCATGTACTATCTGTACTCCAAATACCTTCTCAAAAATTGCAGCTAAATAAGAATTTGGACCTTCAAGCCACCGATACCATCTCTTCACTTTTTACAACTGTGGTTCACTGGCGTTGCAGCATTTGTTGGCCTTTAGCCTCCTCAACAATACTCCTCCATGCTTCCCTGTTCTCTGCCATTCCTCTCCACCCTCTGATTCCGATGCTAGCAAGATCTTTTAATAAAACCATCCAACCATCTCGTCCTTGGTCTGCCTCTGCGTCTAGTAGCATATAATCTTCCCTTCAGCATTCTTTTAGGCATTCTTTCCTCAGACATTCTTTCCACATATCCCAGCCAACGCAACCTCTGTGATTTGATGAATTTCACTGTCTTTTCCATGCATGAGAGCCTTGTTATTCATTGTTGTTCATTGTTATTGCGTATTCTGCAACTGCCTTCTTTTCTACTGGGCATAAATTTTATGCAATATTTTGCGCTCAAATGATTTTAAACCAGTTTTGTCATTCTCTGTCAAAATCCACACCTCAGATCCATATGTAACAACTGGTCGCACAATATAATAATATACTTTATCTCTTATAACAAGACTGTTTTTAAAGATGTTAATATTTACAAAGTAGGCTCTTTTTCCTGCTTGTATCCTTTCTCTTATACTCATCCTAGTCTTATTATCATTTGATATTAAGGGACCTGGATAACTAAAGCAGGACACTTCTTTGAAACAATTCACATTGAAATCTCTAGGTGCCCTTCTGGTCTCTGAGTTGGACATTACCATGTATTTTGTCTTTTCATTTACCACAAGACCAATCAATCTTTCATTTCAACCAAACCTTCTGTTTCTATTAATGCATTAATGTCTTGAGGCTATCAACGTTTCTTGCTACTATTCCAGTGCCATCTCCATCTTGCTACTATTCCAGTGCCATCTGCATATGCACATATTTGAGAAGATTTCATGAATTTTGTGCCCCTTTTATCGATTTTATTTACTGCACTATGTAGAGCTATGTTGAACAGAACCGCAAATACCATCTCCTTGCTTCACACTACTGTTAAAGTTAAAACTTGCACTCATTTTGTTATATATTTTTACCTTTGCTTTTGTGTCATTCATTGTCATTTTAATTAATTGGATTAGTTTGGTGCTAATACCAGCTTTAATCAGGACTTTAAATAATTCTTTCCGATTTATACTATCTAAGGCTTGCTTAAAATCAATAAACAGGAAATGTAGACCTACATCATGTTCATAGCATTTCTCCGTCATCTGTCTAATGATAAATAGTTGATCAGTCTGGCCAAAAGCCATACTGATATTCTCCAAGAAAGCTTTCTGCATACTTTTTTATCCTTCCATTCAAGATTTCAGTAAAAATCTTATAGGCAGTACTCAGCAAAGTTATGCCCCTGTAATTTTCACATATAGTACTATCTCCATTTTTATTGATAGGGCATATTATTCCAGTTTTCCAATTTTCTGCCATGATTTCATTTCCCATGTGTCAGCAGCCAGAAAAATAACACTTCCAGAATATAACATGAACAGGCATGTTGTAGCATAACAGAATTATCACCTAAAAATTTAACTTAATACAACATTAATAAAGAAGAAACTATCAATAGTGAGTGAGAAAGATGAATGGTTAAAAAAATAAATTAAAGAAGCTGATCATTAAGTCGAGAAAATGTTAATAAAATTAAATTGAATAACAAAGAAAACTCTTGGTCCATATATAAATAACCAAGTATATAAAACCCCAGTACAACAGCAGTATACCCAGTAGATTGAGGAGCAGTAAATGAAAAGACAAAAGTAAAAAGTAAACAAGAAAGGAAATAAAAAATTAATAAGGGGAAAATCTATTAAATTAAGAAGCAGAGAACCCCAAGATAACAAAACCAATAACAAGTTAGTAAGGAGCTGTAAATGAGAAAATGAATGAAACCGAATAATCAAATAAGATTCATTGAATTAATAAGATAAGGACATGAAACCACAAGAAAAGGAAATACTTATATAATAAGAAAGAAGAGACAAAATATGTCAAGGTTCCTAAAAGAAATATAGAAACAAGAAAGGCTATTCACTAAAACTTCATGGAGAATGAATATACCAATTGAAACTAAATTAAAACCAATAATAAATGTCAGTCCAAATAACTCAAGTTACAGGATACAATGCAATTAAAATAAATTGTAAACTAAATGTAAGCCTAATTTAAGAACAGAGTCAAAACAAACCAAAAGACTACCAATAGTGTAGAAACAAATCAAAAACTACCATAGTGTAAAAACCAAAGACTACCATTAGTGTAGAAATTATAAGGTGAAATACCATGATAAAATATAATAAAAGTTAGAGACTACAGTGAGTGTAGAGAATAACAGGTGACATACTATAAGAAATAAATAGTGAAAGAAAATAAAATTATTTAAAAGAGACTACCATTAGTGTAGAGAGATACCATATAAAATTAGCATAAGAACAAAAGACAGTTTACTAACTTCTTTTTTTTTTTTTTTTTTCTGGCAGGGCAGGTGAAAATCTCTATAGACACACTGGAGCCCCGTAGCTCCAGGTAGTGTGGGACTCTAACCCACTAAAAACACCTCCCTTTGCAACAACTGAGCGAGCCCAACAAGTTGCTTTTCTTTAAAATTACGTCACGGTTTATGGGGTAGAAGCCCACTGGCTGTTCCCCGGGTTGAGATTATTGTCTTTCTCTCTTTTAGAGTTTTACAGATTTAAATGCACTAATGTGTCACCAAATCTTGGGGCTTCAATCTTTTAAGCCTTCTTAGCGTGTGCGGAGCTTCTTCCACCACGCAAAGCATTTCAGGATTTATATGAGTCTGAATTCTCATGTCATGGTTAACTGCATATTTTGTTACGATTTCACTGACATATTCTACTTTGAGATCTTTGTGCAGATTGTCATTCCTAATATACCAGGGGGCATCAACGATACTCCTAAGTACTTTGTTTTGAAAAGTTTGTATCATTTGAATGTTAGATTTCTTGGTGCATCCCCAGAGTTGTACACCATAAGTCCACACAGGTGTCAGCACTTGTTTATACAACAGCAATTTGTTTTCAACTGTTAGTTGTGAATTCCTACCTAACAGCCAGTACAATTTCCTGAATTTTATGTTGAGTTCCTCTTTCTTTTTTTTTACATGCTCCCTCCATTTAAGTTTTGCGTCCAGAGTCATACCCAAATACTTTAGTTTACTAACTGAGAATATTATTAGTGATAAGAATGTTTTAAAGATTATATATGAATGAAAAATCATATATACAAGATGTTTTATTATAGTTAAGTGTTACAAAAAAGCAACCTAAATACAAAAGACAGTTTAATAACTGAAAGTATTATTAGTGATAAGATGTTTATAGTTTAATTAAATTATGTATAGTAAATACAAAAGACAGTGAAAAACTGAAAGTATTATTATTAATAAAATGTTTTATATTAACCAAATTATATATAAAAAAAATAATAAGTATAAGATATTTTTGTTATGATTAAGTGATATAAAAATTAATATATATAAGATAATATGTTGTATTTAATTAATGTTCAATGATTTCAAAGTTTGTTAAGGCAGAGAAGTTTGTTATTGTCACACATTACCTAATTTACACATTTAAAAGTAATTAAAAAATTTATAATTAATTAATTAAGATAAAATAAAGAACAAATAAACCATTATTAAAAATTTGTTAAATTCAATTCATAAACTATAAATTTTTTTTATTATCAACATTAAATTTATTATTTGTAATTAGCACAGTTTTATTATAAATTGGCGCTCATAACAGTGGGGCATCATCATCATCTATTTGTAGTAAAAACAAGTTTTATTATAAATTGGCGAGATCAACAGTGGGAAAAATTATAACATAAATATGTTATTATTTGTATTTATTACAATGTATTACAGTAGATCTCCTAATTATACAATTTTGAATATGATCTGTACTACATTGACAACAGTAATTTTTTAAAATTATGAAATTGAATAATTATGATAGTCCACAATACAAATAAATGAAACTTGTGACACTTTCACTAATACACTGACTTATAACACTCTCATAATAGCACTGAATATCATTGAATTTACAGAATGGTCTTTATATAAACAAGCACGTTGACTGATGGTGTTTAATATTATATGCATGTAGGACCTCCAGGTCTCATTCAATCAAATGCAAGAGTCAGCTAGTCCATGTCAACCATCTTTGCCAACTGTAGATCATTGTGTCATCCACCTGCTTACACAATATGCGACAAGTGTCAAGTAGTCTAATATGCATGACTTTTTATGTTGCATCAATATAACAGGTGTTTCAGAGTTTTTTGAATGTTTTCCTTACCTCTTATTTTATTTTTTTATGTGTTTGGTTCCACAAGGTGATGATTAGTATAGTTAAGTATTTATTTAAAGATTGAGGGAAAACTTTATGAATATTTTGTATTGACTTGATTACTGTGGTATCATTAGAGCATTCACAAGTCCTTTCAGAAGGATGGTTTGTAAAGTACAAAGCTTCTTGTAGTATAGAATTGATAGAGTAATTGCTTCTGAAACGCTGCATCTCTTGCTGACCTTTTATAAACATTGTATTATTTCAGTGTTTTTCCTTGCTGTCTGAAGTAAATGTCATAAGGTAACAAGATTCCACCTCCAAAGAAAGACAAGTATATCAAATTTCACTGTGAAATATGCATAAACGCAATCTTTTTAGTAATAAAAGACAAAGGAGAATAAAATAAACTTAATAAATACTGAAATAAAGACAAAATATATTATCTAAAGATAATTAATATTTTCAAGGAATAAAAAGTAATCGAAACAAAAAGGGAAATATTATAATAAATAAATAATTGGGAAATAGGGAAATAGAGAACGCAAATTTAGGAATTATTAAATAATGTAATTACCAGGACAAAACAATAACTGACGATGACAAATACCCAGAAGAGACGATAAAAATAAATATAAAATGTAAATAGGTATTAGTAGACATAAATATAATGTACAAATGTTAAACTTAGTATGTAAGAAATAAGACATTGAGTATAGCCTTAGATTAAAACTATGAGGAGGTCTGCGAACCTCAAACAGTTATTTTGTATAAGTGAACTACAGACTGAATAATATAAAATTACAAATATAATAATATTGAACAATAATTATAAAAGTCAGGTAGTGTAACAGTGTAAAAAGGTGAGAACAACAGTGATAGATTTTAAAAAGAAAAAACAGTGTATAGTGTAAGTGAATAAACATATTTACAATATGAACATTGCATGAAACATCTAATTTATATGAAACAACTAGGTAACTCATATAGTGAGATTAAACCAAGGGTAAATAATTAAAAAATAAAGAATCTTCCGTTACAAACTTATAATATAATATAGTGACGAAGATAAAATAAGATTCTACGGAATCATATTAATTATACATTGTGAAACCGAACCTGTGACCCATAAACGTATCATTGCCAAGACCTTAAATGAATGAATTAGTGTTTTAGTAAAAAGGAAGGTATTGTTGGAAAAATATTGAAACCAGGCAAAACATGTCAATTTTACTGCTGGATTTTATACACATTAAAGGCAGATACGAGACGAAATGATACAGAAAAACTATGGAAATAACTAGAAGAATGATGTTTTAATCGATGGTACAAAAAACTTGGAAGTCCAGGAGCTCGAGATCGAGAAATAAACTCGTAAAGAAAACTCCCAGATTGGTGAGATCTCTCCAATAATCAACCAAGATATTTGAAAACATTTTAACATTTCAAGATCGAGTCACAGCGATTTACTATCACAAAAACAATAAAAACTTTAGAACAGTGAATTCTATTTGTACACAAATAATTATTAGTATTAAGAGTTCCTTTTTCAATTGTTCAGTTGTTCTTTTGTATGATCAAAGAACCCACCGCTACACAACATACATCAACAACACCTAATTACCAAACATTTTTTATAAATATTATGTCTTAATGATATGTTTACGACTTGTTACTATACTTTGACAATACTTATACATTGACCCTGAGATTGAGATTTTTCATGATCTACAGCAGAAATGAGTTTCAAAAAGAGTAAATAAAAATAAGTGAGTTTGAGACAAAAACGAGTTCAGGAGTTTGATTATTTATTCTAGCAATAAGACGCATCTAACAAAATTGGCACCAGCATCTTGGGGCGAACAACGTACACAAAAGGTACACAAATTGATGTTACAATGTGTAGACTAAGAATGTATTTGCTGCAAGCTTTATTTCTTTTTTGATGGGTAGGTTATGAGACTGGATAGTTGTATAGTTGATATTGATGTGGTTTTTACTGCCACGATCTATGTTCTTAAGCCTAAAAAGAACTTAAGAATACAATAAGTGTTTTTTCTAGGGTCTTCATTTTGGTATGTTAAGTCGCCCATATTGTCACCCATTTAGCCCCATCCATGTGACAGAGACAGCTTCATGAGTGCTGTGGATGCAAGTGATCATAGTCTCCCATTTTGATATTATTCCCAACTTAACATACATGGTTAACTTTTAACGATGAACGGTTTGCGAGGATTGGTCAAAAAAGTATAATAAATTTTAAATAATTTGTGTCGATGTTTCGACAATATTTATTGTCATCAGTTGAAGTTATTGAAACATTGACACAAATAATTAAAAATTTGTGTTATACTTTTTTGACCAATACTCGCAAACCCTTCATCGTTAAAATTCCTTGATTAACGATCACTTCAGAATTAAGGATACATGGTTAACATAAAAAAGATGACGTTATTGAAACATTGACACAAATAATTAAAAATTTGTGTTATACTTTTTTGACCAATACTCGCAAACCCGTCATCGTTAAAAATTCCTTGATTAACGATCACTTCAGAATTAAGGATACATGGTTAACATTAAACATTTTATATTTTCATGTCCTTAGTAATGTCCTCAGAAACTATAAGGAAATGTGACAAGTTTATCACTTAAGTTTGTGTAGTAAGCACACTGACAGCACTGCAACTTGCTGCTGTATTAGTCATGGAGCTATATTATACCACATAACAAGCAAAATAATAGTACAATACGATAAACTAAAATCTTTATATTTGTGAGTTTTCTCATATATTTGTTACCTAATAATGGCTATGTGAGGCACGTAAGAGCTGATGAGGCATCGTTTATAAGAAATTCTACTAAAATTGTATAAGGGATTCTCCAATGTATTGTGTCAGTACTACTGTGTCTATATAAAATATAACTCTGTGAATGATTTGAGTCAAAATGAAATATTTCAGCTAGTGGTGTTTTCTTTTTGTGTATATTCTGATAACAGTACCTACCCCAGGTGATGGATTGCTAAGTTTAATGTGTTTCATTTGCAGTTTTTAAAGTGTGATTTGTCCCATTGACCTTTCATTATCAAAAATTGTTCTAAAACTGCAATTCTTCACAGGAAATTGATGAGGAGAAAGTAGTGATGGGTATATGCTATGTACTTAAAATAGTGCATAGTGTATCATAAGTAAATTATATTTAATAATAATAATAATGATGTTGTACTATGTGTTATTACACTTGATATATCTTTTATATAATTTTTTCATTTTGTAGATGAACGCAAGTGGGGTGATTGAATCATCTCATGAAACAGAACCGTTACAGAAAGCTGAATTTGTACCAAAGTCCAGTGGAGCACCTCAGTCAGTGTCACGTTATCGTCGACTGGCTGAATCTAGATCAATAACTCCATCACCAACACCATTAATACGTGATCAGACAGATTCTGAAGTTAGAGAAATCACAGAAGACTTTTTAGTGCCCAGTAAGACATTAGACAGTGTTAAACATAGTGACAGTTTTGATGTGAGGGAATTGTCAGACGGTAGCGTGGAAGTTCGCACTTCGTTGGTGAGAATTCCTAGTGGGGAATGTTTGTCAGTCCCTCCAACGATAAAATTACCGCCTATTCCATCGCCTGTATCGTCGTCAACAGAGTCTTCCCCAACTGTACCACCAGTCAAACAGTCACCACTTCGACCAAAACTTCTTAACGTTCCATCAATACTGTCTGGTGTTGTCTCTAGGAAACTGAATGGAGGAAATAAAAATGGTGTGTTCATTATGTTATTACATATTTTCATTAAACGTTTTAATTGTTTGTAGTTTTATATGTAACTTATGTTTGTGTCTTCTGAAGTTTTACAACTTAAATTACATTTCCTTAATTTCTTGCCATCAACAATAGCTTATGATATGTCAGACTTAAACAGAAACAGTTTTTGTATTAGTCTAATTCTGATCCTAATGTCTGGTGATTCATCATTATTTGAGTTTATTATTAAATACTATCAACAACAACTTTACAATTGTCAGAAGACTATAAATTATTTTCTCTTTGCATAAGGCTATTATCACAATCTCTCCACTTAAATGCTCTTACATTTACATGTTCAGGTTAAGCATTAACTTGAATCCACAGTAATAATTTTGCATTCAGCATACAGGTCTATTGAGATAATTTTATCACAGTACACCCTTTTTTCTGTGCAAAGTAATTAATTACATATTTTGTTAAATAAATCTGTATTGCTCTTCAGGGTCAAACTGTAAAAGTTTGGCATTTTACAACTTCTGTGAAAATTAATATTTTTTCAAATAGCTAAAAGACTTCACATTTTTTCTAGAAAGTATTTGGAACATTTTAAGAGTTTAATTCTTAATTATGATGCTGCTTGTTGATAAAAATCTTCAAGTTTTTTTAAAATCAACTTTTTTTTACTTAAATAAAAGATTAGTTCTTACAATCCTGGTTTTCAATAACAGTTTGTTCATGCTTTCATTTTACTACTGGTTAACAGTATAGTTTTTTTTTTAGACGTGTTCTGATACACTTATATAAATTTTAAAGTTATTCACCAGCTTTTATTTACACTTGCTGATAATTTAGTAATGTGGCCAATCATGTAACCAATCCACTTTAACTACTGATATGTGGTTTTGTTTATATCAGTACTCGATCTAAGAATGATTACACTTTAATTAGTTTGTTTATTCTCAGCAAAACCTTATAAAAATGATATTGTATCATTAAAGTAATGATCAGTGTACCTATAGTGAACGGCCTTAACTGTCCAGCACTGACTTAGGATAGAACATATGTAAATTCATAATAAGAAATTACTGTAAACAATACACAGCCTGAAAAAATAATTTATTTAACACTTTGTTGTCGGGGACATAAAATAGCCGTCCTTAGTCCAGGCCAGGCCTTTTTTGTGTATACTTAAAATGCTGTAGCTTGTAAACCTTACAGTAAAAATATGTGTTACTTATATTGTTGTAAAGATCTCAATGTTTTGTTTAAAATATTGTGTGGTGTATATGACTTTGGTTTCTTTATTACCTGTAATTGCTACTCAAAAAGTTGCTGTATTGGGAGAAACAAAAAAAATTGGGTGAGACACATGTAATGAGTATAAAGTTGCAGTGTCATTCTTATTTGTTAAAAATACATTAAATAATGTGTTACATAATGTTTCTGATAGACATCTCCGCAAGACAGAGATCTCCCTGCTCCATCGACCATGAAGTTTAACAAATCCATGTGGCCAGATTTGTTTAAAGATTTTCTGCATGACTTAAAACAATTTTCCCACTCCCCTTTTAGGGGAATTGGTGAACCATTTGGCCAGATTTGGGTGCAGATTTTCCGTCCGACTGCATGTCACCTCCGCACATGTGGCCTCTTGTGTTTCCTTATTAAATCAGCAATTGATCACCATACAAATGCAAGACCGATACTGTTGTCTTAGGTTTGACACCCCCTACAACCTCCAGGCACTAGAACATGTGCTTATCTAAAGATCTAAAGCTAAAGACATGAATGCGTTCCTGATAAATCGGCTACCAGTTGCCATATGAATGCGAGACCAGTACCATTGTCTGAGTTTCAAAGCCCCCTACAACCTCCAGTATGCAGTCAAGTGTTACTGTGAACAAGATAAATCCAAAATAGGTTATAGTTAGATCTAAAGCCAATGAAACATCACACATTACTGTGAAACTAGGAGTAACTCCAGATGGTAGAAGGTTTCTACCATACATAATTTTGAAGAGCGAAATGCTTCTAAAGGAAAAGTTGCCAGCCGAGATTGTTTTTAAAGCACAGGAAAAGGGGGGGGGGACATCAACCAGGTGTTTCGCTAGGGCAGAGAGTCGTGTTAATTCTTGATGCTTTTCGTCATCACACAATTGAGAAAATAAAGAACCTGGTTGCAGAAATGAACACTGATCTTGTTATAGTCCTTGGGGGAATAACTTCTCAGCGTCAAGTACTAGATGTGGTTGTTAATAAAGCATTTAAGGACCACTTACAGAAGAATACAGTGACTGGCAATTGAAACCTTGCATTGAGTCTGGCAGGCAAGTTGAAGAAACCAAGCAAACAGCTATTGGTCCAGTGAATAGTCAACCTGGGGAAAAATCAAAAGTTAATCCGTTGTAAAGGGGTTTAAAAAGTTTAGTGTTTCTAATAACATGGATAGGAGTGAGGATGACAGTTTGTGGAAAGACTCCAGTTAACGATTTTGATTCCTGTAGCTGTACTGAAGATGAGCTTTGAGAAGAAAAAAACAAGGATGATGATTGAGACTAAAAATAATAAGGCACTTTGTTACTTATAATTTTACCGTTAATGTGACTGAACAGGTGAAATTCAATATGTGGTTTGTAATTAAACCTTGCAATTAAAAACGTTTACTTCTTATAAAAAGCCTTATATTAAAAAACATTGCTAATTGTTGCTTCTATAGTTTCATCTCAAGATATGGTATTTAGACCATTCTGTCTCATAGAACTCCTAAAAAAAATTCAGGGTTGTCTTATATGTAGTCTCTATTTTTTTATCATGTAACACTTTCAGAAATCTAATGTCATTTTATATATGAGGCTGTCTTATATTCGGGCCAGTATAGTAACTATTATAAGAAGAACTCATTTGTTTGAATAAAGATTGTATCAGAAGTGCGTTTCAGAAACACACCATAATCTTACTTTTTTTTTTACTATGGGCAGTAATGGCAAGGAAAGGGATCCCACAACATCAAATCAGAACAATATAGTCTTTATGTGGAGAACAAAATCTTAATAGAAGCAGGGAAACCAAGAACAGTTTCTAGAGTTGGCCTGATCCATTGTGGAGTACAACAAGGGTGTCCATCATCACCTTCTCTTTTTAATTTATATATTGAAGATATCATACAAAACTGGCAGATGTGTCTCCCAGAACATTTTGTGATTGGTCACTCTACAATTGACACTTTGTTGTTTGCGGATGATCAGGCTATTCTGTCGGACTCAGAAAACAGATTGCAGATGGGGATACATTTGTTAAATCGAATCTGCAAAGACTCTGGATTGCAGATATCCACACATAAGACTAAGGTGATGACTTTTCATGGAACTGATCCTGTATGGGCAAAAATTGTTATAGATGGTACTGTCCTGGAACAAGTTAGCAATTTTGAATACCTGGGCTACAGTGTGTCGTATAATGCATGCAACGACGTTGTGAATAAGTTGCATAAGTTCAAGTTTATTTGCGGGACCATTAAGCGAACCCTTAAGTCAGCAAGTAAAGGAACACGCCTAAATTTCTAAAGGTGATAGCTCTTCCCACACTTCTTTATGGGTCGGAGAATTGGACTTTAACGAAAGGCCAGGCCAGTCGCATTCAAGCGGCTGAAATGAGATTTCTCAGGCACGTGGCAGTATATACTCTCCATGATCATAGAAGAAACACAGATATACAGCAGGAATTGAATATTATGAGTATACTCAACAGGATCGCCGAGTATCGGCTGAATTGGTGGGAACATCTTTGCCGAATGGATGACTGCCGTATCCCCAAACAACTCTGGAACTATAAGCCGAGGGGACGGAGAGGTGTGGGACATCCGAGGAAGCGCTGGAGTGACCAGCTCTAATCTTTTCCTGTTTGAGACCGGAACAAACCATTTTTTGTTTAATCCGTGAAGATAATGATGATGATGATCTTATTTTTCTCCTGATGACATTAGTTTACAAGTGTAACACAAGTGAGTGATATGCAAAATATGTACAAACTGATATAATTCTGTTGCTTGTTAAAACTAACAGGCTATTTGGCCATGGTCTGATGTTAAAAACCAGATCTCTGCTACTGCTTGGTATTTCAGCAGCTCAAGCAGTTATCATCAGAGACAGGGGAATGATAACAAAATCTTCCATCACACAGTGTCGGGCAGTAGCAGAGATACAGTTTTTAACATCACATGGTAGTTTTAACAACTAATAGCAGTGACCAGGCCATGGAAGTCTTCGGCATAATATGGTTCATAATATGTGGATTTATGAAGTAGTTACTACATATTTCATCTTACGTTATCTTCCATATTCATAAAACATGTCTGTTAAACAATGGTAAAACCTATTCTGAATGAGTTTTAACTTTCCTCCAAGGGTAGAATTAACAACTACTTAAAGTATTATTAAGCAGTAAGTAGAGTATTAGTAAGCCTGTTGCTTTTATAATATTAGAACTTTATGAAAATTCACATTTGATTGTTTACAAAGTACTAGTTTAAATTACAAGAATTACTTTGTGTCAAAGGTGTCAGCGGATCACCACGTGCAATTACCCCAAGTGAAACAAAACCACTTTATGAAGCCGAAAGCCCAGATGAACTAGCTCTAGTAGAGACTGCATATATTTACAACTGTAGACTGATTAAGCGCACACCTTCTTCAGCATCTGTTTCCGTGCCAGGTAAGGTAAATGTTGTAATGGTATCATATAACTGAACTGTTGTTCGTGTGTCTTTGACAAATAAACATTGTGTAGTTATATATTAACTTTATTCTAATGCTATACAGTGGAGTCTGTGGTCGTTTAATTAGTTACATAAAATAACTGTTCAGTTGGTACAGGAATTTTGCTCAGACATGATGGTTGACAAATAGGTGCGTAGTCGTAAACTCCATACTTCTCTCTAACACTTTGTTAGTGCATCCAAGCCGCCACATCTGACCAAAATTCCTGTACTTCATGTTCATATTAATTACTGATCTCAGTATCAATGTGGAATCAGTAAGCATATAATGTCAGTAAATATGGATTTGAACTACGAATAATGTAGTTATTTATACTAAAGCGAGGCCAGTTGACTTCACCTTAATTTGATAATAAGAATTTAACATGTGAAGTTAATTACATTTTAATACTAATAGAATTACATAGAATTATTTGATCTTCCACCTACCTTGTTTAGTCTTCTGCCAGAGTCCGCAACACGAACATTAAAATGCAAGTATTATTATAGGGTTACACAACAAACGCACGCCACACTCATTTGTTTGATGTAATAAAAAATTTATTATATCATTACTTCATTTTAAATAAAATTTCAACTAACTCAACTTTTCTCTCTTTTTTCAACAGATAAAACGGGCACATTTATTTAAACATTTTCTTATTCTAATGTATATTTTATTAATCAAGGCGAACCCAGCTTGCCACACTCTCGCATTCAGACAATTTTTTAAAACCCCCACATTTACTTAAGTTAGGCCTTTATAAGAAAATATTTGAATGGAATACTGTAACTTGTTGCAGTAGCGTCCCCGCCGACCTCATGGCGCGTCCTGTAACGTTCTCGCACTATGTCCAAATGTTTGATAGTTCACTTTTTGTTTTCTACACACTCACTTGATTTTTACATCGTTACATATTACTCTCAACTGTTGAATTGTTTTATAAACTCTGATACCAACTTGGTTAGTCGGCCGACTTAATAAAATGAAAATTTGCCCGGGCAGAAAGTTTAGATGACCGCGCTATTGTTTGTACCACTTTACACTTTTCATTGGGCTTTAAAAAATAGGCCGAGTTACTTTTACGGCCTATATTGCACCCGAGGCCACCGTTTAAATTTAAACCAACTTTACTGTCTGATGCTGCTTACTACTGTGTGTTGTGCACTATCTAATGACAAACGGTAGACTGGGTTTCACACAAGCCTGCTGCTGGGTGGTTACGCAATCCGTCTGGCAATTGTTTTGGCTAACAATATGCATTGCTGTACTGGAGGCTCCTCACAGGTGAAGTCTGGCAATTTGAAAGTGATTGAATGGGGGATTTATATTAATATAAAATTAAACTGGGGTAGCTTACATACATGAAGTGGATTTAAAATCTTTATAAAATCAAGTCCCAAAATCAATAAAATAAAAAACCTAATTCGACCCATTACAATACCCCCCCCCCAATGAGAAGTCTTCTGTCGAAACAGAAGAATTCTCATTGCTAAACCCCTAAGAGGACCGGTGAGGAACTGGTGCCAACAACCCCCTCTTTGTTCTTGTACATCATGGGTATACGACCCCCCTGGCTCGGCGACCATGGACGCATCTGAACGAGATTACTGGACTTCTCTGGGCGAGATCCCAACACCGGAAAATCAAACAGACACGCACCACCGCGCACCTCGCCTTCTATCATGTTTCCCCAAAAATCCAAATCCCTGGCTTATATCATGCCAGATCCTCAACCGATATGTTCCCCCTTACATGCAAACTGGGTCGCCTTTGGCAAATACTGGGCGCATACATACCCCTATAATGTTTTCTACACAAACTCGTCATTTAAAATTTAAGTCAAAATCAGATTGTATCAAAACAAAACAAATCTCTTATCTGAATAGATTAAATCTCTTTATTATTACTGAAAAAAAAACAAATAAATTGAGTATTTAATTAAAACATGGACTGCCCTATCCTAGCATTTGATTACACATATATCATAAACAATATAATTCCATAACACTATTAATACACATAAACAATAATACAACCAAAAATGCAAAACATCAATTTAATGGCAGGCACAAAAAGTATATACAAATATATATATATATTTTTTCTACTACCCCCCTTTTTAATCCCTTTGACAGCATGTACCCAAAATTTCCTTCAGTTTCCAGTTTTAAATGAATATTTTAATCATTATTTACATCGATTAGCATTTAATTTATAATTCCAGTTTGAATTCGAATAAAAATATAGTTAAGTTCATTATTACAAGTTCATTATTAAAAATCATCTTCTCTATTAGTTTGATTACCAAATTAATTTAATGTTATTTAATTTCTCAAACTCTAAGTTACAGTAATTACCTCATTATTATTTTATCTGGAAAAAATTAACTTCAATTCTTTTATGTCACAATAAGGTTTTGCTCAAGATACTGATTCAGCAGACTACAACATTTTTTGTTATTGTCAATTCAGCATGACCACAGGCATTAGTCACAACATACAGCACACCTGTTTACATAAACAATGGTCTGCCAGGCTGGTGTTGTGAACACAGTTATAAAAATTCTCAGTTTCAGCATTCATGGTGACATCATACTGCCACACATACTTCCTACAAATTTTCTGTTTCTATAAATCTTCTTGTTAACATATTTGTCAAAGTCTAGTTATTATAATTCAAACCCAAATATAATTTTAATTCACCTTTCAATTATTATTTCTCTTTTAATTACAATTTCTATTTAATACCATTGTCTCAATTCATTTATATTATTGAATCAAAATTCTTTCACCCCTGTAGGCATTTTATTCTCTCTAATTGGTATTATTAACTTTATACTTACAGTACATTGTCCACCTATTGACATGAGCACAAAAAATACACACCACACACACACACACACCAATATCTCCACGTAACCTCTGAAACATTTAACAACAACGTTATTTCATACCAAACAATTTAACATTTATTTATTAATATCAACTCTCATAAAACAATCTAAATCCATTAGAAAAATTCCACCATATAACATTTAAGTCGATCAAAATATTTAAACATTTCAAATTATTTTAATTAAATCCATTATTGAAAACACCACATTTTTAATTACTTTCACCCATTACAACTCATTAGTTATCCTCTTGCAAATTATTTCTGTTATTTATTTAAGCTTCAAAATAACAATATTGTTTTTTGTCATCACAACAATTTCTGCTACATACATACATTGTTTATCTAGCATTTTATAATACATACAATTAATTTCACTACACATGTATTTACAATTCTTCAGCAATAATTATTCAGTTATATCACACTTCATTGTCCAAGGTTGCGAGGTCTGAACCAATAAACAAACTGTTTAAAATTGTTCATTTGTGAATTTAAGGCTCAACCACCATCGTCATAGATAAGTCTTTGTTTTATATAGCGTTGTTCAATTTCATTAACACACAAATTACTGTTTTGTGTGTTGTCACCATAAAAACCAAATTCATTCGTCTTACCAAAATAATCATAAAACAAGTCAACATTGAGTACATCGGTTAAGTCTCCATCAGTAATATTCATTATCAAGTCAGTTATTTTTTCTTCATAAAGTAAATTATTATTATTTAAACATGTATCATCAAAATAATCTTCACGCTCTATTTTAACAGGTAAGTACTTCAAGTTATTTAACATCTTTTTCAACTCATTATAGTTTCTCATTAGTTTATATAATTCTATCTCTTTATCGACACACAACTCTCCATCTAAATCTCTCTCATCATAACACCATATCATACTTTCAACATCATTCCACACAGAGGGTACTAATTTATACAGACAAGGGATACAACTCAAATCTTCCATTAAATAGGGTCTCTTGCCCTCCAATAATAACATTTTTGAACACTCTGGTTCATCACGAATAAGGGGAAAATTTACCCTCTGCCCTACACATTCATCTACTCTTTCTTTCCATTCTTTTTCTAATTCAACAACACTAATTATTACTTCATTACAACTTATCATTTTCTCACTCTCACTTACTGTTTCACTATCTATTTTCAACGTATCACTTTCTGATACCACCCTTTCAGTCACATTACCACTTTCAATATCATTGTTACTATTTGTTATCTTACTCTCTACTACTACGTTTTTACACATATCATTATAATTATCATCTGTTTTACATTCAGAATTTTCTATTACCTTTTGTATTTGTTTATCAATTTTTTCCACCACATTACTCTCTATTTTGTCAATTCTGTTATTCATATTTTTTAATGAATGACTCAACATTTCATTTAATTCATATTTCAATTTGTTACAGTTACTCTCACATTTGATTTGTACTTTATTAATATCGGTTTTAAGTTCATCAAATTTGCTATCAAAACTATTCTTTTGAACATCGAATTTTACATTGATACTGCTATTCATTTTATTGATATCACTACTCAAACTCTCAGACATTGTTTTCATTAAAGTAAATATATCATCCATCGACAACTCTTTGACTCGTGTTGTCGTTGGAGTACATTGTGCTGCTACATTTTTGTCAGTGAAGCTGACTTCATTATTCATTTCACTTTCCCTACTCGATTTTGGGGTTATTTGTATCCCCGAATCGTCTGCACTCTTTGTTTCATTTGCATTATTTTTTGTTTTATTTTCCTGACTCACGTTTGGAGTCGAGTGGATTTCAAAATCGCTCATGCTATTTGATTCATTATAGTTTTCGACACTAGTCGTTTCATGTATATTGCTCTCATTCTTTCCTGCCATTTTTCTAAATTTTTTAATCTAGATTTACTTACATAAAACCATCTACCACTTAACTCTTAAACTCTAAACATTGATGTACTAGTTTGTATGTGCTGCGTAATTTTTTACGTATTGTTACTCAACCCTCAAATCGAACTTGCATTTATCGTAGGTGTGGAATTTTAATTATTCAAATTCAAGTCCCTGTTCGGGCGCCAAATGTGAAGTTAATTACATTTTAATACTAATAGAGTTACATAGAATTATTTGATCTTCCACCTACCTTGTTTAGTCTTCTGCCAGAGTCCGCAACACGAACATTAAAATGCAAGTATTATTATAGGGTTACACAACAAACGCACGCCACACTCATTTGTTTGATGTAATAAAAAATTTATTATATCATTACTTCATTTTAAATAAAATTTTAACTAACTCAACTTTTCTCTCTTTTTTCAACAGATAAAACAGGCACATTTATTTAAACATTTTCTTATTCTAATGTATATTTTATTAATCAAGGCGAACCCAGCTTGCCACACTCTCGCATTCAGACAATTTTTTAAAACCCCCACATTTACTTAAGTTAGGCCTTTATAAGAAAATATTTGAATGGAATACTGTAACTTGTTGCAGTAGCGTCCCTGCCGACCTCATGGCGCGTCCTGTAACGTTCTCGCACTATGTCCAAACGTTTGATAGTTCACTTTTTGTTTTCTACACACTCACTTGATTTTTACATCGTTACATATTACTCTCAACTGTTGAATTGTTTTATAAACTCTGATACCAACTTGGTTAGTCGGCCGACTTAATAAAATGAAAATTTGCCCGGGCAGAAAGTTTAGATGACCGCGCTATTGTTTGTACCACTTTACACTTTTCATTGGGCTTTAAAAAATAGGCCGAGTTACTTTTACGGCCTATATTGCACCCGAGGCCACCGTTTAAATTTAAACCAACTTTACTGTCTGATGCTGCTTACTACTGTGTGTTGTGCACTATCTAATGACAAACGGTAGACTGGGTTTCACACAAGCCTGCTGCTGGGTGGTTACGCAATCCGTCTGGCAATTGTTTTGGCTAACAATATGCATTGCTGTACTGGAGGCTCCTCACAGGTGAAGTCTGGCAATTTGAAAGTGATTGAATGGGGGATTTATATTAATATAAAATTAAACTGGGGTAGCTTACATACATGAAGTGAATTTAAAATCTTTATAAAATCAAGTCCCAAAATCAATAAAATAAAAAACCTTCTAATTCGACCCATTACAAACACACACTGTAAAAGTAAAAAATTAGATATGTGAAAAACTACCATTTTATTTTATTTTGTATCTCCCTTAAAATATGAAGTCTTCCAAGATTCATATTACAAACACCAATGCTAATCAGAGCATTGAGATAAAACGGTAATCTCATCTTACTAATGGTCCAATCTGATTGATCTACAGACACAGTGTCACGAAGTGCCATGAATTAAGAACACATTAATACGTCAAAAGCTTCTGAATGTTACCCTTCTGGCCAAGCAAACTATACTGACATACTTATGTATTGATTGTGTGCAGGACAAGGTGTCTTGGAGTATGATATTCTCAAAGTGCTTCCATTTGATTCTTCCCGTAAATGCATGTCCATCATTGTAAGAATGCCAATTACTGGTGATATTGTGTTGTATGCAAAAGGAGCTGACACTACAATATTTCCTAAAATAGCACCTATTGGTAAGTAAAGAAATATCCTTTAATTAATCCATAATCATGTTCAATTTAATGGTATTTCACTCTTCCAGTGGTGTGTGGTCTGTGTTGAAAGTGCCATAGCTACTTCAGTTGGGGACAAAATATGTAAGTGTTATTTATTAACATATCAAAATTTTGTTATATCACTGAAATGAAAATAATTCTTTTATATCCTATCAAAACTTTTATCTTCTCTGTCCATAAGCCAATGGTTTAACACTTGATTGAATAGGCTCTTGCTTTTTTATTTTAGAGATTTTATTTGTTCTGTGTGGGTGTGTGTGTGTGTGTATGTGTTGATAAATTTATTATGTTGTTATTATGATACTCCCATAGAATTCTGTGTAATTATTAGTTTGGTAACTGATGGTTTTGATCAATGTACTTAGTTTATTGTTTTGATTGGCTTACACAGAAGATCTTCAGTCTCAGCAGATTTTGTTTAGAACACAGCAGCATTTAAATACATATGCAAGACAAGGCTTAAGGGTTCTTGTTATGGCCAAGAGAACGCTTCCTCCAACACTGTTTGCTGATTGGATGAGACGAGTGCAGGAGGCAGAAATGACGCTTGACACTCAAGAAAAAAGAGTCAGAGAAATATACAATGAAGTAGAAAGCAATTTAGTACTTTTAGGTAATAAATATACCTGTCTTTTCTTATAGACAGTAAAAACAGGTACTAGTACATAAGTATATATACGTTAATACTTGCACTAATGTAATCCAAATCATGTACCAAATTAGATAACAAAACATTAAATTACAGAATTTTCCTTCAGTCAGTAAATATGTTACTTCTTTTATGAGTGATGTGTAAATCAGGGAGATACTTCCTGCAACCAGACAGTCTTTATAATAGACCGTTATATACATTTTTCAGGTATGGTAATATTCTATTTAAGGTATGTTGATTAAATGTTAAGTTCAAATAGCTTAACATATTATACTGAATGAATTAAGAGCCATACTATTTAAATATAAATATAAACGTTAACAATATTAATTTAAAACATTAAAACTTGCAACTAAAAACGTTTACTCCTCATAAAAAGCCTCATATTAAACAGTCATAGAACCTGATTTATACAATTTCATTATTCCTGACAGTTACTGAGAGAGCATTTATCATGTATTTGAGACTTGTCTGTCTGTATCGTTTAAAAATTCACTAAACATTCCAAAAAGTGGAGAGGCAACTGCCCCCCCCCCCCCAGCACCCCCGGTTCAGTATGTTTTATTTATGGGTTTGCAGAGTGTATGATACACGAAAAAACTGAACATCTTACTTTCACACTTAATAAGAACCCTACACTGAGAGGCAGAATAGAGGGCTGATACAGAAAAATCCAACACTGATAACAAAGAAGAATAACAACTGTTATTAATATGTGGAAATTCTATGCAGCCTTGTCCCGCATTTTGCGAGTACAAAGCTGCAGCGTCAATTGAACCAGCTTCCGGACTGGCTACGGAAATGGCGGGTGACGATTAATATGGAGAAATCCGAAGCGATCTGTTTCACGTGTAATTCCATCTCCCGATGCCAGCCCCTCTCCCTGGAAGAGAGGCCAATCGCCTACAAAGAATCAGTGAAGTATTTAGGTGTTCGGCTCGACCAGCACCTTTGCTTCAACGCCCACGTGACGGAAACCCTCACCAAGGCTCGCGAAGTCCGAGCCAAATTATCTCCATTTCTCTCATGTCTGCACGAAATTAACCATTTATCTGCTATTTCTCAGGTCAGTACTGACCTATGCGGCTCCCGCATGGTGGTCTCTTTTGTCACCCACCAACAGGTGTAGGCTGGAAGCTTTCCGTCCCGAAGCCTCTGATCCTAGTCGGGGTCCCCTTGGTTTGTGAGGAATGCCGTGATTTGAAGTGGTCTCTGCGTTCCTACCTTATCTGCCTTTGTCCGGTCACTGGCTGTAACTGTGTTGCTGCAGCCTCGACCTCAGCCTTCCCATACCTAAGAACTATCAGTGCGTCAGCACCGCCACCGCCTATCCGGGTCAAACACCCTCAGGCGCTTCTTGATGACCCGCCATAAAGCCATCCTTGTGCAAACATCAGTCCACAGCCCCGGAGTTCACTAATCAAACTGTCCTTCCTTCCTTCCTTCCTGACCGCCTCCTAGTACACTGAGTCAGCTGATTGTTGCTGTTACCTTGATAACCGGCACGGAGGTTCTCTGCCTCGCAGGAAGTGACCGACGCCGCAAGGCGTCTGCTGGCTGGACTTGAGACAGGCAACATCTGTTGCTCGATTCGGTACCAGCGGCAGTGCTACAAAAATAAAAAGTTTTCTTTCTCCCCGCCTTCTGAGTTTACTTAACTTGTTGGCGGTTTCCTTCTCCACTTTTAGGTAACTAGTCGACTAAGAACCAGACTATGTATATCCACTGGCAGTCATTGGACTCGATCCAGATTCTGCAGTCACGCCACGGGTGCAAAGACACCCCGCATCCTCAATGCAATGCACTATGCAGTCTCTTAATTGAAAAACTACAGCAAACATTAGCACTTCTAGTAAAGTCACCAGTAATAATTTGTGTTGTGTGAAAGAAGAGTGTTTAGCCCTGTACAGTAGATGGATTTCATAGTTTGTTAGTGTTGATCTACCTGAAGAGTTAATGTGCAGTTTGTTGTATGTATGTTAACAGGAGCAACAGGAATAGAGGACAGATTACAGGAAGGTGTGCCGGAGACAATGTGCGCTCTGCGTGCAGCAGGTATCGTTGTGTGGTTATTGACAGGTGACAAACCAGAAACAGCCATTAATGTTGCGTACTCTGCCAAATTGTTCTCACCCAACATGGAACTGCTAAAACTCATGGCAAGATCTAAAGAATCAGCTGAAGCCACCATTAATTTTTATCTCAATGAAATAGATCAGAGCAACATTGATGCAAGGTATTGCTTTAACAGTTATCAGTTTAAAAAAACTCCTCTTTAGCTTTTGTTATACACAGTGAAAATTATAAATATTTTTTTGTCAATTCCAAAAATTGTCATTGTTCAATTAGTTTTTTGGAAGAACCATGCTTAAACAAGTTCTTTAATTCCGTTTTTTGCTGTATCAGAATATATGTAAGTTAATAATATAAATACTTAAATTTAACTGTATAATATTTAACAAATAATTTTTGTCAATATATTGTACAGTTATTAAGAATTTCAGTCTATTTGGTAATATCAACATTATATTTCTATTACAGGGATTAAGGAACACACAACTGCTTATAATAGTAAATCATTGTAAATTCAAAATTAGTTTATTAAAAAAAGGGGGGTAAAAAATGTACTTTTGTTAAATACAGGGAGCGGCAAAATGATCTGACAGTTTTCATCGATGCACAGCAGAGCGAGTAAGTGTAGAGTGGTGGCAGGGAATGCCTTGATCAACTGCATACTCGACACCATTTTGGTTCACAGCGCCATTTCAGTAGCCATGGAGCAGTGGTCAGGTGTGCACCATGCTTCTGTAATTGAAGGGTTTTTTAAAAGTGGCGATTCTTGTGTTGCTACCCAACGTCAGTTTTGCCAGCACTTCAACGTGGGTCTAAGAGGACGTGTTCCATCCTGAAACACAATTTTGTCATGGGTGAAAAACTTCAGAAAATCAGGTTCAGCTCTAAAACATAAGTCAACAGGTCGTCCAAGGTCAACCAGAACACCAGAAAACATCGAGCGAATAAGACAAGCTGTGGAGGCAAACCCGCACCGGCACGCTGTTGCTATGCACCTCTGTGATCCCACTGTATGGTGAATACTGCATTTTGATTTGCACTTCCACCCTTACAAAATGGCCATTGTTCAGCAGTTGAAGCCTCAAGATTACGCCTGTCGTACAACATTTTCAAAACAAATGATTGACTTGATGACTGACACAATTCTTATAATGAGCGACGAAGCTTATTTCCATTTGTCTGGCTATATAAACAAACAAAACTTACCATTATTGGTCAGATACAAACCTTAAAGAGCTTCATAGCGCAAAAGTGACAATGTGGTGTGGAGTTACGAAGAATTGTCATTGGGCCATACTTTTTTGAGGAGAATGGGCAAACAGTTCCAGTGAATGCAGTGCGTTACCTGTCAATGCTACAAGATTTCCTGATACCCGAACTAAGAAGGAGATGCCTACTTCGCAACCATGTCTGGTTTCAGCAAGATGGGGCAACTGCTCACACAGTTAACATTGTGATGGATTACTTGAAAGTAAAGTTCCCTGGGCGCCTAATCTCTCATAGTGGTGATATTGCATGGCCCGCCTGTTCCCCAGACCTCAGCATCTGTGACGTTTTCTTGTGGGGGTTCCTTAAATCAAGAGTGTACGTAAACAAACCACGCACATTGGATGAACTGAAAGGGGCAATATGCCTGGAAATTGCTACCATATCAAATCAAATGTTGGGGCGTGTTTTTGACAGCTTCTTCGGAAGACTTGACGAGTGCATGGCAAAAAAATGGACTCCATTTGGATGACATCATCTTCAAATCCTAAGACTTAGTTTTCATGAATGTTTAATTGGTTGTTAAATGGCATATGTACCCTAATGTATTAAAAAAATAAAAATGTAAAAATGTTGACTAATGTGAGAGTTGTTATTAATTAAAAACCGTCAGGTCTTTTTGCTGCACCCTGTATAATGCCAGTACTGTAGCTTTAAATTCAATATTTTAGTGACCAATACTTCAGTTATTCAGTTTGAAAAGTGTAGCGGGTCAAATTTTGGGTGTTTTTATTTTCAACAGTATGGGATAATTATATTTTTATTCATTTCATTTTCGGTCGGGAGCCTTATAAAATATGACGAAATAACTGTATTATTGTGCAACGTATTTGTCAGAGTAATAGACCAGAGTTGAGAAACAGCGTTTGGAACAAAGGCGATGCGCAATTTCAGTGGTGTAACACGGCAGAGGAATTTGCATCTCCACAAAATTCGTAGAAATCTGTACTGGTGTGGCAGTGCACACACGTCACTACTCGCGCATGCGCGCACACCCAAGCGATGTTGAAAAACCAAGATGGCTAGAGAGAATAATCATCGTTTTCTCCAAAACTTTGCGGAAGCACTGTTGTAAGTCCCACCCACTTTTATGACATCAGGCAGTGCCTGGTTGAAATCGTCTGCTATCGTCATTCCAACAACTACATGACTAGCATGAGGCGAAACTGTGACGACTACATACAAGGCATTGATGTCCGTCGTTTTGACTAAAATGCTCCTGGAGTGGGGAACTGAGAGACGCTGGCAGTCTTGGGTCGACTCACGCTTGTGCTGGTCGCCTGTCAACCGGACTCAGAAACAAAATTTTTTTAAAACTGATATAACAGGGAAATAGCAGAAAAAGTTTATGTGACCGCGGTCGGGAAAATATAAAACAACATCAGACACTTTTTGAACACTTTCACACGAAATTAGAAAAGAACACTGGATGTGCGCGAAGACCACGTGGCCGGGGGTTATTTCGTTTATTGAAAGTAAGGGTAGGGGGTTTTAAAAGAGTATGGGGTATTAAAGAAATTAAAATTAATTTAAGTGAGAATGGCAGGCTGGGCTCTCTTGTTTAATGTATGTAAGTAGTAGAAAATAAGAATAGTATATAAGACGTAATGATTACACAACTTGTAAAATCATAATATTTTGAAAGTATGTAAAATCTATATTTGGAGAAAAAGTATCAATTTAAAATCTTTTGAGTAATAAAAGAAAACTAATTTCTCTTCCAAGATGCATTGTATAAGTTCTTCACACAACCTTGAAAATTACGCTTGTATCCCAAAGTACGTATGAGATCCTGGACCCAAGAACACGCAAAACAGTAAGTGTAAGTTTTTTATTATGGTATAGTTTTTATAAGTTAATTAAATGGTGATAAATACGTAATTTCACAGTTGTCGCAGCCGAAAGGGACAGTTTTTATAAGTTAAAATTTGATGTAAAAACCATACCTACAAATAAGATACAAGCGCAATTGAGAGGTTAAGTGAAAGACGTAAAGTTACGTAAAATAAGTAAAAAATATTTGTTCAGACAGATAAGAAATAAATTACATATTTAAAAAATATAATAATGGAACATACAGAGAACGGAGTCGATTTGTCCGACCCGACGGTGATAAGCGAAACAGCTGAATTTGACGAATCAGCTGTGATGAGTAGTCTTGACATACATTCAACACCGAATGTAGGTCAAGACGAGAAAATTATGAATGTAAGCAAAACAAATGAAAAAGATAGTACAGATGATTCGGGGATTCAAATAACCCCAATCTCGACTAATAGAAATAATCAATCTGAAAATAGTGATGTAATGAGATATTTGTGTGGTATGAATGCAATGTTATGTGTTAAATTCGATGAGCAGAATGTTAAATTCCATGAGTTGAAAAGCGAAATACACGAACAGAAAATAAAATGCGAAAGCAATTTCAGAGAGTTAAAAACCCATATTAGTGAGATCAATAAATGTTTTGAAAATAATAACGAAACAATAAAAAATAGTTTAAATAAATTAGAACAAAGTGTTGAGCGAGTGGGAGTACGTGTGATGAGGACAGAGAAAGATAATACAAATGAAAATTGTAATGACAAATACAAAAATGTAGTACCAGATAAAGAGTTAACAAATAATAACAATGTTGAAAATAATGTACGTAATATTGAGAATAATAATGTGTTTGAGAAATTGGTATCAGAAAGTGATACGGAAAAAATGAATAATGAGAGTATTAATGAAAGTGTAGAATGTAGTGATTATGAGATGTTAATGTGTGTCAGTGAGTTAGAGAGAGAGAGAGGAAAAATAATGTTGTAGTAGAGTGGGGACAGAGGGGAAATTTTCCTTTTATTATTTATGATGATTTAATGTGGTCACAAGTGTTGTTGTTGGGCAAGAGTCCCGTTTTGATAGATGAATTAAGGGGTTTATTTTTGTTGAGTAATTGTGTACCCTCTGTCCGGAATGATTGTGAAAGTGTGATGTGGTGTTATGAAGAGAGAGAAGTAAGTAGAGAAGGGTATGTAACAGAACTGTATAATTTGCATAGAAAATATGAAGAATGGAAGGAAAGTTTAGAAGTATATGTGAATGATAATGATTACAATGATTTAATAAAAATAATTAACCCGATAGTGAATGAATTTAATGATGAAGACTTGACAAAAATACCTAACGTAGGCTGGTTGAACGAGTATGTGAATAAGTTGATTGAAGTTAGTTTTTCTGGTTACGACACACAAAACAGTCATTTGTGTGCTGATAAGATTGAACGATGTTATGTAGAACCAAGGTTGATTTGGAACGATGGAGGTTAAACTATTAAAACAATAAAAGACAGTATAAATATTTTGTTTTAATGGTTTTTTGACATGGCAGATTTGGACAGAAGTGTGGAAAAAAATGGAATAATAATTAACAAGAGTTGTATATAAAATATAGTGAATTTATATGTGTGTATGTAAGATGATTGTTGTGATAATAATATTGAAATACTTGCAATTTAAATAAATAAACCAAATTAATTTTGAAAACAAGTAATCAGAGAATCATAATTGTTTGGATGGTAATGAATTCTATATTGTTAATAATTAATTTAATTGAAACGATTTGATATATGTTAAATATTCTAATTGAGTATGTAAAGGTTGTATAATTATTTTTTTTGTAAATTCAGTTTGTTTTACGAGATGGAAATTTGGTAATGAATGATAAATTATTTAATCTAAATTAATAAATTTTGTGAAATGTTTCAGAGATGGTGGTGATTATGTTTTGTGGGCATATCATGTTAAATGGATTGTAAGTAGAAAAATTTTATAATCATGTGTAATAAAAATATTTACAGGTGTAATTGAGATTCTAATTCAGTAATAAGATGTTATTTGGAAATAAGTTGGTTCAAGAAATAAAGATAATTAAAAAATTTTTTATACTAAATGAAAAATGATAAATAATGATTATCAATAATCAATTTTGAAAATTTTAAGAAAGTCAAATGGTAAAAGGTTATGAATGGGTTAGACGATTATTGATGTAAATATTATATGATAATGTATACAAAAATTCTAATTAGTTTTCAATTGTAATTAGTTACTAAGTGGCTATTGTGGGGGTTGCCTGTGCTCTCACAAGTAGCGAAAAGGGTTGGGGGTAGCAGTGAGTGTTACCTCCATCGGAGGCCAAACTGGCGATAAATGTGCGGCACACCTTATACGTGTAAATAAAAAATTTTTTACACACCATATTAAATGACCGTGTCGCACATAAAAATATTGATGCATAACAGGCAGTGAAATAAAAAAGTTAGATTTCCTCGACTTTTTGGGCGGTTACTGTCTTACCAGCACTAACCGTGGTTTTGGCTAGCGGCCAGCTATGGTCATATCAAGTCCCTTGACCATAGCTGACTTGAAATTGGTATAAGTTTGAAATTCAATGGGGGGACATTAGAGGAAATCTCCGGAACTAGGGAACAGCGGCTGCCACTCTGTTCGAGGAGGAACAGCAGAGCCAGGTGGCAGATCCGTTTTTAAGGGTGTATGATTTTATAACAAGAACATGATGATGTTCACTAACTTTAAAACTTAACAGCGGAAGCAGAGACACGGAGAGGTAAAAAACCTGCTCCAAAATATACAGTCTCTGTGGAAGCGAAAAGGCGAGACAGTCTTACATAATCTGAAATAGTGTTGTGTGTGGCTGGGAGGTGACGCAAAGGAGTCACGAATTTAAAGTTTATGACGTAAAAGTTTTTGCTTATTCAAAGTTTAATTCAAATAAAACTGCTTGTGCTCTGTTCAGGTAACTAGCTGCTTAGATGTTTAAAAATAAGGTGTTCATGCTATAATTTTAAGTGTATTATTTTATTGTTGTCTATTAGATAAGAATATGTAATTTTATTATGTGTGTATGTGTTTAAGCCAATAAGTAAATCGTCTGGCAGGTTAACATAAGCATCAGAATCAGAGAAATGGGAAACAATGAGGTGAGAAGGGAGAATGAATAAAAATAAATATGTATATTCCATGTAATTTGTTCAATTTTGAGATGTGTTTTTATTATGTTAGGATATCAGCTGATCAGCAATAACGTCACTGGTATATTGGTTTGTAAATGTTACAAGTAATTAATGTTTAGTGTACTACAGATATTTTGAAGTAAAGATAAAAAGAATATGAGAAATAAAATAACAATAATTTATGCCAATTAATAAAAGATAATTGATGGGTGATAAATGTTTTATGGGACATGTAGACCTGTCCGAATTGAAATCAAAGTTGAAGTTGAAATAGAAGAGATGAATATGATGTAATGTTGTTTTTGAGTTAATGTAATGTAACAGAGTTTTGTGAAGTATTGATGTTGACACGGTAGTTGTGGAGAATAATGGTAGAGTTCTGAATGATATATTTATGTTTATAATTAATGAGGTTATTTTGTGTATTTGTAGTAAGGTAAGGAGATTGAGATTTTTGGGGATGGCAATTTTGTATTAGAGGGTAGTGTAATGTAGGAGTCCGCAACAAGGGTTGGGACGGGATAGGAATAGATTTTAGTGAGGAGGGGCCGCCTTAGGTAAAATCCAGGGGCCAAATAAGGGAATTGAGTTTTTGAGTAGGGGAAACACGTATCCTATGTACAAAGGGTTAGAGAGTATTTTTTTTATATATTGAGAGAAGGTAGCGATTTGTGTTAAATGATAAGTGGGGCTTAGAGTGTCTTGATTAGTAGATATTTTGGTAGAGATGGGTGTCATGATAATTGAAGTGATGAATATTAGAGTCAGAGGGAGAAAGTTTATATATGTATAGAGATCTAATACAGTAAATGAGAATAAATGAGTTAAAACACCCACAGTAATGTAGAATTAAACTGTTAACTAAAGAGAGGAATTTATAATAAAGAATATACAATTGTTTATGTTTTTCAACCAGTGACAGAATTTTGATAAAATTTGAAAATGACGTAAGTCAAGAATTGTTTATTTTAAATAATTTAAATGTCAACTTGATTAATATTAATATTTTGTAATTTTAAATATTTTATGTTATTATGTTTTGTATTTCAAGATAGGATTTTACAGATGTCAAATGTATTTCAGATAGAAATCATACATAACATAGGTAGGTCAAGGGGTTTTGAACTTGACCTAGTTTCGATCAGCTGATGAGGTCATACACCTACTAAGCTTGTATAGTAGGAAGTAAATTTTAATTTGTTTGTTTAATCGCTTTAAACCAATATTTAAATAATTTTAAATCTGAAGGAAACATTTTAATAAGTATAAATTTTTTTTGAATTTTAAAAGTTTGAAAATTTTAATTTTTTTTGAAAAAAAAAAAACGATTTTTCGCCTGCCAGCGAATGAATATGTTAGATAATGATTCTTTTATTATACGTGCATTAACCATGTTTATTTTATTGTATTGTATTGTATTGGTAGACTATAAGTGGTTCTCATGTTAGAGTAAGGATGTGTTTATATTATTAGAAATGTCTAGGTTGTCATTTGAAAAAAAAAAAAAAAAAAAAAAAAAAAAAAAATTTAGAACAAATAAGGAAGAGAATTTTTTTGATAAAATATTTTTTTTGAATTTTGAATTTTTTTTAAATTTTTGATAAATTTTAAAAGGAAGTTTTTATTTTAATGTGTTATGATAACCTGTAACATGAGTGCGTGTGAGCCCAGTATCTGCTAAAGGCAGCCCAGCTTGCAAAAAGGGGATCCATATCGGCGGAGGAGCTGGGATAATTTTAGCCAGGGATTGAGGATTTTTGGGGTAGCATGTTAGAAGGCGAGGCGCGCCGTGGTGCGAGTCTGATCGATTTCTCGGTGTTGGGATCTCTTACGGAGAAGTCCAGTGATCTCGTTCAGATGAGTCCATGGTCGCTGAGCCAGGGGGGTCGTGTACCCATGCAGATTAAGAACCAGGGGGTTGTTGGCACCAGTTCCTCACCGGTCCTCTTCGGGGTTATCGATGAGATTTCTTCTGTTATGAACAGCAGAATTCTCATCGAGGGGGTATTGTAGCGGGTCAAATTTTGGGTGTTTTTATTTTCAACAGTATGGGATAATTATATTTTTATTCATTTCATTTTCGGTCGGGAGCCTTATAAAATATGATGAAATAACTGTATTATTGTGCAACGTATTTGTCAGAGTAATAGACCAGAGTTGAGAAACAGCGTTTGGAACAAAGGCGATGCGCAATTTCAGTGGTGTAACACGGCAGAGGAATTTGCATCTCCACAAAATTCGTAGAAATCTGTACTGGTGTGGCAGTGCACACACGTCACTACTCGCGCATGCGCGCACACCCAAGCGATGTTGAAAAACCAAGATGGCTAGAGAGAATAATCTTCATCGTTTTCTCCAAAACTTTGCGGAAGCACTGTTGTAAGTCCCACCCACTTTCATGACATCAGGCAGTGCCTGGTTGAAATCGTCTGCTATCGTCATTCCAACAACTACATGACTAGCATGAGGCGAAACTGTGACGACTACATACAAGGCATTGATGTCCGTCGTTTTGACTAAAATGCTCCTGGAGTGGGGAACTGAGAGACGCTGGCAGTCTTGGGTCGACTCACGCTTGTGCTGGTCGCCTGTCAACCGGACTCAGAAACAAAATTTTTTTTAAACTGATATAACAGGGAAATAGCAGAAAAAGTTTATGTGACCGCGGTCGGGAAAATATAAAACAACATCAGACACTTTTTGAACACTTTCACACGAAATTAGAAAAGAACACTGGATGTGCGCGAAGACCACGTGGCCGGGGGTTATTTCGTTTATTGAAAGTAAGGGTAGGGGGTTTTAAAAGAGTATGGGGTATTAAAGAAATTAAAATTAATTTAAGTGAGAATGGCAGGCTGGGCTCTCTTGTTTAATGTATGTAAGTAGTAGAAAATAAGAATAGTATATAAGACGTAATGATTACACAACTTGTAAAATCATAATATTTTGAAAGTATGTAAAATCTATATTTGGAGAAAAAGTATCAATTTAAAATCTTTTGAGTAATAAAAGAAAACTAATTTCTCTTCCAAGATGCATTGTATAAGTTCTTCACACAACCTTGAAAATTACGCTTGTATCCCAAAGTACGTATGAGATCCTGGACCCAAGAACACGCAAAACAGTAAGTGTAAGTTTTTTATTATGGTATAGTTTTTATAAGTTAATTAAATGGTGATAAATACGTAATTTCACAAAAGGTAGTTTCAAGAACCAAATTTAATTAACCTTTTCGCGGCGGGGAGCGGTGAGCGACCGTGGTAACGGAACGGCTGACAGCTGTCGCAGCAGCGGGGCGCTTGTAGGCTAAGCAATTACAGCGCTTGTCCTGCTGCTTACACTAACTCAAACTTTACGTATTTTAACAATTATTTTGCTTTATTTAAAAGTTTTCCATCCTCATTTTTGACGCAGGCTTTGGACTGCCGCTGGCTGAGTTAAAAACTTTTTTTTTTAAATTTAATTTTATATTTTTTTATTATTTTTTGTTATTTTTTATTTATCATAAAAGCTACAATTACTACATTAAATTGCTAAAACAAATATTTTTTTTAATTTTTATATCTAATAATTTTTCAACGTATGATATTTTTCAAAACACGGCACCATGCAAATTGCAACATCACACTTTTTGCATCTAATTCGGGTCATTTTTCGTTGAGAATGAGATGCACAGACCACGCATCGTCTTTGGGGTATTTCTTTTTTTTCTGTTCCCGGAAGAAACGCTGGGTAATGACCATCTTTGTGTTCCAGTCGAAATGGAAACTCCTCTTCTCTTGTTCTTCGTCCACCCGTATTTTTTTCTAATTCCACATGAAATTTATCTAGCAACTGGCAGATAAGTTCTAAATGAAATTTAGCAAGGGGCGATTTTTGTTTTTTGTGTATTTCAAACATTGTTTTTGCGTTGAGCACACACAAATCTGTCACATGAAAAAAAATGTTTTATACCACTGTTGTTTTACGTATGCACTGTACCGAACTTAGCATCATGTCTGTCTTGTCCACAGCACCCATTCATTTATTATAGTCTACCACACACGCGGGTTTAATTTTTTTTCGGCCCATTGTATGTTCTTTTTTGTCAGTTTCTACCATCTGTGGTCCATGCACAGTAGAAAGCATCCAGACTTCTTTGTTGTCCATCCATTTCCGTGCAAGAAGTGTTCCAGATGACCTGAACTGTATTTCACCTTTTTTCAGTTTCTCGGACATTGGCGGGACGTTTTTTCTATTCCTTCGCACTGTACCGACAGCATTTGTAAATTTTTCATTGAGCTATAAAAACAAATCAGGACTCGAATACCAATTATCGAGATAAATGGTATGACCCTGGTTCAAATACGGCAACAACAAACTTACAACATCACCTGATTTTCCCCAGTCAGCGTTTCCAGACATAATTTCTGTTCCGGCACCAGCGTAGATAATGTATTCAATAATATAATTGCTTTCTACGTCACAAAGAACAAAAATTTAATACTGAAATGGCTACGTTTTTTGGGTATATACTGTTTGAATTGGAGACGACCTTTGAATAGCAACAAACTTTCATCAATTATTAAATTTTCAAATGGATTTAAGGGCTCTCTAAATTTTTTTCTTGTGTGTTCGACAATAAGCCATATTTTTACAAGACTATCTTGAGTAGGGGTAGAATTGTCACAAAAATGTAAAAGTCGCAGAATTAGTTTGAATCGGTCCCTAGACATAATTTGGGGAAATATCGGCGTCAGTAATATAGCAAATCCTTTGCCCAATATTCGTCTATTTCTAATATTTTTACTCTTGGCATCAGCAGTGAACACGCCAAGAAGCAATAAAATTCTGCAGGCTCTATATCTTTCCATCGGGATGGTAATGTTGTCAATTTCGCGGTAACAAATTTGTAATAATTATTTATTTCTGTGCAAATGACAGAAATAAATTCTAAGGGGAAAAAATATTTTAAAAAATGTAAGTGAGTTGCCGTGTCTTCGAAACTAATTCGTAATCCGCTAACTGCTTTATCAAAAGAGTGATGTTTTGTCGCAGGACTGTTGGCTGACCAATCTTAAATTCTTTTTCGCTTCTGAAGATTTCTTACCTCTTCTTCTTCTTCTTCATCGTCTTCTCCTGCTGATGTTTCATTTTCTGATGAAGCTGCACGTGGTGTTGAACGATTATGAGAAGGCCCAGGAGCATCCACATCTTCGTCTGAGAAAATGTTGTCTTTCTCGTCACTACTCTTCATCAATAATTACATAACTTCCTTCTCGGATAAATAATTCTGTGCCATTGTAAACACAGTATTCACACCTACTGTTTGCTAAAGAGAATCACAAACAAGACTGAATAGATGTTCGACAGACAGAAAGTAATTATACCTTGCACCCAATGTTGAGAACAATAGCCGTGGTAGGGAATTTGAACAAAGACTCATACGCACTAAAAACAGACAGAAAGTAACTGTACCTGGGCAGGCTAAATTGAGAACAATAGCCGTGGTAGTGAGTTTGAAACAAAGACGCATATGCACTAAAAACAGGCAGAAAGTAACAGTACCTGGGTAGGCTTAGTTGAGAACAATACCCGTTGTAGGGAAATCAGAACAAAGACGCATACACACTATATCGAAACAAAATGTGCATAGAAAGGCTAACAGATATAACTAACGGTGAAAATAAATATATGTCATGAGCGGCGAGTCGAAAACTCCGCAAGCATACATGTACGCCCAGAGCCGGCTGGGCTAGCTAGCAGCAGGGCATACATGTATGCCCAGAGCCGTGAAAGGGTTAATTGTTCTATGCATAATCTAAAAAAAAAGATCTTTAATATAAAATTAGTTCAAGCCTCCAGGATAAGTGTCTGAATTGGGATAAATTATTTAATTTTAAGAGGGAAAAAACTGTTTTCAAACAGCCAACTCTTATAATATTTCTGTTCTAGTAGGGTAATTGATTGGGAAGAGGTAATTACATTGATTTTTATAAAAAATCGTATGTGAATTCATTATGAATTAAAAAGACTGTACACTTGTAATTTATAAACCATAAACATATCACAGACAGTAATTGGCTGCTGTACTACGGAAGACAGTACAATAATTGTCATCTCTACATGGAACTTACCAGGCCAGAGTAAAACTTTTACTAACAGTTGAAAGATATAAAAAATTAGAAATAAAGGTATTCTATCTTACAGTTGTTAGTGGTATTATTGTTTGATAGCAGTTTGTATACTGCCAGCTTTTGTTTGATACCGGTTTACATGTTAAAATTTATTTTTATAGCCTTGGCAGCAGTGACGATGTTGGCACATCAGATGATCACAGGGTAACTACAGCTCCACAGGCAAGGAAGAAACCTGTGAAAAAGAAAGCTCTAATTGTTGATGGCAAAACATTAACGTAAGTATGTTGTTCTGATTATGATGTTACTTTCTTATATCTAGAAACCAGTAACTGTGTGTGTGTGTGTGTGTTACTTCCAGGATTTACAGTTCAGCATCAGTTATCTGCAATAATTAGTGGTTTTTCAGATGTTGATCTTTTCATATCGACAGAAAAATTGATCCATAATTGGAGCCTGTTTAGTAGTGAAATTTAGTAGACAAATAAACATGATGTTGACATAAATTAAACATATATTTTATATTTTAAACATATTACAGTAGAACTTGGCTAATTCGAAGCTGAAGGGACCAGTAAAAAATTCGAATTATCCAAAAATTCGAATTAGGAAAACTTTTAATAAGGGTAGAAAAATCAAATCAAAAACCGAAATTCAGTTAAGCAATATGTTATTTTATTAAACAATTTCCTTATACATATGTATTACAAACGTATAAACACGTTTCAGTACAAAATATAGCATTCACAGTTTTTTAAAAAAGCTAGAAACTTTTGATTGCATTTTGCAGTTAATACACTGAGTTGTAGTAAACTCTTCAAGTTTATTAAGTGCTTTGAAAATAGCGTCACTTACGTTCTGCTGTCCTTCAACAAACCGTCTCAAGTCTTGAATGTAATATGATGCCTGTGAAGCCGTTGGGATCGGTATCTCTGGAAGTTCTAGCTGGTCCCCTTCTTCATTTGAAGATGTACCATCATTTCTTATGTTCATAACATCAGCCACGATCTCTGCATCTGTCTGTTCACCGCACACCGCCAAGTCTTCATCCATGTTTACAAACTCTTCGTAACGAATGCCTGCATCATGTCCAACATCTTCCCAGTTATCCGTAGTGGGTACGACTTCTCTAGCAGCTAGCAGCTTTATTCTCCTCTTCACCTTCAATGTGGCAGAAACCACCTTTACGAAAACAATTAGCAATTGTTTTTTGCGTAACTTAGTCCCAAGCACTGTTGCACATGCGGGCAGCTTGAAGGATGTTAATCTTGATATTTTCGTGCTCATCTAAATAAGCACCTGACAGAATGTTTTGGACCACAAGCCGTCTGTAAAAATGCTTAAAATTTTTTATTACACCTTGGTCCATAGGTTGAACTACTGAAGTCATGTTTGGAGGGAAAAACACATCCTTTACATTTTCCATCAGAGGAATAGTGTTGTGCGCTGTACAGTTGTCAATAAACAAGACGATTCTTCTGTTTTGATTTCAAAATTTCCTGTTGATTTTCAAAAGCCATCTTTCGAAAATTTCACCTGTCATCCAAGCTTTATTGTTTGATTTGTATTCAACTGGTTTCGTTTTTACATTTTTGAAACAACGTGGGTTGGCTGACTTCCCTATCATTAGCAAAGGCAATTTTTCCGAGCCATCCATGTTTGCTCCGAATAAAAGTGTTATGCGCTCCTTGCTGTGTTTGCCGCCACTACAACTTTTTCCTTTAAAAGCAAGTGTTTTGTCGGGGGTGCATTTGAAGAATAAGCCCGTCTCGTCTACGTTAAAAATGTCTTTAGCGTCTCTATCAGAAATCATTTGCAACAAATCGTCTTTCCATGAATTTGCAGCTTCAACGTCAACAGATCCACTTTCCCCACAAACAGTTTTGAAAGAAATTCCTTTCTTTAAAACTATCGAGCCAACCAGTGCTGGCCTTAAAATCATTTTTCCCTAAGCTAGATGCGAATTCCTCAGCTTTGGCTCTGACGAGGGGCCCACTGACTGGAATTTTTTTGTCCCAAGCTTGCTTAAACCACTTCACTACACATTCATCCACGTCAGGATTTTCTGGTCCTCGCGCTCTTTTCCTATCTTTGTCGCTGGCTTTACACACACTATTCAAAATCTTCTCTTTATTTTTTAGATACGTTGACAGCGTATTTGGCGGTATCGCGAATTCCTTGGCAATTTCAGATTTCTTTTTTTGTCCCTTTTCCACTTTCCGTATAACGGCAACTTTTTCAGCAAATGTCAATGATTTGTATTGGGTCCGTGTTGGTTTTGAAAGGGCCATGATGAACACACAACACAATAAAACTGCACAATAAGCGTCACTAAAACACACCAGTCTGTATATAGAGTACTGTATAAAGAAAGGAACGGTCTCTCACTACAGGACACAGCTCGCACAGTAGAAACTCAAAAAGACTTAACACTTCCATGAATGCAGGCAGACTGAACTGAAAGCAACAGTGAGGGTGGCTGACTGACGAGGCGTGGAACCAGGGACAATGGCGGACGGTACCGTTACACGAGCCAGTCATGTGTCATCGCCAGATACTGACGGCAATTCCACGAATTTGACACAAAGGACAAGCGTCTGTTCACAAAGGGCGATGCCTGCTTGTCTGTTTCCAGTCGTGTCTCTATTGTTACGTGGTCTAGCCCATACAGCAGGCGATTTTTTTGTAGTTTGAGCAAAATTTTTATTTCGAATTAACCAAAAAAAGTTTGAATCACAGACGATGTTTTTGCATGGTTTTACATAGGATATTCAAGGGACCACGGTAAAAGTTCGAATTATCCACGAATTCGAATTAGCCAAGTTCTACTGTAATAGTAATTTTGTTAATGAAAATTAAAACTGTCGTGAGTACAACCTATTGTGAGGGTTTACCACACATTATATCAACAAAGTTTTGCACATTGTATAGTGGTGCACGGGCACCTCCTTCTTATTTTACTGCTATTCCTCTTCCTTTTCATCTCCTTGTTAGATCACACAGAAAAGGTTAATTCCAATTCCTTTAAAACCATATCTTGTTTTTATTTTGTGTTTCAGGTACATACTTGATAGAAGATCTAACTTACAGCAGCCATTCCTTAAGCTTACAAGACACTGTACTTCTGTCCTTGCATGCAGAGCCACTCCTCTGCAAAAAGCTTACATTGTCAGAATAGTTAAGGAGCAGTTGCACGTGCGTACTTTGGCAATTGGTAAGCTTAAAACCATTTTTTTCTTTTGCTTTTCATTTTTGAACAATTTATGTGTTTATTTGTGTACGTTATATTCATAATTTCTTCTTCGTCTTTGTCTTCTTTAACTTCCCGTTGCCATTCCAGCATAATCCCTCACATTCTTCTGAGATCTTCCAGCACATTTCCCAATAAGTCGATCCTTTTTATAGTCTTGGTTGTCGGTTTCGTAACAATTTTTTTTTTTTTTTTTTGGCCAGGATGTTAACCTGATGCAAAACCCCAACCTGGAGAACCAAGTGATTTTTTTACAGGTTTTCTTCCCCTACTCTTGTAACGGGGCTATTTTGAAGGGTCTATTTTATTATTTATTTGTTTGGACATCCTTTATGGCCCCTCAGACAGGCTTGTTGGACACCCTGTACTCAAATCCGTGCCAGTCAGAGCAAGGCACAGAACGATAACAATGGAATGTGACTGTAAATATGCGCCTGTGCGCCGTGGGCGATAATCTTGACACCAAACTCGGCAACAGAACTGCACAACATGTGACTAATTAGACCAGGCCACGTGAGCGCCTCAGCCAATCACAGCTTGAGCTGGCGGAAGTGAGTATCACCGAGACGCACATCGGAGCGTCAGGCAGTCGGACATTAACATCTAGAAGGGCCGGACGCGAGCCGTGTGTCCGTCCGCCGACTGGACACAGTTTCCATCTCGCCCGTGCATAAAATGGGGATACCGGGCAAAGACAGTTCGGTGTCTAAACTCGGAACCGCGTCGTTGTGTTAGAGCGCGGTACGAAAAAATCATACACCAGAAAATGTGCACCGACCGGCCAGGACAGCAAAGATGTTTAGTTAGTGTTAATAAGAGTGCGGCAACAACGAACAGGATGAGTACATTTTAAACCTTTATTTATAAATTAATACTACAGTATTTGCGCAAACCCATTAAATGTATAAAAATGAGAGATTTCTAAATATAAATTATGGGGATGGATGTAAATGTGTGTGTGAGCAAGACGCCGGGTTGCTTTTCATAGTTTAGTCAGTTATATAGGTTAAGGTTTTACTTACAGTTATTACTAGGATGGTGGCCATGTAGCAATAAACGAAAGATTTTAAAGTAAATTTTAAAGGAAGAGCAAATTGAATATTGGATCTAATAAATAAGAATTGTTTAACATCATATACCATGTGTTAGCGTAGTTATTTCGTCATTACCACTTCCTACTATTCTGTGCTGGCAAACTCGTCTAACGTAACGGGGGTTTTCTGAATTTTTTTTAAAGAGTAGTCAGATAGCGGGATTTTTATAAGGGCAATAGTGTTTAAGTTTACATATTTATTAAAAAATATGTTGGCGACCTGGGCAGTTTCTTTTAAGGTAAGTTTGACGGGGACAATGACGGTAAGTAAAATTCTGGCAGCGGTGAGTATTATGATGAGTGTAGTATTTTATAAAATAGGAAAAGAGAAGTACCTTTACAGCGACGACCCTGCCAGGATGTTCGTATAAATATTATAGGAACTAGACCTGTTTTAAAGCACAGAAAATAGGAATTGGTAATGGCGTATTTGCGTGAATTTATCGTATATAATTACATAGAAAGGTTGTTTTGGTAGGAGTATTATGTACAATTGTGCAGATGTTTTGATTTTATGTGTGTGGTTATAGATTTTATAGTAGTTTTATATATATATATATATATATATATATATATATATTACTATAATACTTATAACTATTTTACCTCAAGATGTATTTTTTCTCTTTAGGGACATGTTTCGGGAGATCCTGTTCTCCCATCTTCAACCTTCGCCATCTTGCTTCTGGTGCAGTTTATATATATATATATATATATATATATATATATATAAAGGTGTTGTATAAATAAATTTTGAAATACGAGTATAAATATGGGCAAAGTACTAGAGAGTGATATTGGTTTCGCATGGGATGAGTGGGAAAGCGAATTTAGAGGGGTGGTAGGTGAAATGACAGACGAGGAGTGGGGTAAGTTAGATGATAATTTAACGCAGATGGAAGAACAAGAAGAGGGAGTATTCGCAGAAATTAATAAATATAGTGAGATGACAATTAATAAAGGTAAGATAGTTGAAGTAACAGTGGTAGAAAATAAGACAGTGAATAGGCCTGAAGATAGTGTAGGGGTGGAAGAAAAAGAGTATACATTAAAGGACATATTTAACTTTATGATGAAACAGTTTGATGAGTTGAACGCAAAGTTGGATAAACAAGATGAAAAGTGGAGACTAAAGACGGACCAATTAGAGGAGAATAAAGAAGCTGAATTAAAACAGGTAAGTGGTGGTAGTAATATAACGAAAAATAATGAAGGAATAATAGACAAGGTAAGTGGTGGTAGTAATACAAGTAATTATAATGATGATATAATGTTAAATAAGAATAATGGTTGTATAGTTGAAAATGGGGTATCTAAGAATGATACGGTAAGTAATGGTGAAAATAAGAGTAGAAAGTTAGTTGGTGTTAGGAACGGAGTAATGATTAGTATTTATGAGTTGGAGAAAGAATGTAGAGATAATTTAAAGGGTGAACAGGGGGCAAATTTTTATGGGGTTAAATGTAAAACAGAGTTTTCACAAGTTGTTTATGGGGATAAAAGATCCTCACTAGGACATTTGGGTGACGATGGGTCGGCAAATGGTCAAATAAGTTTTTTTTGTTTATCTGGTAGGGCCAGATGGTGTTTAAAGAATTTTGTGGTATTGCCCTCTGCATGGAGTGAGAGAGAAAATGTGATATGGTGTTGTGATGAGAGAAAGAGAGAGATAGAGATTTTTGAAATAAATAGAGGTTACGTAAGGTTGGTGCAGGTGTTAGATATTGAGAGAGATGAAAAAAGTGAAGTACATTGTGAAAGAGAGATAGATAAATATTTTGATAATACTGTTGGAAACAATAATAACTTACCTGATGTTTTAATGAGTATAGTAAACGAATATAATGATACAAATGACAGGAGAATAACAAAAAATACAGACGGTGAAAAGACTTCTAATGATATTGACAGGTTTTATGATTTGATGATAGTGGAACAACTTGAAGTATTAGAGAATTGTTATATTAAAATTAATAAATTGAGTGTGGACAAGAATGATCTATATTATAAATATATTAGATTATTATTCGATGAGGGAGGCTGAACATAAACTTAATAAATGGACATTTTAAATATTTTGATTTATGATTCTGACTTGCTGAATTTGGAGATGAAGTGTGGTAAAATTGAACAATTAATGATGAAGATTTGTAAATAAATGTTAGTGAAATTAATTGTGTTTATATTGTAACAAGTATGTAAGGTAAACAGTGTGTGTAGGTAGTAGAAATTGTTGTGATAATAATAATATTTTTGCAGTCTAAATAAATAACAAAAATAATTTTGAAGAGGATAACAAATGAATTGTAATTATTGTAATTGGTGAAAGTAATTAAAAATGTTGTGTTTTTAATAATTGATTTAATTAAAGTAATTTGAGAAGTTTACATTTTTTTGATTGATTTCCAATGTTATTTAATTGAATTGTGATAATGAATTTAAATTATTTTATGAGATTTGAATTTGATAACAATAAATAAATAAATAGAGGTTAAATTGTGTAGTCTGTGGAATAACATTGTTGTTCAAATGTTTCAGAAGGTACAGGGAGTTATTGGTGTTGATATTTTGTGTTTATGATAGTGTGGAGTGATACTGTAAGTATGAATTCTATATGTAATGTTGTTTTTTGTATTAATTGTATGTAGTATGTTAGGGATAAGAATTATAAAACATGTACTTTATATAATTGTTGAATTGTATCTCTAGTAAGGTCATTTACCTTGCCAAGAAAATCAGCTATCAGCTGTAGTTGAAACACTATACTATAATTCCAATTAATAATTAACTCTTACCTTAGGGTTCTTCCCAGAGTCGTACAGACGAAACTGCTGCAGAAAGGATTATTTGAGATACACGGTATAAAGATCAATACACTGTTTACATTTAAACAAATAACGTCTGGTTTATTGAATGATTTAATTACTTCATCTTCCTTTGATAACAATTAAAGTTTTAATTTCTTTTAGCATATGTGAATAGAATCTTCATTAGTAACATAGGAAATCCAACGAATAAGTTGATAAATGATAAACATTTCTTAATATAACCTTACTTAAACTACTACAAATTATTTATATTTTAATGAACCAGTGCGTTTATTATCTTTAGATTATTTCTTTTATATTTTTTCCTTAGAGATCTCTTTTAATAAAGTGTCTGTAAAAATAAATATTACCGTATAGTGGTTAAAATTTATGAAATGAATTTTATTATACTCATCCTGATAACGGCTTCACTTCAACTGGGGATATACGTTTTTATCCCTCACTTCGGGAATCGAGGTATGATTTTATCTCTGCTGTTACTGATTATCAAAGTCATTGTTCACACCTAATAATTGTATCAGTTCACGTAACTTCCTCGGTACGAGCACTGATCACTTTTTATTAATTGACTGTTTTCGTAGTCCATACGCACTCCTGCACTGTTAATACCGATTTTCCTGATTTTAAATTGAATGTTCCCTAGTTAGATTTGATGTCTCCGTATGTTAATATTAAGTCGGCCGACGTAACTTTTTCGCACTTAGGTGTTTTTAGGTTGGCCGCGCGGCCATTTGGTGCAATGGGACTGAACTCAGTACTGCTAAGGCAGAGAACACGGAGTCCTTTTTTGGTCACGTGATCGTCAGTCTGCGCTCCCATTGGTGCTGTTTCAAAGAGCGTTATATGCGGGCCTAGGATTTAGCAATATTTTACCGCCTGGTGCAATATGAAATTACATTACTTTCTTCCGTGATTCACGGCTGATGCAAAGTTGGGTGTTATTTCACAATCTGTCTACGCTGCTTGAGTGCGGAGACAAAACATAGACGTTTTGTTTTGTAATAAACACTGCATACTTGGTTGACTAACTCGAGGTTCTATAAAGGTGAACAATGACTGCATGGGGAATATAGTTTTTAAATTGTTAACTTGGCCGTACAATTTCGTACCGTTACAATAACCCCCCCCCCCCCCAATAAGAGATTGGATGCCGGAGCATACAAACTCTTATTGCCTAAAACCTAAGAGGATCAGTGAGGATATGGCGCCACAACCCCCCTGAACTCTTTATTAAAATCATGGGTACTTACCCCCCTAGTCTGGCGACGGTGACAGCACCCATCCGATCTTACTGGACTTCTCTGTTCGAGATCCCAACACCATAAGCTCGGACAGATACCCGCCACAGTATCACCTGACTCTGGAACATTCAATTAAAAAATCAACAAACGGCCTTCCATCACTCCATATCCCACAACTGATTTGTTTCCTCTTAGCCGTACTGGTTCATTATCCGCAACGTACTGTTTCATTTTGTTTTTTATTATAAAATATAATATGCATTTGGCTATATTGCAATATAACTTCTAAATTGTACAACAGTTACCTGGATCAATTGAAATTTAACTATCATGTCCATTGGATCATCTTCAACAAGTTACATGGTTCAACAATATAACTTAACCCTAGAAAATACAGTGTTAATAAAACAATATAAGTTTACAGCAGTACATATGCATTCCAGACAAATTAAATAATGTTCCCCGTACAATATTGCCCAGCCAAAATGACACATTAATTATACAAAATTGCATTAAATCTCAACAATTTATTACTTATAATTATTCAAAAATTTTATACTTAGCTACTATATTTTTTTTTTTACTACCCCCCTTTTAATCCCTTAACCCCTGATACCCGTTACATATTGCTGTGTTCTGCACTAGGCTTCTTGGCCCTTGCAGACCTCAACCTAGCCGTAATCACATCTCCCTCGTGACCTGTAACTGGGTCACCCCCTAATCCACACTCACTATTACCCCCCCTGGACTGTAGCGCCCAGTTGCTTCCACAAGGACTGATGCGGAAGGGGTGGACATTTTTTTCTTGTATTCCACCCCCATCCTTGCTTCGGCGTTACAATAAAAATTCAGTATTGCACTTACTATTGTTGATTGATACACCCCTAATGGACTACCACCCCTATCTGGGTGAAAATAGCCCTGTACCAAAATTTGGTAGATTCCCCCCAAAAAAACCCCCTACTAAGTCTAACAAACCACCGGGTTAACAAAACAAAACAAACCACAAGCCGGTTATATCAAGTAAAATTTATGATTTGTCACAATTCTACTTTCACGGTCATGATCCGGTGAGGTCATGGCCGCACTTAGGTGGGGAATCTACAGTTAAACAAAACATAGGTTGACATTTATAAAAGTTTACATGAACAGTAATATACACATCTTAGTTTCCAGACACTATCCTAACCCAAACATTTCCTTTACATGAATGTTTGTTTTCATCAATTATTATTTAATCTATCATTACCTTTGAAATTTGAATCGATATAGATTCATTATTAAAATTCATCTTTTTAATTAATTTAATTACCAATTTAATTTAATTTTATTTAATGAACAATTTCGAAATTAATTACATTTTCCAGAATGATTTTACATTGACAACATTCTCTCACATAAATATTAACTGTATTACAATCAAAACACTACGTTATTTCATTCATCAATTATTATTTATTTTATAATCACAGTTTGAATTTAAATCAAAATAAAGTTAAACGCATTACTAACATTCACATTATTAAGTTACTCCAGGGACGACTCCAATTTAATTTAGGCTCTTCATACATTCCAAACAATTTCAGTTACTTTAATTACATTTTTCAAAATGATTCTAATTGGTTTAATGTTTAATTCTTTCTTGGTATTTCAATAAATTTTACAAACATTACATCATTTGTTTCAAATTACTCCTTAACTTCCTCCATAATCACATTCTATATACCATCTATCTCTACTCCTAACCTAACATAGCAGGTACCACAAAATAATTAATAAACCTTTTGGTTACATAGCTTTTACTTTAGAATATTTTCACAAATTATTTTTTCTCCAACTACCCGTGAATAAGTTATGCTTGATATGTACAGAATAATGGTTTACAGAGATGTGATTGAAGATGAACAGAACCCCACTTCAATGAAAGTGACCAAAACCTGTTGGCAGCCCTAAATTCCTTATCTGCCTCCTTCCCCAACAAATAAACACAGACCACAACCACTAATCTACAACCCCATCTCAGTAAGCCATAATTCTATTGGCTTATACAGGAAATTTGTTATCTTAGTTTGTTTACTCAGCCACAAAACTTCTTTACTACCTACCTAATTAAGGGATGAGTTTACAATTCATAAATAACGCCAGTTTATTTAATTTTGAGGACTACCCTAATGTATTATTTAGAATTAAGGCAATCAAAGGTCCAAAAAAGTGTGCCAATTTATGTAACTATTGTTATGTTTTCTCTAAGGGGAGGGTTAGGGAAATCGGGAAAATAAAAAGGGTAAGGATCATTACAAGGTCAAGAACTAGGATTTAAGGTAAGGACAAAGCTCCCTCCGAAAATAAGGAGAAATGGAGAAAACCAAGGCTCGCGTGGGCAGGGGCGCGCCCCTGAAGTAGACGAACCCCACTGGGACAAGTGGGGAACATCTACCCGCTACCACTTACTGTTTTATATTATATTCCTAATTTTATAGTTATTTAGTTTATATTCAATTACAAGATTTAATGTATTATTTTATTTTAACCAATACTTTTTTAAATTGGTGGCGTTGTGGGTACCCACTATCTCCCCCGTCATTTGATTTCGTAGAACGTATGCATTATCCATTTTGATTTCAACTACTTCATATGGTCCTTCATACAACAAAAAGAATTTTTTAATCTCTTTATCTTGTGCACTTGATAAATCGTGTCTTCTCACTAATACCAACTGACCTATCTCATACTTGATCCACTTACCTTTGGCATCATGAAGCCGTTTTCTTCTTTCTCCCTTAGTTAATAAGTTTTCATTTGCGAGTTTAAGTTTTACTTCCAGATCTCGTGGGTTGCTCTCCGGTGGAAAGTTGAACAGCTGTTCCAGAATCCTAGGTGGGCGTTTTCCCTTGACTAGCTCGTATGGTGTGAACCCCGTTGATTCATGGGTGGTACAGTTTAACCATTCTTCAATTCTTCCCACATAGGCTGGCGATTCACTATGTTTAGCATGGCAATACGCCCGGAAAATTCTCCCTAATTCTCGCATGACTCTTTCGGCTTGGTTCGACTGAGGATGGTATACCGCCGTGTGTTTGGGTATGATGCCTTCCCAACCCAAAGTTTGTCGCCATCTTCCGCTAATAAATTGGGGTCCATGGTCAGATAGTATTATTTTGGGTTTTCCGGTTTTAATCATGTAATCCTTTGTTATTTTTTCACTTAATACGTTACTAGTTGCCCTTTTCACACTATACAATCTTAAGAATTTCGTGAATGTATCTAGTACCACAAAAATATACATTACGCCTCCCCTTCCCTTTGGTAGAGGGCCAAACAAATCTACCGCAACTAAATCAAAAGGCTTTTCAACTTTAATACACCTCATTTCTCCCTCTAGTCGGTAATTAACTACTTTAGACTTTTGGCATAAATCGCACCCCCGGAGTAAAGTTCTGACCCTCCGTTCCATGTTTTTAAATAAACATGATTCTTTTAATACATTTACACACGTCCTAGCACCGAAATGCCCATATCGAAAATGACAATCCCATATTATCTTATCTACCAACCCTTCCGGTATAACTAACCTCCAATCACGCTCTCCCCCCTCTACTTTCTTAAACAAACTCCCTTGATAGATTTGAAAATAACGGCTATACCCTAACTCATCTGAATCGGACTCTTAAGCTAGTTATTATTTTATTCAATTTATGATCTATCCTCTGCATGCTATTAATATCTCTCAATTCTTCCCCAAACAATCTATCTTCCCTACTAAGTCGGAAAATTTCTGTTTCTTTTAAGTCCCTCCCTGTTCTCATTCCCTCTGTATCTACTCTGGATAAAGTGTCAGGTATTTTGTTTTCTACCCCTTTTATATACTCCCAACTAAAATTGTACTGTTGTAAAGCTAGCACCCACCTGGTTATCCTGCTGTGTGTCAACTTACAGGTGTTTAAAAAAGATAATGCCTTGTGGTCAGTCCGGATGATAGTAGAGTTTCCCAGTAGATATGTTCGAAACTTCTTCACCGCTAAAATAATGCTTAATAGTTCCTTCTCCGTTGTTGTGTAGTTTCTTTCAGCAGCTAACAAGGTCCGGCTGGCGAAAGCGATAGTATGATGTTCTTTGTTGTCATCTTCCTGGTACAATTCTGCACCTAAAGCAATATTACTGGCATCCGTCTGTAAATAAAATGTGCGTTCAAAATTAGGGTGATTCATCATGATCATGTTACTAAAATGGTCCTTTATCTCATTAAACACATCTCGTTCTCTTTCCCCCCATTTCCACTGCTTATTCTTTTGTAACACTGCGCTCAACTTTGAAGTTATATGGGCATAGTTTTTCTGGAATTTTCTATAAAAATTACATAGCCCTAAGAAACTTTGTAACTGCTTAATATTTCTAGGTTCCGGAAATTTTAAAATTGATTCTACTTTCTCTGGGTTAGCTTTTATCCCATCTGGTGTAATTATGAACCCTAAAAAATGTATTTCTTTCTGTAAGAATTTAGATTTCTCCCAATTAACAGTCAACCCCCCTTTACGCAGTCTATCTAATACGTACTCTAAATGTTCCACATGTTCCGAAAATGTTCGTGATGCTATCAATATATCGTCTATATAGATGGTTAAAAAATCTAAATTCTGTGGCTGTAGTATTTCATCTAAACATTTTATAAAGCTGGCCACACTGGTATTCAGCCCAAAAGGTAATCGTTTAAATTGGTAATTCTTTCCTTTCCATTAAACAAGAATGCTGTGTATTTCCTACTTTCACATGCTAACGGGACTTGCCAGTACCCCGCGGTTAAATCTAATGAGGTCATATATTTAACTCCACTGAACTTTTGAAAGATTTCATTTATTGCTTCAGGTGATTCCCGGTCCGAGATAATTATTTGATTAATCTTGCGGGCATCTAAACATAATCTAACGTGGCCATCTTTCTTAATGACTACTACTAACAGGTTAGAATATGGTGATACTGATCTCTCTATTATATTCCCCTCTAACATTTTATCTAATTCCGCCTGAACCGCCCTTCTTTTTGAATAGGGTACCGGATAGCTTCTTTGTACATAGGGTGCGTGTTCCCTTACTTTTAATTCACATTCATAATCTCTTGCCCTCCCTGGTACATCGGCAAACACTTCTCGAAAACACTCTATTACCTGCCACAACGCTTTGCGTTGAGAACTCCCTACATCACCCCCCTCGCTACAAAATTTCACCGCTCTGTCCTCCCAAATTCGTTCATTTATAATACCCTCTAACTCTTCCGTTCTACATACCCATGCATTAATTTCCGTTTCTGCTTTACTAGCCCGATTTAGTATCATCTTAACTCCCGAAATTCTAACTTTATCGACTACCCGCTCAAAACTAATCTCAACTGGTTTACCTTCATTATTAATTACTAACAACCGCTTCTGGAAATCAATTACCGCCTTATGCTTTATCAAAAAATCATTCCCCAAAATAACCTCCAAATTTAGTCTCCGTACTACTAAAAATGTATTGTCATACTCTACTCCATTAATTACCATGTTCAAATGTACTTGTTTAGTTACACGTTTACTCCTGACCCCGGTAATACCTACAATGGTCACCCCCGCTACTGGCAAAATTGGGATATTTTTGTTTGTCTCTTGCAAACTCTCTAATATGTGTTCGGAAATGACAGAAATTTCGCTACCTGTGTCGACTAAAGTTTTTACTTCCTTACCTTCAATTTGAATTCTTACCTGTCAGTCCGGTTTCTGGTCTTGCTGTCTCTAAGTCCTCCTCCTCCATCAGTTCCTTGGACAGATCAGTGCGGATGACGTATTTATATAGTCATTGTTGTCTTGGGTCCCGCAGTCATTTGTCGACAATGGTGGGGTCCCTTCACTCACTGTCCTTGTTAGTTTTCCGTCTGAGTGGTTGCACGGCCTGGAGTGTGCCCACCACGACCTCTGTTGGAAGTTCCACTGCTTCCTGGTGCTCCTCGGTTGCTGCTCCCTCCTCTCTGTGGTTGACTATTTTGGTTAGGCTCAGTATTATTGCGTTGGCAACTCCTCTCTTTATGACACCTATAACAAGTCGTTCTACTACCATAGTTCTCGCAATGACACTCTCCACATCGCCAGTCATCACATCTATAGTTATTATTGTAGCCTCCCCTTGTCCCTCTATATGTGGTTGGTGTCCCACTAGATTGATTATGATTATGATTCTCATTGTTATGTACCCCTGACGGGTTTGAGCGCCTACCCATTTCCCGGTCCCTGATATTCTGGAAAATATCTAATATTTGTTCAAGGTCGTTTATGCCTTCCACTTCCCGCGTCATTAGGTTAATTTGCACCTCCCTTGGTAAATGTTTACTTATATGACGTACAGATGATCTAAACGGTAATGGTGGTTCAAGGTATTTAGCTTCATTGTACATTTTCATTACATAAATGGTGACATTGTTACCATTAGTCCCAAAATTACCCGACCCCATTATCTTACTTCTAAGCACTTCTTGGTCCTCTTCAGACCAGTATTTACTTCTAAAATCCCTTTCAAAACTTTGGAAATTTACCCAATCTCCCTTGTGCACCTCCGCCCAGACTGAGGGGCTTCCCTTATAACATTTCATCACTTTTAATAATTTCATCTCCCAGTTACTATTAAAAAACTGATTATACTCTTTTACTCTATTTAGAAATTGCATGGGGTGTATCCCCCTACTATCACCATTGAACAATTCTAACTCAACTTCACTACTTAGGTCATGGGTCATAATTACCCTTTCCGTAACATTATTTATTTTCTGGCCGATTGCCATATTCAATTCATCTTTTACATTAATAATACTTTGTTCAATAGACTCGAACTTATTATGATTTACACTCTCAATAACATTTACTGTTTCTTGGATTAATTGAATATCTGTTTTACAAATATTTTCTATCTCATTTCTAACATTTCTAACTATTGCTACTTGTGATTCTAATTCACTACTATGGTTATCTATGACGCGTATCGTGTTAGTTATGCACTGCATCTCACTCTCAATACCCTCAAATTTATCACCTGCTTTACTTACAAAGTTTTCTAATTTGTCATTTACTGTAATTATTTGTTGTCCAAGTTCTTTTTGATTGGATTCTAAAATGTCTATTTTATTGTCTACCACACACACACATACACACACACACACACACACACACACACACACACACACACGCACTCTTAACTCATCTGTTTCTCTCTTTGTTTCACTACGTATTTCATTAATTCGCTCATCAATACTACACAATGAATTAGTTAATGCGTCAAACTTAGCATCATTTGTTAAATTACTCTTATTTTATATAATAATTAATAATTGTATATCTGATAATTATGTATTTGTATTCTATTGTACTTAAATACTGTACACCAGACTTCCGGTGTGACCATGTGCTCAGTTTATCAATGTACATTAGGCTTTTCGGGTCCAAGGTTGCGTTAAGCGAAAAATCAGAGGCAGTAAGGGTTTCAAAATAACATCCAAACGACATGTGGCAAACAGATTAATTTTATTTATATCAGTATCTAAATGTTATAAACAATAGGAGTCATCAACGACTATTAAATTCCAACATGGCGGCTACGTTACTTCCGCCTTTCACCATGCTTTTAATTCTATATGGATATACTCTTGTTTTCTTTAAAATAATTCTTTTATCAACTTCTTTACTGTAGTTAACTTGCAAAAGTGTTATTTATTTCTTTGACGTGAATAATTACTCTACAATTCACCACAAACCAACGCCTCAGATGTAGTTTCTTTAAAGTTGGCCAACTCTCACTTTCACTCTCTCACTCAAACCAGTCATTCTATAATACTGAATACATTGATTATTTTTCTTTCTGATTAGAGCTCATTTTTCTGTTTTAAATTTAGAAAAGAATTTTAAAGGGCTTTCCTGAAATGATGCAGCGTTGATTATCCTCGGCAGACTCCCATGTTGGCTGGCAGGTGTTCGGCCGAACTTTTACTGTTTTATTTAAGTGCACTGAATTTACTTTTTTCTCTACATTGTGGTCCACTGACTTCACTTTACTATTATGATTACATTTTTGAACAAATTTACATTTTTTATGGCAAAACTGCCCACTACACTGTTTGAGCGTGTGTGCTCTCTGAGTTGCTTTTGAAGACTGGGGGCGAGTTATACGTAATTGTTATGTAAGTGGTCGTGCACCTGACGTCATTGTCTATTGTTTTCCAGTCACCGCCTTGGTTAATACGTAATTGATTGCATGCCATCATTATTTATTTATGACGATATGGCTTTGTGGACCAATGAAAGTTCGTATTGTTAGTTCGTTTTCACATATGCCGCCATTATACATGTTAAATTCCGCTCGTATACCGATGACCTTGGCTTCACTCCTCTCTTGTTGAATATGCGTCTTTATTGGGAATTGGGTAAAACTAACCTAGCCCTGGTTAACATTCATGATCAGAATAAAAATACAATATAAGATTCCTTAATCCCATTATTATGGTAATAGGTATTTCTGTACTGTCACACATTGGTGTCAAAACGTTTGTTTATATCGATACTCATTATATCGAATTTAGTCTCAAAATGATTATTTAAGCTGTTTAATTTGCTGTTCATTTCGCCCTTAAATTCATTAAAGTTGGTTTCAAATTTATTGCTTAACATTATATTTTGTTTTTCTAACATTAGTTGTATCATGTTAACTATATCATTATTGTCATTTTGCTTGTTTTGGATAGGCGTTGAATGAATCTTAGCGCCTTCCATTGTCACTGATTCTGTTAGGCTTATTTCATTTATTACCGTTTCTGTCACTATTGTGTTTATTTGATTTTCAGTACTTGTACTAGAGTCAAGTCAACATTGTTGACTTTATTACTATTGTTTTCCATTTTTCTATTATTTACTTCTACACAATTTTGTAAGCTTACTAACTACTCTTACTAATTTACTGACAATCGCCCTCGCTCCCAAACAACCCGTTCTGCAGCTTAATTAGGTCTGGCGAATGTAATCACCAATTACACTCGCCGTCCCTGTTCGGGTGCCAGTGAAACACTATACTATAATTCCAATTAATAATTAACTCTTACCTTAGGGTTCTTCCCAGAGTCGTACAGACGAAACTGCTGCAGAAAGGATTATTTGAGATACACGGTATAAAGATCAATACACTGTTTACATTTAAATAAATAACGTCTGGTTTATTGAATGATTTAATTACTTCATCTTCCTTTGATAACAATTAAAGTTTTAATTTCTTTTAGCATATGTGAATAGAATCTTCATTAGTAACATAGGAAATCCAACGAAAAGTTGATAAATGATAAACATTTCTTAATATAACCTTACTTAAACTACTACAAATTATTTATATTTTAATGAACCAGTGCGTTTATTATCTTTAGATTATTTCTTTTATATTTTTTCCTTAGAGATCTCTTTTAATAAAGTGTCTGTAAAAATAAATATTACCGTATAGTGGTTAAAATTTATGAAATGAATTTTATTATACTCATCCTGATAGCGGCTTCACTTCAACTGGGGATATACGTTTTTATCCCTCACTCCGGGAATCGCGGTATGATTTTATCTCTGCTGTTACTGCTTATCAAAGTCATTGTTCACACCTAATAATTGTATCGGTTCACGTAACTTCCTCGGTACGAGCACTGATCACTTTTTATTAATTGACTGTTTTCGTAGTCCACACGCACTCCTGCACTGTTTATACCGATTTTCCTGATTTTAAATTGAATGTTCCCTAGTTAGATTTGATGTCTCCGTATGTTAATATTAAGTCGGCCGACGTAACTTTTTCGCACTTAGGTGTTTTTAGGTTGGCCGCGCGGCCATTTGGTGCAATGGGACTGAACTCAGTACTGCTAAGGCAGAGAACACGGAGTCCTTTTTTGGTCACGTGATCGTCAGTCTGCGCTCCCATTGGTGCTGTTTCAAAGAGCGCTATATGCAGGCCTAGAATTTAGCAATATTTTACCGCCTGGTGCAATATGAAATTACATTACTTTCTTCCGTGATTCACGGCTGATGCAAAGTTGGGTGTTATTTCACAATCTGTCTACGCTGCTTGAGTGCGGAGACAAAACATAGACGTTTTGTTTTGTAATAAACACTGCATACTTGGTTGACTAACTCGAGGTTCTATAAAGGTGAACAATGACTGCATGGGGAATATAATTTTTAAATTGTTAACTTGGCCGTACAATTTCGTACCGTTACATAGTGTATCACTTATAGTAATTTGAAAATTTTTCAAGGTAGTTAAATGTTTGAATATAATGAAAATTGAATATAATTGATGTTTGAATAATAGATTTCAATGTGGTTAAAGATTTTAATTTAAATAATGATAAAATGAATTGAGATAGTTAAGAATTTTAAATGGTTTGTAAAAGGTAGATTTTGGGTGATTATTATTTCGTTAGGACATTTCAATCAGTCCATGTTAAGCTTAAAGGGGTACTAGAGAGAATAATATTGTTGTGAATTAATGTAATGTAGAATTTGAGATGTAATGGTGACACAGTAGCTATGGGGAAAATATGTAGAGTATGGGTTGATATATTGGGGTAATAAACCAGGTGATATTTGTAAATGAAAGTGATGTATTGGAAGGGTAATTAGTTGATGGTGATTTTGTAAAGGGGGGTGGTGTATGAGGAGTCCACAACGAAAGGCATTGTGGCGGGTAGTAGTGGGTTTTCAGGGAGTGATTGCCGGGTAAATAGGATGGGCAAGAGGTGGAGACTGTGGTGAGTTGAGGGAACACACATCCTGAGTACAAAAGGGGTAGAGAGTATTTTGTTGTAGGGGTAGAATGAGTAAATGGGAGTTAGAGTAGTAAGTTGGTGGAGATAGATGTTTTGGGAGATGGTTGTCATACTGGGTAAAATCGTTGGTGATTGTTAGAGTCAGCAGGGGGGTAAGAGTATATATAAATGCCAAGTTGTAAATCAAGTTATTATGAATAAGTAAGTCACCCAAACTAATTGAGATTGATAATTATAAAGAAAGAAAGTCATAGTCAAAATGTATAAGATTAATTGAAACAAGTCGCAGATTTTAATAGAAGTTGAAACTGATTAAAGCTAAAAAAGGTGTAGATTTTGGTTAATTTAAATGTCAATTTTATTGTTAATTGTAATAATCACCATGTTAAATTTAAATGTCTTATTGTATTATATTGTATTGTGTTTGAAGATAAGAAATTTTAAAGATGTCTCATGTATTTCATGATGTATCTCTATGTAACATAGGTATGTCAAGGTCGTTGGCTTGACCCAGAAAGATCAGCTGATGGTTGATGTTATAGACTAGACCAGTTTTTGGCAGTTGATTGATGCAAATTTTGTTGTTTAATTGATTTAAATAATTTAAAATTTTTCCGAATATTGAAAAAATAATATTTTGATAAATTAAAATTTTTTTGAAAAAAAAAATTGATTTTTCCGCCTGCCATATAGGTGATGTTTAAGTTTCAAGTGTATTATTGTTTATGTGTGGTAATAGTGTTTATTGAAGTATATTGTTTAGAATATATGTATAATCAAATATTAGGATAAAGGAGTTCATGTTTTGATGAGATTTGTTTTTCTGATTAGTAGTAGTAATGAAGATTTGATAGATTCAGGTAGAAGATTTTTTAGTTTTTTGGTTTTGAAAAAAGAGATGGTAATAGAACAGATTGATTTGGAGCTTACATGAATTTTAACAAAATTTAATGATTGGAATTTGTTTACTATATCATAATTTAAAAAATGATTTTAAGAGGTTTAAGGAGTTTGTTTATAAGATATTATGAATATGTGTACGCGCCCAGTATTTGCCAAAGGCGACCCAGTGTGCATGTAAGGGGGAACATATCGGTGGAGGCTCTGGCGTGGTACAAGGCCAGGGAGTTGGAGTTTGGGGTGGCATGTTAGAAGGTTAGGTGCGCTGTGGTGCATGTCTGTTCGATTTTATGGTGTTGGGATCTCGAATGGAGAAGTCCAGTAATCTCGTTAAGATGCGGCCATAGTCGCCGAGCCAGGGGGGTAGTTTACCCATGATGTATAAGAACTAATGGGGGGTTGTTGGCACCATATCCTCACCGATCCTCTTAGGGGTTTAGCAATGAGATTTCTTCTGTTTCGGCAGAAGATCTCTCATTGGGGGGGTATTGTAACGGGGCTATTTTGAAGGGTCTATTTTATTAATTATTTGTTTGGACATCCTTTACGGCCCTCAGACAGGCTTGTTGGACACCCTGTATTCAAATCCGTGCCAGTCAGAGCAAGGCACAGAACAATAACAATGGAATGTGACTGTAAATGTGCGCCCGTGCGCCGTGGGCGATAATCTCGACGCCAAACTCTGCAACAGAACTGAACAAAACGTGACTAATTAGACCAGGCCACGTGAGCGCCTCAGCCAATCACAGCTCGAGCTGGCGGAAGTGAGTATCACCGAGACGCACATCGGAGTGTCAGGCAGTCGGACATTAACATCTAGAAGGGCCGGACGCGAGCCGTGTGTCCGTCCGCTGACTGGACACAGTTTCCATCTCGCCCTTGCATAAAATGGGGATACCGGGCAAAGACAGTTCGGCGTCTAAACTCGGAACCGCGTCGTTGTGTTAGAGCGCGGTACGAAAAAATCATACACCAGAAAATGTGCACCGACCGGCCAGGACAGCAAAGATGTTTAGTTAGTGTTAATAAGAGTGCGGCAACAACGAACAGGATGAGTACATTTTAAACCTTTATTTATAAATTAATACAACAGTATTTGCACAAACCCATTAAATGTATAAAAATGAGAGATTTCTAAATATAAATTATGGGGATGGATGTAAATGTGTGTGTGAGCAAGATGCTGGGTTGCTTTTCATAGTTTAGTCAGTTATATAGGTTAAGGTTTTACTTACAGTTATTACTAGGATGGTGGCCATGTAGCAGTAAACGAAAGATTTTAAAGTAAATTTTAAAGGAAGAGCAAATTGAATATTGGATCTAATAAATAAGAATTGTTTAACAGCATATACCATGTGTTAGCGTAGTTATTTCGTCATTACCACTTCCTACTATTCTGTGCTGGCAAACTCGTCTAACGTAACGGGGGTTTTCTGAATTTTTTTTAAAGAGTAGTCAGATAGCGGGATTTTTATAAGGGCAATAGTGTTTAAGTTTACATATTTATCTAAAAAATATGTTGGCGACCTGGGCAGTTTCTTTTAAGGTAAGTTTGATGGGGAAATGACGGTAAGTAAAATTCTGGCAGCGGTGAGTATTATGATGAGTGTAGTATTTTATAAAATAGGAAAAGAGAAGTACCTTTACACTCTGTGAAGAGCCATATCCTACACTGGCTCTGGTGCACAGTATTATAGATAACTAAATCCAACTAGATTCACGCTTGTAGTATTCCAAAATAAGCCAGTCCAGGATCATTTCCCTTACGCCTTAACTTGGTACTGGTGGCTACTGCTGCCATCCACCAGAAATATTTATTGCCATTCTGCAATAAATACTTACCGTTCTCCATCAATAGGAGCCCTTTTTGTAGAGTGTGGCACTCACCATAGTACAGGGGAGCTAACATAACTTCATCGAACTCTGGGGATTTGTGAGGACCAGTGCCCAGTCAACCCAGTAAAAAGGTATTACCTCTCCAGATTCCCTCAACCCCAATTCATGTCATTAATGAATATTAATAATAAACAATATTTTTTATAAGAATATTTTTTTATTTATTTGTATTTTCACTGTTCGACAGTTTTTCTGTACTTTCATCTTCAGATATTAAAAACATATTTAATACATATAAATGTAATATAAATATACAATAAATATAGTGTAATGCAAATACAAATAAGTAAAAAATATATCAGAAGTGTCATTCCACAATTTTTATCTTCCTTCTATGCTATTAAAAATGTGGAATGTTGAAACACTGTACAATGGGATTTGTTTGAGATTCTGTTTCATGAATCCACTATTCTATCACACAGTGCTGAAATACTATTGTTTCCCTTCTGAGTGTGTGAGCAGTAATCACATCCACTCGGTTTATATAAATAATCCACTCATTATTTTTAAATAATCTTTAAAGGGCTTGCTTAATAACCTCAAGCATCCATCATCTCTCTTGGAATAATCACTAAATTCATTCTTAACTTCAGTAGTTTTTTCCCCAAAACGCATCTGTCTGAGACTAACAAGGATGACAGCTGTCTTAGTCCCAAATGTTGTCCCTTACTCATTTTAGTCAATCAGTGCAAGAGATTCATCCATTCATCCTTTATCATTACATGCCATAACCACTTCATTTGGTAGTTTTTCTTTTGGCATTATTTTTATTTTCAAAAAAAAAATTTGTGAAAGAAGTTTATCACCATGTACTAAAATGCACACCATAACTGAGGTTCTCAATTTTCCATTTGTACCAGTTCAGACCAAAATTGTTACATTTCAAACTAATAAATGTTGTATCTCTGAGAAAATCGTAATTTGATCAGTGTTTGCAGTTAAATGTAAAGGATATGTGTGTTGGCTTCATAATTTTATAATGTGATATTAAAAAGGTGCAGTTTTTTGTCATATTCGACAGGAAACCATTGCTAATCCACTTTCACACATGAATCTTTTACATGTACCAAACCTTACTTTAAAATCATTACAATCTACATTTAAATTTTGATCTCTTACGTTGTTTGTACCTTATCTGTTGTAACTGGAACCTATAATTCCACTTTTTGTGTACGAATTCCTGAACTTTTTAGGAGGGGGGCTTCTTTGTTAAGTGACTGATTATTAACAATAATTTTGCTTTTATCACCATTGCATAATATTATTTTTAGGAAAACTATTTTTTGTGGCAGTTTCACAGTTATTTGTTCTTTAAGTTAAGGTCCTGATTAGTAGGTGACTCCAATTTTTAAGATTTTTTTAAACATGAAGGTCACCTAGTATGTGGAATAATATAGTAGTTTTTCTATTGTACCTAATGGAGTGTAATGTATGGGTGTTCCGTGAATTTATGTTCAACTATTGAAAGGCTCTTGGTGTTGTTAACTACATAAACAAGATTAGAACTGACATAACATAACTAGTTAGTGCATGTAGGAACAAATTATTTAATTGTGGTTATTGATTAAGTATTGTTTTGTAGGTGATGGAGCAAATGATGTGTCCATGATTCAGACAGCTGACGTTGGAATTGGTATTTCAGGACAGGAAGGAATGCAGGCTGTGATGGCATCAGATTTCTCTATGCCTAGGTTTAGATTTCTAAAGAAAGTTTTACTTGTACACGGCCACTGGTCATACGACAGACTGGCACATATGGTTTTATATTTCTTTTATAAAAATGCTGTAAGTAATTTGGTAGTTGTCTTTTATGATTTCTTTCATACTCAAAAATTTTTTTGTGATTTTTTATGGCTAGGCTATGTTTGCTATAAATTATATATAATGACTTTTTACTTCCATATTCCTTAAGGAAATGGAAGTATGGTGATGGCAAAAAAAATCGTGTTCGAGATTATTGCAGATTCTGATTGTACTACACTCAAAACATGAAAAAAAGTCGTTTTCCGAAAAGTGTCTGTGTGTGTGTCTGTCTGTCTGTCTGTCTTGTGTAGATTTTTTTCTATGGCAAACGATAACTGCCGCAAATTCAAACAGAATCAAATAATTTTTTGCATACAGCCCTGATTTGTAGAGTACTCACGACCTATTGTTTTTGGTGAAGATCGGTTGAGGGAAAGGGGTAGTTTACCTGCAACGGTTTTTTTTATCAAGGGAAATTTTTTTTTTTGGCAAACGATAACAGCCGCAAATTCAAACAGAATCAAATAATGTTTCGCATACAGCTCTGAATTGTAGAGTTCTCAAGACCTGTTGTTTTTGGTGAAGATCGGTTAAGGGAAAGGGGTAGTTTACCTGTAACGTTTTATGTTTTAACAAGGGTATTTCCTATGGAAAACGATAACAGCCGCAAATTCAAACAGAATCAAAAGATTATTTGCATATAGCCCTAAATTGCAGTTCTCAACACCTATTGCTTTTGGTGAAGATCGGTTAAGGGGAAGGGGTAGTTTACCTGCAGCATTTTTTTATCAAGGGTATTTTCTATGGCAAACGATAACAGCCTCAAATTCAAACAGAATCAAATAATTTTTTGCATACAGCCGTGATTTGTAGAGTACTCAAGACCTATTGTTTTTGGTGATGATCGGTTGAGGGGAAGGGGTAGTTTACCTGCAACGTTTTTTATCAAGCGTATTTTCTATGGCAAACGATAACTGCTGCAAATTCAAACAGAATCAAATAATTTTTTGCATACGTCACTGAATTGTGGAGAACTCAGTGACTTTTGATTTTGGTGAAGATCGGTTAAGGGGAAGGGGTAGTTTACCTGCAACCTTTTACGTTTTAACAAGAGTAAAGTACTTGAAAATTCATTTAAACTTTTTCAAACAATGGTAATTGTTAAAAATAAAATAATTTTGTTGCCAGGCAATAAAATTATAATTTTTTCATTTTAATGTAAATCTGTACATAGTATAAAGTAAAGTCGGTCCGTTTTCTCTCTGTGTTTGAAATCGCTAATCTCAGGATTACTGAACTGAACGGATTTTATTCAAGTTTTCGCCAATAGATAGAGTGTCTATCGAGGAACATTTATGTGTATAATTAATACATATATGTTGTACATTAGCTTAGCTATCACGATTTGTCAAGTAAGTGGTATAGTTTACATCTTATATATAAAAATGAATGTTTCTTTGTTTGTCCCGTATGCGTTCCTATACCATTCATCCGATTGCGATGAAACTTCGGTGAGTTGTTGTGCGCACGTCCGCGAAGGTTTCTTCCACATCTCCTCCTAAACCACTGTACCGATTTCAACCAAACTTGGCACAAATATTTTACGCAACGGGAGAACCAACATAGGATAGGTGTTTTTTTGATGGGGTCCTTTTGGGGGTTCTTTGGGATCTTCCACATCGCCTCCTAAACCACTGGACTGATTTCAACCAAACTTGGCAAAAATGTTTTACGCAAAGGGAGAACCAACATAGGACAAGTGTTTTTTTCGATACGATCCTTTGGGGTCTTCCACGTCTCCACCTAAACCATTGGACCGATTTCAACCAAACTTGGCACAAATATTTTACGCAACGGGAGAACCAACATAGGACAGGTGTTTTTTTCGATACGATCCTGTGGGGGGTCCTTTGCGGTCTTAAAGAACTATTAGATCTGGTTACTATGGCAACCCAATAGAATAGATTCTGTTCTAAATATATTATCGCATTAAATTGAAGACCACGTGAACGAAGTTGTGGGCAACAGCTATGTATTTTTAAGAAGCCTACTTTAATTAAACTTTATTAATTAAACTAACATTTTCATTACGTACAACGTGAAACTCCGTAGCAAAGCACGGGTATTCTGCTAGTCATGTATAAGAGAAAATATATCGTGCATGGCAGGCAAGCATATCTCAGTTATGTACCGTTTACGTTTCCATTTTATTATTATCACTACCGCAATAAAAAGGCAGGGAAGACACACACACACACACACACACACACACACACACACACACACACACACACACACACACACACACACACACACACACACAATTCACGTTATTTCTAGCCTCATTCATGTTTATTTTCTTACATTTGCACGGTTTTTAAATGGAAAGTGCCGAACCCACACCAACATAACGCATGCAAGCCGAAAAAGTGTCCAGTGTGGATAGCGATTTGCTTCCTGTGGATCGCTGGGCAGTGTAACTGCACGTGTTTACAGAGGAACGATTCATAGACAGACTTTTCGTCTTTAGGGAATGAACCCTCTGCAAGATGCTGAGGGTCCATGAGTGACTTCGGAGCGCTCCTTCTTTTCCGTGTGTTTGTTCTGTGAAACGTACACTGTAGATTCGCAGATTTATTCTAAGCAACGCTCAATAGGAAATGTTGAAAATTTTTGTCCACGGTGAACCCTCATACACACTAAACCTGCTCTGATGTTTTAATTACGGACATCATAATATTAAAACTTTGGAAACTTGAGCACTACTTAATGGAGATCAATCATTAACTTATACAAGCCATTAATTTTATGCATATTTTTTATATATATGTGTACAGCGTTATCGGCAACAAAGAAGTAGTTTTTGTTAAAATTCCTTCGCGGAATATTTGGCCGTAGTCTAATGTTTTCTACAAAACCAGATGTTTCGGCAATGCCATTGACTTCCATCATCAGTGAAAATCGAGTGCGATAACGTGAGGTGGTATATGTTAGTGACCACAGTACTGTGGTTAAGGCTGAAGCAGTAAGTAGAAAGAAGTAGTTTCTATGGTAATATTTCATTTCGAAAATGATTTTAAAAATAAATCTTAGAATATGGAAGTCATGTATGGTTCTCCATACCGATATTTTTACTGGTAATATGTATCCATAGTTAAGATTTAAGAACCAACAAAATGACACAGACCATAGAGGAGTGAGATGGTCTTTTCTTAACATGTCACTTTCTTAAGTGATAAAGTCATTGCTTTTTATTTTTAAACCAAAGTGTATTTTTGTAGTAAGTCTAGCCACATTAGAATGAACAGAGAAATCTGATTTCTCAGAAAAATATATACACTGTCATTCATTATGACAGGTTTTTATCAATAACTGAAGGGCCTGATTAAAAAAAAAAAGCATAATATTGGTACCAGTCATGAAAATAAAATATTACACCCAATTATTATTACTTTTGTATTTTTCTATTAAAAAAATGAATACGTATGTTGAAAGTGGATGCCTCCTCAGGTATATCATTCAAAAATTATTCAGAATTACAGGTTTATTAACAGTTATTCTGTTGTAATTAAAACAATTACAATAGAAAGATTTCTGTATCAGAATAAAAAGTTATACATTTGTCTCTTAATGTATTGTCACCAGAGACAAACCTGTTTAAGTCTGATAATTTGTCTTAATATTTAGCCAATTTTGGGATTCAGGCTAGGTGAAATACTGTGCCTATTATCTTAGTATAATCACAGTAATATCATATTACTTTTCCATTTCATTGTGTTTGAAATATTTGATGTAACAGAATGTGCCCATTAACAAGAAACTAATTGTTACTCCCAGTAACAACATCTGAAAATTATCATCCTAGATCAGAATCTAGAAACATGAATCCCCCTTCTTAACTGATGGAAGTTTTCAGTAAAATATTTCTTTAGTATGTTGAATTATTAGTACTTTTTTCATTTTACAATACGCTATATTAAAAGGTGGATCTGCTACCTTTTCTACTTTTACTGATACAAAAAGCAGTAAAAAATAAAGAAAATATTTCATTTCTTATTGTCTTTACTGCGTTATGTTTCTTTCCATGAAAGAATGTATTTATTATTTTATTAGTTTACTGATTTTGGTGGTTGTATAAAATAATATTATAACAAGTCAGTGGCATAATGGTTAGCAAAATAATTTATTTGTTATTGTGTGTACCTCTTTCATGAGGACCTTTTAATTGCCTTGTATCGTCAGAGCAGAAAACGTTTGATGCTGTAAGGCAATGAAAAATGTTTAATAAAATGTGTATAATAAATTAATGTTAAAAGAAATCTAAAACTTCAACATTGTAAAGAAAGTAAAAAATATTACCCTTGATAAAACAACGTTGCTGGTAAACTACCCCTTTCCCTTAACCGATCTTCATCAAAACCAACAGGTCTTGAGTACTCTACAATTCAGGACTGTATGCAAAAAATTATTTGATTCTGTTTGAATTTGTGGCTCTTATCGTTTGCCATAATAAATACCCTTGTTAAAATATAAAACGTTGCTGGTAAACTACCCCTTTCCCTTAACCGATCTTCAACAAAATCAACATACCTTGAGTTCTGTATAACTCAAAAAGGTATGCAAAAGAGTAGTTGATTCTGTTTGAATTTACGGCAGTTATCGTTCGTCATAGAAAACATTACCCTTGTTAAAACATAAAAGGTTGCAGGTAAACTACCCCATTCCCTTAACCGATCTTCAACAAAATCAACACACCTTGAGTTCGGTATAATTAAAAAAGGTATGAAAAAGACTAGTTGATTCTGTTTGAATTTGCGGCAGTTATCGTTCGTCATATAAAAAATTATCCTTGTTAAAACATAAAATGTTGCAGGTAAACTACCCCTTTCCCTTAACCGATCTTCACCAAAAACAATAGGTCTTGAGAACTCTACAATTCAGAGCTGTATGCAAAAGAGTAGTTGATTCTGTTTGAATTTGCGGCTGTTATCGTTTGCCATAGGAAAATATCGGTATGGAGAACCATACATGACTTCCATGTCCTAAGATTTATATTTAAAATTATATTCGAAATGAAATATTTCCATAAAAACTACGTCTTTCACCGATTTTCACCGATGATGGCAGTCGATGGCACTGCCGAAAACTCTGGTTTTGCAGAAAACATTGGACTACGGCTAAAGAGCCCGGGAAGCAATTTTAACAAAAAACTACTTCTTTGTTGCCGATAACGTAGTACACATAAAAAATTCTCCCCTCCACCTTCAACTATAATTTTTAATAATAGAAAATTACCCCCACCCCGTTCACCTAACCTCTTCATTTATAGATATTTCATCTACGTTTCTACAGTGGATTACTATGAGCTTCTTATCAGGATACTTTATTTATAAAAATTAAGTACTTTACTCTTGTTAAATCATAAAATGTTTCAGATAAACTACCCCTTTCTCTTAACCGATCTTCTCCAAAATCAATAGACCTTCCGTCCTCTAAAATTCAGGGATGCATGCAAAAAAATATTTGATTCTGTTTGAATGTGCGGCAGTTATCGTTCGTCATGGAAACATTTCTCTTGTTACAACATAAAATGTTGCAGGTAAACTACCCCTTTCCCTTAACCGATCTTCACCAAAATCAGTAGACCTTGAGCTCTGTGCAACTCAGGAAAGGGTGCAAAAATTATTTGATTCTCTTCGAATTTTCGGCAGTTATCGTTCATCATAAAAAAAATTACCCTTTTTAAAACATAAAACGTTGCTGATAAACTACCCCTTTGCTTAACCCATCTTCAACAGAATCAACAGACCTTGAGTTCTGTATAATTCAAAAAGGTATGCAGAAGAGTAGTTGATTCTGTTTTAATGTACGGCAGTTATCATTCGTCATAAAAAAAATTACCCTTGATAAAACATAAAATGTTGCAGGTAAACTACCCTATTCCCTTAACCGATCTTCACCAAAACCAACAGGTCTTCAGAACTCTACATTTCAGGGCTGTATGCAAAATATTATATGATTCTGATTGAATTTGCGGCTGTTATCGTTTGCCATATAAAATACCCTTTTAAAACAAAAAACGTGGCCAGTAAACTACCCCTTTCCCTTAACCGATCTTCACCAAAAACAATAGGTCTTTAGTACTCAACAAATCAGGGCTGTATGCAAAAACTTATTTGATTCTGATTGAATTTGCGGCTCTTATCGTTTGCCATAGAAAATACCCTTTTAAAACATAAAACGTTGCAGGTAAACTACCCCTTTCCCTTAACCGATCTTCACAAACACCAATAGATATTGAGAACTCTATAATACAGGGCTGTATGCAAAACATCATTTGATTCTGTTTGAATTTGCGGTTGTTATCGTTTACCATAGACAAAAATTACCCTTGATAAAAAACCGTTGCAGGTAAACTACCCCTTTTCCTTAACCGATCTTCACCAAAAACGACAAGTCTTGAGAACTCTACAATTCAGGGCAGTATGCGAGACATTATTTGATTCTGTTTGAATTTGCGGCTGTTATCATTTGCCAAACAAACAAAATTACCCTTGATAAAAAAAAACCATTGCAGGTAAACTACCCCTTTCCCTCAACCGATCTTCACCAAAAACAATAGGTCTCGATTACTCTACAAATCAGGGCTGCATGCAAAAAATTATTTGATTATGTTTGAATTTGCGGCTGTTATCGTTTGCCATAGAAAAAAAATCTACAAACAGATAGACAGACAGACACACACAGACACTTTTCAAAAAACGACTTTTTTTCTTGTTTTGAGTGTAGTACAATCAGAATCTGCAATAATCTCGAACATGATTTTTTTTGCCATCACCATACTTCCATTTCCTTAAGGAACATGGAAGTAAAAATTACCCTTGATAAGAAAAAAGTTCCAGTAAACTGCCCCTTCCCATTAACCGATCTTCACCAAAAACAACAGATCTTGAGTACTCTACAAATCAGAGCTGTATGCAAAAAATTATTTGATTTTGTTTGAATTTGCGACTCTTATCGTTTGCCACAGAAAATACCCTTTTAAAACATAAAACGTTGCAGGTAAACTACCCCTTTTCCTTAACCGATCTTCACCAAAAACAATAGGTCCTGAGAACTCTACAATTCAGGACTGTATGCAAAACATTATTTGATTCTGTTTACATTTGCGGCTTTTATCGTTTGCAATAGAAAATACCCTTGTTAAAATATAAAATGTTGCAGGTAAACTACCCCTTTCCCTTAATCGATCTTCACCAAAACCAGTAGTCTTGATATCTCTATAGGGCTGTATGCAAAACAGTAGTTGATTCTGTATGAATTTGCGGCTGTTATCGTTTGCCATAGAAAAAATTACCCTTGATTAATAAAAAACCGTTGCAGGTAAACTACCCCTTTCCCTTAACCGATCTTCACCAAAAACAGTAGGTCTTGAGTACTCTACAAATCAGGACTGTATGCAAAAAATTATTTGATTCTGTTTGAATTTGCGGCTGTTATCGAGTGCCATAGAAAATACCCTTTTAAAACATAAAACGTTGCAGGTAAACTACCCCTTTCCTATAACCGATCTTCACCAAAAACAATAGATCAAGAGAACTCTGTAATTGAGGGCTGTATGCAAAAGAGTAGTTGATTCTGTTTGAATTTGGGGCTGTTATCGTTTGCCATAGAAAAAAATTACCCTTGATTTAAAAAAACTGTTGCAGGTAAACTACCCCTTTCCCTTAACCGATCTTAACCAAAACAATAGGTCTTGAGTACTCTACAAATCAGGGCAGTATGCAAAAAATTATTTGATTCTGTTTGAATTTGCGGCTGTTATCGTTTGCCATAGAAAAAAAAATCCACACACACACACACACAGAGTTCGAAAAATGACTTTTTTCATGTTTTGAGTGTAGTACAATCAGAATCTGCAATAATCTCAAACACGATTTTTTTGGCCATCACCATACTTCCATTTCCTTAAGGAACATGGAAGTAAAATATCGGTATGGAGAACCATACATGACTTCCATATTCTAAGATTTATATTTAAAATCATTTTTGAAATGAAATATTCCCATAGAAACTACTTCTTTCTACTTACTGCTTCAGCCTTAACCACAGTACTGTGGTCACTAACGTATACCACCTCGATTTTCACTGATGATGGAAGTCGACGGCATTGCCGAAACATCTGGTTTTGTAGAAAACATTGGACTACGGCCAAATATCCTGGGAAGGAATTTTAACAAAAACTATTTCTTTGTTGCCGATAACGTTGTACACATATATATAAAAAATTGCATAAAATTAATGGCTTGTATAAGTTAATGATTGATCTCCATTAAGTAGTGCTCAAGTTTCCAAAGTTTTAATATTATGATGTCTGTAATTAAAACATCAGAGCAGGTTTAGTGTGTATGAGGGTACAGCTTGGCCAAAAATTTTCAACATTTCCTATAGAGCGTTGCTTAGAGTAAAGCTGCGAATCTACAGTGTACGTTTCACAGAACAAACACGCGGAAAAGAAGGAGCGCTTCGAAGTCACTCATGGACCCCCAGCATCTTGCAGAGGGTTCATTCCCTAAAGACGAAAAGTCTGTCTATGAATCGTTCCTCTGTAAACACGTGCAGTTACTCTGCCCAGCGATCCACAGGAAGTAAATCGCTATCCACGCTGGACACTTTTTCGGCTTGCACGCGTTATGTTGGTATGGTTTCGGCACTTTCCATTTAAAAAGCATGCAAATGTAAGAAAATAAACATGAAGAGGCCAGAAATAACGGGAATTTTGTGTGTGTGTGTGTGTGTGTGTGTGTGTGTGTGTGTGTGTGTGTGTGTGTGTGTCTTCCCTGCCTTTTTATTGCGGTAGTCATAATAATAAAATGGAAACGTAAACATTACATAACTGAGATATGCTTGCCTGCCACAAATGATATATTTTCTCTCATACATGATTTACATTAAAATGAAAAAATTATAATTTTATTGCGTGGCAACAAAATAATTTTATTTTTAACAATTACCATTGTTTGAAAAAGTTTAAATTTTCAAGTACTTTACTCTTGTTAAAACGTAAAAGGTTGCAGGTAAACTACCCCTTCCCCTTAACCGATCTTCACCAAAATCAAAAGGCCTTGAGTTCTCTACAATTCAGTGATGTATGCAAAAAATTATTTGATTCTGTTTGAATATGCGGCAGTTATCGTTCGTCATAGAAAAAATTACCCTTGTTAAAACGTAAAACGTTGCTGGTAAACTACCCCTTTCCCTTAACCGATCTTCACCAAAAACAATAGGTCTTGAAAACTACAATTCAGAGTTGCATGCAAAAAATTATTTGATTCTGTTTGAATTTGCGGCTGTTATAGTTCGCCATAGAAAATACCCTTGTTAAAACAAAACGTTGCAGGTAAACTACCCCTTTCCCTTAACCGATCTTCACCAAAAACAATAGGTTTTGAGAACTCCATAATTCAGGGCTGTATGCGAAACATTATTTGATTCTGTTTGAATTTGCGCCTGTTATCGTTTGCCATAGAAAAAAATCTACTGAGAGACAGACGCACACAGACACTTTTCAAAAATATCGGTATGGAGAACCATACATGACTTCCATGTTCTAAGATTTATATTTAAAAATCATATTCGAAATAAAATATTTCCATAGAAACTACTTCTTTCTACTTATTGCTTCAGCCTTAAACCACAGTACTGTGGTCACTAACGTATACCACCTCACGTTTTCGCACTCGAATTTCACTAAGATGGAAGTCGATGGCACTGCCGAAAAGACTGGTTTTGCAGAAAACATTGGACTACGGCTAAATAGCCCGGGAAGGAATTTTAAGAAAGAACTACTTCTTTGTTGCCAATAACGTAGTACACATACAAAATTCTCCCGTCCCCCTTCAACTATAATTTTCATTTATAGAAAATTACCCCCACCCCGTTCACCTAACTTCTTCATTTATAGATATTTCATCTACATTTCTACAGTGGATTATTATGAGCTTCTTATCAAGATACTTTATTTATCAAAATTAAGTACTTTACTCTTGTTAACACATAAAACGTTGCAAGTAAACTACCCCTTTCTCTAAACCGATCTTCACCAAAATCAACGGACCTTCAGTCCTCTACAATTCAGGGGTGTATGCAAAACATTATTTGATTCTGTATGAATTTGCGGCTGTTATCGTTTGCCATAGAAAAAATATTACCCTTGATAAAAAAACGTTGCTGGTAAACTACCCCTTTCCCTTACCCGATCTTCACCAAAAACAATAGGTCTTGAGTACTCTACAATTCAGGGGTGTATGCAAAACATTATTTGATTCTGTTTGAATTTGCAGCTCTTATCGTTTGCCATAGAAAAACCCCTTTCAAAACATAAAACGTTGCAGAAAAACTACCCCTTTCCCTTAACCGATCTTCACCAAAAACAATAGGTCTTGAGATCTCTACAATTTAGGGCTGTATGCAAATAATCATTTGATTCTGTCTGAATTTGCGGCCGTTATCGTTTGCCATACAAAATACCCTTGTTAAAACATAAAACGTTGCAGGTAAACTACCCCTTTCCCTTAACCGATCTTCACCAAAAACAATATGTCGTGAGAACTCTACAATTCTGGGCTGCATGCAAAAGAGTAGTTGATTCTGTTTGAATTTGCGGGTGTTATCGTTTGCCAAAAAAAAATTACCCTTGATTAAAAAAAACCGTTGCAGGTAAACTACTCCTTTCCCTTAACCGATCTTCACCAAAAACAATAGGTGTTGAGTACTCTACAAATCAGGGCTGTATGCAAAAAATTATTTGATTCTGTTTGAATTTGCGGCTGTGTGTGTGTGTGTGTGTGTGTGTGTGTGTGTGTGTGTGTGTTACCTGCCCTTTATTGCTGTATTAAATGAAAAATATTATATTACATTAAAATGAAAAAATTATAATTTTATTGCCTGGCAACAAAATTATTTTATTTTTAACAATTACCAATGTTTCAAAAAGTTTAAATAAATTTTCAAGTACTTTACTCTTGTTAAAACGTAAAAGGTTGCAGGTAAACTACCCCTTCCCCTTAACCGATCTTCACCAAAAACAATAGGTCTTGAGTACTCTACAAATTAGGGCTGTATACAAAATATTATTTGATTCTGTTTGAATTTGCGGCTGTTATCGTTTGCCATAGAAAATACCCTTGTTAGAAAAAGGTTGGAGGTAAACTACCCCTTTCCCTCAACCGATCTTCACCTAAACAATAGGTCTTGAGAACTCTACAATTTAGGGCTGTATGCAAATAATCTTTTGATTCTGTTTGAATTTGCGGCTGTTATCGTTTGCAAAAAAAAAAATTTCCCTTTATAAAAAAAAACCGTTGCAGGTAAACTACCCCTTTCCCTCAACCGATCTTCACCAAAAACAATAGGTCTTGAGTACTCTACAAATCAGGGCTGTATGCAAAAAATTATTTGATTCTGTTTGAATTTGCGGCAGTTATCGTTTGCCATAGAAAAAAAATCTACAGACATACAGACAGACACACAGATAGACACACAGACACACACACAGACACTTTTCGGAAAACGACTTTTTTTCATGTTTTGAGTGTAGTAGAATCAGAATCTGCAATAATCTCGAACACGATTTTTTTTGCCATCACCATACTTCCATTCCTTAAGGAATATGGAAGTAAAATATTATCGGTATGGAGAACCATACATGACTTCCATATTCTAAGATTTATATTTAAAATCATTTTCGAAATGAAATATTACCATAGAAACTACTTCTTTCTACTTACTGCTTCAGCCTTAACCACAGTACTGTGGTCACTAACGTATACCACCTCACGTTATCGCACTCGATTTTCACTGATGATGGAAGTCGATGGCATTGCTGAAATGTCTGGTTTTGTAGAAAACATTGTACTACGGCCAAATATCCCGGGAAGGAATTTTAACAAAAACTACTTCTTTGTTGCCGATAACGTTGTACACATATATTTCAGTGGCGAAGTTACATGGAGGTAATTGAGGCAATGCCTACCCTAAAAAATTCTGTAGAATAAAAATTATAAATACGTATGAACTACATAACGTAAAGATTATACATTGTTACTGCGACTGTCAAATTTATTAAACCGAAACGTGCTTTATTGAGCGACCGCTAGATGGTGACAGCTGAGATTCGGCATAGTTCGTTTAAAGCGAATGAGGCAACCTGAACTTGCCTCAGCGTTTTTTGTATACATCGTATGTAAGCAATGTAGTGGTGTTATAGGGAAGTGTAGGGAGGGGGGATTGTCCCGCGCTGTACACATAGAGCGTTGAGGCATGCCTCACTTCTGTGGTCCAAACAGTTAAGTTAAAGCGCCTGTGTTGTTTCTAAGTGTTTATTTTATGCGGTTATTAAAAGTGTCACTGTTATTCCGCTGAACTAACAGATGATCAAGATTGTTATTTGAATTATTTGTAACATTAAACATATATATAGAAACTAATCAAGTTTAAAAATTTGAAGTTCAATCAGTTGTATTATTGTGTATGACTAATACAAGGATTGTTCAATAGAAACACGTATAGAGCTGTAAAGCATTTTTTATTCAACGATTTTAAAAGAAGTCTCCAATAACATTAAGACATGAGTTCCACTGTTGCGCTAACCTGTAGATTCCCTGCTAGTAAAATTCTTATGGCTGTTTGTGGAACATTCGGTTACAGCAAACTCTACCTCAGCGTCCGATTTGAACCACCGTCCTTTTAGTGATTCCTTAAAAAAAATTTAAGATAAGATTTTTGCCTACCCATTCATTAACTACTAGCTTCGCCAGTAAGCAAATAGATGTCCATTTTTTCGGCTTGCACGCGTTATGTTGGTGTGGGTTTCGACACTTTCCATTTAAAAAGCGTGCAAATGTAAGAAAATAAACATGAGTGAGGCCAGAAATAACGTGAATTGTGTGTGTGTGTGTGTGTGTGTGTGTGTGTGTGTGTGTGTGTGTGTGTGTGTGTGTGTGTGTGTGTTACCTGCCCTTTATTGCTGTATTAAATGAAAAATATTATATTACATTAAAATGAAAAAATTATAATTTTATTGCCTGGCAACAAAATTATTTTATTTTTAACAATTACCAATGTTTCAAAAAGTTTAAATAAATTTTCAAGTACTTTACTCTTGTTAAAACGTAAAAGGTTGCAGGTAAACTACCCCTTCCCCTTAACCGATCTTCACCAAAAACAATAGGTCTTGAGTACTCTACAAATTAGGGCTGTATACAAAATATTATTTGATTCTGTTTGAATTTGCGGCTGTTATCGTTTGCCATAGAAAATACCCTTGTTAAAAAAACGTTGCAGGTAAACTACCCCTTTCCCTCAACCGATCTTCACCAAAAACAATAGGTCTTGAGAACTCTACAATTTAGGGCTGTATGCAAATAATCTTTTGATTCTGTTTGAATTTGTGGCTGTTATCGTTTGCCATAGGAAATACCCTTGTTAAAACATAAAACGTTACAGGTAAACTACCCCTTTCCCTTAACCGATCTTCACCAAAAACAATAGGTCTTGAGAACTCTACAATTCAGGGCTGTATACGAAACATTATTTAATTTTGTTTGAATTTGTGGCTGTTATCGTTTGCCAAAAAAAATTTCCCTTCATAAAAAAAAAACCGTTGCCAGTAAACTACCCCTATCCCTCAACCAATCTTCACCAAAAACAATACGTCGTGAGTACTCTACAAATCAGGGCTGTATGCAAAAAATTATTTGATTCTGTTTGAATTTGCAGCAGTTATCGTTTGCCATACAAAAAAAATCTACACACAGACAGACAGACAGACACACACACAGACACTTTTCAGAAAACGACTTTTTTTTCATGTTTTGAGTGTAGTACAATCAGAATCTGCAATAATCTCGAACACGATTTTTTTTGCCATCACCATACTTCCATTCCTTAAGGAATATGGAAGTAAAATTATAATTTTATTGCCTGGCAACAAAATTATTTTATTTTTAACAATTACCATTGTTTGAAAAAGTTTAAATGAATTTTAAGTACTTTACTCTTGTTAAAACGTAAAAGGTTGCAGGTAAACTACCCCTTCCCCTTAACCGATCTTCACCAAAATCAAAAGGCCTTGAGTCCTCTACAATTCTGTGGCGTATGCAAAAAATTATTTGATTGTGTTTTAATTTGCGGCAGTTATCGTTTGCCATAGAAAATATGCTTGATAAAAAAACGTTGCAGGTAAACTACCCCTTCCCCTCAACCGATCTTCACCAAAAACAATAGGTCTTGAGTACTCTACAAATCACGGCTGTATGCAAAAAATTATTTGATTCTGTTTGAATTTGCGGCTGTTATCGTTTGCCATAGAAAATACCCTTGATAAAAAAACGCTGCAGGTGAACTACCCCTTTCCCTTAACCGATCTTCACCAAAAACAATAGGTCTTGAGAACTCTGCAATTTAGGGCTGTATGCAAATAATCTTTTGATTCTGTTTGAATTTGCGGCTGTTATCGTTTGCCATAGGAAATACCCTTGTTAAAACATAAAACATTACAGGTAAACTACCCCTTTCCCTTAACCGATCTTCACCAAAAACAATAGGTCTTGAGAACTCTACAATTCAGGGCTGTATGCGAAACATTATTTGATTCTGTTTGAATTTGCGGCTGTTATCGTTTGCAAACAAAAAAAATTTCCCTTGATAAAAAAAAACCGTTGCAGGTAAACTACCCCTTTCCCTCAACCGATCTTCACCAAAAACAAGAGGTCGTGAGTACTCTACAAATCAGGGCTGTATGCAAAAAATTATTTGATTCTGTTTGAATTTGCGGCAGTTATCGTTTGCCATAGAAAAAAAATCTACACACACACACACACACACACACACACACACACACACACACACACACACACTTTTCGGAAAACGACTTTTTTTCATGTTTTGAGTGTAGTACAATCAGAATCTGCAATAATCTCGAACACGATTTTTTTTGCCATCACCATACTTCCATTTCCTTAAGGAATATGGAAGTAAAATTACTTTTTTTTCATGTTTTGAGTGTAGTACAATCAGAATCTGCAATAATCTCGAACACGATTTTTTTTGCCATCACCTTACTTCCATTTCCTTATTGAACATGGAAGTAAAAATATGGACAAATACCTGGGGTATAGATTAAGAGTCCAGAAGAGATAGATTAAATTGTAAAGAATAAGCTGTGCTTCCTATAATTTAACAATAAAATTAAATGGTACCAAATGATTTGAGGACTCATATAGATTGAATGAATTGTAATAAGAATGGGACTGAATTTCAGACCCAAGTATGGAATGAAATTTATGTCCCATACAACTGTTGAATTCAATCCCGTACAGCTGTTGAATTCAGAACAAAACTTTACTATAATTTTATTTCTGTGGGCGAGTGGTATTGATGAATATAAAAATCACATTAGATGATAATATGATTCATATGATCATATTATTATTATTTATTTTGATTATTATTGTAGTAGTAGTAGTAATAGTAGTAGTAGTAGTAGTTGTTGTTGTTTTTGTTGTTCTTCTTCTTCTTCTTATTATTATTATTATTCTATATGACTGTTTTTTGTTGCAGACATTTGTGTTTCTAATATTTTGGTACCAGTTGTATTGTGGCTTTTCTGGCACAATTATGATTGACCAGATGTACCACATGCTGTACAACCTGTTCTTCACTTCTCTTCCTCCAATGGCTATTGGTAAGTGACACCTTTTGTATATAGAACATACAGTACACGCACCCCTGTTACAGTTCACAATATAGAGTTAGCTTCTTTGTACTTTGTATTGTTAACACATGTGGAGAGTAAATTTTACTGATGTAGATGTGAGTTGTGGTTATTAACCAGACATTGAGCATATAATGCTGTGAATTTGCTAAGGAACTTACAAGTTAACAGTATTTTATAACTTTTTTGTATTATAACAGTTACATTTATTATATTAATATATTTTATGATTCATATCAAACAACTTCCAAAGAATATGTAAGACATTACGGAGATCACTCAAAGGAAAGACCACGAAAGAAACACAAATAAAATTCTGTAAGGTGATGGCAGTCCCCATGCTATTGTATGGGTCCGAATCATGGGCACCAAGAAAGAAAGATTATAGTCAGATGGAAACGTCTGAAATGAAATGTCTTAGCTCTATGAAAGGTTATATAAGATTGGTTCACATCAAGAACGAAGATATAAGACAGGAATTAAAAGTACAACCAGTAACGGAACTAGCGAAAAACTATAAAAAAAGATGGAAATAGCATGTTATGCACATGTCTCCAGAAAGAATTCCAAGAAAAATCCTGAATTATAAGCCAACCGGAAGAAGAAATGTTGGCAGACCGAGATGGAGATGGTGAAGCTGGAACAGGCAACCTGCCTAATCCTGGACAGATAGATGATATTGGTGGTGGTTCATATATATTATGAGTGGCAAATTACCATGTTGTAAATACTGAATATGGACTCCTTATACAGTAGACGCCCTCTAGTCCGGCCTTGGTTGGATCAGCCGTCAGATGGTTCAGCCAGCCATATGGTGAGTAGCACAGTCTAGACGAGCCTCCAGCGATAAGCCCCAACTTGTTAAACGGAAAATATATGTAGCTCAGTTGACTCACGCTTTTGTTCATGTGCGGATGTATGTCTTATGTTGTGAGTTCTGGGTATATAGTCTGTGTAAATATATCTGTGTATATAGTAATACTGTATGATCTGTGTAAATAAAAACGTTTTCCGACATGAGTGTGAAACGCAAACACACGTTAGTGACTAAGTCCTTCAGTGTCTCGATAAGGGCGAATCTGTCCAGAATATTTGCCAAGAGTTTAATGTAGGCAAGAGTACTGTTAATGACTGGCGCCGAAACAAAAAATCGATTGAGACTTTCTGCACACAAATTGAAACTGAAAAAGTGCTTCCGACGCAATGCACTTTAAAAAAAACAAATAAATTAGTAGACGGTGCTTTGTGGTTATGGTTTATGGAGGAACACTGAAGAGGCACTCCGATAAGTTGACCAATTTTAAAAGAAAAAGCAATTATCCTACTCTCAAAACTTCAAGATGCCGGTACATTCTCGGCATGGATGGCTATCACCCTGGAAAAAGCATCATGGAGTCCATTTCATTGGCGTTTGTGGTGAAAAATTCTTGGCGGACCCATCAGCAGCTAGCGATTTTTCAAAAAAACAGTCTGACATCATTGCTAGTGAAAATCTTAGTCCAGAACAAGTCTATAATATTGACGAGACGGGGTTGAATTAAACTCTTGCCCAAGAAAACGTTTGCTACGGCTAAGGAAACTTCAGCCCAGGGTTTAAAGCCAGTGAAGAGAGAATCACAGTGGCTTTGTGTTTAAATGCCTCAGGGTCCCACAAGCTGCCTTTGTAATCGGAAAATGAGCAAAACCCAGAGCTTTTAAGAATTTAAACATGTCACCCCTTCCATTATACTACAGAGCACAAAAATCAGCCTGGATGGATTCGTATCTGCTTAAGGAGTGGTTCGAAAGCGAATTTATTTCTAAAGTGAAACATCATTTGACGAGTTTGAAGTTACCAGTTAAAGCACTTTTAGTGCTAGACAATGCACCTACCCATCCGCAAGAACTTGAATGTGAAGGTTACAGTGATATAAAATTATTATTCCTGCCACCTAACATCACAAGTCTAACACAACCAATGGACCAAGGGGTCATCAAGTCTTTTAAGAGAAGGTACCGCAGAAGGCTTCTTTCGAAAATTCTAGGTAAACTGGCCAATGAAAGCAGCACAGGTCTCATTCCGGCCTTAAAGACAATCAAAATGAAAGAAGTGTCTATATGGTAGCTAAGGCATACGATGAAATGCCATCAACTACATTTACCTAAAGCAGATGAACCAGAGTTGTGTTATTTTAGCCAAATACAGTAATATCTCCGTGAGTTAATAGTAATTTTCCTTATTTCTTTTTACTTGCTACCATGGAGTAAGGGTGAGTAATTATAATTATTAGTAATTTATATATTCTGTATAGGGTCATTTATCGTATGGATCGTTCATTAAAGAGCATTATTTCATCATTATAGCGTATTTTCGGTTCGTCCGGCCATTTTGTAATCCAGCCTAGGGTCTGGTCCCGAGGTGGCCGGACGAGAGGGCGTCTACTGTACTAGTAATTTTTCTTGCATACTTGGAGTAGATACATGTACCCTCAAGAAGTAAATAACACACAAAAATTGTTTTACACTAAAGTAGGTTAAAAAGTAAGTATGAGGTATATTTGTATATTAATATACACCGTATATTCATTGTATTAATAGTAATAATATACTGAACATAATTGTTGAACAATACTGAATTTGATAGATAAGACACAACTGAAATCTTGTACAACTGTTTGTGATGCATTGCAACTGAGAGCGACTGACAAGGTTGAAATGGCTTCTAATGAATTGTTTGGTCATTCTAAACACATAGGTGTCTTACTGTACCAAATAATGTAAATCTTCTAATAAAAGCTGATGGAGTGTTAACAATAGAAATAGTTAAATCCTTAAATTCGTAGTGAACGTCAATCAGTGAATTTTTCAGTGAAGCATTTGTGAGGATCGGTCAAAAATATAACAAATTTTAATTTATTTGTGTTGATGTTTCAACAATGTTTGCCATCATCAGGACAATTGTTGCTGACGCCAAACACACAACTGTAATTGATACACTATGATACACTTGTGACAGTACAGAATTACCTGTTACCATGATTATGGTATTTAGGAATATTTTTATTGTAAATTTTACTATGATCATAAAGGTTAACAAGGGCAAGGTTAGTTTTGCACAAGTCCCGATAACTACGCAGATTCACCAGAGGGGAGACAAGCCAAGGTCATGGGAGTACGAGTGGAATTTAACATGTGTAATGGCGGTATAAGCGAAACAAACGAATAATATGAACTTTTCATTGGTCCACAAAGCCAGATCGTCATAAATCAACAATGACGGTATGAAACAATTACGTATTAAACCGGGCGTTGGCTAAAAGAACAATACATAATGACATCAGACACAACCACTTTGCATAACAATTGTGTCTGCTTCCGCCCAGTTCATCAAAGACAGTCAGCCGAGCATATACGCTCTCCATAGTGCAGTGGGCAGATTTTGCCAAAAATGCAGTAATTACTTACCAAAAATGAAATAGTTGTGTTCCGAAGTTAATAGTAACAGTATGTAGAGTCAGTGGTTAGCAAAAATGAGATTCAAATAAATTCAGTGGACTAAACAACAGTAAAGGTTCGGCCGAACACCTGCCGACCGCCATGGAAAGTTGTTGAGGAATCTATGCCACATCATAATCAGGAAAGCCCTTACAAATTGTTTTTCAAAATTTTAAAACCTAATATAATGAGCTCAATTCAAGATAATTAAAAATGTGCGAAATTACAGTATGAGTGGGAGAGAAAATGAGAGTGTGAACGTTATTGTTGGCCAACTTAAATACTTATCTTGAGGCGTTGGTTTGTGAACCATTGTAAGAATAAGCATTAAAACATAAAGATAAAAAGAGTTGGAAATAATTGCAGTAGCGAGTTAAAAGAATTAATTCAAATCAAGCAAAAAAAAATACATGCATGTAACACTAAACATATGGCCAGGACGGAAATGACATCGCCGCCATTTTGAATTTTAATTATTATTGCTGACTCTCAGTGTAATAACGTATATCATAAATAATTGAATAAAAGAGAATTCATTAACTTCATGTTGTGTAACTGGTCATTTCAATACCTGACAACCTCTGCCTCTTTCTGGTTAACGCAACTCTGGACCAAAAAGTCTAATGCATGCAAATGAGCTGAACACGTGTTATTCCGGATGTGAGATAGATTATGCAAATTACATAATAATTGAGTATCTTACAAGTATTATTATTATTAATTATGTATGAAAAAGATCGTAAGTTAACACACTCACATTTGTGTGTTTGGTGTCAGCAATAATTGTCCTGATGATGACAATAAACATTGTCAAAACGTCGACACAAATAAGTTAAAATTTGTGTTATATTTTTGACCGATCCTCACAAACCCTTCACTGAAAAAATAGAAATAGTGTAAAATTATAAATTGTATGTGTGTGTGAGTGCTTTGTTACATCACATTTATTCATATAGAGAAATACGTATGTCTATACTGTGCTCAATAAACTACAGTAATTAGTGAGTAGATTGATGTAAAATGGAGAATTAGTAATATATGTTACTGATTTATTGTGTTTGATTATATTAACAGGTGTGTACGACCAGGATGCACCAGAAGGTCTGCTGCTTGCAAGACCAGCATTATACAGAAAGGGCAGGCTAGGATTAGTGTATCAATACCATTCATTTTGGATAACAACATTGGATTCTTTATATCAGAGCACTGCAATTTTTTTAATTTCAATTGAAGTAAGTAGTCAAATACCATAACCAGTCTTATATTATTATATAAAATAATAATATAATTATTATTTAAAAAAAAAAAATCGGTATGGAGAACCATACATGGACTTCCATGATCTCAGATTATATATAAACTCATTTGGTACTGCCTTTATGCGTACCTGCAGTTATTTCGATAATGCGATTTTTGGGCTTCGATATGTAGTGAATATCGCACATAATTTTATGTAGTGAAAGAATTATACAAATTTTAATTTTGTATGTTGCAAAATAGTTGGCTGGTGATTGCAATTGATTTCGTTTGTCATTTTTAATGGAAAATGACTGTAGTAGTAATTTATCACCGGGTCGTGGCTGTGACATCAAAAATTGATTATGTTAGGTTAACATGAAAACTGAAATTATATATGGAAACCAATATGTGTGTAATGTAAAACTATTTTTTTTCGAAAACCACGAAAAACCCAACTCGAAGTAAGGCGGGAGTGGCCCAAGGGTCAACCCCTTGCCTATTATTATAGCCCTACATGTTACTTTTTTGTGGCAGAACTCGTTTTTTTTTGTAAAATTCGTTTTCCGACAAGTACTCGTTTTGTGACTAACAAAAAACAAACATCCATTATGTACAATTTGTAGAACATATTATGTGTTGTCATTCCTTAATACAGTGTTTTTTGTTTTTTCATTAACCCTTCGGTCGGACCATCTTTTTTTTTTTGGTCGCCTAAGCTGACCATGGGTATCGCATACCCATATATAGGAAAACTGCCGAATTTTTTCTAATTTTTCTATCTTTTACACTTTTTTGACAATTTACTTTTATCTTTATGTTCTTATGTTATTCCGGTGTTTGGTTCATATCTTCATAAATTTTATTTTCATTATTTTTCAATTTTATTCATTAATTTTCCATGCCTTACAGGAACTTTTTAGTGGATATAAATTTGTAACTATATTATTTATTTATTATATTAATTTAAGTTTGAAACTTCCACCTACCTTTTAATTCTTGTGATCTGGCCGAATCTCTAGTGTGGGACTTAACCCATTTCGTACGACGAACTTATCAGTGCAGCAAATGAAATAAGGTATTTGAAATGATTATTCGCTCTTTTATTACATAAAACAAAGTAATGAATTTATTATTATCATTCCAATCATAACTCCAACAATTAAACTGTATTCGATATTGAGGTGAAGCCCCTTTTTTCCAGCAACAATTTTAACATTTTTAACCTATTACTTATCTCTACATTATACTATGAATTAATTAATTCAAGGCGACCCAGCTTGCTATTCTCTCACATTCATTCCGTTTTACCACCCCATTTTAATTATTTAGTGCCCAAAAAATGAAATTATTTATTTAGTATCGTGGCCAGTCGAGTACTTAACCCTTGGCGTCTATGATGATCCCGTGCCGCACCGATTATATGTCCGAAAGTTTAACACATGTGCACTTCTCTTCTTTCACTCCACTTCGAGCTGATAGGTTGCTTTATGGTTGATTTAAATGATGTTTTTAACACTTTGTGGACATTTTAAGATTTTTTAGTTCGTGAACTTGTTTATGAAACCCCGGCCGGGGGGAGTTCTTTCGACGACTGATCAAACAACGACTAACCAAATCCCCACCTTGTCTGACTGTTTCCGGTAACATACACGGCCCCTTGAATTACAAAGCTTTTCGTCACCGTTTAGGTAGCATGGTTTGGCATTGTGCACGGGTGTTGACGATGCTAACTGGCAAAAATATTGAGGCTGTGGAAGGCGTGGCCTCTAAGTGTATCCGGCAGCAACGGACTGCATGGAACAAAGGTCTTCGTCTCTCACCATTTTTCGTGGCGTCCTTTTGGAGTCTGATATGTGTCGTCTATGCGCGTATGTTCATGTTGCGCGTCTTTGTACGTGCCTCAATGCTTAATTACCTTGTGTTTAGACTCGGCATCGCATTCCATTGCCACCTCACCGTTCACAGTTTCACTTCACTGTTCCTTTGTTTCAACTACAATTTATATTACCATGGGACTGATCACGCAGGTGGAAAATAAAATTATAATTTTTAATAAAATAAAACCCCTCCCTTTAGCCCCGTTACAATACCCCCCCCCAATGAGAGATCTACCGAAACAGAAAAAATCTCATTGCTAAACCCTAAGAGGAGCGGTGAGGATATGGTGCCAACAACCCCCCATTAATTCTTAACACATCATGGGTAACCTTGTAGCGGGTCAATTTTTGGGTATTTTTTATTTTAACCGTATGGGGCATTTATATATTGTTACTTATTTCGTTTTCGGGCGGACTTGTATAAAATATTGTAAAACTATATTATTGTGTAACGAAATTCATTCCATTATAACAACGCATTGCAACATTATTTTCCATGCAACAGCACGATGTTGAGAAACAGTGAGACAAAAGCGATACGCAGGTGTTATTGTGTAAGCCGGCAAGCTAAGCATTTACCCCCTTCAAAATTCTCAGAAATCTGTACTTGTGTAAACAGCACATAGACACAACTGTATCACCACAAATCTGAGTGACGGATCCAGCCACAAAACAGGATGTCCTGGGACGAACAAAATCCAGAAATGTGCTTTTTGAGCGGCAGGAAGTCATGGCTAAATCCGGTCTTTCCAATGACGTCAGCAGAGCCAAGTCCAATATCGGCCTCTGGTCACACACATACATAAGCTCCATTCCATGTACAAAGTGGTTATCCCACACAATTAAGCGTGAACGGCGACTAAAACCTGATGGCCGTGACTGCGCATTTCCCGCGACTCAACGAAGCAAGCTGCCCAGTTCCACTAGAGTTGCCGGACGGCAATGAGCTGATTAAGCTCTCTCCAAAGTTTTTTTTAGTTTTACCGGTAAAGAGTGAAATAATAGTGGAAAAGTTTGTGACTGACATCAATCTAGAATGCGGCAAATAGTAAAGTATTTTTTCGGACATTAAGAAGTATAACATTTAATAAAACGGACAATGAGTGTGCGCGGCGACCGCGTGGCAATGGGTTACGTAAGGGCTGGGGTGGGTTTTATGTAAAATATTGAGGGTTTTATCAATTATGAATGAGTGGGTGTGTAAGCAAAGCTGGGCTGTTGTTTTTTTTGTGTGTGTTTTTTTTAAATTGTGCTACGTACTTGTATAGATTAAATTGTGTAAGTATCAAACATAAGGTAAGCCATAGTTGCAGATGAGCATGAGTAAAATGCAATAAGTAGTATAACATTGTTTCTATATGTAAATGTAACTGACATAATCCAAAGTAAAATCTCAATTCTCTTCATATAAATGGGTTGCGCAAATTATTCTCATAACCTTAAGAAATTACGTCTGCATCCCAAACATACGTATGACGCAACCTTGAAGCCACGCAATGGTAAGTAGGAGTGTATTAACATTGATTTTAAATTATTATGATATCATTTAATATCGAACGTTTCATTGGCGCCACGAACGGGACGAATTTAATAAAATAAATTTCATACCTATAAATGGGATGCAATCGTAATTTGGAGGTTGCGTGAGAATACGCAAAAGGTACTTATGTAAAGTTAAGTTACGCAAAGTAAGTAAAGAATATTTGTTCACATAAGAAACAGAATAAATACCTAAAAATAATAATAATGGAAAATACAGCAGAGAACGGAGTCGATTTGTCCGACTCGACTGTGATAAGTGAAACAGCTGAAGTTGACGAATCAGCCGTGATGAGTAGTCCTGGCATACATTCAACACCGAATGTAGGTCAAGACGATAAAAACATGAATGTGCATAACACAAATGAAAAAGATAATACAGAGGATTCAGGGATTCAAGCAACCCCGACCTCAACAAAATGTAACAAATTAGACGATGATATAATGAGTATATTAAGAACCATATCAATGGACATTCATGTACAGAATAACAAATTTAACGAATTAAATAGTCGCTTTGACAATAATGACATAAAATTAGATAAATTTGATAGTCGTTTTGACAGTAATGACATAAAATTAGATAGACAAAGTAGGGAGATTAATGAGTTGATATATGACATTCAAGAAATTAATAAACGTTGTAAAAATACCCATGAAACGATAAGAACTATTCTGAATAAGTTAGAACAGAGTGTTGAGCGAATGGGAGTACATGTGATGAGTACCGAGAAAAATAAAACACATGAAAATTGTAATGACAAGTGCAAAAATGTAATACCAGATAAAGAGTTAACAAATAATAATAATAATGTCGAAAATGAGAATATAATTAACAGTGTGGTAGTAGAGAGTAAGAATAATGATATTGAAAATGGTAATGTGATTGAAAGGGTGGTATCAGAAAGTGTTACGTTGAAAATAGATAGTGAAACAGTAAGTGAGAGTGAGAAAATGATAAGTTGTAATGAAGTAATAATTAGTGTTGTTGAATTAGAAAAAGAATGGAGAGAGAGAGTAGTTGAATGTGTAGGGCAGGGGGTAAATTTTCCCTTTATTTGTGATGAACCAGAGTGTTCAAAAGTGTTATTTTTGGGCAAGAGACCCTTATTAGTGAAAGATTTGAGTTGTTTAATTTTGCTGACTAATTTTGTACCCTCTGCATGGAATGAGAGAGAAAGTGTGATATGGTGTTATGATGATGAAAGATGTTTTGAGAGAGAGTTGTGCATAGATAAAGAAATAGAATTATATAAACTAATGAGAGATTACAATGAGTTGAAAGAGATGTTAGTTGACATGAAACACTTACCTGTTAAAATAGAGAGTGAAGATTATTTTGATAATACATGTTTAAATAATAATAATTTACTTTATGAAGAAAAAATAACTGACTTGATAACGAATATTACTGATGGAGACTTAACCAATGTACTTAATGTTGACTTGTTTAATGATTATGTGGACAAAATAAATGAGTTTAGTTTGTATGGTCACAACACACAAAACAGTCATTTGTGTGCTGATAGAATTGAACGATGTTATGTAGAACCAAGGTTGATTTGGAACGATGGAGGTTGAACAATTAAAACAATAAAAGACAGTATAAATATTTTGTTTTAATGGTTCTGACATGGCAAATCTGGACAAATGAAGTGCGGAAATAACTGAATAATTATTGATGAAGAATTGTAAATACATGTTTAGTGAAATTATTTGTATGCATTATAAAACGTTAGATAAACAATGTATGTATATAGCAAAACTTGTTGTGATATTAATAATAATATTAATATTTCGTAGTTTAAATAAATAACAAAAATAATTTGGAGGAAGACAATGAATGAGTTGTAACTATTATACTTAATGAAAGTAATTAAAAATGTTGTTTTCAATAATTGAATTAATTAAAACAATACATTAAATCCTGTAATTAAATATAACTAAACCACTATAATAAACCTATAGTTAAATAAGTATAAATAACTATGAACAATATAAAACAGTGAGTGGTAGCGGATAGGTGTTCCCCACTTGTCCCAGTGGGGTTCGTCTATTTCAGGGACGCGCCCCTGCCCACGCGAGCCTTGGTTTTCTCCAGGTACCTTTATTTCCGGAGGAAGCTTTGTCCCTACCTTTAGTCCTAGTTCTTGACCCTGTAATAATCCTCATCCCTTTTATCTTCCCGATTTCCCTAACCCTCCCCTTAGAGTAAACACATAAACAAATAATTTAAAAAGGGTCAATTTTGTTAATGAATCAAAAATATATCTGATCTGAATTGGAATAAAAATGTAAGAGACAAATATGTTATCTAAAAGATTTATAAAACTTGAAAAGTGTAGCAAGCAGGTATGGCAATATATGAGGTAACTAGAATGTTTAGTCTATGAGTGCTGAAACAGAGAATGTTTATAACTGTTGTTTATGAAAACAAGTCTGGCACACAACTGTTCATGTAGACAGGTGTGTTGGAGTGGTATGTTGTGACTAATGCCTACAGACATACTTGGTGACCATAACAAAACTCTATTGTGACATAAAAGAATTAAAGAAAATTTTTGATAAAATAATAATGAGGTAATCATTGTAACTCAGAGTTTGAGACATTAAAAACCATTAAACCATTAAATTAATCAATTTAATAGAAACAAGGATTTTAACAATGAACTTAAAAAAAAAAAAAAAAAAAAAAAAAAAAAAAAAAAAAAAAAAAAAGTATAAACTTGTTGTCAATACAAGAAGTGGGGATGATTTTGGGGGGTAGATTGGTGCTCAATGAAGTGATAGAACAATGGAGTGTGGAACTGCAAATGTAGAAAGATTAATTTTCAATTGTTAAGTAATTAGTTAGTTATTAAGTGGCTATTGAGGGGGTGGCCTGTGCTCTCTTAGATAGCGAAATGGGTTGGGGGTAACAGTGAGTGTTACCTCCATCGGAGGCCAAAAGGGCGATAAATGTGCGGCACACCTTATCAGTGTAAATTAAAGTGTACACACTGCCAACTACCGTGTCGCACATAGTAGTGATGTGTAACAGGCAATTAAATTAAAGTTAGATTTCCTCGACTTTTCGGGCGGTTACTGCCTTACCAGCACTAACCGTGGTTTTGGCTAGCGGCCAGCTATGGTCATATCAAGTCCCTTGACCACAGCTGACTTGAAATTGGTATATATTTGAAATTCAATGGGGGGACAATTAGAGGAAATCTCCCGGAAACTATGGAACAGCGGCTGCCACTCTGTTCGAGTAGGAACAGCATAGCCAGGTGGTAGATCCGTTTTAAGGGTGTATGATTATATAACAAGAACATGATGATGTTCACTACTTTAAAACTTAATAGCGGAAGCAGAGACACGGAGAGGTAAAACCCTGCTCCAAAATATGCAGTCTCTGTGGAAGCGAAAAGGCGAGACAGTCTTACATAATCTGAAATAGTGTGTGTGGCTGGGAGGTGACGCAAAGGAGTCACGAATTTAAAGTTTATGACAAAAGTTTTTGCTTATTCAAAGTTTAATTCAAATAAAACTGCTTGTGCTCTGTTCAGGTAACTAGCTGCTTAGATATTTAAAAATAAGGTGTTCATGCTATAATTTTAAGTGTATTATTTTATTGTTGTCTATTGGATAAGCATTGATAAGAATATGTAATTGTATTATGTGTGTATTTGTTTAAGTCAATAAGTAAATCGTCTGGCAGGTTAACATAAATGACCAAAATCAGAGAAAGGGGAAACAAGGAGGTGAGGAATGATGACAAATAAATATGTATATTTCATATAAGTGGTTCAAGTAAAAGATGTATTTTCATTGTGTTAGGATATCAGCTGATCAGCAATAATACGTCACTGGTGTGTTAGTTATAAATGTTTTAAGTAATTGATGTTCAATGTAATGTTTAATGTACTACAGATATTTTGAAGTAAGGATAAAAAGAATATGAGAAATAAAATAACAATAATTTATGCAAATTAATAAAAGATAATTCGTGGGTGATAAATATGTTGTGGGACATGTAGACCTGTCCAAATTGAATTAAAAGTTGAATTTGAAATGATAGAGATGAATATGATGTAATGGTGTTTCTGAGTTAATGTAATGTAACAGAATTTTGTGAAATATTGATGTTGACACAGTAGTTGTGGAGAATTTATGTGGAGTTTGGAAGGATATATTTATGTTTATAATTAATGAGATTATTTTGTGTATTTGTAGTGAGGTAATGAGATTGAGATTTTTGGGGATGGCAATTTTGTATTAGGGGTAGTGTAATGTGGGAGTCCGCAACAAGGGTTGGGACGGGATAGGGATAGATTTTAGTGAGGAGGGGCCGCCTTAGGTAGAATCCAGGGGCCAAATAAGGGAATTGAGTTTTGGGTAGGGGAAACACGTATCCTATGTACAAAGGGTTAGAGAGTATTTTTTATGTATTGAGAGAAGGTGGCGTTTTGAGTTAAATGATAAGTTGGGGGCTTAGAGTGTCTTGATTAGTAGATATTTTAAATAGAGATGGGTGTCATGATAATTGAAGTTGATGAATATTAGAGTCAGGGAGAGGTAAAGGTTATATATGTATATAGATCTAGTAATACGGTCAATGAGAATAAATAATTTACATCACCCACCGTAGATTGAAGTAGGATTGTTAAGAATACAGAGAGAAATTTATGATAAAAGATATAAAAGCTTTTATTTTAAACCAGTGACAGAATTTTGATAAAATTTGAAAATAATGTAAAGTCAAGAATTGTTTATTTTAAAGAATTTAAATGCCAATTTGATTATTATTTATATTAATATTTTGTTTGTTTTAAATATGTATTCTATTATGTTTTGTATTTCCAGTTAGGATATTACAGATGTTCAGTGTATTTTCAGAAAGCATGCACAACATATGTGGGTCAAGGGTTCTTGGACTTGACCTAGTTTCGATCAGCTGATGAGATCATACACCTACTAAGCTTGTATAGTAGGAAGCCAATTATAATTTGTTTGTTTAATTAATTCAAACCAATATTTTAATAATTTCTACATATAGAGGGAAACATTTAAATAAGTTTAAATTTTTTGTGAATTTTAAAATTTTGGGGAATTTGAATTTTTTGAAGAAAAAAAAAAAATTTTTGATTTTTCGCCTGCCAGCGAACGCATATTTTAGGTAGGGATTGTTTTATTATGTGTGTATTTACCATGTTTTGTTGTTTTGTTGATTGTTTAGTTTACTGATTTCTTGTATTGAACTGTATTGTTAGACTAAGACATGTTAGGTTAAGGATTTGTTCAAGTAGAGAAAACTCTTAATTCAAGTCATTTTAAAGGAAACAAAAAATATAATGAAAAGAATTTTTTGAGCACATCAATTTTTTTGAACGTCAATTTTAAAGAATTTTTGTAATTTTTCAATTTCACAATGTATCATGTAATGTGAGGATGTGTGAGCCCAGTATTTGCTAAAGGCAGCCCAGCTTGCAAAAAAGGGGATCCATATCGGCGGAGGAGCTGGAATAATTCTAGCCAGGGATTGAGGATTTTCGGGGGTAGCATGTTAAAAGGCGAGGTGCGCCGTGGTGCGAGTCTGTTCGATTTCTCGGTGTTGGGATCTCTTGCGGAGATGTCCAGTGATCTCGTTCAGATGAGTCCATAGTCGCTGAGCCAAGGGGGTCGTGTACCCATGAGATTAAGAACCAGGGGGTTGTTGGCACCAGTTCCTCACCGGTCCTCTTCGGGGTTTGTCGATGAGATTTCTTCTGTCGTGAACAGCAGAATTCTCATCGAGGGGGTATTGTAGCGGGTCAATTTTTGGGTATTTTTTATTTTAACCGTATGGGGCATTTATATATTGTTACTTATTTCGTTTTCGGGCGGACTTGTATAAAATATTGTAAAACTATATTATTGTGTAACGAAATTCATTCCATTATAACAACGCATTGCAACATTATTTTCCATGCAACAGCACGATGTTGAGAAACAGTGAGACAAAAGCGATACGCAGGTGTTATTGTGTAAGCCGGCAAGCTAAGCATTTACCCCCTTCAAAATTCTCAGAAATCTGTACTTGTGTAAACAGCACATAGACACAACTGTATCACCACAAATCTGAGTGACGGATCCAGCCACAAAACAGGATGTCCTGGGACGAACAAAATCCAGAAATGTGCTTTTTGAGCGGCAGGAAGTCATGGCTAAATCCGGTCTTTCCAATGACGTCAGCAGAGCCAAGTCCAATATCGGCCTCTGGTCACACACATATATAAGCTCCATTCCATGTACAAAGTGGTTATCCCACACAATTAAGCGTGAACGGCGACTAAAACCTGATGGCCGTGACTGCGCATTTCCCGCGACTCAACGAAGCAAGCTGCCCAGTTCCACTAGAGTTGCCGGACGGCAATGAGCTGATTAAGCTCTCTCCAAAGTTTTTTTTAGTTTTACCGGTAAAGAGTGAAATAATAGTGGAAAAGTTTGTGACTGACATCAATCTAGAATGCGGCAAATAGTAAAGTATTTTTTCGGACATTAAGAAGTATAACATTTAATAAAACGGACAATGAGTGTGCGCGGCGACCGCGTGGCAATGGGTTACGTAAGGGCTGGGGTGGGTTTTATGTAAAATATTGAGGGTTTTATCAATTATGAATGAGTGGGTGTGTAAGCAAAGCTGGGCTGTTGTTTTTTTTGTGTGTGTTTTTTTTAATTGTGCTACGTACTTGTATAGATTAAATTGTGTAAGTATCAAACATAAGGTAAGCCATAGTTGCAGATGAGCATGAGTAAAATGCAATAAGTAGTATAACATTGTTTCTATATGTAAATGTAACTGACATAATCCAAAGTAAAATCTCAATTCTCTTCATATAAATGGGTTGCGCAAATTATTCTCATAACCTTAAGAAATTACGTCTGCATCCCAAACATACGTATGACGCAACCTTGAAGCCACGCAATGGTAAGTAGGAGTGTATTAACATTGATTTTAAATTATTATGATATCATTTAATATCGAACGTTTCAACCTACCCCCCTGGCTCGGCGACTATGGCTGCACCTGAACGATATTACTGGACTTCTCTTTACTAGATCCCAACACCATAAAACCAAACAGACACGCACCACAGTGCACCTAACCTTCTAACATTCCACCCCACAAAATCCAAACCCCTGGTCTTATACGATGCGAGATCCTCAACCGATATGTTCCCCCTTTTCATGCATACTGGGTCGCCTTCAGCAATACTGGGCGCGTACACATATTCATATTATTCTATTATAAACAGACTACATATTCAAAATGTATAAAAATCTTTTATCTTTTAAATTCTAATTTCTTTTCTCCAACTGACGTTGTTTTCCAAACCAAAAAAAAAAAAACAAAGCAAATAAATCAGACTTTAATAATCTGAACTACTCATTAAATCCCAAGTTCCATTGCATATTATCTGAATTACAACACCATATACTATATGTGACAGTACAAAAAACCTGATATCAAATTTATGGTATACAAGGTAGCAAATTATTGTATTTCGATGTTTTTTACATTCATTTCTATGGGTAATACAATTTCCCTGGTTTTGCCTGCAACGACGCAGTTTCGAGACAACGAAATAATTCCAAGGTCAGCAGTGTACTTGCGAATAAGAACACTTAAAATGGTTACACCAACAAATACCGGGTCTAGATACGTCTGTTTCATTGGCCAACAACGCCAAACGTCATTAACAAAATAATGACGTGCATAAAATACGTAATAAACAGGGCGTTTATGTAACGAAAGACAAAGAACAATGACGTATGCACACACATACATACGTAAAAATTTGCGTAGTGTTTGTCCCAGTCTACACAACTCCGCAGCAGCGGTAACACCTTGCTAAAGGCAGCCGGCAGTTTATACCGGCCTAGTTGTTTAACAATTCAAAATGTAATCTCGATATGTAATTACAAACCAGTTAGAAGAGAAAGTAAGACAGTGCACAATAGTTGTTTTCAAAATTAAAACTTAGAGTCAGTGACTATAGCCAAAATGTAACCACACCACTTTTGTGAAAGCAACATGGGAACCATCTTCCAGAACTTCTAGTCTACAAAAACAGGAAAGTGCAAAACCAAATTCAATTTAAAGAGCTCTTTTACCCAAATACCAGATATATGTATACCCAAACAAATTAATATCATAAGTATGAGTGAGATTGAGGAAGTGGGGAGTGTATGGTAAATGTCGACAGCCAAACGGGGTGTTGGTTTGCGTTTCGATTAAAAGAATATAATTAAAATCATTTGGATAATAAAGCAGCTGCATAGTTAATAGAAATTTTAGTAACATGACGAGTAAGAGTCTAGGAAATAATTTTGTAATAAAAGAAATGTAATGTAAGTAAAGGCCGCCATTTTGATTTCTTGTTTAGACAATTGGCCATTGTCAGTAAAGAAACAGTCCGGTGTACACATGAAAAGAAAATAAACCAATATTGATATTTGATGTTTCAAATGAACGTATCTTTATTTCAATGCCTAGCTCGGTCAGCATTCATGCCGAGTCGAAACCCTGGACCCTTAACCAATAAAAAGATCGAAACAACAGGCTTTTCAAATCATGGTAAGTACCATAATTATGGTGTCTTGGACACACGTGTCTAAAGTTGTAACGTGTCAAAATTGGGTCATTTCATTTATTGCGGGTATGGGGTATTTGTATCTTTATTCATTTCATTTTTTGGGGTTTTGTCAAAAATATTGTGGAAACGTTATTTCCATTGGAACAGAACACGTGGTAAGAAACAGTGTTGAAACAAAGCAGCAAGACGCAGTTTCTGTTGTGTAACCAAGCCAAGAATTTGTACCACCCTCGAATTCTCAGAAATGTGCGTGAGTGTGAGGGTGCGCGTACTCAACAACTCTCGTATGCGCGCTGTGGGGGCGCCAAGAAACTTGAATGGCGCATGAACGAACAGTTTGTGATATCAGCAAGACGACCTACAGGAAATATCATTGAGTACCGCCCACTTTTAGTGACGTCAGTCTAGCAGCGCCAAATATCGTCGACACACTTTGCTGAAATAACCACTATGTTTCATGCATAAAGTCGATAGAACTCAGCAAATCAGCTATGAACCACAACGAAATCTGTAGGCAGTGAATACGAAGTTCCTACCGCTCAGCAAAAGACGCTGCCCAGTCTAACTCTATACGTGTCGGCCGACACCAGGGGCCAGTGCGCTCTGTTTAATTTCATCAGTTTTTTTTTTGTAAAAGTGAACAAGCAGCGTTTAAACAAGTAACGGTAGAGTGAGCAATAGAGCTGAAAATACCAGAGTCGATTCCGGGCTTAATTAACCACAAGATGCGAAATTCATAGTGCGATCTAAAACCGCGTGCCGGCAGGGAGGGGGGCTTTATTATAAAATGTTAAGGGTATTTGGGGTTTAAAAAATGAAGTTTTCTTAAAATAATGTATGTGAGTGCGTATGTAAAGCAGGCTGGGCTATCTTAAAGTTGTAAGTAATAGTTTGTAAGTATAGAAAATAAGATGTAAGAGTTGCACAACCTTTGAAAATGTAAAACAATTTATTTGGAGAACAACTTATAAATTCACCACTTTTGATTATTAAACAAAAAATAATTTCTCTTCCAAGATGTATTGTATAAGTTATTCAAACAACCTTGAAAATTACGCTTCTATCCCAACGTACGTATGAGACCCTGGACCCAAGAGCACACAAGGACGGTAAGTGGAAGTTTTTTTTTTTATTTATTATTTTCTATGGTATTTTAAATAATGTTAATAAATTCGCAGCTTAACAAAGTTAGTAAATGTAAACAAAACCAGATATAGGTTGCTTGTTATTCTTTTTCTACAAACAAATATATAAAGATAAAAAGTGAATTTGTTAACAAATGCGCCCGGAACAGTGACTATTTATTTAAGTGAGTGTGTTAACAAATGTCGACCCGAACTAGGGACATGTTGATTATGATTATATATTAAGTTTGTTAACAAATGCCGCCCGAACTGGTGACTATATAAAAATATATCCTGTTGTATTTTATATAATAAGCCTGAATGATAGCAGAGTGGGCATTGAAATTAGGGGTACAATTGTAGGTTAGGTGGTAACGCAAATATAATGCAACAAATCATTAACATTTTTTATAATGGCAGACAATAAAGAAAATGTCAGCATAACTGACAGTACAAATAATAGCCAGATAAGCATGACAGAATCACTAGTCATGAGTGAAGGAATTATTCACTCAACGCCAGTCCCGACTAACAGGGCTGAAAATAACGAAATTATGAAAATGATGCAAATGCTTTTTAATACACAGAACAATAAGTTTGATGAAAAATTCAGTAAACTTGACGAAAAATTTAACGAACAGAAAAGTGAAATTAGAGAAGTACAAAATAATTTTAATGTAAAATTAGAAGAATTAAAAAATGAAATACAAAGACAAAATTGTAGTATTGACAAAGTAGACAAGTTAGAGATAAACAAAGAGGACAAGGTAAGTAGTAGTGGAAATGACGATAAAATAGATGAAAATATAGTAATAGGAGATAATAGTGTGGATGTTGGTAGTAATAGTGAGATTTTAATGAGACTAGAGGTTAATGGTGAGGTGACAGTTGTAGATGAGAGTGAAAGTGGGGGTAAGGAGAGTTTAAGTGAGTATAGTGAGCAGAGGGCAAATTTTCCCAGTGGTATAGTTGGAGTAAAGACTCCAAAATTGTTATTTGAGGAGGAAGGTTCCTCTAGAGTTTATGTGGGAGACGTGTGGTCTCCAAATGATCCCTTAGTTTTTTGTGTTAGTGTACTTGGTGAGGCCAGGGGGTGGTTTTATGGAGTAGTAGTGCCCGATGCAAATGTGGAAAGAGAGAGATGTTTTAAGAGAGAGAGATGGTATGATAGTGAGAGATATATTGAGAGAAACAGAGAAGTAGAAATTTTTAAGATATGTAGAAATTATGAAGAGTTTATAGAAAGGTTAGGTGGAGAGAGAAGTGAAAATAATAATAAAAACTTACCTTGGATTGAAGCTGATATAGTAGCAGGAGGAGATGATGTTGATAACAATAATGACTTGATAAAATACCTAAATATGACTTATTATACAGGAGGTGACAGGACAAAGATCAATCATGACATGTTAAATGTTTTAAAAGGGACTGTTTATGACTGATTTATGGTAAACGATTAATGATTATGTGGATTGTATATTTTTGTGTATATTAATGTCAGTGTATTTGTGTATTTTGTAGTTGTGTATTTTATGTATTTTTTTTTTGTAAACCATGCATTGTAGAATTTTAAATATTGAAGAATAATTAATAATGATTTTGAAATGATATTATGGAATTTAGATTCTAAAGGGTTAGTAAATGATTACGCATATAATATATTTGGATCTGGAGATATATTGTTGTTAGTAGGTAAGTGATGAATTTTCTAGTAGTATATTAAGGTGAAATGTTGTAAAAGAGTTTAGGGATAGTGATAAATAAGGGCATTGGAGTTACTTAAATAAAGTTAATGAGAGGTAGTGAAAATAAAGTGTTGAGATACAGATAATATATAAAGAGGTGTTAGATATTTTAGGGACACAGTGGTTAGTGATTATATGTAGAGGTGAGTAATGTGAATGGTAATTATATTTGTTGTTGATGATGATATTTTGTAGTAAGGATCCGGTGTTAAGGAGTGATCAACGAGCGACGTGGCAAGGGACCAGCGTGCAGCGTTGTGGCAGGTGGAGCAATTTTGGGTTAGAGTGTTTGCCGATATTTGGTGGAGGGCAAATGGTTAGGAATGGATATGGCCAGGTAGGGAACATACATCCTTGTACAAAAAATGAGCGGTGCCAGAGGTTTTAAATGGGATTAGTGAAGGGGGTTATTATAGAGATATTGGTGTCATATTATATTAATGGTTAGAAGCGGTTAGTAGTAAAAAAAGAGGTGAGTAAGGTTAGATTGACTAATGCCAAAATAAGATATAGAAAATAGTGAATAACAGGGAGTCGCCCAAACTAGTGAAGATAAAAGGTTAGAAAAGAGAATTCATAGTAGGAAGGTAATGTAACTGGAAAGGTGAATGATAAATTTGAAAATTTTTGTAAAGAAACTAAGGATATAACAAATGTTGAATCCTAAAAGTTGAATAGGGAGTTGATAAAAATAGTAATGTCTTATTAAAGTTTTGCTACAAGTTATGTAAATATGAATTAAGTAATGTGAATTGTTCAATGTTAGTGTTTAATGTTTTATGATGTACAATGTTTTATTATGTTTTTATTATGTTGATGGTACAATAGGATGGGAGGTTACTACCAGGATAGTAACGATAATAAGGTTAAATTTTATGAGGGTTGTCAATTCTGTAGTAATGATTCCGTTATAAAGAAAATTAAACGTAAAGAAAAGATTGTAAAGAAATTAGAGAGCTTTAAAGTTGTTTGCCATGATATATAGATATTGTAATGTTATATGAAGTAAAATAATAGAGTTAATGGTTGTTGCTAGAGAAATAAAATGTATTTTCTGTTTAGGTTAAAACAAATGTTTTCATGTGATAAAGAGAGTAAATATAATTGACTGGAGTCAGAAAGTTGTACTAAATACCGGGTATGAAAAAGAGAAGGAATTTTCTATCTTAACTCTTGTTATACATTGTTTGAAACTTGTAGGGTTAAGCAAACCAATGCCCCATGACGCAAACCAACGCACTAAGAGGAAACATATCAGTTGTGGATATGGATATAGAGAAGGCCACTATTTTAAAATTTTATATTGCATGTTTCAGAGTTTGGTGGTGTGGTGACCGCGGTCCTGAGCTGGCCGGTGCATCAGAAGAGGAGCGTAAAGTGCCTCATGGCCTTACGGTGTAGGGATCTCTCCGGAGAAGTCCAGTAAGGTCAGAAGGTACGAACCTCATCATTGGACCCAGGGTAAGTGATTGAATTTCTTTTATAGTAACACTACAGGGGGTTGTGGCTCCATATCTGGGCTGATCCTTTTAGAAAAGTGTGAATGAGTCAATGAAAGTTTTTGTGTCTCGACACAAAACCTTTCATTGAGGGGGTTTTGTGACAGTACGGAAAACCTGATATCAAATTTATGGTATACAAGGTAGCAAATTATTGTATTTCGATGTTTTTTACATTCATTTCTATGGGTAATACAATTTCCCTGGTTTTGCCTGCAACGACGCAGTTTCGAGACAACGAAATAATTCCAAGGTCAGCAGTGTACGTGCGAATAAGAACACTTAAAATGGTTACACCAACAAATACCGGCTCTAGATACATCTGTTTCATTGGCCAACAACGCCAAACGTCATAAACAAAAGAATGACGTGCATAAAATACGTAATAAACGGGGCGTTTATGTAACGAAAGAAAGAACAATGACGTATGCACACACATACATACGTAAAAATTGCGTAGTGTTTGTCCCAGTCTACACAACTCCGCAGTAGCGGTAACACCTTGCTAAAGGCAGCCGGCAGTTTATACCGGCCTAGTTGTTTAACAATTCAAAATGTAATCTCGATATGTAATTACAAACCAGTTAGAAGAGAAAGTAAGACAGTGCACAATAGTTGTTTTCAAAATTAAAACTTAGAGTCAGTGACTATAGCCAAAATGTAACCATGCCACTTTTGTGAAAGCAACATGGGAACCATCTTCCAGAACTTCTAGTCTACAAGAACAGGAAAGTGCAAAACCAAATTCAATTTAAAGAGCTCTTTTACCCAAATACCAGATATATGTATACCCAAACAAATTAATATCATAAGTATGAGTGAGAGTGAGGAAGTGGGAGTGTATGGTAAATGTCGACAGCCAAACGGGGTGTTGGTTTGCGTTTCGATTAAAAGAATATAATTAAAATCATTTGGATAATAAAGCAGCTGCATAGTTAATAGAAATTTTGGTAACATGACGAGTAAGAGTCTAGGAAATAATTTTGTAATAAAAGAAATGTAATGTAAGTAAAGGCCGCCATTTTGATTTCTTGTTTAGACAATTGGCCATTGTCAGTAAAGAAACAGTCCGGTGTACACATGAAAAGAAAATAAACCAATATTGATATTTGATGTTTCAAATGAACGTATCTTTATTTCAATGCCTAGCTTGGTCAGCATTCACGCCGAGTCGAAACCCTGGACCCTTAACCAATAAAAAGATCGAAACAACAGGCTTTTCAAATCATGGTAAGTACCATAATTATGGTGTCTTGGACACACATGTCTAAAGTTAGTAAATGTAAACAAAACCAGATATAGGTTGCTTGTTATTCTTTTTCTACAAACAAATATATAAAGATAAAAAGTGAGTTTGTTAACAAATGCGCCCGGAACAGTGACTATTTATTTAAGTGAGTGTGTTAACAAATGTCGACCCGAACTAGGGACATGTTGATTATGATTATATATTGAGTTTGTTAACATAGGAAAAATGTAAAGTAATCAATACTTTTTTTTTTAACTCTTAAATTTATTAAAATATACTTTTTTCAATGTTCAAAGACATTTAAAATTATTCAAGTCAATTAAACGACGAAAATGCATTAATCAAATGCTAGAAACCAGTCTTGTTTACAACATCAACCATCAGCTGATTTCTCTGTCAGGTAAATGACCTTGACCTACCTACACTACACAAAGTTATACAATACAAAATACATGGTATATGCTCATAATTCTTATACACTATCAGAATAACCACAATGACACACCCCAACACCACAAACAAAATAAAATACCATAAACACCTTATCTACTGGAATTATTCTTCAAAATCAGTAACGTTATTTATAGAACATAACACAGAGTATAATACATTTCAGTCGTCTACAGTAACCACTTCTCAAGTCACAGAGCGAATTGGCTGGTCAGTGTCATTTAGTTATAAAAACAAATTTTTACATTCGTTACTCCCCTGAGCAACGTCCTGGCCACACACACTATTGTACCCCCCACTGAACTGTGGCGTTCAGCTGCTTCTACAAGGATGGCATTGGTGGAGGAATTTTGGCATCTCCGTGTCCTTGCTTCGGCCTTACATTGTTTAAAATTAATTAGATATCATAATATCTATTGTTTCATATTTACAAGCCCTTAATGCGGGTCTCCCACCTGGTTAACTGTTCCCACGCGAACAGAGTGGCACCCGCTGTTCCATAGTTCTGGGGATTTCCCCTAAAGTCACCCCCCATTAATTTCAAATTTACACCAATTTCAAGCACAGCTATGGTCAGGTTTACAATTGTTGGCCATAGCTGGCCGCCGTCCAAAACCACGATTAGTGCTGGTAAGGCAGTAATCGCCCGAAAAGGCGGGGAAATCAACTTTAAATTCAGGCATGCTTGACTTCGTTTTATCATACACTGCACGGCAACAAATCAACATATAATATAAAATTATATAAAAGTTGTGCAGTGTATTTTACGCCAGTTTGGCCTCCGGGGAGGTAACATTCTCTGTCACTCCCCAACACTTACTGCTACCTACAGTGGCACATGCCACCACTGTACTAGCCTACTTATAGCTAAACTTAATGTCCTTCTACAGTTGCTGTCTCTACATTCCATAATTATATCACTTCTATCAACACCACACAACCCCCTGTTAAAAAACTCACTTTTTTTATCTTTATATATTTGTTTGTAGAAAAAGAATAACAAGCAACATATATCTGGTTTTGTTTACATTTACTAACTTTAGACACGTGTGTCCAAGACACCATAATTATGGTACTTACCATGATTTGAAAAGCCTGTTGTTTCGATCTTTTTATTGGTTAAGGGTCCAGGGTTTCGACTCGGCGTGAATGCTGACCGAGCTAGGCATTGAAATAAAGATACGTTCATTTGAAACATCAAATATCAATATTGGTTTATTTTCTTTTCATGTGTACACCGGACTGTTTCTTTACTGACAATGGCCAATTGTCTAAACAAGAAATCAAAATGGCGGCCTTTACTTACATTACATTTCTTTTATTACAAAATTATTTCCTAGACTCTTACTCGTCATGTTACTAAAATTTCTATTAACTATGCAGCTGCTTTATTATCCAAATGATTTTAATTATATTCTTTTAATCGAAACGCAAACCAACACCCCGTTTGGCTGTCGACATTTACCATACACTCCCCACTTCCTCACTCTCACTCATACTTATGATATTAATTTGTTTGGGTATACATATATCTGGTATTTGGGTAAAAGAGCTCTTTAAATTGAATTTGGTTTTGCACTTTCCTGTTTTTGTAGACTAGAAGTTCTGGAAGATGGTTCCCATGTTGCTTTCACAAAAGTGGCATGGTTACATTTTGGCTATAGTCACTGACTCTAAGTTTTAATTTTGAAAACAACTATTGTGCACTGTCTTACTTTCTCTTGTAACTGGTTTGTAATTACATATTGAGATCACATTTTGAATTGTTAAAACAACTAGGCCGGTATAAACTGCCGGCTGCCTTTTGCAAGGTGTTACAGCTGCTGCGGAGTTGTGTAGACTGGGACAAACACTACGCAATTTTTACGTATGTATGTGTGTGCATACGTCATTGTTCTTTGTCTTTCGTTACATAAACGCCCTGCTTATTACGTATTTTATGCAGGTCATTCTTTTGTTTACGACGTTTGGCGTTGTTGGCCAATGAAACAGACGTATCTAGAGCCGGTATTTGTTGGTGTAACCATTGTAAGTGTTCTTATTCGCACGTACACTGCTGGCCTTGGAATTATTTCGTTGTCTCGAAACTGCGTCGTTGCAGGCAAAACCAGGAAAATTGTATTATCCATAGAAATGAATGTAAAAAAACATCGAAATACAATAATTTGCTACCTTGTATACCATAAATTTGATATCAGGTTTTCCGTACTGTCACAAAACCCCCTCAATGAAAGGTTTTGTGTCGAGACACAAAAACTTTCATTGACTCATTCACACTTTTCTAAAAGGATCAGCCCAGATATGGAGCCACAACCCCCTGTAGTGTTACTATAAAAGAAATTCAATCACTTACCCTGGGTCCAATGATGAGGTTCGTACCTTCTGACCTTACTGGACTTCTCCGGAGAGATCCCTACACCATAAGGCCATGAGGCACTTTACGCTCCTGTTCTGACGCACCGGCCAGCTCAGGACCGCGGTCACCACACCACCAAACTCTGAAACATGCAATATAAAATTTTAAAATAGTGGCCTTCTCTATATCCATATCCACAACTGATATGTTTCCTCTTAGTACGTTGGTTTGCGTCTTGGGGCATTGGTTTGCTTAACTCTACAATTTTCAAACAATGTATAACAAGAGTTAAGATAGAAAATTCCTTCTCTTTTTAATAACCCGGTATTTAGTACAACTTTCTGACTCCAGTCAATTATATTTACTCTCTTTACCACATGGAAACATTTATTCTTAACCTAAACAGAAAATACATTTTACTTCTCTAGCAACAACCATTAACTCTATTATTTTACTTCATATAACATTACAATATCTATATATCATGGCAAACAACTTTAAAGCTCTCTAATTTCTTTACAATCTTTTCTTTACGTTTAATTTTCTTTATAACAGAATCATTACTACAGAATTGACAACCCTCATAAAATTTAACATTATTATCGTTACTATCCTGGTAGTAACCTCCCATCCTATTGTACCATCAACATAATAAAACATTGTACAATAAACATTAAACACTAACATTGAACAATTCACATTACTTAATTCATATTTACATAACGTGTAGCAGAACTTTATAACATTTTCATTATCAACTTTCGATTAACTTTTATTATTTAACATTCATTTAGATTCTTATACAAAAAATTTTCAAATTTATCATTCACCTTTCCAGTTACATTACCTTCCTACTATGAATTCTCTTTTCTAACCTTTTTATCCTTATTAGTTTGGGTGACTCTATCATTCACTATTCTCTATATCTTATTTTGGCATTTGTCAATCTAACCTTACTACCCCTTTTTTCTACTAACAACCGCTACTCACCATTAACATAATATGACACCAATATCTCTATAATAACCCCCTTCACTAATCCCATTTAAAACCTCCGGCAGCACTCATTTTTTGTACTAGTATGTGTGTTCCCTTCCTATGCTCATTCCCTTATGTTGGTTCCTGGATTCTACCTAAGGCAACCCTTTCCGGCACACAACGGTCCCTTCCTGTCCCAACACCTTTCGTTGCAGACTCCCTATACCAATACCCTTACTACAAAATGTCACCATTAACAAATATAATTACCATTCACATTACTCACCTCTACATTTAATCACTAACCACTGTGTCCCTAAAATATCTAATACCTCTTTATATATTATCAGTATCTCAACATTCTTATTTTTACTAGCTCCCATTAACTCTATTTAACTAACTCCAATGCCCTTATTTATCACTATTCCCAAATCTCTTTACAACATTTCACCTTAATATACCACTAGAAAATTCATCACTTACCTACTAACAACAATACATCTCCAGATCCAAATATATTATATGCGTAATCATTTACTAACCATTAGAATCTAAATCTCATGATATCATTTAAATTCTTGAGTATTTAAAATTCTACATTACCTGGTTTACATAAAAAATACATAAAATACACAACAGCAAAAATACACAATTACATTGACATTAATATACACAAAATATACAATCCACAATTATCATCTTATCATTTACCAAAATCAGTCATAAACAGTCCATTTTAAAACGCTGTCCATATAATTAAATGTTTATAAACACAATAAAATGTTTATCCTCCATCGTCAAACAATAGTCTTACCTTAAAACTATATACATTGTTTATTATTAGATATTTTATACTAACATCATAAATACTTATACAACTCAAATGTTCATTATTATCCCCAAACTCATTTAACCTGTCATGATTGGTCATTGTCCTGTCACCTCCTGTATAATCAGTCATAATTATGTATGTTATATTATCATTGTTATCAACATCATCTACTACTTTAGTTTCAATACAAGGTAAGTTTTTATTATATTTATCACTTCTCTCTCCACCTAACCTTTCTACCAATTCTTCATAATTTCTATATATCTTAAAAATCTCTACTTCTCTGTTTCTCTCAATATATCTCTCACTATCATACCATCTCTCTCTCTTAAAACATCTCTCTCTTTCCACATTTGCATCGGGCACTACTACTCCATAAAACCACCCCCTGGCCTCACCAAGTACACTAACACAAAAAACTAAGGGATCATTTGGAGACCACACGTCTCCCACATAAACTCTAGAGGAACCTTCTTCCTCAAATAACAATTTTGGAGTCTTTACTCCAACTATACCACTGGGAAAATTTGCCCTCTGCTCACTATACTCACTTAAACTCTCCTTACCCCCACTTTCACTCTCATCTACAACTGTCACCTCACCATTAACCTCTATTCTCATTAAAATCTCGCTATTACTACCAACATCCACACTATTATCTCCTATTACTATATTTTCATCTATTTTATCGTCACTTCCACTACTACTTACCTTGTCCTCTTTGTTTATCTCTAACTTGTCTACTTTGTCAATACTACAATTTTGTCTTTGTATTTCATTTTTTAATTCTTCTAATTTTACATTAAAATTATTTTGTACTTCTCTAATTTCATTTTTCTGTTCGTTAAATTTTTCGTCAAGTTTACTAAATTTCTCATCGAACTTATTGTTCTGTGTATTAAAAAGCATTTGCATCATTTTCATAATTTCGTTATTTTCAGCCCTGTTAGTCGGGACTGGCGTTGAGTGAATAATTCCTTCACTCATGACTAGTGATTCTGTCATGCTTATCTGGCTATTATTTGTACTGTCAGTTATGCTGACATTTTCTTTATTGTCTGCCATTATAAAAAATGTTAATGATTTGTTGCTTTATATTTGCGTTACCACCTAACCTACAATTGTACCCTTAATTTCAGTGCCCACTCTGCCATCATTCAGGCTTATTATATAAAATACAACAGGATATATTTTTATATAGTCACCAGTTCGGGCGGCATTTGTTAACAAACTCAATATATAATCATAATCAACATGTCCCTTTTCGGGCGCCATTTGTTAACAAACTCACTTTTTATCTTTATATATTTTTTTGTAGAAAAAGAATAACAAGCAACATATATCTGGTTTTGTTTACATTTACTAACTTTAGACACGTGTGTCCAAGACACCATAATTATGGTACTTACCATGATTTGAAAAGCCTGTTGTTTCGATCTTTTTATTGGTTAAGGGTCCAGGGTTTCGACTCGGCGTGAATGTTGGCCGAGCTAGGCATTGAAATAAAGATACGTTCATTTGAAACATCAAATATCAATATTGGTTTATTTTCTTTTCATGTGTACACCGGACTGTTTCTTTACTGACAATGGCCAATTGTCTAAACAAGAAATCAAAATGGCGGCCTTTACTTACATTACATTTCTTTTATTACAAAATTATTTCCTAGACTCTTACTCGTCATGTTACCAAAATTTCTATTAACTATGCAGCTGCTTTATTATCCAAATGATTTTAATTATATTCTTTTAATCGAAACGCAAACCAACACCCCGTTTGGCTGTCGACATTTACCATACACTCCCCACTTCCTCACTCTCACTCATACTTATGATATTAATTTGTTTGGGTATACATATATCTGGTATTTGGGTAAAAGAGCTCTTTAAATTGAATTTGGTTTTGCACTTTCCTGTTTTTGTAGACTAGAAGTTCTGGAAGATGGTTCCCATGTTGCTTTCACAAAAGTGGTGTGTACTCTAGACCTATTGTTTTTGGTGAAGATCGGTTAAGGGAAAAGGGTAGTTTACCTGCAACATTTTTTTTTTTAATCAAGGGTAATTTGTTTCTATGGCAAACAATAACAGCCGCAAATTCAAACACAATCAAATAATATTTTACATACAGCCCTGAATTGTAGAGTTCTCAAGACCTATTGATTTTGGTGAAGATCGGTTAAGGGAAAGGGGTAGTTTACCTGCAACATTTTATGTTTTAACAAGGGTATTTTCTATGGCAAACGATAACAGCCGCAAATTCAAACACAATCAAATAATTTTGTGCATATTGCCCTGAATTATAGACTTCGCAAGACCTATTGTTTTTGGTGAAGATCGGTTAAGGGAAAGGGGTAGTTTACCTGCCGTGTTTTTTGTTTTAACAAGGGTATTTTTATGGCAAACGATAACAGCCGCAAATAAACATAATCAAATAATATTTTGCATACAGCCCTAAATTGTAGAGTTCTCAAGACCTGTTGGTTTTGGTGAAGATCGGTTAAGGGAATAGGGTAGTTTACGTGCAACATTTTATGTTTTAACAAGGGTAAATTTTTTTATGATGAACGATAACTGCCGTACATTAAAACAGAATCAACTACTCTTCTGCATACCTTTTTGAATTATACAGAACTCAAGGTCTGTTGATTTTGTTGAAGATCGATTAAGGGAAAGGGGTAGTTTACCTTAAAACATTACAAGTTAATTATATTATTGAAATATTGAATTTTGTCCCATTTTTGGGGTACCAACTGAGGCTGTACATGTTTATTATTGTTTAAAATTATGAAATTCCAATCACTTACCTTTACTAAGTAAATTCGAGTTATTTACCAAGGTGTCGTCTGGTGTACTCTGGCAGAGTAAAATCACAGGTGAATGCAAATTAACAAACACATATTTTTGTAAACTCAAATAAAATGTTGGTTTATTTTCTTTAGCATGACATTTTTTCTTTTTTACTTCTAGTTTGAATCTACTGGTCTATATAAGTTGAGCCTGTTTATTTTTCAAGTGCAACATTTTTTATTGCGTCTTCTGATTTTACCCAATGTTCATTTTAGTTTTTCTACAAACTCCTTTCTTATTAATTTTCTTTGAAAAAATATAACTAAATATGGTCAACGAAAAATATTAACCCTTTCTTGGGAAATATAAAAACATTATTTCAACATGATTAATTTCCTAAAACTAGTTTACATCTTAACATAAAATCATTATTTTAATGATGCAACCCAGTTTGCTCGCACGCTGCACACATACAAAAACCCCCCTTTTTTTATATAAAACAAGAATATATTGAAATGGGTATGGTTACGTGTAGTAGCGGAGTCCCTGTTGACCGCATGGCACGTCACTCACTAAGTTCGCTGCGTTGTTATTAAAAACTGTTATTATTCCATTTGTCCATTTGTTTTTTGCAATTCTCACTTAGTTCACTGTTTTTTTTTATATATTTCAAACTGCTCTACACATTTTTATATATATATTGGAACGATTGGCCGACCTTTAAGGTGTTCGAGTCGAAAGTTAAAAGGACCGCATGCGGCCTATAGGTGAAAACGACTGACTAGCCAACGGCTAACTAAATCCCCACCTTGTCTGTCTGCTTCCTGTAAACTACACTGCCTTTTGGATTACGAAGTTTTTGTCACTGTCTCGGTAATATGGGTTTGCATGTTGCCCACGTTTTGACCATGCTAACTGGCGAAAATATTGAGGCTGTGGAAGGGGTGGTCTCTCAGCTACATCCGCCGTCACAAGACCGCATGGCACAAGACTTTCGTTGTTTTGCCATGTTTGTGGCGCGTTTACAGTCTGATCTGCGTCGTCTATGCGCCCGTGTTCATGTTGCGCGTCTTTGTACGTCACACAGCACTACCGTTCTTAGAATTCAATTGCGTTCTCTGGTCACACACTGCATTCCAACGCCCTGATTACGCTCAAACCTCGCTTCACTGTTCCTTTGTCTAACTGAGATTGTATTATGTGTTGGGCTTGCAATTGAAATGAAATAAATTTAAATAAATAAAATACCCCCTTTTTGCCCCATTACAATACCCCCCCCCAATGAGAGATCTTCTGTCGAAACCGAAGAAATCTCATTGCTAAACCCTAAGAGGATCGGTGAGGATATGATGCCAACAACCCCCCATTAATTCTTAACACATCATGGGTAAACTACCCCCCTAGCTCGGCGACCATGGCTGCACCCGTACGAGATTACTGGACTTCTCTATCTGAGATCCCAACACCATAACATCGGCCAGATACACACCATAGTACTACCTAACCTCTTATCATTTCAACCAAAATCCACACCCTGGCCTTATACCATACCAGATCCTCCACCGATATGTTCCCCCTTCCATGCAAACTGGGTTGCTTTTAGCAAGTACTGGGTGCGTACACATACTTTTTTTTTTTTATAGTATACCTAAACTCATACCCAAAATTATAAAAATGTTTGTTATCTTTTAAAATTGTTTTTTCTCATGTTTATTGACTGGACCTAATTTGTTGTTACTATTTATTTCTTTAAAATGAATTAAAACGAATTAAATGAGAATCATTCCACTTTTGCTCAAAATTGGCTCTAAGTCCAATATTAAGAAACTATTAATCTGATTAGAATATCAAAAATCTTTTATATGAATCCAACATTTTACCGTTCCATATAAATCTCCCCTAACTACTCACAATCATAAAACAACTAAAATGAACATATTAAGACTTAAATTCCCTTATTCTAGCAATTAGTGATAACACATTTCTTATGAATAACATAATCATCTAACACATTAGCATATAATCTACAAAATATTCTGAATCTCAAAACACCATTTATATGGCAGGTATAAAATAATAATTTTTTTTTTAATAACTTTATTAAATGGCTATTCTGGTAAATAAAGAAAATTATCAAAAAATACAATTAGCATTTTTCTGGATTAATAAGAAAAAATAAGTATGGGTCATATGGACCACGATACACCCCATCATCTGATCTCTCTGGGTCAGGTAGATGACCTTGACCTACATACACTACACAAAATTATACAATAATTCTTATACGCTAACAGAATAACAACAATGACACACTCAAACCTAATAAACAAAATAAAATACTATCATCTTTTCAAAATCAGTAACGTCATTTATAAGGCATAACACAGTATGATACGTGTAAGTAAATTCCTATCAGTCGTCTACAGTAACCACTTCTCAAGTCAAAAACCAAATCGGCTGGTCAGCGTCATGAGTTACAAAACAAAAATGTTACATTCGTTACTCCCCTGAGTAACCTCCCGGCCACGCACACTGTTGTACCCCCCACTGAACTGTGGCGTTCAGCTGCTTCCACAAGGACGGCATTGGTGGAGGAATTTTGGCATCTCCGTGTCCTTGCTTCGGCCTTACATTTTTTTAAATTAATTAGATATAATATCTATTGTTTCATATTTACGCCCTTAAAACGGGTCTACCACCTGGTTAACTGTTCCCACGCGAACAGAGTGGCAACCGCTGTTCCATAGTTCCGAGGATTTTCCCTAAAGTCACCCCCATTAATTTCATATTTATACCAATTTCAAGCACAGCTATGGTCAGTTCTACAATTTCTGCCCATAGCTGGTTGTCGTCCAAAACCACGATTAGTGCTGGTAAGGCAGTAATCGCCCGAAAAGGCGGGGAAATCAACTTTAAATTTAGGCATGCTTAACTTCATTTTATAATACACTGCACGGCAACAAATCAACATATAATATAAAATTATATAAAAGTTGTGCAGTGTATTTTACGCCAGTTTGGCCTCCGATAGAGGTAACACTCTCTGTCACTCCCCAACACTTACTGCTACCCACAGTGGCACATGCCACCACTGCAATAGCCTACTTATAGCTAAACTTAATGTCCTTCTACAGTGCAGTCTCTACATTCCATAATTATATCACTTCTATTAATACCACACAACCCCCCTAAAATTACCCATATATCTTGTATAAATAATTTGTATAGAAAATTATAAACATTATAACTTGTAATTTTTATTAACTCTTTTATATATCATAATTTAATTATTTATCACTTACTACACTTAGATTCTTCAAAATTTTCAAATTTATTATTAACCTTTATTTTACATCACATTTCAGTTATTATTACCCTTTAACTATGGTTTCTATTTAGTACAACTATCTCAAATTAAATATCACTATAATATTGACGACTCGGAACACAAATAAAATATAAAATTCATACTCACAGTACCTCATTAAAAACATATGATTCCAAAACAATACATCTCCATTACCTTCTGAAACAATAACGATAATATGATTCCACAACTAAATACATCTTGCATTTATTCATTTATTAATTATCAAATTTAAATCTCATATAATAATTTAAATTCATTATCACAATTCAATTATATAACATTGTAAATCAATCAAAAATATTTAAACCTCTCAAATTACTTTAATTCCATCAATTATTCAGGAACACAACATATTTCAATTATTATCAAAACAATTACAATTCATTAATTACTTTCATAATTATTCTTGTTATTTATTTAGTGTGCTCAAAATATTATTATTATTATTAAATTGATTTCTACTACCTACACAACATTGTTTACATTACATACTTGTTACAATACAAACACAATTAATTTCACTCTAAATTTATTTACAATTCTTTGTCATTATTTTATTGTTTACCACACCTCATTTTGTAAAGCAGTCCATTCCAAAACCATTAATTTCATAATTAAACGTTCATAAACATTTATTGTCTTTACCCCCAATCATCGTACAATAGCCTGGTCTTACATTTACACAGTTCATTTTTTATTAAACAGTCAGGTATGGAGAACCATACATGACTTCCATGTTCTAAGATTTATATTTAAAATCATATTTTAAATATGATTTTATTGAAATGAAATATTTCCATAGAAACTACGTCTTTCTACTTATTGCTTCAGCATTAACCACAGTACTGTGGTCACTAACGTATACCACTTCATGTTTTCGCACTCGATTTTTACTGAGATGGAAGTCGATGGCACTACCGAAAAGTCTGGTTTTGCAGAAAACATTGGACTACGGCTAAACAGCCCGGGAAGGAATTTTAACAAAGAACTACTTCTTTGTTGCCGATAACGTAGTACACATAAAAAATTCTCCCCTACCCCTTCAACTATAATTTTCATTTATAGAAAATTACCCCCACCCTGTTCACCTAACCTCTTCATTTATAGATATTTCATCTACGTTTCTACAGTGGATTATTATGAGCTTCTTATCAAGATACTTTATTCATAAAAATGAAGTACTTTACTCTTGTTAAATCATAAAACGTTGCAGGTAAACTACCCCTTTCTCTAAACCGATCTTCACCAAAATCAATAGACCTTCAGTCCTCTACAATGCAGGGAGGTGCATGCAAAAAAATATTTGATTCTATTTCAATTTGCGGCAGTTATCGTTCGTCATGAAAACATTTCTCTTGTTACAACATAACATGTTTCAGGTAAACTACCCCTTTCCCTTTACCGATCTTCACCAAAATCAACAGGCCTTGAGTTCTCTACAAATTTAGGAACGTTTGCAACAAATTATTTGATTTTCTTTGAATTTACGGCAGTTATTCGTCATAGAAAAAATTACCCTTGTTAAAACATAAAAAGTTGCAGGTAAACTACCCCTTTCTCTAAACCGATCTTCACCAAAATCAATAGACCTTCAGTCCTCTACAATTCAGGGCTGTATGCAAAACATTATTTGATTCTGTTTGAATTTGCGGCTCTTATCGTTTGCCATAGTAAATACCTTTGTTAAAATATAAAAAGTTGCAGGTAAACTACCGCTTTCCCTCAACCGATCTTCAACAAAATCAACAGACCTTGAGTTCTGTATAACTCAAAAAGGTATGCAAAATAGTAATCGGTTTGAATTTACTGCAGTTATCGTTCGTCATAGAAAAAATTACCCTTGTTAAAACATAAAATGTTGCAGGTAAACTACCCTATTCCCTTAACCGATCTACACCAAATCCAGCAGGTCTTGAGAACTCTACAATTCAGGGCTGTATACAAAACATTATTTGATTCTGTTTGAATTTGCGGCTGTTATCGTTTGCCATAGAAAAAAATTACCCTTGATTAAAAAAAACCGTTGCAGGTAAACTACCCCTTTCCCTTAACCGATCTTCGCCAAAAACAATAGACCTTCAGTCCCCTACAATTCAGGGCTGTATGCAAAACATTATTTGATTCTGTTTGAATTTGCGGCTCTTATCGTTTGCCATAATAAATACCTTTGTTAAAATATAAAAAGTTGCAGGTAAACTACCCCTTTCCCTCAACCGATCTTCACCAAAATCAGTAGGCCTTGAGTCCTCTACAATTCCGAACTGTATGCAAAAACTTATTTGATTCTGTTTGAATTTGTGCCAGTTATCGTTTGCCATAGAAAAATTCTATAATAGACACACACACTTTTCGAAAACTGACTTTTTTTATTGTTTTGAGGGTAGTACAATCAGAATCTGCCATTATCTCGAACATGATTTTTTTTGCGATGACCATACATCCATTTCCTTATGGAACATGGAAGTAACAATACATAATATTATTTTACTTTGACATTTGAAAAACAAATAAGAAATTTGAAAATTTAACACCCTTTCACTACATTGTACTACCCACTTTGTTAAATAGGTTTATCATATTGTGACATTTATTATTAATGAACTTAAAAACGAAATCAATAGTGCTTTGGAACTATCGTTATACAGTCATACCCCGCTTAACGCGAGTGATACGTTCCTTGGCGATTCGAGTAAAACGAAAATCGCGCTAAGTGGGGTTTCCTATTTTTTACCGACCAATACCTCGTTGTTTTAGTTTTTATTGCTTTTATATGATTTTCCTTGTCAAAATGTGTTATAAACATAATAAAATACGTATGTACGTACAAAGGTTTTGATAAATAAATATTCATAATACGAAATCTCAAAAAAGGCAATTTAATTTAAAAGATATACAGACGTACATACAAACGAATATGTACAAAAATAATTTATACAAACATCTACCTAATTCACTTACAATTGATCACAAAGAAGATCCTTGAGAAGTTCCGGGTTGAGGTTCCTCATGTGGCTTCTGTCGCAGCCTTTTTGAAAAATGTGTAAAGTTGGTTGTGATGCTTTTCACTTCCTCTCATTTAATAATTGTTGATAACAATCTATTCCATCATTGACTACTTTTTTGACTTTCGCAATTCTCTCCCAATCAACTTCATTTTGCTCTATGAGGTTTAATCCTGTTTGAATTAACATTAAACCTTCCTGCAAAATTTTAGTTTACAAAATTCGGGGTGTTTCTTCAGGAACGATCTCTTCTTTTTCTGCTTCATCTTGAGATTGCAGATCCAGAAGTTCTTCGTTTGTCAAAGGCTGCACGTCGGATTCAATCAATTCCATAATGTTTTGTTTTTCTATGGATTCTTCACTTAGCCTCCCTGTGTTGGCTAGCTGTGTGATGTCATTCACTAAATTTGAAAAAACTTTATTTTCTTCATTTTTGGCCACGTCCGGCCACAGTTTTTTCCAACAACCATTCATGCAATGTTGCGTAACTTCTTTCCATGAAAGATCAATACTTTCAATGGCTTTCATAATGTTAAATGATTTCCACCATTCGTTCATTGACTGCTTGTCTGCTGAATCTGTTTCATGAATTAATTGGCCGAATGTGCGCCACAAATAATACGCTTTAAAAACAGCAGTTGCTCCCTGATCCATAGGCTGCAATAATGAAGTTGTATTGGGAGGAAGAAACACAACATCAACAGGAAAATCAGTTTGGAGGCTTTCCAAGGTAACAGAATGACCGGGCGCATTATCCAGAACTAACAGGGCTTTATGTTCTAAGTCGTTCTCCTCACAATATTTTTTTACTTCGGGGATGAAATGGTTAAGATACCGATCATTAAACACACCCATTGTCACCCAAGCCTTCTTGTTTGATGTCCATATGACGGGCAAATTTTGCTTTTTTATAAAATTTCATCGCTCGTGGATTTTCTGAGTGGTACACCAAAAGAGGTTTTAATTTCAAATCTTCACTAGCATTACCCCCCAATAGAAGTGTAAGCCAATGCTTGGCCGCTTTGAAGCCGGGGGCCTGTCGCTGACTTTTAGAAATGAAAGTGCGTGAAGGTAACTTTTTCCAAAACAGCCCTGTCTCATCCACATTGAAAACAAGGTTAGGGGGATAGCTTCGACTGTTCACCAAATCCTTAAATATGGAAGGATATTTATCAGCTGCTTCCATGTCGGCACTTGCTGATTCACCTTGAAGTCGAAGGCTGTGAAGGTTTGAGCAACGTTTGAATCGATCAAACCAACCTCAACTTGCTTTAAATTCAATGGTCGAAAATTCTTCCTTCTTTTTTTAATGTCGTCAAACAGGGACTTAGCTTTAGCCATGATAACAGCCTGGCTTAAAGGCGTTCACCGCTGGTTCATGTCTTCAACCGAAACTGACAGTAGGTGTTCCATTTTTTCTATAATAGAGGATCTAGCCCGATTCACTTTTGTAGCAGCAATAGATGTACCCGTGGACTGACTGGATAGCACAATTTTTTCTTTATTTTTTACAATTGTACGTATGGTTGACTCCGATATGTCAAACTCACGACAGACTTCTGTGGCACCTTTTTTATCCTTTTTTAATCTACCCGCCCAAAATATTACCTACCTTGGCGATATATTTTTAACACTTACCTTGTGTTTCATCGAATTTCATCAGAGGGTCGCCAGCATATTTAAGGTTATATATGCAAACCATTTCACTCTATGTATTAAATAACGCTTGCTTAATTTACAGTTTATTTCCCTGGTCTCAGAAGATTCGAAAGCTTGTTAGGCGAGATTCTAACGAAGGAAACAGACTAAGTCGCAGCGCAATAATTTGCACTAAACACGTGGTCATTGTGAAATAGAAATTACTATGTATTTTCAGTTTGTAAACTCAAAGGGTGTTACCCTATTTACACTGTGATTACCAAATCACAGCACTGAACACACATAATTATTATTGTATCAAATTAAAGCTACTTAACTAATTGAAGGCCAACCAGTACTTCGTTTGCACGCTCACATTCATTCTCTTAAAAACCCCCCTTTTTAGATTTGAGATCTCATTTATCTGAATTGGATAGTTGAATAATGGATTAATAGCTATTAATCGTTGGCCAGTCGATCTAGTTGTATATACTTAGCTGCAAATGTTATTCCACATGTTGCACAATTGCTCGTTCAAAACTTTTTGCTCTCACATTCCCGAAACTGTTAATTAACTTTTTCCATTATGTCGACACTTGTAGAGATTTATTTAGATTTGTTTAAAATACATTTTTTTACTGGTTGTAGGCCTAAATCGACTTGTCTGCGGACTTGGGTTTACACACCCGTACGGGTTGACTATGTTGTTCGAAGTGCAAGATGACGACTGATGAATGTATACTAATACAATGGATTCATTTATCATTGTTTTATGGGCACTTTCACACTATTTTGTAGACCTACACGCCAATTTGTTGTGTAGGCCTCCTGACGCTACTGCACGGCCTTAAGTTGTTCGTAGACTGGCTAATGGCGATCGGTCAGCATATACTTTAAAGGCTGGTCACATGGTACCCCGTCTTTGCTGGCCAGATCATATCAAAGATTCTGGAACAATTCGAAGTTTGACTTGCGTCTCAGTATTATAAAACACATGTTCATCTTGTGATATTCTCATGACGTCAGTCGGAATATAAAATTCGTGCCTATATATGGTTACGTTTATTTTGTTCTGTGACGTCAGTGACTATGTCACATGGTCTGATTCATTCCTTTCCAGTTTCGAAAGTCATATTTTATTCAGTTTTACATCACTCGGATTATTACACAACATGAAAATAATTATGCCCCTTTTTATACTGTCACAAATTCACTTCATGCACCAAAATTTCTTGAACAGTACAGCCTGATGACTTAAATTTAACTCATAACCAGTCATTATTAGAATGAAATAATAATTGGTCTTTATGAGACATGCCCCTTTCTACTCTTTTTTATCAGTGTATGCTGAGCTTGGTGATCAAAAACAGGATTTGTCTTCCACAGGGTTCAAAAATACTTTGTGCCACCTAAAAACTTGGAGATAGGGATATGACTTCACTTTGTAAGCTTCTCGAAAGTTTTTATTGTACCGTCTTGTTTGACACAAAATTCGATTGTACAGTACTGTTCAATGATATTGAATTCTATTTTTGTAACATAAGACAAAACAAAAATTATGGAACAGTCAAATTCAGCTTAAGAAGCAAAAAACTGTTATGAAAGTACCAAAGTTGCAGCTGTCAGCCTATTTTATTCTTGGTCTCACAGTGTTGCCACTTCGAGAAAAAAAATACAGTCCCATCACTTTTTAGACAGACCATGTGGGAACTGAAACTCAAAAAGTACCACCAAACCCTCATGAGATTAAAAGAAGGATATTCTTTGCTTTTCAAGAACATAATTTTCAGAGGAAATAACATCTTTACTGAACTAAAATGGCACACCACTGGAATGTGTATGTGTAAATAAATAGCACTTCTGCTATTTGCATTTATAAACATTAAATTTATTTGTTTTATTCATTTCTGTATTGTTTACAAACTGTTAAAGATTGGTTACAGTCAAAATAACAGTTTTAAATATTTGAAAGTTTGTTGTTTAAAATTTTTGACATGACAATGTAATGAGTGTTAAGCACTCGTTTTTACAGATTTTGTAAATAAACAAACATTTTTAATAAATATACCCTACCAGAATCTTACCTACCTTGCGATCTCTCTTCTTTGCTAACTTACCTTTTTTCAAACACCATCAGACCTTCAGGGCCGCCACCTGTATTTTTATAGTAAAATATGGAAAACTATATACACTTTACCTTAAATAAAAAACACTCGGACAATTTTGCTATCCGACAAAATTCGTTAGACGATTCGATTCGTTAGACGAGTTTTTCAGCACAAAGTATAATGGTTACAGGCGAAATGACTATTCTAACACATATTTTTCTTCTAAACAGATCTCATTTTTATTTAAATTCGATGTTCTACTCTCTTTTATCTGTTACTTTAATAATTGAAACATGAAATTACTTATACAAGTTCTCAATGGAATAATCTTTCTTGACCAACCAGTACTTTTATATTTTTATTTTTCCCTTGTTCCCCACACACACACTCACTCTCTCACTCTTTACACTTGTTAATATCCCCCGTTTTCTGTGCTCTTTTGGTATTTATTAATTTTAGTTTCTAAGCTGCTGATTGTATATTGTACCTGCACATGCTATTCCGGCATCTTTCTCACTTCACTCTCACTTCCATTATCAAACACTGTTCTAATGCTTCATGTTTACATATTATTTAGATTCCACTGACACTATTTCTTCCTTCTGTTCTCTCCGGCACTTTTACATATTTCGGTAGACCTTGGCTACTCTATTTATGTCGGTCTACCGAAATTCCGAGGCTGCATTTATATTTACGGCTGTACTGTTTGACTAGTGGTGACAAACTGGGCGAACCTCGTGCGCGTAGTTGCCCACATGCCTGGCGTTAGCCGTTGGCCGCGCGGCCTCAACACGTTCGCTGATTGGTTATTTTTCATCATATGTTTCGGTAGACTGGAGATGGAAATTCGTTTCTTTCGCCACGTGGTCGATTCTATGAATTTCTAAGGTGTATTTGTTCTGCAAAATTACGTGCTGGTACCAGCGTGTACCGAGTACCGTTACAGGCCGTTCCCCAAAAGTTGTACATTGAACGGTTAAAACGGGTTGCCTAATCTGCCACGTTACAATTTGAAAATGTGAGACCTTAATGGTCCATCTGAGAGATTAAAAGTAATGCATTTATGAAACATGAACAAAATTAAATGTTGGTCATGAAGCTTCGATGCTTTACAGTTTATCTTTGTATTATGTTAGCACCAATGACAATGTGAAGACTGCTAATAATGAATCAGTGTTTTCAGCAGCTTCATTCTTTGTAGATTTGCATAATTTTGTTTGTTTATACTCCTTTTGGGACTGCTTTTAAGCTTTTGCATCATGGAAGTTCTCTACTAAATTGTAAGATAAGAAACAAAATGGAACTTACATTGTTGGTAAATAAAGTGGATCTGACCATATCGGGTGGAGAGTTATATGGACAGGTGAACTTGGAGTTGATCAGACTGAAAATGTTTTATGAGATTCCATAGATTGTAAGAACAGTAGACTAGTATTCTAATGAATTCTAATTCACTTTTACAATATGAAGTGTTCATTTCTTTATACCATCATAAAAATTTTCAAACAAGTATGTGACATTTAATTCACACAACTGCATTTTTATCCCATATGCTCTTACTTCACAGCATAAGAATAGAATATTGAATTAGCACCAGATGTTATCAGATTTAATCTTTGTGATGACCGAATTGCTTTGGATTGTTAAATTTTTGAAAATATTGTGAAGAATTTATCTGACTATACGTGAGACAAATGAAATCAATTTCTTTGTGTGAGAAATTGACAGTGGATGGGAAAAATAAATATTTTGGGAAAAATTCAGGTTTTTTTATTGAGGTTCCTAATTATGTTTTACTTGTGGTTAGTATTATTGTTAACGAAAATTAATAAATTAACATTAACTTGTATTACCTTGCTTACCCATCTCAAAACTTCACTTTTAATAATTGTACTGTAACACATTTTGTAAAATATGTTCCATCATCAGACTAAAGTGGAGTCACAAGACAGATGGGCGAGTTAGATGTAAATCAGTATTGACTTATCATCATGTTTCTTGGATACTGATGACAGTGGTCTTATTCAAATTATAACAAAGTAAACAAAAATTTTGGTATTTTTCATTGTAAATCAGTTTCAGAATACATTAATAAATATACTATATTTTCATAGTTTATTTTTGCTTGTGTGTTACACATATTTTTGGGATGGCTGCATATATTATATACTTTGGGTATTGTTTTCAGGCATATGCAGGCATCGAAGCTGGATTATGGGAATTTGGTACAACAATTACTACTTCATGTATGTGGGCTATGCTTGGACAAGTGGCATTAGAAACACGGGCTTGGGTATGCATTTGGTTAACATATCTAAATATAGCATTTGTTTCTGAAGTGAATATTTAGTAAAGTGATTAATTGATAGTGAACATGTGTGCCAGTGTGTGTGTTTTGCATACGTGCACACACAGAAGCTTGTTTTGTTTCCTTGCTTTGAAACAATGCATGAAATCACTGTCAATATTTTGAATGTTCTACTTCCTCCTCCTATAGCGCTACAGCCCAAAGCAGGCCCTGGCCTCCACCGATCTCCGCCTCCAGCTGTAGCGGGTCATTTTTGGATGTTTTTATTTTTAACGGTTTGGGGTATATATATATATTTTTACTTATTTCGCTTTCGGGCGGACTGGTATAATAAATTGGTAAAACGGTATTATTGTGCAACGTATAATAGTCAGTGTAACAGAACAGTGAAACAAAGCAATAAGGCGCAGTTGTTGTTGAGGAATGCGGCAGAGCATTTGCATCTCCACAAAATTCGTAGAAATCTGTACTGGTGTGGCAGTGCACACACGTCACTACTCGCGCATGCGCGCACACCCAAGCGATGTTGAAAAACCAAGATGGCTAGAGAGAATAATCTTCATCGTTTTCTCCAAAACTTTGCGGAAGCACTGTTGTAAGTCCCACCCACTTTTATGACATCAGGCAGTGCCTGGTTGAAATCGTCTGCTATCGTCATTCCAACAACTACATGACTAGCATGAGGCGAAACTGTGACGACTACATACAAGGCATTGATGTCCGTCGTTTTGACAAAAAATGCTCTTGGAGTGGGGAACTGAGAGACGCTGCCAGTCTTGGGTCGACTCACGCTTGTGCTGGTCGCCCGTCAACCGGACTCAGAAACAAAAATTTTTTTTTAAAACTAATATAACAGGGAAATAGCCGAAAAAGTTTATGTGACCGCGGTCGGGAAAATGTAAAACAACATCAGACACTTTTTGAACACTTTCACACGAAATTAGAAAAGAACACTGGATGTGCGCGAAGACCACGTGGCCGGGGGTTATTTCGTTTATTGAAAGTAAGGGTAGGGGTTTCTAAAAGAGAATGGGGTATTAAAGAAATTAAAATTAATTTAAGTGAGAATGGCAGGCTGGGCTCTCTTGTTTAATGTATGTAAGTAGTAGAAAATAAGAATAGTATGTAAGACGTAATGATTACACAACTTGTAAAATCATAATATTTTGAAAGTATGTAAAATCTATTTGGAGAAAGAGTATCAATTTAAAATCTTTTGAGCAATAAAAGAAAACTACTTTCTCTTCCAAAATGTATTGTGTAAATCATTCACGTAACCTTGAAAATTGCGCTTGTATCCCAAAGTACGTATGAGACCCTGGACCCAAGAACACGCAACACGCAAAACAGTAAGTGTAAGTTTTTTATTATGGTATAGTTTTTATAAGTTAATTAAATGGTGATAAATACGTAATTTCACAGTTGTCGCAGCCGAAAGGGACAGTTTTTATAAGTTAAAAATTTGATGTAAAAACCATACCTACAAATAAGATACAAGCGCAATTGAGAGGTTAAGTGAAAGACGTAAAGTTACGTAAAATAAATAAAAAATATTTGTTCAGACAGATAAGAAATAAATTACATATTTAAAAATATAATAATGGAAAATACAACAGAGTACGGAGTCGATTTGTCCGACTCGACGGTGATAAGTGAAACAGCTGAATTTGACGAATCAGCTGTGATGAGTAGTCTTGACATACATTCAACACCGAATGTAGGTCAAGATGAGAAAATAATGAATGTAAGCAAAACAAATGAAAAAGATAGTGCAGACGATTCGGGGATCCAAACGACCCCAAAATCGAATAGAGAAAGTAAAAATAATAATGAAGTCAGCTTCACTGACAATAAAACAGAAAGTCAGTCGACACCAGTCCCGATTAAAAAATCTGAGGATCCAGATATGATGAAAATGATACAATTGCTTTTAGAAAAAAATACAATGTTGTGTACTAGTTTCAATAAATTTGATGTAAAGTTAGACGAACACAAAAACGAGATGCAAGAGTTCAAAAGTAGTATAAATAAGAAATTAGAAGTACAAAATAATAAATTTGAGGAGTTAAAAAATCAGAATAAAGAGTTAAAAAATGAGATACAGGAAATGAATAAACATTTAGAAAGCACTAACGAAACAATAAAAACTAGTTTAAATAAATTAGAACAGAAGTTTGAGAAATTAGGTGACAATGTGTTAAATATGACAAAATGTAAAAATGACGAAATAGTAGACAATTCTGAGAGTATAGTGGGGGTGAAGAATAGTGTAGAAGCAAATGATGAAAATATAATAACAAATAATAACAATAATGTCAAAAATAATGAATTTAATATTGAGAATAATAATGTGTTTGAGAAATTGGTATCAGAAAGTGATACGGAAAAAATAAATAAGGAGAGTATTAATGAAAGTGTAGAATGCAGTGATTATGAGATGTTATTGTGTGTCAGTGAGTTAGAGAGAGAGAGAAAAAATAATGTTGTAGTAGAATGGGGACAGAGGGGAAATTTTCCTTTTATTATTTATGATGATTTAATGTGGTCACAAGTGTTGTTGTTGGGCAAGAGTCCCGTTTTGATAGATGAATTAAGGGGTTTAATTTTGTTGAGTAATTGTGTACCCTCTGTCCGGAATGATTGTGAGAGTGTGATGTGGTGTTATGATGAGAGCGATTTAAATAGAGAATTGTGTGTTGAGAGAGAGATAGAGTTATATGAATTAAAGAGAGATTATGGTGAGTTGAAAGAAATATTAGAAGTGTATTTGAACAAGAATGATTTAATTGATAATACAAAAGTAACTAACCCGATATTGGAAATATTTACTGACGGAGATTTAACAGAAATACTTAACGTAGACTTGGTGAATGATTATTATGGTATAACGGATAAATTGAAATTGTTTGGTTATGACACACAAGAAAACAATATGTATGTCAATATAATTGAAAAGTGCTATACAGAACCAAGATTAATCTTTGACGATGGAGGGTAGACTGTGAAACAATAAAAGACAATTAAACATTATGTTTTATGGTTTTTTGACATGGCAGATTTGGACAGAAGTGTGGAAAAAATGGAATAATAATTAACAAGAGTTGTAAATAAAATATAGTGAATTTATATGTGTGTAGATGATTGTTGTGATAATAATATTAATATTTGCAATTTAAATAAATAAACCAAATTAATTTGGAAAACAAGTAATCAGAGAATTATAATTGTTTGGATGGTAATGAATTCTATATTGTTAATAATTAATTTAATTAAAATAATTTGATATATTTTAAAATATTTTAATTGATTATGTAAATGTTGTATAATTAAATTTTTTTTGTAAATTTAATTTATTTACGAGATGCAAATTTGGTAATGAATGATTAATTATTTAATTTAAATTAATTTTGTGTAAAATGTTTCAGAGATGGTGGTGATTATGTTTTGTGGGCATATCATGTTAAATGGATTGTAAGTAGAAAAATTTTATAATCATGTGTAATAAAAATATTTACAGGTGTAATTGAGATTCTAATTCAGTAATAAGATGTTATTTGGAAATAAGTTGGTTCAAGAAATAAAGATAATTAAAAATTTTAATACTAAATGAAAAATGATAAATAATGATTATCAATAATAAATTTTGAAAATTTTAAGAAAGTCAAATGGTAAAAGGTTATGAATGGGTTAGACGATTATTGATGTAAATATTATATGATAATGTGTTACATGTAATTGTCCAATTTTGAATGGTATTCATGGTGTTTTAATTATGTCAGGAGATCAGCTGATCAACAATCACCATGTCACTGGTATATTGGTTTGTAAATGTTACAAGTAATGAATGTAATGTACTACAGATATTTTGAAGTAAGGACAAAAAGAATATGAGAAATAAAATAACAATAATTTATGCCAATTAATAAAAGATAATTGATGGGTGATAAATGTTTTATGGGACATGTAGACCTGTCCAAATTGAATTAAAAGTTGAATGTGAAATGATAGAGATAAATATAATGTAATGTTGTTTTTGAATTGATGTGATATAACAGAGTTTGGTGAAGTATTGATATTGACACAGTGGTAATGGAGACTTTATGTAGATTTTGAGTGACATATTGTTGTTTTTATAGTTAATGAGGTTATTTTGTGTATTTGTAGTAATGTAAGGAGATTGAGATTTTTGGGGATGGCAATTTTGTATTAGGGGGTAGTGTATTTGGGGAGTCCGCAACAAGGGTTGGGACGGGATAGGAATAGATTTTAGTGGGGAAGGGGCCGCCTTAGGTAAAGACCAGGGGCCAGATAAGGGAATTGAGTTTTTTGGGGGCGGGGAAACACGTATCCTATACAAAGGGTTAGAGAGTATTTTATAATGGGAGAAGGTGGCGTTTTGTGTTAAATGATAAGTTGGGGTTAGTGTGTTTTTGGGATAGATATTTTGGTAGAGATGGGTGTTATGGGAGTTGTAGTTGATGAATATTAGAGTCAGAGGGAGAAAGTTTATATATGTAGAGAGATCTAATACAGTAAATGAGAATAAATGAGTTACAACACCCACAGTAAGGTAGAATTAAACTGTTAACTAAAGAGAGATTCATGATAAAGAATATACAATTGTTTATTTTTTTCAACCAGTGACAGAAGTTTGATAAAATTTGAAAATAATGTAAAGCCAAGAATTGTTTATTTTAAATAATTTAAATGTCAAGTTGATGATTATTTATATTAAATATTTTGTTCGTTTTAAATATTTTGTTTTATTGTGTTTTGTAGTTCAAGGTAGGATATTACAGATGTTCAAAGTGTTTTCAGAAATCATACATAACATGTGTAGGTCAAGGGTTTTGGACTTGACCTAGTTACGATCAGCTGATGAGGTCATACACCTACTAAGCTTGTATAGTAGGAATCCAATTTTAATTTGTTTGTTTGATTAATTCAAACCAATATTTGAATAATTTTAATAAATATTATTTAATAAATAAATTTAATAAAATTTTTTAATGAATAAATTTAAATTTTTTTTTGAATTTTAAAATTTGAAAATTTTAATTTTTTTGGGGGGGGAAAAAAACTTGATTTTTCGCCTGCCAGCGAATGAATATGTTAGATAATGATTCTTTTATTATGTGTGCATTAACCATGTTTATTTGATTGTATTGTATTGTATTGGTAGACTATAAGTGGTTCTCATGTTGGAGTAAGGATGTGTTTATATTATTAGAAAGGTCTAGGTTAAGTCATGTTAAAGAAAAAAAAAAAAAAAGGAGAAAAAGAGGAAGAGAATTTTTTGATAAACGATTATTTTTTGAATTTTGATTTTTCTAAATTTTTGATAAATTTTAAAAGCAATTTTTCTACTTTTAATGTGTTATGGTAATATGTAATGTTAGTGTGTGTGAGCCCAGTATTTGCTAAAGGCAGCCCAGCTTGCACAAAAGGGGAACCCTATCGGTGGAGGAGCTGGAATAATTTTAGCCAGGGATTGAGGATTTTTGGGGTTAGCATGTTAGAAGGCGAGGCGCACTGTGGTGCGAGTCTGATCGATTTCTCGGTGTTGGGATCTCTGACGGAGAAGTCCAGTGATCTCGTTCAGATGAGTCCATGGTCGCTGAGCCAGGGGGGTCATGTACCCATGAGAGTAAGAACCAGGGGGTTGTTGGGACCAGTTCCTCACCGGTCCTCTTCGGGGTTTATCGATGAGATTTCTTCTGTCGTGAACAGCAGAATTCTCATCGAGGGGGTATTGTAGCGGGTCATTTTTGGATGTTTTTATTTTTAACGGTTTGGGGTATATATATATATATTTTTACTTATTTCGCTTTCGGGCGGACTGGTATAATAAATTGGTAAAACGGTATTATTGTGCAACGTATAATAGTCAGTGTAACAGAACAGTGAAACAAAGCAATAAGGCGCAGTTGTTGTTGAGGAATGCGGCAGAGCATTTGCATCTCCACAAAATTCGTAGAAATCTGTACTGGTGTGGCAGTGCACACACGTCACTACTCGCGCATGCGCGCACACCCAAGCGATGTTGAAAAACCAAGATGGCTAGAGAGAATAATCTTCATCGTTTTCTCCAAAACTTTGCGGAAGCACTGTTGTAAGTCCCACCCACTTTTATGACATCAGGCAGTGCCTGGTTAAAATCGTCTGCTATCGTCATTCCAACAACTACATGACTAGCATGAGGCGAAACTGTGACGACTACATACAAGGCATTGATGTCCGTCGTTTTGACAAAAAATGCTCTTGGAGTGGGGAACTGAGAGACGCTGCCAGTCTTGGGTCGACTCACGCTTGTGCTGGTCGCCCGTCAACCGGACTCAGAAACAAAAATTTTTTTTTTAAACTAATATAACAGGGAAATAGCCGAAAAAGTTTATGTGACCGCGGTCGGGAAAATGTAAAACAACATCAGACACTTTTTGAACACTTTCACACGAAATTAGAAAAGAACCCTGGATGTGCGCGAAGACCACGTGGCCGGGGGTTATTTCGTTTATTGAAAGTAAGGGTAGGGGTTTCTAAAAGAGTATGGAGTATTAAAGAAATTAAAATTAATTTAAGTGAGAATGGCAGGCTGGGCTATCTTGTTTAATGTATGTAAGTAGTAGAAAATAAGAATAGTATGTAAGACGTAATGATTACACAACTTGTAAAATCATAATATTTTGAAAGTATGTAAAATCTATATTTGGAGAAAGAGTATCAATTTAAAATCTTTTGAGCAATAAAAGAAAACTACTTTCTCTTCCAAAATGTATTGTGTAAATCATTCACGTAACCTTGAAAATTGCGCTTGTATCCCAAAGTACGTATGAGACCCTGGACCCAAGAACACGCAACACGCAAAACAGTAAGTGTAAGTTTTTTATTATGGTATAGTTTTTATAAGTTAATTAAATGGTGATAAATACGTAATTTCACACAGCCTACTCTATCCATTGCAGCCCTCCTCCAGTTTCTTATCCCCATGTCCCTCACGTCCTCTGCAACGCTATCTTCCCACCTTTTTCTCAGTCTGCATCTAGGTCTTGTTCCCTCCCATGTACCCAGCAGAGCCCTTTTGGGGATCCTGCCATCCTCCATTCTCATAACATGTCAGGCCCAATGCAATCTTTGGATTCTTATAAATTTTGAGACTGGTATCTCTTTATATATTTGATACAGTTCATTGTTGTATCTCAGTCTCCATGAGCCATTTTCTTGTATTGGGCCTATAATGCGTCTGAGGATTTTCCTTTCAAAGGTGTCTACTATGTCGGCTGTTTAGTGTGTGATTGTCCATGCCTCACACCCATAGCATAACACCGGTCTGATGACAGTCCTATATATTTTCATTTTTGTTTCCCTGTGCACATCCCCAGACCTAAATGATGGCAGCAATGCGAAGTATGCCTTGTTAGCCATGGTGGTCCATCTTTGGATCTCTGGCTTCTCTGATCCAGTCTTTGCTAGGTTCACTGCGAGATACGTGAAGTTGTCCACCACTTCAATTTTGTCCTCCTCTATCTCAGTGTTGTTATGAACCTGATCCCTTCTTGTTTGGATAAGTTGAATGTTCTACACACATTTAAAATTGTGGTTTCTGAGTTGGGTTTGGAAACAGGAAATATTTACAGAAAACAGGGCTATGATCATGGGAGAATCAGAGCTGGGATACCAAGGAATGGCGTTTTTTCTTTTTTTTTTTTCAAACACTTATTCACAGAAAGTGCAGTATGACATTGAGGATTACTATAATGAAATATTGAGGAGTCAACAGATATCTGGCTGTACCCAATTCATGCACCAAAATTTCTTAAACAGCCTGGTGATTTAACTTTAGGACATAACCATCATTGTTATCATTACTCATTCCTGCTTTCTGATTTGTCACTTCTATTGTTCATCAATCCTCTTAATACACCTTGTTCATGTTTTTAATTTAAAATATTACCTTTTGTGTTCATTTACGTTACTATAGGTTTACCACAGGCAAAGAAAGTTCCAGTGCACATTCGATGGCTTGGCGGAGATGGCTCTTACTTTCACCACGTTTGTCATGAACCTCCAAGGCTGTTATATACAGTTACTAATCCTATGGGGAGCATACAAATTTTGTTATTGCTACTTGCAATTTTTTTATGCTGAGTACAAGTTTTTACACAAACATGTAATCTACATTTCTATTTTATTATAACAATTACTGTTTCATAGAGTCTATACTTCATGCAGTTTTTATTACACAATATTCTATTGTTACCATACCGTGTTATTGTTTATTTCATAAATACTATTATACTACTACAATAGACACTACAATGGAACCTTTGTTAACCGAAATAAAGGGGGGGAAGGCGGTTTCGGATAACCAAAATTTTGGATAATAATTAAGATGTAATTTTTTGAAGTATGCGGTAAAATAACTGGAGGTAATATTGTGCTTTTACCCACTTCTCTTTTTCACTAACATATCTATAAATTGATAATGATAATTAATACTTACATGCGATTCACCGCACTTCCGGCCTGAGCACATGATACGAACAACATTACTTATTTTCCTAGGGTCCAGGTTCTTGTCTCAGCGAGGTTTCAGAAACAGTGTTAGTGAGAAATAAAAATTCTGACAACGGTTTTAGTGGCATGAATATTCTGTTTAAAAAACTTGAATTTGCATAATTTTATAATTACAAGACCAAAATGGCGTCTTATATAAAACCTAAACAAAATGGCGTCTACAACTACTTACGCCAATGATATTTATTCGTTATTTTCGTTCCTTCTTTCTGATACTTAATTTGTGGCATTAACATTTTTGCTAATCTACAGTTTTTTGGAATCTACTTATTTTACTTAGATGATACTACTCATAAACCAATCCCTCACATTTCTTTAAATATGCTGGCACATCAATGCTACCATGCGTTCACACACACACACACACACACACACACACACACACACACACACACACACAAAGTTACATTTTATTTCATTTCAATTTTGAGCTCATATTAATAAAAGTTGGATTAATTTAAATTTGGACTTCCCTGAGGTGTAGACTTGAAGTTCTGGTCGTGAGTTTCACATTTGTTGATAGGTGTTCGGCCTAGATTTCCTTGTTACTTTAGTTTTCTCTTCCTTTAGCACTGACTCTAAATTTGCATTTTTAAACTGGTATTCACTGATTGAAAGTCGTATCTGTATTGACTGCTGCGTTATAATTTACATTTTACTGGTTTAAATCACTTTTGCTGGCATTAGTTGCTGGCGAAGTTTTTACAGCGTGTTGACGCCTTGGCTGTAGTATGAAGACTGGGGCGAGCAATTGGTACAATGTATGCAAATAGAAATGTTATGACGTCATTATTCCATTGTTTTATTCGGCTCACGTCATGGTTTTGCGTCATTGTGATTATGTTTTGGACATTATTACTGCCGTTTCAGTCTGATTTTTAAATTGCTTTGCGCACATCTCTGCCAATACGCACGTAGGCCTTGACCTTGAGTCGAACTGTACAGATGAAATTGCATCATGTTTTATATCTCTCAGGAAGCCAACCTAACCATCTTTAATATATGAAAATTACAATAAAATATCTCTTTAGGGCAAATAAATCTGAAGACAGACTTTTGTACCGTCACAAGACCCCCTCAATGAGAGGTTTTATGCCGAAGCATAAAAACTCTCATTGACTCATTCATACCTTCCAAAGGGATCAGTTCAGATATGTCGCCACAACCGCCTGTAGTGTTTACATAAAAAAATAAATACAATCACTTACCCTTGGCCTAATGAGGGTGACAGTACCTGCCTGACCTTACTGGTCTTCTCATGTGAGATCCCAACACCACAAGGCCATCAGGCGCGTAACGCTCCTGCTCTGACTCGCAGGCCAGCTCAGGACCGCCGTCACAACGTCACCAAACTCTGAAACATGGAATACAAAATTTAAAATAGTGGCCTTACATACTTCCATATCCGCAACTGATATGGTCCCCTTAGTTGCATTGGTTTATGTTTAGAGGCATTGGTTTTCTTAACTCTAACAAAAAATTTTTTAAATAACAAAACAAACAAGATTTAGGATAGAATGTCCTTCTCCTTCTACATTACTAGCTTTATCAAACTGGACTTCAGTCAACCCTACTCTACCCCTTTCATCACAAGGAAATATATTTTTATACTAACATCATAACACGTAAAACAGTTTTCTACGTTTTCAAAAGCAACAATAATTATTTATCTCCCTATCATCTAAAATTCCAACACAACTTATTCATGGCAGATTCTAACTATTCAACTCTATTTATCCTGCTTTACTGATACTCATTTTCTTTACAACAGAATCAGAACTATATTTTTGTAGGTTTAATACCAATATCAACATTATTTCTTCAATACTTAACTTAGTTACCGTTGCTACCCACACACTCTATTACCATAAAACATAACAAAACATAGTAAAACCTTGAACATTAAACATTAACATTAAACAATTCACATTTGAAATAACTTGTATAAAAATTTATGAGCATTACTATTATCATTTCCATCAATTCTTTTATATCAAACTTTCAATTATTTAACTTCATCATCAAATCTTTCTCATACAATGTTTTAAATTACTTAATCTTCAATTATTTAATTCAATTATTTAAAAAATTTCACCATTACTTTCATCTGAGAACAAAATGTTATAAGTATTATTAAAGCAATTTCACTATGACTTCCTATTACATACCTGGTTTACCTAAAAATACATATAATACACAACATACTGTAATATAAAAATACATTTAACATTGACACACAAAAAAATATACAATCCAAACTTATTATTTTATCATTGACCATAAATCAGTTCATAAAACAATCCATTTTAAAAAACACTGTCCACATATATAAATGTTCCTTACACAATAAAACAATTTATCCACCATCATCAAATAATAATCTTATCTTAGGTCTACATACATTATTCATTATTGAATACATGATATTGTTAATATATATTTTAATAATTAAATATATAAATACATACAATGAAATATATTTTATTTGCTTCCCTCGCGGTTGCCACGTGTCTCTATCGCCAACATTAGTTATTTTATTCACACCTAAGGGTTCCAAAGTATCGTTGAACGAGAGGCAGAAACAGTCGGGGTTATTGAAATAAAGATTCGTACACATGGATTTACGATAAAACACTAGTTTTAATATTTCTCTATATATTCTGAATTACGTTACAAAAGGCTCAACTCAAAATGGAGTCACTTAACAAGATGGCGGCTTTGCAATTCCGCTATTAGTCATTAATTATTTTCATTGTTTCTCTACGCTATGTAATTGAACATAAAAAAAAACATTTTATACTGCAGTTGTGATTTTAATTACTCATTTAGTTTCATATACCCCTTTTTACAACACATAAACCAATGTCTAGGTTGATTACTGCCGGCATTCTCTTTCACTCTCTCTCTCACATACTCTCACTACATATTTTATTTTGATACATTTAATTTTGTTTGTTATAATTTCGAGCTGATTTTTTATAATTGGATATTAATATGAATTCTGACTTCCCTGGAAATGTGTGAAAGTTGCGGCAAAGACGTTCTCCATGGTAGGGCCGGTGTTTGGTGTACTTAGTTGGTCGTTGTACTCTCTAGCTTTCGTCTGTCCTTTGCACTGAATTTACTGATGTTTATAATTACTTGTCAACACTATTTACTTGTAGTTACATTTTGTGGATTAAAATATAACACTTTAGCTGACAATTTTAGGCCAGCGAAATTTTAACGTGTTGCACCATGACGATGTTCTGCAGACTGGGCAGACATATTGTTGTATTTTTTCGACAGGTGGTGGGGATTAACTGCTATTAATCCTTTTGTCCGAGACAGATGACGTTATTGAGCCACGTCGTCATTGTTATGTGTGTCATATTTTGTTATGACAATTCAGCGTTGTTGATCAGTACAACCATCAAGTGCGTTTTATTTCGCACGTACGCTCTTGGCCTTGAGACGAATTATACAGATGAAACTGCGTCGTGTATCTAAATATGGGGGAAGTTGACCCTAACTCTCTTTTACACATGAAATACAATAAAAATACAATACAACTTGTTTTAGTACCATAATTCCTTAAGACGGACGTTTGTACCGTCACAATGTAATTATTATCATCAATGTAATACTTATCTAATTTTTTATATCTTTCCACAATATCATTTGAATTAATTGGCTTATCCTTATTATTTCATCATGTAAATGTCATCATAGGGTATGGTCCTGTCGCCCTTAGTATAATTTGTCATAATCATGTAAGTCATATTATCATCTCTAATAACAGCATCTTTAATCCAAGGTAAGTATTCATTATAATTATAATCAATCTCTACTATCTCAGTTTAACTATAAGGTAAGTACTTGTTATTATTATTACTTCTCTCTCCACCTAACCTTTCTACAAACTCTTCATAGTTCTATTTACTTTAAAAATCTCTCTCTCTCTCTCCTCTCTCTCTCTCTCTCTCTCCTCTCTCTCTCTCTCTCTCTCTCTCTCTCTCCTCTCTCTCTCTCTCTCTCTCTCTCTCTCTCTCTCTCTCTCCTCTCTCCTCTCTCTCTCTCTCTCTCTCCTCTCTCTTCTCTCTCTCTCTCTCTCTCTCTCTCTCTCTCTCTCTCTCTCTCTCTCTCTCGCTCTCTCTCTCTCTCTCTCTCTCGCTCTCTCTCTCTCTATGCAGGGGACATAACTCATAATTACTGCACCACCTATGAAGTGCACAAAACATCCAGGGAAATCTATTTGCTGACCTATCGTCTTCAAATATACTCTGAAGGAACTCTCGTCCTTCCTAACACACGTGAAGCCTTTACTTCACCCTTCTACAACATTAAGGGAAAAATTTACCCCCTGCAATCCCCCTACAAGTATACTTTCTCTCTGATTTATTAATATACACTAACATTTCATCATCACATTTTACTCCCATTAAAATCTCATTATCACTACAATATTCTCACCATTATTTTCTAACACCATATTCTTAATTATATCATTGTTATTACCCGTGAACTCATTATTCAAATCATCATTGCTACTCACCTTGTTGTCTTATTTTCATTCAATTTATTTGTTCTCTATTATTCTCTACCTCCATTTCATCTAAACGTGCATGTATTTCATCGATTCGTTTATTAAAGTTAACGTTTCGTTTTTTTGATTTCCTTTTTCATTTAATTGAACTTCTCATCAAACCTTGCATTTTGCTCATGAAATTTATCGTCAAATTTTACCTCCAGTTCATTAAATTTTTTCTCAAGATTATTAAATCCTACATTTTGTTCATTATTCTGTTCTTTCAATTTGTTAAATCTTTCATTCAACTCATTACTTTGCATTTTCATTAATTGGAACAAGTCATCTAACGATACTTTTACTACCGACAGGTGTTGAGTTTGCAGCGATTCCACTCATTATTACGGATTCTGTCGCTGTGTCATTTAGACCGACACTTTCATTGTTTTCTGCCATTTTAATGAAATTTTATTTAATAATAAAACTAGCGTTTATTTTGAATTGTTGCTTATAAGTTTTTTAATCTATCATCAACATAACCTAACCATTGCCATAACCTTTTACGTGTTATGCTACGAATCACTTCACCACCCTCTCTGTTTCTGAACCTGGCTTATTTTTATATAAAATAATTGTTATATAAAGTCGCCGTTCGGGCTGCCATTTGTGCTTTTACCCATTTACTCTTTTTCACTAACATATCTATAAATTGATAATGATAATTAATACTTACATGCGATTCACCGTACCTTCCGGCCTGAGCACATGATACGAACAACATTATTTATTTTCCTAGGGTCCAGGTTCTTGTCTCAGCGAGGTTTCAGAAACAGTGTTAGTGTGAAATAAAAACTCTGACAACAGTTTTAGTGGCATGAATATTCTGTTTAATAAACTTGAATTTGCATAATTTTATAATTACAAGACCAAAATGGCGTCTACAACTACTTCCGCCAATGATATTTATTCGTTTATTTCGTTCCTTCTTCTGATACTTAATTTGTGGCATTAACATTTTTGCTAATCTACAGTTTTTTTGGAATTTACTTATTTTACTTAGATGATACTACTCATAAACCAATCTCTCACATTTATTTAAATATGCCGGCACATCCATGCTACCATGCGTACACACACACACACACACACAACACACACACACACACACACACACACACACACACACACACACACACACACAAAGTTACATTTTATTTCATTTCAATTTTGAGCTCATATTAATAAAAGTTGGATTAATTTAAATTTGGACTTCCCTGAGGTGTAGACTTGAAGTTCTGGTCGTGAGTTTCACATTTGTTGATAGGTGTTCGGCCTAGATTTCCTTGTTACTTTAGTTTTCTCTTCCTTTAGCACTGACTCTAAATTTGCATTTTTAAAACTGGTATTCACTGATTGAAAGTCGTATCTGTATTGACTGCTGCGTTATAATTTACATTTTACTGGTTTAAATCACTTTTGCTGGCATTAGTTGCTGGCGAAGTTTTACAGCGTGTTGACGCCTTGGCTGTAGTATGAAGACTGGGGCGAGCAATTGGTACAATGTATGCAAATAGAAATGTTATGACGTCATTATTCCATTGTTTTATTCGGCTTACGTCATGGTTTTGTGTCATTGTGATTACGTTTCGGACATTATTACTGCCGTTTCAGTCTGATTTTTAAATTGCTTTGCGCACATATCTGCCAATACGCACGTAGGCCTTGACCGTGAGTCGAACTGTACAGATGAAATTGCATCGTGTTTTTATATCTCTCAGGAAGCCAACCTAACCATCTTTAATATATGAAAATTACAATAAAATATCTCTTTAGGGCAAATAAATCTGAAGACGGACTTTTGTACCATCACAATATACAATACTTTCAAAAGATTTTAATAAAAATCAAACTACATAAAGACATTTTTTAACACTAGTTTCATGATTTTGTTTGTGAAAAATCTTATATTTTCCTTTTCTTTTTCTTTTCACATCGCTTTCTTGCAGCAACATCTTGCCATCGCTTCATTAGCATAACGTCAGAGGGCTTTGATTCTTCAGATCGTTCGAGGAACCGTAATGCTATCTGAAAATATGAATAAAACTCTGTGAGAGAAACGCGTATTTCATATAGCCTAATTTAATGCCTTAACCAAAATAAAAACTTACCTCTAAGGATTGAAGATCTCGTCGCTGGTGTTATGGCTGCTGCTATCTGCTACGTCATCGTCTTCGTCGTCCCTTTGTTTCATGAACCATAAAAGCACAGCCCTCATTTACTTTCTTGTTTTGTGACATGTCTTGGTTGTTTTCTTGTTTGGCGTCTTCGAAACATGCTCTTCTAACTTATTTTTCATCTTGACCTAATCATAAACAGTAGGAACACCAACGCCAAATTGGCTGCCACAATTCGCAAAATCTCGTCATTTTATATTCTTCTAATTGTCTCCGTTTTTTCTTCAATCGTTATCATGACCCGTTTCCTCTTTGTTGACATGAAGCACAATTTATTACATGTTTATTACATTAGTTTTCATGTTTTATCTGGAAAACATATTTCCATTGTAGTGAAAATCTGGAATATATAATTTTTTTGTCGGTCGTTTTGGTTTTAAACGATTTTTCGGGTTAAAAGTGTTTTCATTTAATGGAGGTTCTACTAGGTTAGGTTAGGTTTTATACACTAAGCTAGCAAGCATTCAGGAGCCTCGAACACGTCCAGCCTGATAATTTTTTAACATTTGAGAATATTTTTAAAAACAAATGGGGACAACGTAAATTATAATGTTGATGTCAGTACAAGTTGAAGCTACAGTTGTCTCTGAATCTAGTGTACAGAAAATTTTAAAAGACAGAACAGTATTGTCTACTTCTGGATCTCCAAGGACTCTATTTCTAATTTAACAGAAAAATCACTTGTTCGTATAAAAAAAAAGCGGACCTTATCAAACATAGTGCAATAAGAAGGTGAAAAATGTATGAATTTTATGCCATGAAAAGTCTGTCCATCTATAAAGAATTTATTGAATTCTCTGAAAGGAAGATAAAGTGTGAAAGAGAGTATTTGAGGCAATGTCTTAAAAAGTGAGGATTTAAGTGGAGAAAATCCAATAGTTTTCTCTTGCAAAAAGAACTGATTTTGTTGCATGGAAGATTGACTATCTTAACAGACACAAATAAAAATGGACAGGAAGATACAGATGTTATTTACATTGACAAAGCAATGCTGGCAATCTTCTGAAGGCATCAGGATAACAACTAAAATAGGAAAAGCTAATGGCATTATTACAGTTTATGGTAGGGGAAGAGGCTGTCTATTGTTTACAATGAACTCTTAATGTTTAATCTTTGTTGATATTTGGAGACTATGACATTTCTATGAACTTTGAAAACTTCTGCTTCTGCATGTGGTTGTTAGAAACATTATACCTAATCTCATCAGTGGCGGTGATAAGGCCCCCGCAGACCCCGCGGAGCGGGGGGGGGCCCGACCCTCTGAGGAGCCCCCCCGTGGTCCCCTAGAAAAAAATGAAACGAGCTATAATAGGAAAAAAAGTTTTAATGGGATCCGACTACTGGCAAATTTGTATTAAAATACGAAATATACGTTTTATTTAAGTGTATAGACATGCAAAAAACTACGTTTTCCGAAATGACATTACTGTTTGTAGTTTGTAAGCGAAGCTTATCTTATCTCTTGTGGTGCCCGTACGTCCGGTGCGATGAGTCACTCGGCACTGAGGAGACGTAAACAAACACAACACAATGTAGTTCAGTACTCAGTAGTGGGTCGCATCTCCTGCGCGATAGTACTGTATTGCATTCATTTCGTAATTTAGTGCCGTTTACGTTTAATGACTTAACATTTGATTTTAGTTTTTGTATTTTGTGTAGAGTTAGAGTGTTAGAGACAGAGTTTATAAAATGGAAAGTAAGCGTGAATATTTAAGTGGTGCTAAGAAAAGGAAACTGCAAAAACAACAAGAAGAATCTAAAAGTAAACTTTCAAAACTCGACCAGTTTTTAAAAAAATCATCAAAATGTGAAGTTGAACAACCCAAACCCGGGCCAAGTGCAAGTAATGAAAAAGAAACAAAAATCGGACTTGAAGTTGATTGTGACAGTGACAATAAACCTGATTTAAACATTAGTCCGTTGGATACAAGTGATACAACTACGGAAACAAATAAGCAACTGCAACGTAAACAAGAAGAACAACTGCTAGGCATTGAATGTGTTCGCCAGTCCGAAGACATACCTGGACCAGAAAATCAGTTTGAACCAACTGAAGTTGTAAGTAATCACGCAAATAAAACTAGTTTAGCAGGCCCTTCCGATCCAAACTGCCAAAGTTTTGAGACAGATATTGCATTCTATAAAAATCAAGCTACAATGACAGACGAGGTGAAAAAGTTAATAACGTTAAGTGAACCTTGTCAACCAAAGGGTCCTTTCCCGAAGGATTCCGTTTCTAAGCGGTCTTTCAGTACAGCATATTATTCTTTTAAAACTGCAGCAGGCCAAATTGCTCACAGGTTTTGGCTTTGTTACTCTCGTAATCTACATGGAGTCTATTGTTTACCATGTTGGCTTTTCAGCCAAAGTGCTGATGCCCAAAGCTGGCGTTAAGGCGATATTAGAGATTGAAAAGGTCTCAGTAAAAAATTGAAGTTCATGAAAGTAGCAATGCTCATTTACAATCTTGTCTCACGTATGCCACTTGGAAAAAGAGTAAAACGGTAGCTGATCAAATTTCCGATGAGCGGAAAAAATGGAAAGATATTTTCATACGGATTGTGGATGTCATTCGTACCATGAATCATTCGCACTGTGTTCATTGCCGTTTCGTGGCCATAGAGAATCATTACATGAAATAAATCCTGAAAGTGGAAATTTTTTGAACATACTATCTTTAGTTTTTCGCTACGATTCTCTCCTTAGTGCACACTTAGAAAATGAAAAAAAAAAAACAGAGCAAAATACCTCCACCATGACATTCAAAATGAAATTATCAACTTGCTAGGAAAATCAGTAGGCTATTGACCTGACCGCCTTACTAAAACAGATTCACTCGTCTCCTTTTTTTTCTATAATTGTTGATAGCACACAAGACATTTCTAAGATTGACCAAATGAGTGTTGTAATCAGATACATTAACATAGTAGAAGAATCTCCTGGCAATTATAAAACTGTGATTAGTGAGTCCTTTTTGGGATTTCAAAAAATAAAGGATTTCAACAGTGAGGAGTTTCAAAGTAAGATTTTAGACTTTTTGAAAACAAATGAAATTGACATTAGTAAGTGTAGAGGTCAAGGTTATGACGGTGCAGCAACAATGAGCGGGAAATACTCTGGGTTACAGAAAAGAATTATGGATATAGTCCCAAACGCGGATTACGTACACTGTGCTGCACATAACCTGAACTTGGTGATCAATGATTCAGTATCAAATATTTCTGAAATAAGACAATTTTATGACATAGTTCAGAAAACTTATGTGTGTTTCAATGAAAGCTTACATAGATGGCAAGAACTTAACACTGCCGTTAAAGAAGACAGCTCTGCCAAAAATCTAACTTTAAAAAAGCTACGTCCAACAAGGTGGTTTTCTAGATACGACTGTCTGTTAGCTTTAAGAAATAATTTCAAAAATGTGATTAAGTGTTTGACAGAAATTATTCTGTACAGCCCAAAAAAACCCGAAGCAGAAGAAGCATTAGCAATTAGAAACCACCTGGAAAACTTTGAATTTATTCTTGTGCTCTGCCTTGAAACTAAGATTTTAGAGAATGTAAATATAACTTCAAAAGCACTACAGAGGCCAACTGTTGACCTAGGCAGAGCGTGGCAGTTTCTAAGCCGCGCTTGTGATGAGTTAAAAGTTTTAAGAAAGGACTTTGCCGGCTTTCTTGCTGGTGCTAAACAGTTGGCCCAGTCATGGGACTAAACTTGTAACACGAAAAATAAGCGTAAGCAAGTTGTAAAACGCTTCTTTGTTGAATTATCAGTTGACCATAGAATTTACGACCCAGTGAAATCATTTGAAGTAAAAGTTTTCAATGCACACTAGATATTGTAATAGCTCAGCTACAAATGAGATTCTAAGGATTGCGTTGCATTGATGATAGGTTTTCATTCCTGACGCCTCAGAATTTAGTAAACTTCTCACAAGAGACAATAGTGGAGAAAAGTAAGGCTCTGGTAAATGTGTATCCTGGTGACCTTACAACATCACTGCCTGACCAAGTAATATCCTTCAAAGCTCTGATGGCCAAAGAAATTGTACACAAGAAAAGCATTCGAGAAATGATGAATTTACTGGTTGAAGAAAACAGCTGCCTTACGAGTTGCCTCCCAGACTTAACTACAGCTTTGCAGCTTTATTTAACCATACCTGTCACAACAGCTACAGCGGAAAGAAGCTTTTCAAAACTTAAATTAATTAAGTCATACTTAAGAAGTACCATGGCCCAAATTAGGTTGAGTGACTTGGCACTGTTAAAGCATTGAGGATGAAGAGACACAGAAAACTAATATCAACGAAGTGGTTGAAAAGTTCTTAGCTATTAAAAAAAGAAGACTAGGCTTAGGAAAACAGTGAACTTTGGTTGATCCTCATCTGTAAATATTGTACATTACTTGAGTTCAAGTGTTATTGAATTGGATTAGACTTGAGGAGAACTTGTATAGAGTGTATTCAAGAATTTTACAAATTCAGTTACAAACTAATTTAAATGTTTGAAAAAAGCTAGAATGTTACTTTGATATTCGTTTTTAAATAATAAATTTTTAACACTCTTTGTGCGGTACTGTTTCATAGTCTGAATTTAGATCTTTGACGTAAAAATAAATCATTCTTATTTTGGTTTTTTTATAGTTTGTATAGAACTTTGTCTATTTAGCAACAATGAATTTTAAGAGTTTGTACACGTGTAAAACGTCCTTTGCAAATTGCAAACGCTTTGTCATAGACGATAAAGTATTCACAAACCATTGTTGTGAAACACACGTAAATAGAAACTCATTTGAGTGTTTTCCCCTATTACGTATACAAAATATAACCATTTTTATAGGGCCCCCTAATTAGTTTCGTGGGGGGGGTTTCGTTAGCGCCGCCACTGAATCTCATAAATATGCAGTAATAATGATAGATAATGCCAAACATCAGTGGGTAAAGTGTGGAAAAGGCCAAACTCGGATTCACTAAAACAAGATAAACTTAATTGTCTTGTGTACCACTGGTTGCAGAACTTTATTTCCAATAGTTACCCACAAAATTGGTAAAAAGTAAACAAATATAAACGTGTGGTGTGGCATTATTCACAGTTGGCTGACTGGACAGTCAAGACACATAGCAGCACATGGACTTGGACCAGAGTTCTTGTTTGGAGGGGCTAAACACTGCGCTCATTTACTTCCATTATGTTCTTTCTTTCTTCAATGCATTTGTTCGTGTGAAGACTTCCTACACAAAAATGAATTATAAACATGACTTCTAGCATTACCATATTTCATTTTAATTTTCATACATCTTGAACATAAGTAGTAAAAGTTAAAATCAGATATCAATAAAAAAAAAGAAGTGACCTCTTTGAGTTGATAACATTTTGTTGTTGTTTCCATAATGTGGCCCAGCTCCTCATACACAAGTTTCCAATTCACAAACTTTTAAACAAAAATAAACAGTAAACAATAAACAAATAATACTAATAAATTGTATTCAAGGGAAAATTTGCTACTTAGTCTTTGTAATTTGTCCATTAGAAATAACAGTAACCAAATGAAATAAAGTTTCTTGGGTTTTTCAAAAATTGTGTCACTGTCCTAGTGGGTAATGTATTTACTTTTGTATTATTTACTTTGTGTATGTGGAAATAGATGTAATAATATACATTGGTAGAGATAAATTTTTGCATTGTAATTAGGGTATTGTGATTATTACATCATGATAAACCTGATAAAACAATAAAATGTGTAATAGGAAAATTTATGTATGGGCAGTAACAATTTTTGTTGGTTTCACACATTGCTTCATTATAGAATGAGTGAAATGTTTGGTATTACTAAACATGAAGGACATCATAAACATGTTAAACCTAAAAGTAAGTGTTTCTTAGTAACGAAAACCACACGCTTATGAGTAAGATTATATAATTGTATTATTTTGTTGTGGTGATAGGACAAATTGAAGTTATGGGTAAAAGGTACTAACAAATTTCAGTATTGTTACGTATGCGGAAAAAGTGTTACACCATTACAGAACATTCTACGTGATCTCAACACGCATTAGCAGACTGTTCCAGATTCGCCGGCCGCGCGCACTGTGTCAAGGCTGCAAGCAATTACGCTCTAGTGTAGCACTGACCCATAGTATGGATGATTCTGGAATTTCAGCGGGGTATAAATATAGGCATTCGCCGGCGCTTAGTTCAGTTTTAGTGGCGATTTATTCCAGTGCGGTTCGAAGTATTGTGGCAAAGTGTTGTGTTTTATAATTGTACAAGACTCGTTGACATTATTATTGCGTGTGAACAATTTTAATTTGATTTGTTGTAAGAGATGATCTTGTTGTTTACAAACTGTTTAATTTTGATAATTAAAGCTGGTGATTAGTGACTTAATTGGTGTATTGTATTTTGTTTTCACTATACCATATGACGATCAGTAGACCGTCGTAACAGTATTTTATGTTCCTAATAAGTAGTTAACATTTTAGTATCTCAGCTCTAAGCATCCGAATGATAAATTCAAAAGACCAACTCACTTTGTGCATGCTTTCATCTGTTTGTGCAAACATATGTAAACATAACATATATTCATAGAGATTTACACTGTGTGTTACAGACCATATTACATGTGATGTCAATGGTCATATCAATAGGGGCTTACTATTTATTCTGTTTGGTGTACAACTCTGTGTGTATGCAGTGCTTAGGACTGCCCAGCAACACATGGGTACTGAGGACTACGCTCGGCTCTCCATATCATTGGCTGATTGTACTTCTGTCAGTTATTGTTGCCTTAATTCCAAGGTAATTAAGTTTATGTTTTGTGTGTGTTTGTTGTTATTTCAGGTTGATTTGTATGTGTTTGTTCACCCTAAGGAGTTTTTAGGCATTTTGACCTTCTAACTATGGTACATTGAAGCTTTTCTCATATTTATTATCTTTTTTGAGCTTTAGGACAACACGAGTTGCTGGACTGTTTACATCCAGCGAGGCTTATTAGTGATAGTTTTAAAAGTGCATCCCACATGAAGGTGGGATTTTAATTATTAAATTTTTGTATGATAAGGTTTGATCAATAAATCTTTATTTATTCATCAATATTAATTTTGTTCCCTTCAGAGTAGTCCCCATCAGATATTATACACTTGTGCCAGTGCTTTCCCCAATCTTTGAAGCACTTCTGGAACGCAGTTTTTGGTATGGCGTTTAGCTCCTTCAGCGATTCTGCCTTTATCTCCTCAATGTTGGCGAAACTTCATACTTTCATGGTTTTTTTTCATCTACGGGAATAGGAAGAAATCACAGGGGTCATATCCGGTGAATACAGAGGCATCATATCCGGTGCCGAGGCCTCATAACGGTATTGTTTTTGGCCAAGCATTCACAAACAAGCAGTGAATTGTGAGCAGGTGCATTATCATGGTGCAATTGCCATGAGTTGTTTTGCCACCAGGCATTTTCTTCGGATTGGTTCACGCAAACGGGGTATAACTTCTAGGTAGTACTCCTTATTAACCATACGACCTGGTGGCAAGAACTCATGTACACTATGCCGTTGAAATAAAAGAAAACAGTGAGCAGTACCTTCACATTCGATCGAACTTGACAAGCTTTTTTCACTCTTGGCTCTTCAGGAAGCATCCATTGGGACGATTGGGGCTTAGCTTCGATGTCATATCCGTACACCCGTGTTTCATCTCAAGTCAATTCGGCACTGCTTTTGGTTGAAATTCAACAATTTCGGCACAAATTTTGCTGCCACACGTCTCATGCCCAAAACATCTGAAAAAATTGCTTGCAATGAGCCAAATGATATGCCAACATTATCAGCAACCTCTCTTATAGTGATTAGGCGATTGTCCATAATCATTTTCTTTAGTTTTTTGACATTCTCATCGATTGTTGATGTTCTGGGACGTCGAGGGTGCTCGTCATCTTCAACGTCTTCACAGCCCTCTTGGAAACGTTTGTACCACTTGTAAATGCTTGTTTTATTCATAGAAGACTCACAAAAGCATCATTCAACATTTCCAATACGGTGCTGCACTTTATTCCATTCTTAAAGCAAAATTTAATGGAAATTCTTTGTTCCATTTTTTCCACAAGTAACAAATCGCCAGGCACACCAAAACACGTGTAACCTTTTCGACAGCCAACAATGAACTAAGCATCCAATATAGCTACCAATGTCAAGATATGTCAGGAACAAAGCTGCCAACACAACAACAACAAATTATGGCAATTGGACTTGTACAACCTGCGAATTCAAAAATTCCGTGTATTTATTGATCAAACCTCGTATTATGGATAAAGAAAGTTTTTACAGATCTTATGTAAACCATACCAAATGCATGACGTGGAGTAGAGGTACAATGACAGAAGTTTAAGTTGATGTGTATACATTGTACATCAAATTCTGTGTAAGTGGAATGTACGTAACTCAGATTTGTCACACCTTAAATGAGTACTCTGATTACAGTTCTGTATACACTTCATTTAACATTAAATTTCTGTTGTTAAGTGGCTCAAGTTAGTATAATTCTGTACAAAGAGTGTAGGTTTTTAATTTAAATAATGGCAGAGAACAAAATAACAGGTTAAAACACATAATTGTTGTGTTGTGAATTGTATAAACGGATGTATGTTATGTATTATTCCCTCATGAATAGGTCATAGCCCACTTTCATCCAATCTAGATTCCAAAACACATAGAATGCCAGAATGTTTAAAATAACATTATTCTTAAACGTACTAAACTTTTTAATTTCTTTAACGATTATTTATTCAGAACAAAATTTTCTTCGCAGTGATCAAATGTGAAATGAAACTTTACTTACTAATCAGTTTCTACATATTATCTAGTGGGTTTGTTATTACTCTTGTACAGCTGCAAAATTTTGTACTGATAACGTTCAGAATTGGTCTGTAAAAAGTGTGAGTTGAGCTCTCAAATACTAAATTTCGTTATGTTATAAACATGATAGAAAATAAAATTATAGAAAAACAAACTTAATTAAACAGAAATCGAATGTTATGCTTTAAATTTTAATAAACTGCAATGCTGGACTGACAATCTTGGAAATACTCAGTGGTATTGAGAGATTGAAGAAGATAGGAATCACCCACAAGAGCATGCATGGTGTAACTTTAATTATTACTTTTAACAATTTTTGTTTACCTTAGTTAACAACAAACATGTATGTTTACCTCCGAATCCCGGACACCATCTTGCGTTACTGCCAACTGTAAAATTTGTAACTTACCAGAGTTCGGTTAGGCGAAATGGAGAACAGAAATGGTTATTTCAATAAAACAGATTGATTACTTGTATTCATCTTTTGATCTTGTTTATTATGCCTTTATATTCCAATTCATTTTTTATTACAAAACAAAACAATTTATAGTCATTCGACTCCCATCCTTTACCAAAAAATATTCCTTCTTCATCTCTTACTTCTGATATGATTTTTAACGATATCTATATAAAAAAGAAACAATACCTTGATTCTATGATTATATGTCTATATAATGAAAATTAGAAAAATTTTATATAAATTCAAAATAGAAAGAAAACTTAAACACAAACTTAAATCTACTTTTTGCAAACCAGTGCTTCTTATTTTATCATTTTTATTCACGCACATACTCATACATATCCCTTTCCCTTATGTGAGATCTCAGTTTAAAAAATAAAAATGATGTTGAAATTTTGTTTAGCCCTTATTAAAATATTGTTCTACCCCCCATTTTGTTACTCATCTGAATTTTCGTCCAGAACAGTCCAGCCTCCTTACGTATTTGCCTTCATTTCGCACATTCCCTTTTCACTGTTTGTTCACCACTCTTACCGAAACTGTTAATTAAAGACGCAACGGTTACTTCATTTTAATTAATCACTGTATAGTTAACATTTTTTATACGGGCGACTGAAATTGTTTAGCCGGTGGGCGAGCAAACTGCCCATGCCCGTTGTCGTTAGATGTTGTTGGCCGACTGTCTTTGTTAAGTCAAGCGCAGACTGCTATTGCTGCGGACACTCCTCATATTCCTGTGACGTCGGTTGGGTTTGGCTTATGACGTCATATGTTGCTTTGTCTAACATGCATAGTTCACAGGTCAGATGGCTAAAAATAACTGTCTCCAGCAGTTAAATTGTTGACCTTGAGTCAATTCATGTACGACGTTTATAATCCCAATAATATTTACAAATAACCTTTACATTTTACCAAAATATCCCTGGGTGGGTTGACCCGTCCCGTTACAATGGGTAAAGATTGTAGCAGAGAACAGTCTAAGTGGATTTATTATTTGTTAAACTAAATTAAATTTGTTTCAGGCTAGTAATCAAATCTTTGTATGTATCTCTGCGACCAAATGATGTGACCAGAGCTGTAATAGAATTGAAACAGGCATCAAAAAGAGGTGACAATTTTCTTGTGTCTTGGTCGAGATCAACTTCAACATCATCCATTTACAGGTAAGATCATCTAAGATATTCTGGTTTAAGTATGTATACAGAATTGGTGCCAGGCAAAAATTAAAATCTGTAGGGAAGCACATGTTATGAATTAACACTTTCAACACTGTGTGTATCAATTTGATACACGTCAAGTGGTCATGTTTCAAGCATTGTGTGTGAGAGCAGTATTGATGTAAATGCATATAAATACAATAAACATATGAATAGGTCCAGTAAAAAGTTAAAAAAAATTGGCCTAGTACTGGAAATGTTAATAACTATTTTTTTTGATTTCGTTGTCATGATGTGTCCGTTACTTAACTAAATGTAATTAATTCACTACCGACTTGGAGCACAAAGTTTTTTATAGGTAAAAACGTAAAAGTTTTACCTTATAGCCTGAACCAGTTTTCACTTTTAAAAAGCTTCTTCTGAGGCTGCCGCTGGAAGCACTGTCCATCTTGTTGTTGGCGACGGTATTGACTTTTGAAGGATCTATGTTGTATGTGTGGGGTGTGATGTGTTCGAATAATGCTGTGATTTGAATTGTGTCTGTTCGTTTAGGATTCGTTTTTATGTGTTTTCGTGTGTTTGTATGTTTCCAATTGTTCAAGAGTGTCTAGTTTTTGGCCTTTTGTGTGTACGTGTAGAATATCCATGTTATTGTCGATGTGTACCGGGGTTTGGATGACCCGGCGTCGGTATAAAAAACAAAATTCGATATTTTGTCGTAGTAATTAATGTATACGCGAAAATGTTAGCGAGGCAGGTCGATTAGCGTTTTGGTCTCTGCTTTCTGGCGCCGCCTGGTGAGGGGACTCATAATTAGCTTGACCGGTGAGATGCGTGGCTGGCTTGCGGAGTTAGTCCGCCGTCCGCTTCGCTACGTTACATAACTTCAGCAGCCGATCTACCCTTCGAGTCGGCAGAGTTTAATTGTGTTTTTTTTTGCATCTTTAATGGCTAAGTAACAGCTTTAAGACCTACCGGGTTCCCGAAAGGAGTCGGAGACGTGACCGACGCATGATGTACTGTCATCATCATCATGCTCTGAACCGCTGAAACTTCGTTCTGCTCGGAGCCGCATTGCTGCTGGATACAACCATGGACCGCCTGCTTCATATGAGGTGATATTTACTCATTTTCTTTATTCAAACCTGGCCGGCAGAAAACACTATGTGAGGTGAATGTAACACTATCAGATTAACTTTATAATGTGACACAATTTAATCGGGTGTATGTGTCGGTGAGGCAGTTTCAATGTAACATTAATGCAATGATACCGTTCACACAAGTATAATTGTAAACTGGCCAGTGGGAGGGTTCCAGCGTGCTTTCTTTTATTCTGTATGATGGGTACAAAAGTTGGGAAAGAGGCAGTTTTTCAATTAAGTATTAGGGTATGGTTTTCATGATGTACCAAACCGGCGGGTTTGGATTCATTTCATTTTTGTTACTGGGATTTTCGCACTTAATTTCCTGTTCTGCACATTAGGGCTGGGGTTTTTTTTAATTCTGTTTAAGGGTTGTTGTTATATTAATTATTTACTGCCATAATATTAATATGTAATATCAATAATTTTATCAAACATTTTGTTCAGGCACCATCTTGTAATAATACAAGCAATATGAGATTTACTTACCTTTAAGGGCAGAATTCGGTTAAGCAAACCAGAAGATAGCGGAATGTGTTATCTGAAATAATTTACTCGTGCTTGAAATGTTTACCAAATGATATTACCTTTTATTGTCATATTACGTACATGAATGAGACTCTACCGTGCTAAAACAAGCATGCTACTATATGCCATTTGGCGTTGCGTCATGAGACGCAGTTCCACTATACAAGTTTAAAAAATCCCCTTAAACATTTCAATAGCCCTCCAAAATAACATATTCAATTATTTTTTATGATATAATTAGAAATTACTTCACAACCCAGCACTTGGTATTTAGTTAGACATTCTCTCGTTCACTCACACTCGCATTCTTGGTACAATTTCTTTTAATTTTTTCCCAAATTGAGCTCATTTTTATTATTGAATACTGAAAATTTTGTATTGCCCTTATCTAAACTTTTGGGTACCCCACATTGTTACTTAGCTGAAATTATTGTCCAAAAGTCCTGCAGACGTCCCATCGCTGAAAACGCTCTAATAGGTGTTAAAAACTTTTACGAAACGTTTTGTTTACGTTTTTGCGTTGTACTGTTACTTGTTTTTTTTTTTTAATATATATTAATTCACTTTTACATTGTATTGACGGACGTCCAAGACTTAGTTTTTATAGAATTTTGATATACGACCGGCCGGCGTAGGTGATGATTCAGGACTAAGGACGATTTGCAACGCTGCAATACCGAAGTGGGGAGTAACTACGTCATCAGTTCCTTTGTGTAGAAATCCACGCCTTGGTTGCTTACAAGAGCATACATTGCATAGTTGCATACCTTCGTATGATGTATACATGGGTGCAGGCTGTTGACACATTCGTCTAACAAAATGTTGTTGTTGTTCGTATACACTCAACCTTGACGCAAATCCTGTCCACTCGATATTGCGCAGTTGCAAACTTTCATAACACTTTACCAATTTCGTATATATGAGATTTTGAAATAGAAATACAATTTATATCGATTATTCCCCAAATTACAGTAGGGCCAGAATTGTACTGTTACAAAACCCCCTCAATGAGAGGATTTATGACGAAGCATAAAAACTCTCATTGACACACTCATACTTCCTAAAGGGATCAGCTAGGATATGTCGCCACAACCCCCTTACTGTTTATATAAAAAAAAATATAATAACTCACCCTTGGTCCAATGATGGTGACAGTACCTGCATGACCTTACTGGACTTCGGAGAGATCCCAACACCATAAGGCCAATCAGGCACTTTACGCTCCTGCTCTGATGTGCTGGCCAGCTCAGGACCGCCGTCACAGCATCACCAGACACTGAAACAACTAATCAAAAATATCAAAATAGTGGCCTGGTATAATACCATATCCCTAACTGATCTGTTTCCCTTTAGCTATGTGCTGGTTTGTGTTAAGAAGCACTGGGTTTTTTTTAATCTCATAACACCTAGGATTATTACACCTAGTACAAGAATTATTATACATATGTTCCATTCTCTTATTTCACTACCATTTACATTTATAAAATTTGTTCGATTCCAATCGATAATAATTAATCCTTTCCCATTAACAAGAAGAAACACAAATCTTTATACTAATGCAATAATACTTTTAAAAAATTGAACACATAATCAAAATTTACTCAAATAAAATCATCTACATCTCCCTCTTTCTACAATTCTGAAACATTTTCTCTTTTATAAAATATTATTATTATTATTAACAGAAATTCTTTTATCCGGCGCTGTTAATAATCATCCCCTTTTCTCCTCCACACACACACTATTTCCCCCCTGAACTTGTAACGGTACAGAATTGTGTGCTACCCCAGTTTCAATTTCAATTCAGTTTTAATTTTTAATTGTCAGTATCCACCTGTGAGGTGCCCCAGTGCAACACAATGGTAGCATAAACAACTGATGTCTAGACAGCTAGACTAGACATATTACGTAATAGCCCCAGTAGCAGTCTCCTTTGTGAATCACAGTAAGCAGAGTTCTTCACTAGTGTCAGCATCAGACAGAAGCAGCATACCGTTAAATAAGTAAAACTTTATATCAGTGGCCTCGGAAATTTCGGTAGGTCGAAGCGGAAAGAGTAGCGTAGACCTACCGAAACGTATTGAAACTCCAATGAAGAAGATTATAAAAAAAAAAACAGTGAACGTGATACACAGTGAATTCGTAAAGTAAGGTAATTAGGACAGGGTAAGTGTGGTTAAAGTGAAAGTGTAAGTGAAGATGGCAGACTAAGTGGAATAGCCAGAAAAGTTAAGTACAGTAAATTTTTCAATAAGTACATTGGTCAGTAAGTTTTTAAAACAGTAAAGCGCTTGGTAAAAGGGGGATAAAAAATATATGTAGCGATTATAAAGAAAGAGAGAGTGTATGCGAATGAAAAGGGGAATAATTAATTAAAGTACTGGTTCCTTATTAAAAGTAGTTATGCCAAGAATTTTGGTTAAATAGTTTTGTTTCCAATTGTTGAATATGATATGGTAAATAAAATAAGATTTATTTCAATATAAAACATGTGGTAGAGTAAGTTATTACGCCCGTTTAACATAACCTGTCCTGTATGGAAAATCTCGCCTAAGCGGACCTGGTAAGTAATGAGAAGTAAATAATGGGAAAATGTATTAAGGTTTCCGTATTTGTCCTTTTGTTTAAAAATATTGGTGGCGACCTATAAGTTGGGAATCTTCTGTTTTTTGCAAGTCAGGGCGAGTGAAGTAAAAGGTAAGTAAAAGTTGAATATAAGGGGGGGTAAGGAAAAAGACCGTAACAGTGGCGACCCTGCCAGGATGTTCGTATAAACATTATATGAACTAGACCTGTTTTGAGGCACAGAAAATAGGTTGTGGTAATGGCGTATGTGTGAATAATTTTCATATATATTTACATTGTGTAAACTAGGCTATGTTTTGGTAGCGCTATTGTGTGTTTAATTTCATGTGTGGGGTATTTTGAGTTAAATTGAATAATTAGTGTATAAGAGAACGGGTTATTTGAGAGGGAGGACGTTTTTGTAAATTACATAAACATAATGAAATATTACAAAAAGTAAATAGTAAGAGGGTTATAATTGTGTAGAGTAGTAAATTAATACTGAATGATGAAATACTAATGATGAAAGCGATATGAATGAAATGACTAGTGTCGACAATTGTGATGAATCAAATATTATGAGTAATTTTGAGATACATTCGACTCCAAGTGCGAGTCAAGATATAATAGTAGAATTAAATGTAACAGATCAAAGTAATGTGACTGAGGACTCGGGAGTCCAGTTGACTCCAACCTCAACAAAATGTAGTAACAAATTAGACAATGAGATGATGAGTACTAAATCAATTCGAGAAAATGGACTGTAAATTTGACGCTAAATTACATTGAGCAAAATATTAAATTTGACGAACAGAATAGTAAATTTGATGTTATAAATAGTCGTTTTGACGAAATAAATATACAAAATGCCAAGTTTTAGGTTAATATGAATAAACGTCTAAATGAGATGGATGAATGCTTTAACACTATTAAAGAACAAGTGATAGAATCAGTAGAGAAACAAATTAAAAGTAAGTCAAATCAGATAGTTGACACAACAGTAAGTAACAGTGGTAATATTACCACAAATAGTGAAGAAATTAATGACAAGGTGTGTACCGATGATTATAATGAGATGTTAACAAGTAATAACAATGATATTAAAAATGGTGATGTAATTGAAGATGGGGTATCAAAAAGTGATACAGTAGATAATAGTAGTAATATTGAGAGTAGAAAGTTAGTTGATGTTAGTAAGAAAGTGGTAATAAGTATTGATGAGTTGGAGAAAGAATGGAGAGATAGTTTAAATGCAGAGTATAAAAAGAGGGCAACTTTTTCCTGTAGTATATGTGAAGTAAATGCTTCACAAGTGTTGTATGAGGACAAAGGTTCCTTATTAGTTTATTTGGGAGACAAAAGGTCTACAAATAATAGTCCCTTTATGTATTATGGTTTCCCTGGTAAGGCCAGGATGTGTTGTAATAATGTTGTTTTGCCCTCTGTATGGAATGAGAGAGTAAAAAGGGGTTGGGAAAGGTATGAAGAGAGAGAGAGAGAGAGAGAGAGAGAGAGAGAGAGAGAGAGTGGTGGAAATATTTAAGGTGAATAGAGATTATGAAATATTAGTGCAGAGTTTATGTATTGAAAGAGAGGAACAAATTGACTCATTTTGTGAAATAAAGATTGATGATTATATTGAGGATAATAACATATACTTACCTGTAGAGAGGGTCAGCGTATTAGTAACAGCTGACGTCTATTGTGATAAAAATTTAAATGATATGATTGTAATAATAAATACTGATGGAGACTTGACAAAAAACAATAATGTAGACTTGATTTATGATGTAGTAATAATGAGGGGTAACCGTAGGTATTATTATTCTGGTACAATGGAAAAAACAAATTTTTATGGGTATTACACAAATGATATCCATGTGAGACTTATAAATAAAAATGAGAAATGTTATGTGAAGAAAAGACTAATTTTTGATGATGGGGGTTGAGAAATACGGCATGAACATTTAATTATGTGAGTAATGGTAAAATTACTTGGCTGATTTAGGTAATGAAGTGTGGTAAATAATAAAAAACTATGACGGAAATTTGTATATAAATGTGTTAATGTTAAATGTATTGTGTTAAGATTATCTTGTTGTAATGTATATTATAGCTTATATGTAAAACATGTTTGTAATAAGAAAGAAGCTTATAATAATATTTGATTTCACTAAAATAATGAATAAGAGACAATAATGAATTTTATGTTGTATTATGTGTTTATATTAAAAGTGTTTTAAACAAGGTAACTAAAGCCAAATTGGAGGTGGAATTAAAGTAATTCAGAAAAGGTGAATTTTATTATTTAAATTGTAATAGATAGTAATTTATTAATGTCAGCACTAAAAGATTTATAGGAACCAAAAAATTGAAGGAAGTAATAAAGCAGTGTTGTAATCAGAATGTTGAGACTGAGCCAGTGTTTATAAAAACAGTCTGGCATACAACGGTTAATGTAAACAGGTATGTTGTGTGTTGTGTGACCAATGTTTACAGTCATGCTGAGTTGACAACAACAAGAATGTTGTAGTTTGATGAATCAGTGCTAGGAGTAAATCCTATTATGAAATAAAAAATATGTAAGATGTGTTGACATGGAGGCAGGTTTTTATGAATAATATAAGGAAATGACTTAATGTTTTGGTTGTAAGACAGTTAATATTTGTGTGACAGGACTTTGTTAAGGGAGAATCATTTTGAAAAAATGTAATTAATTCTGAAATTGTTAATAAAATAAAATTAAATTAAATTGGCAATTAAATCCATTGAAAAGGTGAAGTTTAATAATGAATTTAAATTTATTTTGATCTGAATTTTGACTGTAATTGTAAAATAAATACTTGATGAAAAAATAATAAGTAAAATATACACTTTATTTAAATGAAAAATGAAGGAAATTTCTGGGTAACAATAATAAAAAATGTTTGTATAATGAATGTGTTATTTTGGAGGGGTAATATTGTACGGGGAATATTATTGGGTAATGGGAAAGTGTATTAAGGTTTCCGTATTTGTCCTTTTGTTTAAAAATATTGGTGGCGACATGTAAGTTGGGAATCTTCTGTTTTTCGCAAGTCAGGGCGAGTGAAGTAAAAGGTAAGTAAAAGTTGAATATATGGGGGGGGGGGGTAAGGAAAAAGACCGTAACAAACTGTTGCGTTCAGTTGCCTCCACAAGGACTGAGGCAGAAGGAGTGAGCACTTTTTTTCTTTTCTCTCTCTCTCCCATCCTTGCTTCAGCATTACAAAAACTTCAAGGTAAGTACCACTACTTATTATCTTAATATATGCCCCTAAGGTCTACCACCCCTACTGAGGTGAAAATAGCCTATGCTCAAAAATAATCTTAGATTCCCTTTTTTAAAACCCCATTAAATTTCTACGTTTAACCAATTTCAAAGGCAACCAACTATGGTCAGATTTTACAATTTCTGCCCACAGCTGGTTGTCGTCAAAAATCACGATCTGGGTTGGTAAGGCCGAGATCGCCCGAAATGTAGGGAATTGCAATGGTTTGACACCTAGTGTCGTATATAGTTACATTTGTAACTGCCCCAAAATCATCAATTTATACATATTTACTAATACATATAAAATCCTCATTATAAAAACTAATATACATTACAAACATTAATAATCATATTATCACTGTTCATAAAGCAGTATTAAGACATCACCATAGTATCACTATGTTCTTCTTCCATATACAACCACTGAAGGTTGTCACTTTAATATAAATTTTTTATTTATCACTTTAATAATATAGATATAATTTTCAAAATTTTAAATTTTGTCTTTTATTTTCTCCAAAAAACGGTTGCTTTTTTTTATTTATTTTACATAATCAAATTTGAATATAGACACTTTTGCAAGTTCCAACTTTCACTTTTAAAAAATACCTTCTCACTACAAGATAACAAGTACAACAATGGATCATCTTAAATTTCTAAATTACATTAATTATATTTCTATGTTAAAAAGATAAATAACTCCTTAATGAGTCAATGATTTACGTTACAAAATTTTGGGTGTTTTACGAGGTGCTATCGGAAAGTTCCCGGACTGTACTTTGCACGGCTGTTGGACGTGACTGTACAACCTGGCGTCCCAGTGTCCGATTCCATAATACGTAATGAGTCAGTCTGCCGAGTTTCGTTGCATTGTGAGGTTGTGTTCGGTCTACGTGTTGTGTTTTGTAATTGTGTGTTAACGTTCATTTGGTAATTTTATGATGGCTGATAAATTCGAGCAACGCGCATGCATTAAGTTTTGTTTTAAACTTGGTAAATCGCCTACTGAAACATTTGCAATGCTTCGAGAAGCTTTTGAAGAACATTCCCTACACAGAACACAGGTTTTTGAGTGGTACGCTCGTTTCATGGCCGGCAGAATGTCACTTGAAGATGATCACCGTTCAGGACGACCTTCCACGAGCAAAACGGATGAAAATGTTGAAAAAATTCGACAACTCATTCACGAAGACCGTCGTCAAACAATCCATGAGTTGTGTACAAGTGCCGGAATAAGCTATGGAAGCTGTCAAGAAATTCTAACTGAAAATTTAGGCATGCATCATGTTGCTGCGAAATTCATCCCTCAGCTTTTGTCTGTGGATCAGAAACAGCGCCGTGTTGATGTGTGCAGTGAACTCAGAGAAACGTCTGAAAATGACCCTACCTTCATCTCCAGGGTCATAACCGGTGATGAAAGCTGGTTTTATGGTTATGATCCAGAAACAAAACAGCAGTCGTCACAGTGGAAAAGTCCACAATCACCGAGACCAAAAAAAGCAGGGCAGGTCAGAAGTGCAACAAAAACCATGCTCATTGTGTTTTTCGACATCAAAGGCATTGTCCATCGTGAGTTCGTGCCAGCTGGTGTTACAGTGAACTCAGATTTTTATTGTGACGTTTTGAGGCGGCTGAGACAAAATGTGCAACGAAAAAGGCCCAAATTGTGGGAAGACCAAAACTGGCTGTTGCATCACGACAATGCACCTGCTCACGCTTCACTAAAAACAACAGAGTTTTTGACCAAAAACAATATGGCCACCGTCCCACACCCTCCATATTCACCAGATTTAGCCCCCTTGAAAGGTTCTATTCTTTAATTGATATCATAATAATTTAAAATTAATGTTAACACACTCCTACTTACCATTGCGTGGCTTCAAGGTTGCGTCATACGTATGTTTGGGATGCAGACGTAATTTCTTAAGGTTGTGAGAATAATTTGCACAACACATTTATATGAAGAGAATTTCCATTTAATGTTTTACTGTTACTTTAGTGAAATTAAGAACATACATTTAGTAAATACATGTTTCAGGTGTTGTGCAACACGTGACTCTGTTGTAATATGACTTACAATCTACGGCTTACCTTATTTTTTCTAGGACACAAACATAAAAGGCAAACACAAATATACACAGAAAGCCGCCCAGCTTTGCCATACTCACATTTATACCAAACTAAAAACCCCTTCACATTTTATACAAATCAGAAGCCCCCTAACACATCTTCATATAATAAAGCCCCCACATCTACCACGCGGTCATCGCGCCCATACTAAGTCCCCGTTCAGGTGTCCGAAAGATCTGCGAAACTATTAAATCTTTTAAGCTCACTACTGACTGTTGTTAATCCCTTTATACACTGTTGATTACATTACAACTGTTAACGGTGAGGTCGGCCGACCTAAAGAAAAAAACTGTTACTGGAATTTAGATGAACCGCATGCGGTCGGTTGGTAAGAGGCACTGGGCAGAAGTTCGTTCTCTGTTCCCTCTCCACAGTTTTCAATACGGGAACTCACTGCCTTGGTCGTCGTCGCCGAAGCTTCGGCCCATGCTAGGCATGTTGTTTTTGAGTCAATGTCGCATATGATCTTCTGTAGGCATTGGCTGACGTCATTTAAGTGGGCTTGGTCTAAACGACACTTCCGTAGTGAATCCAACGGAACGATGAAAATTTCACTCTCTGGCCATCTTGAGTTTTTGTCGAGAGCGTCCTTTGAGCGCGTGCGGGTGTAGTTGCGCTTGAGCGTTGACCCACATGTACAGAGTTCTTAGAATTTTGGTGGAGGTGCAAATGCTCTGCCGCATTCCTCAACAACAACTGCGCCTTATTGCTTTGTTTCACTGTTCTGTTACACTGACTATTATACGTTGCACAATACAATTACAGTTTTACAAATTTATTATACCAGTCCGCCCGAAAACGAAATAAGTAAAAATATATATATATGTCCCAAACCGTTAAAAATAAAAACACCAAAAAATGACCCGCTACAATACCCCCTCGATGAGAATTCTGCTGTTCATAACAGAAGAAATCTCATCGATAACCCTGAAGAGGACCGGTGAGGAACTGGTGCCAACAACCCCCTGATTCTTACTCTCATGGGTACATGACCCCCCTGGCTCAGCGACCATGGACTTATCTGAACGAGATCACTGGACTTCTCCGTTAGAGATCCCAACACCGAGAAATCGATCAGACTTGCACCACAGCGCACCTCGCCTTTTAACATGCTACCCCCCAAAATCCTCAACCCCTGGCTAAAATTACTCCAGCTCCTCCGCCGATATGGATCCCCTTTTTGCAAGCTGGGCTGCCTTTAGCAGATACTGGGCTCACACACACTAATATTAATGTTACCATAACACATTAAAACTAAAACTTTCTTTTAAAATTTATCAGCAATTTAAAAAAAATTCAAAAAAAATAATATTTTATCAAAAATTCTCTTCCTCCTTTCTTCCCCCTTTTTTTTTTTTTTTTTCTTTAACATGACTTAACCTAGACATTTCTACTAATATAAACACATCCTTACTCTAACATGAGAATCACTTATAGTCTACCAATACAATACAATACAATCAAATAAACATGGTTAATGCACACATAATAAAAAAAATCATTATCTAAAATATTCACTCGCTGGCAGGCGAAAAATCAAGTTTTTTTTTTTCCAAAAAAAATTTAAAATTTTCAAAATTTTAAAATTCCCAAAAAAATTTAAATTTGTTCATTAATAAATTTTATTAAATTTATTTATTAAATAACATCTATTAAAATTATTCAAATATTGGTTTGAACTAATCAAACAAACAAATTAAAATTGGATTCCTACTATACAAGCTTAGTAGGTGTATGACCTCATCAGCTGATCGTAACTAGGTCAAGTCCAAAACCCTTGACCTACATATGTTATATATGATTTCTGAAAGCACCTTGAACATCTGTAATATCCTAACTTGAAATACAAAACATAGTAACATAAAATATTTAAAATAAACAAAATATTAATATAATAATCAAGTTGACATTTAAATTATTTAGAATAAACAATTCTTAATTTTACATTATTTTCAATTCTATCCAAAATTCTGTCACTGGCTGAAAAAATGAACATTGTATCCTTATTATAAATCTCTCTTTCTTTTCAACAATCTTACTCTTCATTTACTGTGGGTGATGTAAATTATTCATTCTCATTTACTGTATTACTAGATCTGTATACATATATAAACTTTCTCCCTCTGACTCTAATATTCATCAACTTCAACTCCCATGACACCCATCTCTACCAAAATATCTACTAATCAAGACACTCTAAACCCCAACTTATCATTTAACACACTTCGCCACCTTCTCCCCATATAAAATACTCTCTAACCCTTTGTATAGGATACGTGTTTCCCCGCCCCCAAAAAACTCAATTCCCTTATCTGGCGGCCCGGATTTTACCTAAGGCGGCCCCTCCTCACTAAAATCTATTCCTACCCCGTCCCAACCCTTGTTGCGGACTCCTACATTACACTACCCTCTAATACAACATTGCCATCCCCAACAATCTCAATCTCTTGTTGCGGACTCCTACATTACACTACCCTCTAATACAACATTGCCATCCCCAACAATCTCAATCTCATTGCCTCACTACAAATACAACAAAATAATATTATTAATCATAAAAACAACAATATGTCACTCAAAATCTACATAAAGTCTCCATTACCACTGTGTCAACATTAATACTTCACCACCTCTGTTACATCACATCAACTCAAAAACAACATTACATCATACTCATCTCTATCATTTCACATTTAACTTTTAATTCAATTCGGACAGGTCTACGTGTCCCATAAAACATTTATCACCCATGAATTATCTTTTATTAATTTGCATCAATTATTGTTATTTTATTTCTCATATTCTTTTTATACTTACTTCAAAATATCTGTAGTACATTAAACATTAATTACTTGTAACATTTACAAACCAATAACAATATACCAGTGACGTTATTGCTGATCAGCTGATCCTCCTAACACAATGAAAATACATCTTAAAATTGAACAAATTACATGGAATATACATATTTATTTTTATTTATTCTCCCTTCTCACCTCATTGTTTCCCATTTCTCTGATTCTGGTTATTTATGTTAGCCTGCCAGACGATTTACTTACTGGCTTAAACAAATACACACATAATAAAATTACATATTCTTGTATACATTATCATATAATATTTACATCAATAATCGTCTAACCCATTCATAACCTTTTACCGTTTAACTTTCTTGAAATTTTCAAAATTTATTATTAATAATCATTATATATCATTTTTCATTTATTAAAAAAAATTTTTTAATTATTATTTTTATTAAACACAATGATTGCATTAAAATCTCACTATTGCATTAACACCTCAATCACACCTGTAAACAGCTTTTATTATACATGATTATAAAATTTTTCTACTTACAATCCATTTAACATGATATGCCCACAAAACATAATCACCACCATCTCTGAAACATTTCACAAAATTTATTAATTTAAATTAAATAATTTATCATTCATTACCAAATTTCCATCTCGTAAAACAAACTGAATTTACAAAAAATTTAATTATACAACATTTACATAATCAATTAAAATATTTAAAATATATCAAATTGTTTTAATTAAATTAATAATTAACAATATAGAATTCATTACCATCCAAACAATTATGATTCTCTGATTACTTGTTTTCAAAATTAATTTGGTTTATTTATTTAAATTGCAAGTATTTCAATATTATTATCACAACAATCATCTTACATACACACATATAAATTCGCTATATTTTATTTACAACTCTTGTTAATTATTGTTCAATTTTTCCGCACTTCTGTCCAAATCTGCCATGTCAAAAAACCACAAAAAATAATGTTTAATTGTCTTTTATTGTTTTACAGTCTATCCTCCATCGTCAAAGATTAATCTTGGTTCTAAATAACACTGTTCAATTATACTGACATACATATTGTTTTCTTGTGTGTCATAACCAAACAATTTCAATTTATCCGTTATACCATAATAATCATTCCCAAGTCTACGTTAAGTATTTCTGTTAAATCTCCGTCAGTAAATATTTCCAATATCGGGTTAGTTACTTTTTCATCAATTAAATTATTCTTGTTTACATACACTTCTAATATTTCTTTCAACTCACCATAATCTCTCTTTAATTCATATAATTCTATCTCTCTCTCAACACACAATTCTCTATTTAAATCTCTCTCATCATAACACCATCTCATACTTATAAAATCATTCCACACAGAGGGTATAATATCATACAAATAAAATAAACTCAAATCTTCTACTACCACGGGACTCTTGCCCTTTAAAAACTCTTGTAACCACATTAAATCATCATAAACAATAAAAGGAAAATTTCCCCACTCTACTACAACATTATTTTTCCTCTCTCTCTCCAACTCACTGACACACATTAACATCTCATAATCACTACATTCTACACTTTCATTAATACTCTCCTTATTTATTTTTTCCGTATCACTTTCTGATACCAATTTCTCAAACACATTATTATTCTCAATATTAAATTCATTATTTTTGACATTATTGTTATTATTTGTCATTATATTTTCATCATTTGCTTTCACACTATTCTTCACCCCCACTATACTCTCAGAATTGTCTACTATTTCGTCATTTTTACATTTTGTCATATTTAACACATTGTCACCTAATTTCTCAAACTTCTGTTCTAACTTATTTAAACTAGTTTTTATTGTTTCATTAGTGCTTTCTAAATGTTTATTCATTTCTTGTATTTCATATTTCAACTCGTTTATCTCCCTACTTTGTCTATCTAATTTTATGTCATTACTGTCAAAACGACTATCAAATTTATCTAATTTTATGTCATTATTGTCAAAGCGACTATCAAATTTATTATTCATTTTTTCTAATAAATTAAGTACAATACTCATTGGATCATCATCCACCTTATTGTATTTTGTTGAGGTCGGGGTTACTTGAATCCCTGAATCCTCTGTATTATCTTTTTCATTTGTGTTATGCACATTCATGTTTTTATCGTCTTGACCTACATTCGGTGTTGAATGTATTTCAGGACTACTCATCACAGCTGATTCGTCAACTTCAGCTGTTTCACTTATCACAGTCGAGTCGGACAAATCGACTCCGTTCTCTGTTGTATTTTCCATTATTATTATTTTTAGGTATTTATTCTGTTTCTTATGTGAACAAATATTCTTTACTTACTTAGCGTAACTTAACTTTACATAAGTACCTTTTGCGTATTCTCACGCAACCTTCAAATTACGATTGCATCCCATTTATAGGTATGGAATTTATTTTATTAAATTCGTCCCTTTCGTGGCGCCAATGAAAGGTTCTATATTTTATTGCTATCATAATAATTTAAAATTAATGTTAACACACTCCTACTTACCATTGCGTGGCTTCAAGGTTGCGTCATACGTATGTTTGGGATGCAGACGTAATTTCTTATGGTTGTGAGAATAATTTGCACAACACATTTATATGAAGAGAATTTCCATTTAATGTTTTACTGTTACTTTAGTGAAATTAAGAACATACATTTAGTAAATACATGTTTCAGGTGTTGTGCAACACGTGACTCTGTTGTAATATGACTTACAATCTACGGCTTACCTTATTTTTTCTAGGACACAAACATAAAAGGCAAACACAAATATACACAGAAAGCCGCCCAGCTTTGCCATACTCACATTTATACCAAACTAAAAACCCCTTCACATTTTATACAAATCAGAAGCCCCCTAACACATCTTCATATAATAAAGCCCCCACATCGACCACGCGGTCATCGCGCCCGTACTAAGTCCCCGTTCAGGTGTCCGAAAGATCTGCGAAACTATTAAATCTTTTAAGCTCACTACTGACTGTTGTTAATCCCTTTATACACTGTTGATTACATTACAACTGTTAACGGTGAGGTCGGCCGACCTAAAGAAAAAAACTGTTACTGGAATTTAGATGAACCGCATGCGGTCGGTTGGTAAGAGGCACTGGGCAGAAGTTCGTTCTCTGTTCCCTCTCCACAGTTTTCAATACGGGAACTCACTGCCTTGGTCGTCGTCGCCGAAGCTTCGGCCCATGCTAGGCATGTTGTTTTTGAGTCAATGTCGCATATGATCTTCTGTAGGCATTGGCTGACGTCATTTAAGTGGGCTTGGTCTAAACGACACTTCCGTAGTGAATCCAACGGAACGATGAAAATTTCACTCTCTGGCCATCTTGAGTTTTTGTCGAGAGCGTCCTTTGAGCGCGTGCGGGTGTAGTTGCGCTTGAGCGTTGACCCACATGTACAGAGTTCTTAGAATTTTGGTGGAGGTGCAAATGCTCTGCCGCATTCCTCAACAACAACTGCGCCTTATTGCTTTGTTTCACTGTTCTGTTACACTGACTATTATACGTTGCACAATACAATTACAGTTTTACAAATTTATTATACCAGTCCGCCCGAAAACGAAATAAGTAAAAATATATATATATGTCCCAAACCGTTAAAAATAAAAACACCCAAAAATGACCCGCTACAATACCCCCTCGATGAGAATTCTGCTGTTCATTACAGAAGAAATCTCATCGATAACCCTGAAGAGGACCGGTGAGGAACTGGTGCCAACAACCCCCTGATTCTTACTCTCATGGGTACATGACCCCCCTGGCTCAGCGACCATGGACTTATCTGAACGAGATCACTGGACTTCTCCGTTAGAGATCCCAACACCGAGAAATCGATCAGACTTGCACCACAGCGCACCTCGCCTTTTAACATGCTACCCCCCAAAATCCTCAACCCCTGGCTAAAATTACTCCAGCTCCTCCGCCGATATGGATCCCCTTTTTGCAAGCTGGGCTGCCTTTAGCAGATACTGGGCTCACACACACTAATATTAATGTTACCATAACACATTAAAACTAAAACTTTCTTTTAAAATTTATCAGCAATTTAAAAAAAATTCAAAAAAAATAATATTTTATCAAAAATTCTCTTCCTCCTTTCTTCCCCCTTTTTTTTTTTTTTTCTTTAACATGACTTAACCTAGACATTTCTACTAATATAAACACATCCTTACTCTAACATGAGAATCACTTATAGTCTACCAATACAATACAATACAATCAAATAAACATGGTTAATGCACACATAATAAAAAAAATCATTATCTAAAATATTCACTCGCTGGCAGGCGAAAAATCAAGTTTTTTTTTTCCAAAAAAAAATTTAAAATTTTCAAAATTTTAAAATTCCCCAAAAAATTTAAATTTGTTCATTAATAAATTTTATTAAATTTATTTATTAAATAACATCTATTAAAATTATTCAAATATTGGTTTGAACTAATCAAACAAACAAATTAAAATTGGATTCCTACTATACAAGCTTAGTAGGTGTATGACCTCATCAGCTGATCGTAACTAGGTCAAGTCCAAAACCCTTGACCTACATATGTTATATATGATTTCTGAAAGCACCTTGAACATCTGTAATATCCTAACTTGAAATACAAAACATAGTAACATAAAATATTTAAAATAAACAAAATATTAATATAATAATCAAGTTGACATTTAAATTATTTAGAATAAACAATTCTTAATTTTACATTATTTTCAATTCTATCCAAAATTCTGTCACTGGCTGAAAAAATGAACATTGTATCCTTATTATAAATCTCTCTTTCTTTTCAACAATCTTACTCTTCATTTACTGTGGGTGATGTAAATTATTCATTCTCATTTACTGTATTACTAGATCTGTATACATATATAAACTTTCTCCCTCTGACTCTAATATTCATCAACTTCAACTCCCATGACACCCATCTCTACCAAAATATCTACTAATCAAGACACTCTAAACCCCAACTTATCATTTAACACACTTCGCCACCTTCTCCCCATATAAAATACTCTCTAACCCTTTGTATAGGATACGTGTTTCCCCGCCCCCAAAAAACTCAATTCCCTTATCTGGCGGCCCGGATTTTACCTAAGGCGGCCCCTCCTCACTAAAATCTATTCCTACCCCGTCCCAACCCTTGTTGCGGACTCCTACATTACACTACCCTCTAATACAACATTGCCATCCCCAACAATCTCAATCTCATTGCCTCACTACAAATACAACAAAATAATATTATTAATCATAAAAACAACAATATGTCACTCAAAATCTACATAAAGTCTCCATTACCACTGTGTCAACATTAATACTTCACCACCTCTGTTACATCACATCAACTCAAAAACAACATTACATCATACTCATCTCTATCATTTCACATTTAACTTTTAATTCAATTCGGACAGGTCTACGTGTCCCATAAAACATTTATCACCCATGAATTATCTTTTATTAATTTGCATCAATTATTGTTATTTTATTTCTCATATTCTTTTTATACTTACTTCAAAATATCTGTAGTACATTAAACATTAATTACTTGTAACATTTACAAACCAATAACAATATACCAGTGACGTTATTGCTGATCAGCTGATCCTCCTAACACAATGAAAATACATCTTAAAATTGAACAAATTACATGGAATATACATATTTATTTTTATTTATTCTCCCTTCTCCACCTCATTGTTTCCCATTTCTCTGATTCTGGTTATTTATGTTAGCCTGCCAGACGATTTACTTACTGGCTTAAACAAATACACACATAATAAAATTACATATTCTTGTATACATTATCATATAATATTTACATCAATAATCGTCTAACCCATTCATAACCTTTTACCGTTTAACTTTCTTGAAATTTTCAAAATTTATTATTAATAATCATTATATATCATTTTTCATTTATTAAAAAAAATTTTTTAATTATTTTTATTAAACACAATGATTGCATTAAAATCTCACTATTGCATTAACACCTCAATCACACCTGTAAACAGCTTTTATTATACATGATTATAAAATTTTTCTACTTACAATCCATTTAACATGATATGCCCACAAAACATAATCACCACCATCTCTGAAACATTTCACAAAATTTATTAATTTAAATTAAATAATTTATCATTCATTACCAAATTTCCATCTCGTAAAACAAACTGAATTTACAAAAAATTTAATTATACAACATTTACATAATCAATTAAAATATTTAAAATATATCAAATTGTTTTAATTAAATTAATAATTAACAATATAGAATTCATTACCATCCAAACAATTATGATTCTCTGATTACTTGTTTTCAAAATTAATTTGGTTTATTTATTTAAATTGCAAGTATTTCAATATTATTATCACAACAATCATCTTACATACACACATATAAATTCGCTATATTTTATTTACAACTCTTGTTAATTATTGTTCAATTTTTCCGCACTTCTGTCCAAATCTGCCATGTCAAAAAACCACAAAACATAATGTTTAATTGTCTTTTATTGTTTTACAGTCTATCCTCCATCGTCAAAGATTAATCTTGGTTCTAAATAACACTGTTCAATTATACTGACATACATATTGTTTTCTTGTGTGTCATAACCAAACAATTTCAATTTATCCGTTATACCATAATAATCATTCCCAAGTCTACGTTAAGTATTTCTGTTAAATCTCCGTCAGTAAATATTTCCAATATCGGGTTAGTTACTTTTTCATCAATTAAATTTTTCTTGTTTACATACACTTCTAATATTTCTTTCAACTCACCATAATCTCTCTTTAATTCATATAATTCTATCTCTCTCTCAACACACAATTCTCTATTTAAATCTCTCTCATCATAACACCATCTCATACTTATAAAATCATTCCACACAGAGGGTATAATATCATACAAATAAAATAAACTCAAATCTTCTACTACCACGGGACTCTTGTCCTTTAAAAACTCTTGTAACCACATTAAATCATCATAAACAATAAAAGGAAAATTTCCCCTCTGTCCCCACTCTACTACAACATTATTTTTCCTCTTCTCTCCAACTCACTGACACACATTAACATCTCATAATCACTACATTCTACACTTTCATTAATACTCTCCTTATTTATTTTTTCCGTATCACTTTCTGATACCAATTTCTCAAACACATTATTATTCTCAATATTAAATTCATTATTTTTGACATTATTGTTATTATTTGTCATTATATTTTCATCATTTGCTTTCACACTATTCTTCACCCCCACTATACTCTCAGAATTGTCTACTATTTCGTCATTTTTACATTTTGTCATATTTAACACATTGTCACCTAATTTCTCAAACTTCTGTTCTAACTTATTTAAACTAGTTTTTATTGTTTCGTTAGTGCTTTCTAAATGTTTATTCATTTCTTGTATTTCATATTTCAACTCGTTTATCTCCCTACTTTGTCTACCTAATTTTATGTCATTACTGTCAAAACGACTATCAAATTTATCTAATTTTATGTCATTATTGTCAAAGCGACTATCAAATTTATTATTCATTTTTTCTAATAAATTAAGTACAATACTCATTGGATCATCATCCACCTTATTGTATTTTGTTGAGGTCGGGGTTACTTGAATCCCTGAATCCTCTGTATTATCTTTTTCATTTGTGTTATGCACATTCATGTTTTTATCGTCTTGACCTACATTCGGTGTTGAATGTATTTCAGGACTACTCATCACAGCTGATTCGTCAACTTCAGCTGTTTCACTTATCACAGTCGAGTCGGACAAATCGACTCCGTTCTCTGTTGTATTTTCCATTATTATTATTTTTAGGTATTTATTCTGTTTCTTATGTGAACAAATATTCTTTACTTACTTAGCGTAACTTAACTTTACATAAGTACCTTTTGCGTATTCTCACGCAACCTTCAAATTACGATTGCATCCCATTTATAGGTATGGAATTTATTTTATTAAATTCGTCCCTTTCGTGGCGCCAATGAAAGGTTCTATATTTTATTGCTATCATAATAATTTAAAATTAATGTTAACACACTCCTACTTACCATTGCGTGGCTTCAAGGTTGCGTCATACGTAGGTTTGGGATGCAGACGTAATTTCTTAAGGTTGTGAGAATAATTTGCACAACACATTTATATGAAGAGAATTTCCATTTAATGTTTTACTGTTACTTTAGTGAAATTAAGAACATACATTTAGTAAATACATGTTTCAGGTGTTGTGCAACACGTGACTCTGTTGTAATATGACTTACAATCTACGGCTTACCTTATTTTTTCTAGGACACAAACATAAAAGGCAAACACAAATATACACAGAAAGCCGCCCAGCTTTGCCATACTCACATTTATACCAAACTAAAAACCCCTTCACATTTTATACAAATCAGAAGCCCCCTAACACATCTTCATATAATAAAGCCCCCACATCGACCACGCGGTCATCGCGCCCGTACTAAGTCCCCGTTCAGGTGTCCGAAAGATCTGCGAAACTATTAAATCTTTTAAGCTCACTACTGACTGTTGTTAATCCCTTTATACACTGTTGATTACATTACAACTGTTAACGGTGAGGTCGGCCGACCTAAAGAAAAAAACTGTTACTGGAATTTAGATGAACCGCATGCGGTCGGTTGGTAAGAGGCACTGGGCAGAAGTTCGTTCTCTGTTCCCTCTCCACAGTTTTCAATACGGGAACTCACTGCCTTGGTCGTCGTCGCCGAAGCTTCGGCCCATGCTAGGCATGTTGTTTTTGAGTCAATGTCGCATATGATCTTCTGTAGGCATTGGCTGACGTCATTTAAGTGGGCTTGGTCTAAACGACACTTCCGTAGTGAATCCAACGGAACGATGAAAATTTCACTCTCTGGCCATCTTGAGTTTTTGTCGAGAGCGTCCTTTGAGCGCGTGCGGGTGTAGTTGCGCTTGAGCGTTGACCCACATGTACAGAGTTCTTAGAATTTTGGTGGAGGTGCAAATGCTCTGCCGCATTCCTCAACAACAACTGCGCCTTATTGCTTTGTTTCACTGTTCTGTTACACTGACTATTATACGTTGCACAATACAATTACAGTTTTACAAATTTATTATACCAGTCCGCCCGAAAACGAAATAAGTAAAAATATATATATATGTCCCAAACCGTTAAAAATAAAAACACCCAAAAATGACCCGCTACAATACCCCCTCGATGAGAATTCTGCTGTTCATAACAGAAGAAATCTCATCGATAACCCTGAAGAGGACCGGTGAGGAACTGGTGCCAACAACCCCCTGATTCTTACTCTCATGGGTACATGACCCCCCTGGCTCAGCGACCATGGACTTATCTGAACGAGATCGCTGGACTTCTCCGTTAGAGATCCCAACACCGAGAAATCGATCAGACTTGCACCACAGCGCACCTCGCCTTTTAACATGCTACCCCCCAAAATCCTCAACCCCTGGCTAAAATTACTCCAGCTCCTCCGCCGATATGGATCCCCTTTTTGCAAGCTGGGCTGCCTTTAGCAGATACTGGGCTCACACACACTAATATTAATGTTACCATAACACATTAAAACTAAAATTTTCTTTTAAAATTTATCAGCAATTTAAAAAAAATTCAAAAAAAATAATATTTTATCAAAAATTCTCTTCCTCCTTTCTTCCCCTTTTTTTTTTTTTTTTTCTTTAACATGACTTAACCTAGACATTTCTACTAATATAAACACATCCTTACTCTAACATGAGAATCACTTATAGTCTACCAATACAATACAATACAATCAAATAAACATGGTTAATGCACACATAATAAAAAAAATCATTATCTAAAAAAATATTCACTCGCTGGCAGGCGAAAAATCAAGTTTTTTTTTTCCAAAAAAAATTTAAAATTTTCAAAATTTTAAAATTCCCCAAAAAATTTAAATTTATTCATTAATAAATTTTATTAAATTTATTTATTAAATAACATCTATTAAAATTATTCAAATATTGGTTTGAACTAATCAAACAAACAAATTAAAATTGGATTCCTACTATACAAGCTTAGTAGGTGTATGACCTCATCAGCTGATCGTAACTAGGTCAAGTCCAAAACCCTTGACCTACATATGTTATATATGATTTCTGAAAGCACCTTGAACATCTGTAATATCCTAACTTGAAATACAAAACATAGTAACAAAATATTTAAAATAAACAAAATATTAATATAATAATCAAGTTGACATTTAAATTATTTAGAATAAACAATTCTTAATTTTACATTATTTTCAATTCTATCCAAAATTCTGTCACTGGCTGAAAAAATGAACATTGTATCCTTATTATAAATCTCTCTTTCTTTTCAACAATCTTACTCTTCATTTACTGTGGGTGATGTAAATTATTCATTCTCATTTACTGTATTACTAGATCTGTATACATATATAAACTTTCTCCCTCTGACTCTAATATTCATCAACTTCAACTCCCATGACACCCATCTCTACCAAAATATCTACTAATCAAGACACTCTAAACCCCAACTTATCATTTAACACACTTCGCCACCTTCTCCCCATATAAAATACTCTCTAACCCTTTGTATAGGATACGTGTTTCCCCGCCCCCAAAAAACTCAATTCCCTTATCTGGCGGCCCGGATTTTACCTAAGGCGGCCCCTCCTCACTAAAATCTATTCCTACCCCGTCCCAACCCTTGTTGGGGACTCCTACATTACACTACCCTCTAATACAACATTGCCATCCCCAACAATCTCAATCTCATTGCCTCACTACAAATACAACAAAATAATATTATTAATCATAAAAACAACAATATGTCACTCAAAATCTACATAAAGTCTCCATTACCACTGTGTCAACATTAATACTTCACCACCTCTGTTACATCACATCAACTCAAAAACAACATTACATCATACTCATCTCTATCATTTCACATTTAACTTTTAATTCAATTCGGACAGGTCTACGTGTCCCATAAAACATTTATCACCCATGAATTATCTTTTATTAATTTGCATCAATTATTGTTATTTTATTTCTCATATTCTTTTTATACTTAGTTCAAAATATCTGTAGTACATTAAACATTAATTACTTGTAACATTTACAAACCAATAACAATATACCAGTGACGTTATTGCTGATCAGCTGATCCTCCTAACACAATGAAAATACATCTTAAAATTGAACAAATTACATGGAATATACATATTTATTTTTATTTATTCTCCCTTCTCACCTCATTGTTTCCCATTTCTCTGATTCTGGTTATTTATGTTAGCCTGCCAGACGATTTACTTACTGGCTTAAACAAATACACACATAATAAAATTACATATTCTTGTATACATTATCATATAATATTTACATCAATAATCGTCTAACCCATTCATAACCTTTTACCGTTTAACTTTCTTGAAATTTTCAAAATTTATTATTAATAATCATTATATATCATTTTTCATTTATTAAAAAAAATTTTTTAATTATTATTTTTATTAAACACAATGATTGCATTAAAATCTCACTATTGCATTAACACCTCAATCACACCTGTAAACAGCTTTTATTATACATGATTATAAAATTTTTCTACTTACAATCCATTTAACATGATATGCCCACAAAACATAATCACCACCATCTCTGAAACATTTCACAAAATTTATTAATTTAAATTAAATAATTTATCATTCATTACCAAATTTCCATCTCGTAAAACAAACTGAATTTACAAAAAATTTAATTATACAACATTTACATAATCAATTAAAATATTTAAAATATATCAAATTGTTTTAATTAAATTAATAATTAACAATATAGAATTCATTACCATCCAAACAATTATGATTCTCTGATTACTTGTTTTCAAAATTAATTTGGTTTATTTATTTAAATTGCAAGTATTTCAATATTATTATCACAACAATCATCTTACATACACACATATAAATTCGCTATATTTTATTTACAACTCTTGTTAATTATTGTTCAATTTTTCCGCACTTCTGTCCAAATCTGCCATGTCAAAAAACCACAAAACATAATGTTTAATTGTCTTTTATTGTTTTACAGTCTATCCTCCATCGTCAAAGATTAATCTTGGTTCTAAATAACACTGTTCAATTATACTGACATACATATTGTTTTCTTGTGTGTCATAACCAAACAATTTCAATTTATCCGTTATACCATAATAATCATTCCCAAGTCTACGTTAAGTATTTCTGTTAAATCTCCGTCAGTAAATATTTCCAATATCGGGTTAGTTACTTTTTCATCAATTAAATTTTTCTTGTTTACATACACTTCTAATATTTCTTTCAACTCACCATAATCTCTCTTTAATTCATATAATTCTATCTCTCTCTCAACACACAATTCTCTATTTAAATCTCTCTCATCATAACACCATCTCATACTTATAAAATCATTCCACACAGAGGGTATAATATCATACAAATAAAATAAACTCAAATCTTCTACTACCACGGGACTCTTGCCCTTTAAAAACTCTTGTAACCACATTAAATCATCATAAACAATAAAAGGAAAATTTCCCCTCTGTCCCCACTCTACTACAACATTATTTTTCCTCTCTCTCTCCAACTCACTGACACACATTAACATCTCATAATCACTACATTCTACACTTTCATTAATACTCTCCTTATTTATTTTTTCCGTATCACTTTCTGATACCAATTTCTCAAACACATTATTATTCTCAATATTAAATTCATTATTTTTGACATTATTGTTATTATTTGTCATTATATTTTCATCATTTGCTTTCACACTATTCTTCACCCCCACTATACTCTCAGAATTGTCTACTATTTCGTCATTTTTACATTTTGTCATATTTAACACATTGTCACCTAATTTCTCAAACTTCTGTTCTAACTTATTTAAACTAGTTTTTATTGTTTCGTTAGTGCTTTCTAAATGTTTATTCATTTCTTGTATTTCATATTTCAACTCGTTTATCTCCCTACTTTGTCTATCTAATTTTATGTCATTACTGTCAAAACGACTATCAGATTTATCTAATTTTATGTCATTATTGTCAAAGCGACTATCAAATTTATTATTCATTTTTTCTAATAAATTAAGTACAATACTCATTGGATCATCATCCACCTTATTGTATTTTGTTGAGGTCGGGGTTACTTGAATCCCTGAATCCTCTGTATTATCTTTTTCATTTGTGTTATGCACATTCATGTTTTTATCGTCTTGACCTACATTCGGTGTTGAATGTATTTCAGGACTACTCATCACAGCTGATTCGTCAACTTCAGCTGTTTCACTTATCACAGTCGAGTCGGACAAATCGACTCCGTTCTCTGTTGTATTTTCCATTATTATTATTTTTAGGTATTTATTCTGTTTCTTATGTGAACAAATATTCTTTACTTACTTAGCGTAACTTAACTTTACATAAGTACCTTTTGCGTATTCTCACGCAACCTTCAAATTACGATTGCATCCCATTTATAGGTATGGAATTTATTTTATTAAATTCGTCCCTTTCGTGGCGCCAATGAAAGGTTCTATATTTTATTGCTATCATAATAATTTAAAATTAATGTTAACACGCTCCTACTTACCATTGCGTGGCTTCAAGGTTGCGTCATACGTATGTTTGGGACACAGACGTAATTTCTTAAGGTTGAGAGAATAATTTGCACAACACATTTATATGAAGAGAATTTCCATTTAATGTTTTACTGTTACTTTAGTGAAATTAAGAACATACATTTAGTAAATACATGTTTCAGGTGTTGTGCAACACGTGACTCTGTTGTAATATGACTTACAATCTACGGCTTACCTTATTTTTTCTAGGACACAAACATAAAAGGCAAACACAAATATACACAGAAAGCCGCCCAGCTTTGCCATACTCACATTTATACCAAACTAAAAACCCCTTCACATTTTATACAAATCAGAAGCCCCCTAACACATCTTCATATAATAAAGCCCCCACATCGACCACGCGGTCATCGCGCCCGTACTAAGTCCCCGTTCAGGTGTCCGAAAGATCTGCGAAACTATTAAATCTTTTAAGCTCACTACTGACTGTTGTTAATCCCTTTATACACTGTTGATTACATTACAACTGTTAACGGTGAGGTCGGCCGACCTAAAGAAAAAAACTGTTACTGGAATTTAGATGAACCGCATGCGGTCGGTTGGTAAGAGGCACTGGGCAGAAGTTCGTTCTCTGTTCCCTCTCCACAGTTTTCAATACGGGAACTCACTGCCTTGGTCGTCGTCGCCGAAGCTTCGGCCCATGCTAGGCATGTTGTTTTTGAGTCAATGTCGCATATGATCTTCTGTAGGCATTGGCTGACGTCATTTAAGTGGGCTTGGTCTAAACGACACTTCCGTAGTGAATCCAACGGAACGATGAAAATTTCACTCTCTGGCCATCTTGAGTTTTTGTCGAGAGCGTCCTTTGAGCGCGTGCGGGTGTAGTTGCGCTTGAGCGTTGACCCACATGTACAGAGTTCTTAGAATTTTGGTGGAGGTGCAAATGCTCTGCCGCATTCCTCAACAACAACTGCGCCTTATTGCTTTGTTTCACTGTTCTGTTACACTGACTATTATACGTTGCACAATACAATTACAGTTTTACAAATTTATTATACCAGTCCGCCCGAAAACGAAATAAGTAAAAATATATATATATATGTCCCAAAACGTTAAAAATAAAAACACCCAAAAATGACCCGCTACAATACCCCCTCGATGAGAATTCTGCTGTTCATAACAGAAGAAATCTCATCGATAACCCTGAAGAGGACCGGTGAGGAACTGGTGCCAACAACCCCCTGATTCTTACTCTCATGGGTACATGACCCCCCTGGCTCAGCGACCATGGACTTATCTGAACGAGATCACTGGACTTCTCCGTTAGAGATCCCAACACCGAGAAATCGATCAGACTTGCACCACAGCGCACCTCGCCTTTTAACATGCTACCCCCCAAAATCCTCAACCCCTGGCTAAAATTACTCCAGCTCCTCCGCCGATATGGATCCCCTTTTTGCAAGCTGGGCTGCCTTTAGCAGATACTGGGCTCACACACACACTAATATTAATGTTACCATAACACATTAAAACTAAAACTTTCTTTTAAAATTTATCAGCAATTTAAAAAAAATTCAAAAAAAATAATATTTTATCAAAAATTCTCTTCCTCCTTTCTTCCCCCTTTTTTTTTTTTTTTTCTTTAACATGACTTAACCTAGACATTTCTACTAATATAAACACATCCTTACTCTAACATGAGAATCACTTATAGTCTACCAATACAATACAATACAATCAAATAAACATGGTTAATGCACACATAATAAAAAAAATCATTATCTAAAATATTCACTCGCTGGCAGGCGAAAAATCAAGTTTTTTTTTTTCCAAAAAAAATTTAAAATTTTCAAAATTTTAAAATTCCCAAAAAAAATTTAAATTTATTCATTAATAAATTTTATTAAATTTATTTATTAAATAACATCTATTAAAATTATTCAAATATTGGTTTGAACTAATCAAACAAACAAATTAAAATTGGATTCCTACTATACAAGCTTAGTAGGTGTATGACCTCATCAGCTGATCGTAACTAGGTCAAGTCCAAAACCCTTGACCTACATATGTTATATATGATTTCTGAAAGCACCTTGAACATCTGTAATATCCTAACTTGAAATACAAAACATAGTAACATAAAATATTTAAAATAAACAAAATATTAATATAATAATCAAGTTGACATTTAAATTATTTAGAATAAACAATTCTTAATTTTACATTATTTTCAATTCTATCCAAAATTCTGTCACTGGCTGAAAAAATGAACATTGTATCCTTATTATAAATCTCTCTTTCTTTTCAACAATCTTACTCTTCATTTACTGTGGGTGATGTAAATTATTCATTCTCATTTACTGTATTACTAGATCTGTATACATATATAAACTTTCTCCCTCTGACTCTAATATTCATCAACTTCAACTCCCATGACACCCATCTCTACCAAAATATCTACTAATCAAGACACTCTAAACCCCAACTTATCATTTAACACACTTCGCCACCTTCTCCCCATATAAAATACTCTCTAACCCTTTGTATAGGATACGTGTTTCCCCGCCCCCAAAAAACTCAATTCCCTTATCTGGCGGCCCGGATTTTACCTAAGGCGGCCCCTCCTCACTAAAATCTATTCCTACCCCGTCCCAACCCTTGTTGCGGACTCCTACATTACACTACCCTCTAATACAACATTGCCATCCCCAACAATCTCAATCTCATTGCCTCACTACAAATACAACAAAATAATATTATTAATCATAAAAACAACAATATGTCACTCAAAATCTACATAAAGTCTCCATTACCACTGTGTCAACATTAATACTTCACCACCTCTGTTACATCACATCAACTCAAAAACAACATTACATCATACTCATCTCTATCATTTCACATTTAACTTTTAATTCAATTCGGACAGGTCTACGTGTCCCATAAAACATTTATCACCCATGAATTATCTTTTATTAATTTGCATCAATTATTGTTATTTTATTTCTCATATTCTTTTTATACTTACTTCAAAATATCTGTAGTACATTAAACATTAATTACTTGTAACATTTACAAACCAATAACAATATACCAGTGACGTTATTGCTGATCAGCTGATCCTCCTAACACAATGAAAATACATCTTAAAATTGAACAAATTACATGGAATATACATATTTATTTTTATTTATTCTCCCTTCTCACCTCATTGTTTCCCATTTCTCTGATTCTGGTTATTTATGTTAGCCTGCCAGACGATTTACTTACTGGCTTAAACAAATACACACATAATAAAATTACATATTCTTGTATACATTATCATATAATATTTACATCAATAATCGTCTAACCCATTCATAACCTTTTACCGTTTAACTTTCTTGAAATTTTCAAAATTTATTATTAATAATCATTATATATCATTTTTCATTTATTAAAAAAAAATTTTTAATTATTATTTTTATTAAACACAATGATTGCATTAAAATCTCACTATTGCATTAACACCTCAATCACACCTGTAAACAGCTTTTATTATACATGATTATAAAATTTTTCTACTTACAATCCATTTAACATGATATGCCCACAAAACATAATCACCACCATCTCTGAAACATTTCACAAAATTTATTAATTTAAATTAAATAATTTATCATTCATTACCAAATTTCCATCTCGTAAAACAAACTGAATTTACAAAAAATTTAATTATACAACATTTACATAATCAATTAAAATATTTAAAATATATCAAATTGTTTTAATTAAATTAATAATTAACAATATAGAATTCATTACCATCCAAACAATTATGATTCTCTGATTACTTGTTTTCAAAATTAATTTGGTTTATTTATTTAAATTGCAAGTATTTCAATATTATTATCACAACAATCATCTTACACACATATAAATTCGCTATATTTTATTTACAACTCTTGTTAATTATTGTTCAATTTTTCCGCACTTCTGTCCAAATCTGCCATGTCAAAAAACCACAAAACATAATGTTTAATTGTCTTTTATTGTTTTACAGTCTATCCTCCATCGTCAAAGATTAATCTTGGTTCTAAATAACACTGTTCAATTATACTGACATACATATTGTTTTCTTGTGTGTCATAACCAAACAATTTCAATTTATCCGTTATACCATAATAATCATTCCCAAGTCTACGTTAAGTATTTCTGTTAAATCTCCGTCAGTAAATATTTCCAATATCGGGTTAGTTACTTTTTCATCAATTAAATTTTTCTTGTTTACATACACTTCTAATATTTCTTTCAACTCACCATAATCTCTCTTTAATTCATATAATTCTATCTCTCTCTCAACACACAATTCTCTATTTAAATCTCTCTCATCATAACACCATCTCATACTTATAAAATCATTCCACACAGAGGGTATAATATCATACAAATAAAATAAACTCAAATCTTCTACTACCACGGGACTCTTGCCCTTTAAAAACTCTTGTAACCACATTAAATCATCATAAACAATAAAAGGAAAATTTCCCCTCTGTCCCCACTCTACTACAACATTATTTTTCCTCTCTCTCTCCAACTCACTGACACACATTAACATCTCATAATCACTACATTCTACACTTTCATTAATACTCTCCTTATTTATTTTTTCCGTATCACTTTCTGATACCAATTTCTCAAACACATTATTATTCTCAATATTAAATTCATTATTTTTGACATTATTGTTATTATTTGTCATTATATTTTCATCATTTGCTTTCACACTATTCTTCACCCCCACTATACTCTCAGAATTGTCTACTATTTCGTCATTTTTACATTTTGTCATATTTAACACATTGTCACCTAATTTCTCAAACTTCTGTTCTAACTTATTTAAACTAGTTTTTATTGTTTCGTTAGTGCTTTCTAAATGTTTATTCATTTCTTGTATTTCACATTTCAACTCGTTTATCTCCCTACTTTGTCTATCTAATTTTATGTCATTACTGTCAAAACGACTATCAAATTTATCTAATTTTATGTCATTATTGTCAAAGCGACTATCAAATTTATTATTCATTTTTTCTAATAAATTAAGTACAATACTCATTGGATCATCATCCACCTTATTGTATTTTGTTGAGGTCGGGGTTACTTGAATCCCTGAATCCTCTGTATTATCTTTTTCATTTGTGTTATGCACATTCATGTTTTTATCGTCTTGACCTACATTCGGTGTTGAATGTATTTCAGGACTACTCATCACAGCTGATTCGTCAACTTCAGCTGTTTCACTTATCACAGTCGAGTCGGACAAATCGACTCCGTTCTCTGTTGTATTTTCCATTATTATTATTTTTAGGTATTTATTCTGTTTCTTATGTGAACAAATATTCTTTACTTACTTAGCGTAACTTAACTTTACATAAGTACCTTTTGCGTATTCTCACGCAACCTTCAAATTACGATTGCATCCCATTTATAGGTATGGAATTTATTTTATTAAATTCGTCCCTTTCGTGGCGCCAATGAAAGGTTCTATATTTTATTGCTATCATAATAATTTAAAATTAATGTTAACACACTCCTACTTACCATTGCGTGGCTTCAAGGTTGCGTCATACGTATGTTTGGGATGCAGACGTAATTTCTTAAGGTTGTGAGAATAATTTGCACAACACATTTATATGAAGAGAATTTCCATTTAATGTTTTACTGTTACTTTAGTGAATTTAAGAACATACATTTAGTAAATACATGTTTCAGGTGTTGTGCAACACGTGACTCTGTTGTAATATGACTTACAAGACTTACAATCTACGGCTTACCTTATTTTTTCTAGGACACAAACATAAAAGGCAAACACAAATATACACAGAAAGCCGCCCAGCTTTGCCATACTCACATTTATACCAAACTAAAAACCCCTTCACATTTTATACAAATCAGAAGCCCCCTAACACATCTTCATATAATAAAGCCCCCACATCGACCACGCGGTCATCGCGCCCGTACTAAGTCCCCGTTCAGGTGTCCGAAAGATCTGCGAAACTATTAAATCTTTTAAGCTCACTACTGACTGTTGTTAATCCCTTTATACACTGTTGATTACATTACAACTGTTAACGGTGAGGTCGGCCGACCTAAAGAAAAAAACTGTTACTGGAATTTAGATGAACCGCATGCGGTCGGTTGGTAAGAGGCACTGGGCAGAAGTTCGTTCTCTGTTCCCTCTCCACAGTTTTCAATACGGGAACTCACTGCCTTGGTCGTCGTCGCCGAAGCTTCGGCCCATGCTAGGCATGTTGTTTTTGAGTCAATGTCGCATATGATCTTCTGTAGGCATTGGCTGACGTCATTTAAGTGGGCTTGGTCTAAACGACACTTCCGTAATGTATCCAACGGAACGATGAAAATTTCACTCTCTGGCCATCTTGAGTTTTTGTCGAGAGCGTCCTTTGAGCGCGTGCGGGTGTAGTTGCGCTTGAGCGTTGACCCACATGTACAGAGTTCTTAGAATTTTGGTGGAGGTGCAAATGCTCTGCCGCATTCCTCAACAACAACTGCGCCTTATTGCTTTGTTTCACTGTTCTGTTACACTGACTATTATACGTTGCACAATACAATTACAGTTTTACAAATTTATTATACCAGTCCGCCCGAAAACGAAATAAGTAAAAATATATATATATATGTCCCAAACCGTTAAAAATAAAAACACCCAAAAATGACCCGCTACAATACCCCCTCGATGAGAATTCTGCTGTTCATAACAGAAGAAATCTCATCGATAACCCTGAAGAGGACCGGTGAGGAACTGGTGCCAACAACCCCCTGATTCTTACTCTCATGGGTACATGACCCCCCTGGCTCAGCGACCATGGACTTATCTGAACGAGATCACTGGACTTCTCCGTTAGAGATCCCAACACCGAGAAATCGATCAGACTTGCACCACAGCGCACCTCGCCTTTTAACATGCTACCCCCCAAAATCCTCAACCCCTGGCTAAAATTACTCCAGCTCCTCCGCCGATATGGATCCCCTTTTTGCAAGCTGGGCTGCCTTTAGCAGATACTGGGCTCACACACACTAATATTAATGTTACCATAACACATTAAAACTAAAACTTTCTTTTAAAATTTATCAGCAATTTAAAAAAAATTCAAAAAAAATAATATTTTATCAAAAATTCTCTTCCTCCTTTCTTCCCCCTTTTTTTTTTTTCTTTAACATGACTTAACCTAGACATTTCTACTAATATAAACACATCCTTACTCTAACATGAGAATCACTTATAGTCTACCAATACAATACAATACAATCAAATAAACATGGTTAATGCACACATAATAAAAAAAATCATTATCTAAAATATTCACTCGCTGGCAGGCGAAAAATCAAGTTTTTTTTTTTTCCAAAAAAAATTTAAAATTTTCAAAATTTTAAAATTCCCAAAAAAATTTAAATTTATTCATTAATAAATTTTATTAAATTTATTTATTAAATAACATCTATTAAAATTATTCAAATATTGGTTTGAACTAATCAAACATACAAATTAAAATTGGATTCCTACTATACAAGCTTAGTAGGTGTATGACCTCATCAGCTGATCGTAACTAGGTCAAGTCCAAAACCCTTGACCTACATATGTTATATATGATTTCTGAAAGCACCTTGAACATCTGTAATATCCTAACTTGAAATACAAAACATAGTAACATAAAATATTTAAAATAAACAAAATATTAATATAATAATCAAGTTGACATTTAAATTATTTAGAATAAACAATTCTTAATTTTACATTATTTTCAATTCTATCCAAAATTCTGTCACTGGCTGAAAAAATGAACATTGTATCCTTATTATAAATCTCTCTTTCTTTTCAACAATCTTACTCTTCATTTACTGTGGGTGATGTAAATTATTCATTCTCATTTACTGTATTACTAGATCTGTATACACATATAAACTTTCTCCCTCTGACTCTAATATTCATCAACTTCAACTCCCATGACACCCATCTCTACCAAAATATCTACTAATCAAGACACTCTAAACCCCAACTTATCATTTAACACACTTCGCCACCTTCTCCCCATATAAAATACTCTCTAACCCTTTGTATAGGATACGTGTTTCCCCGCCCCCAAAAAACTCAATTCCCTTATCTGGCGGCCCGGATTTTACCTAAGGCGGCCCCTCCTCACTAAAATCTATTCCTACCCCGTCCCAACCCTTGTTGCGGACTCCTACATTACACTACCCTCTAATACAACATTGCCATCCCCAACAATCTCAATCTCATTGCCTCACTACAAATACAACAAAATAATATTATTAATCATAAAAACAACAATATGTCACTCAAAATCTACATAAAGTCTCCATTACCACTGTGTCAACATTAATACTTCACCACCTCTGTTACATCACATCAACTCAAAAACAACATTACATCATACTCATCTCTATCATTTCACATTTAACTTTTAATTCAATTCGGACAGGTCTACGTGTCCCATAAAACATTTATCACCCATGAATTATCTTTTATTAATTTGCATCAATTATTGTTATTTTATTTCTCATATTCTTTTTATACTTACTTCAAAATATCTGTAGTACATTAAACATTAATTACTTGTAACATTTACAAACCAATAACAATATACCAGTGACGTTATTGCTGATCAGCTGATCCTCCTAACACAATGAAAATACATCTTAAAATTGAACAAATTACATGGAATATACATATTTATTTTTATTTATTCTCCCTTCTCACCTCATTGTTTCCCATTTCTCTGATTCTGGTTATTTATGTTAGCCTGCCAGACGATTTACTTACTGGCTTAAACAAATACACACATAATAAAATTACATATTCTTGTATACATTATCATATAATATTTACATCAATAATCGTCTAACCCATTCATAACCTTTTACCGTTTAACTTTCTTGAAATTTTCAAAATTTATTATTAATAATCATTATATATCATTTTTCATTTATTAAAAAAAAATTTTTAATTATTATTTTTATTAAACACAATGATTGCATTAAAATCTCACTATTGCATTAACACCTCAATCACACCTGTAAACAGCTTTTATTATACATGATTATAAAATTTTTCTACTTACAATCCATTTAACATGATATGCCCACAAAACATAATCACCACCATCTCTGAAACATTTCACAAAATTTATTAATTTAAATTAAATAATTTATCATTCATTACCAAATTTCCATCTCGTAAAACAAACTGAATTTACAAAAAATTTAATTATACAACATTTACATAATCAATTAAAATATTTAAAATATATCAAATTGTTTTAATTAAATTAATAATTAACAATATAGAATTCATTACCATCCAAACAATTATGATTCTCTGATTACTTGTTTTCAAAATTAATTTGGTTTATTTATTTAAATTGCAAGTATTTCAATATTATTATCACAACAATCATCTTACATACACACATATAAATTCGCTATATTTTATTTACAACTCTTGTTAATTATTGTTCAATTTTTCCGCACTTCTGTCCAAATCTGCCATGTCAAAAAACCACAAAACATAATGTTTAATTGTCTTTTATTGTTTTACAGTCTATCCTCCATCGTCAAAGATTAATCTTGGTTCTAAATAACACTGTTCAATTATACTGACATACATATTGTTTTCTTGTGTGTCATAACCAAACAATTTCAATTTATCCGTTATACCATAATAATCATTCCCAAGTCTACGTTAAGTATTTCTGTTAAATCTCCGTCAGTAAATATTTCCAATATCGGGTTAGTTACTTTTTCATCAATTAAATTATTCTTGTTTACATACACTTCTAATATTTCTTTCAACTCACCATAATCTCTCTTTAATTCATATAATTCTATCTCTCTCTCAACACACAATTCTCTATTTAAATCTCTCTCATCATAACACCATCTCATACTTATAAAATCATTCCACACAGAGGGTATAATATCATACAAATAAAATAAACTCAAATCTTCTACTACCACGGGACTCTTGCCCTTTAAAAACTCTTGTAACCACATTAAATCATCATAAACAATAAAAGGAAAATTTCCCCTCTGTCCCCACTCTACTACAACATTATTTTTCCTCTCTCTCTCCAACTCACTGACACACATTAACATCTCATAATCACTACATTCTACACTTTCATTAATACTCTCCTTATTTATTTTTTCCGTATCACTTTCTGATACCAATTTCTCAAACACATTATTATTCTCAATATTAAATTCATTATTTTTGACATTATTGTTATTATTTGTCATTATATTTTCATCATTTGCTTTCACACTATTCTTCACCCCCACTATACTCTCAGAATTGTCTACTATTTCGTCATTTTTACATTTTGTCATATTTAACACATTGTCACCTAATTTCTCAAACTTCTGTTCTAACTTATTTAAACTAGTTTTTATTGTTTCGTTAGTGCTTTCTAAATGTTTATTCATTTCTTGTATTTCATATTTCAACTCGTTTATCTCCCTACTTTGTCTACCTAATTTTATGTCATTACTGTCAAAACGACTATCAAATTTATCTAATTTTATGTCATTATTGTCAAAGCGACTATCAAATTTATTATTCATTTTTTCTAATAAATTAAGTACAATACTCATTGGATCATCATCCACCTTATTGTATTTTGTTGAGGTCGGGGTTACTTGAATCCCTGAATCCTCTGTATTATCTTTTTCATTTGTGTTATGCACATTCATGTTTTTATCGTCTTGACCTACATTCGGTGTTGAATGTATTTCAGGACTACTCATCACAGCTGATTCGTCAACTTCAGCTGTTTCACTTATCGCAGTCGAGTCGGACAAATCGACTCCGTTCTCTGTTGTATTTTCCATTATTATTATTTTTAGGTATTTATTCTGTTTCTTATGTGAACAAATATTCTTTACTTACTTAGCGTAACTTAACTTTACATAAGTACCTTTTGCGTATTCTCACGCAACCTTCAAATTACGATTGCATCCCATTTATAGGTATGGAATTTATTTTATTAAATTCGTCCCTTTCGTGGCGCCAATGAAAGGTTCTATATTTTATTGCTATCATAATAATTTAAAATTAATGTTAACACACTCCTACTTACCATTGCGTGGCTTCAAGGTTGCGTCATACGTATGTTTGGGATGCAGACATAATTTCTTAAGGTTGTGAGAATAATTTGCACAACACATTTATATGAAGAGAATTTCCATTTAATGTTTTACTGTTACTTTAGTGAAATTAAGAACATACATTTAGTAAATACATGTTTCAGGTGTTGTGCAACACGTGACTCTGTTGTAATATGACTTACAATCTACGGCTTACCTTATTTTTTCTAGGACACAAACATAAAAGGCAAACACAAATATACACAGAAAGCCGCCCAGCTTTGCCATACTCACATTTATACCAAACTAAAAACCCCTTCACATTTTATACAAATCAGAAGCCCCCTAACACATCTTCATATAATAAAGCCCCCACATCGACCACGCGGTCATCGCGCCCGTACTAAGTCCCCGTTCAGGTGTCCGAAAGATCTGCGAAACTATTAAATCTTTTAAGCTCACTACTGACTGTTGTTAATCCCTTTATACACTGTTGATTACATTACAACTGTTAACGGTGAGGTCGGCCGACCTAAAGAAAAAAACTGTTACTGGAATTTAGATGAACCGCATGCGGTCGGTTGGTAAGAGGCACTGGGCAGAAGTTCGTTCTCTGTTCCCTCTCCACAGTTTTCAATACGGGAACTCACTGCCTTGGTCGTCGTCGCCGAAGCTTCGGCCCATGCTAGGCATGTTGTTTTTGAGTCAATGTCGCATATGATCTTCTGTAGGCATTGGCTGACGTCATTTAAGTGGGCTTGGTCTAAACGACACTTCCGTAGTGAATCCAACGGAACGATGAAAATTTCACTCTCTGGCCATCTTGAGTTTTTGTCGAGAGCGTCCTTTGAGCGCGTGCGGGTGTAGTTGCGCTTGAGCGTTGACCCACATGTACAGAGTTCTTAGAATTTTGGTGGAGGTGCAAATGCTCTGCCGCATTCCTCAACAACAACTGCGCCTTATTGCTTTGTTTCACTGTTCTGTTACACTGACTATTATACGTTGCACAATACAATTACAGTTTTACAAATTTATTATACCAGTCCGCCCGAAAACGAAATAAGTAAAAATATATATATATGTCCCAAACCGTTAAAAATAAAAACACCCAAAAATGACCCGCTACAATACCCCCTCGATGAGAATTCTGCTGTTCATAACAGAAGAAATCTCATCGATAACCCTGAAGAGGACCGGTGAGGAACTGGTGCCAACAACCCCCTGATTCTTACTCTCATGGGTACATGACCCCCCTGGCTCAGCGACCATGGACTTATCTGAACGAGATCACTGGACTTCTCCGTTAGAGATCCCAACACCGAGAAATCGATCAGACTTGCACCACAGCGCACCTCGCCTTTTAACATGCTACCCCCCAAAATCCTCAACCCCTGGCTAAAATTACTCCAGCTCCTCCGCCGATATGGATCCCCTTTTTGCAAGCTGGGCTGCCTTTAGCAGATACTGGGCTCACACACACTAATATTAATGTTACCATAACACATTAAAACTAAAACTTTCTTTTAAAATTTATCAGCAATTTAAAAAAAATTCAAAAAAAATAATATTTTATCAAAAATTCTCTTCCTCCTTTCTTCCCCCTTTTTTTTTTCTTTCTTTAACATGACTTAACCTAGACATTTCTACTAATATAAACACATCCTTACTCTAACATGAGAATCACTTATAGTCTACCAATACAATACAATACAATCAAATAAACATGGTTAATGCACACATAATAAAAAAAATCATTATCTAAAATATTCACTCGCTGGCAGGCGAAAAATCAAGTTTTTTTTTTTCCAAAAAAAATTTAAAATTTCAAAATTTTAAAATTCCCAAAAAAAATTTAAATTTATTCATTAATAAATTTTATTAAATTTATTTATTAAATAACATCTATTAAAATTATTCAAATATTGGTTTGAACTAATCAAACAAACAAATTAAAATTGGATTCCTACTATACAAGCTTAGTAGGTGTATGACCTCATCAGCTGATCGTAACTAGGTCAAGTCCAAAACCCTTGACCTACATATGTTATATATGATTTCTGAAAGCACCTTGAACATCTGTAATATCCTAACTTGAAATACAAAACATAGTAACATAAAATATTTAAAATAAACAAAATATTAATATAATAATCAAGTTGACATTTAAATTATTTAGAATAAACAATTCTTAATTTTACATTATTTTCAATTCTATCCAAAATTCTGTCACTGGCTGAAAAAATGAACATTGTATCCTTATTATAAATCTCTCTTTCTTTTCAACAATCTTACTCTTCATTTACTGTGGGTGATGTAAATTATTCATTCTCATTTACTGTATTACTAGATCTGTATACATATATAAACTTTCTCCCTCTGACTCTAATATTCATCAACTTCAACTCCCATGACACCCATCTCTACCAAAATATCTACTAATCAAGACACTCTAAACCCCAACTTATCATTTAACACACTTCGCCACCTTCTCCCCATATAAAATACTCTCTAACCCTTTGTATAGGATACGTGTTTCCCCGCCCCCAAAAAACTCAATTCCCTTATCTGGCGGCCCGGATTTTACCTAAGGCGGCCCCTCCTCACTAAAATCTATTCCTACCCCGTCCCAACCCTTGTTGCGGACTCCTACATTACACTACCCTCTAATACAACATTGCCATCCCCAACAATCTCAATCTCATTGCCTCACTACAAATACAACAAAATAATATTATTAATCATAAAAACAACAATATGTCACTCAAAATCTACATAAAGTCTCCATTACCACTGTGTCAACATTAATACTTCACCACCTCTGTTACATCACATCAACTCAAAAACAACATTACATCATACTCATCTCTATCATTTCACATTTAACTTTTAATTCAATTCGGACAGGTCTACGTGTCCCATAAAACATTTATCACCCATGAATTATCTTTTATTAATTTGCATCAATTATTGTTATTTTATTTCTCATATTCTTTTTATACTTACTTCAAAATATCTGTAGTACATTAAACATTAATTACTTGTAACATTTACAAACCAATAACAATATACCAGTGACGTTATTGCTGATCAGCTGATCCTCCTAACACAATGAAAATACATCTTAAAATTGAACAAATTACATGGAATATACATATTTATTTTTATTTATTCTCCCTTCTCACCTCATTGTTTCCCATTTCTCTGATTCTGGTTATTTATGTTAGCCTGCCAGACGATTTACTTACTGGCTTAAACAAATACACACATAATAAAATTACATATTCTTGTATACATTATCATATAATATTTACATCAATAATCGTCTAACCCATTCATAACCTTTTACCGTTTAACTTTCTTGAAATTTTCAAAATTTATTATTAATAATCATTATATATCATTTTTCATTTATTAAAAAAAAATTTTTAATTATTATTTTTATTAAACACAATGATTGCATTAAAATCTCACTATTGCATTAACACCTCAATCACACCTGTAAACAGCTTTTATTATACATGATTATAAAATTTTTCTACTTACAATCCATTTAACATGATATGCCCACAAAACATAATCACCACCATCTCTGAAACATTTCACAAAATTTATTAATTTAAATTAAATAATTTATCATTCATTACCAAATTTCCATCTCGTAAAACAAACTGAATTTACAAAAAATTTAATTATACAACATTTACATAATCAATTAAAATATTTAAAATATATCAAATTGTTTTAATTAAATTAATAATTAACAATATAGAATTCATTACCATCCAAACAATTATGATTCTCTGATTACTTGTTTTCAAAATTAATTTGGTTTATTTATTTAAATTGCAAGTATTTCAATATTATTATCACAACAATCATCTTACATACACACATATAAATTCGCTATATTTTATTTACAACTCTTGTTAATTATTGTTCAATTTTTCCGCACTTCTGTCCAAATCTGCCATGTCAAAAAACCACAAAACATAATGTTTAATTGTCTTTTATTGTTTTACAGTCTATCCTCCATCGTCAAAGATTAATCTTGGTTCTAAATAACACTGTTCAATTATACTGACATACATATTGTTTTCTTGTGTGTCATAACCAAACAATTTCAATTTATCCGTTATACCATAATAATCATTCCCAAGTCTACGTTAAGTATTTCTGTTAAATCTCCGTCAGTAAATATTTCCAATATCGGGTTAGTTACTTTTTCATCAATTAAATTATTCTTGTTTACATACACTTCTAATATTTCTTTCAACTCACCATAATCTCTCTTTAATTCATATAATTCTATCTCTCTCTCAACACACAATTCTCTATTTAAATCTCTCTCATCATAACACCATCTCATACTTATAAAATCATTCCACACAGAGGGTATAATATCATACAAATAAAATAAACTCAAATCTTCTACTACCACGGGACTCTTGCCCTTTAAAAACTCTTGTAACCACATTAAATCATCATAAACAATAAAAGGAAAATTTCCCCTCTGTCCCCACTCTACTACAACATTATTTTTCCTCTCTCTCTCCAACTCACTGACACACATTAACATCTCATAATCACTACATTCTACACTTTCATTAATACTCTCCTTATTTATTTTTTCCGTATCACTTTCTGATACCAATTTCTCAAACACATTATTATTCTCAATATTAAATTCATTATTTTTGACATTATTGTTATTATTTGTCATTATATTTTCATCATTTGCTTTCACACTATTCTTCACCCCCACTATACTCTCAGAATTGTCTACTATTTCGTCATTTTTACATTTTGTCATATTTAACACATTGTCACCTAATTTCTCAAACTTCTGTTCTAACTTATTTAAACTAGTTTTTATTGTTTCGTTAGTGCTTTCTAAATGTTTATTCATTTCTTGTATTTCATATTTCAACTCGTTTATCTCCCTACTTTGTCTACCTAATTTTATGTCATTACTGTCAAAACGACTATCAAATTTATCTAATTTTATGTCATTATTGTCAAAGCGACTATCAAATTTATTATTCATTTTTTCTAATAAATTAAGTACAATACTCATTGGATCATCATCCACCTTATTGTATTTTGTTGAGGTCGGGGTTACTTGAATCCCTGAATCCTCTGTATTATCTTTTTCATTTGTGTTATGCACATTCATGTTTTTATCGTCTTGACCTACATTCGGTGTTGAATGTATTTCAGGACTACTCATCACAGCTGATTCGTCAACTTCAGCTGTTTCACTTATCACAGTCGAGTCGGACAAATCGACTCCGTTCTCTGTTGTATTTTCCATTATTATTATTTTTAGGTATTTATTCTGTTTCTTATGTGAACAAATATTCTTTACTTACTTAGCGTAACTTAACTTTACATAAGTACCTTTTGCGTATTCTCACGCAACCTTCAAATTACGATTGCATCCCATTTATAGGTATGGAATTTATTTTATTAAATTCGTCCCTTTCGTGGCGCCAATGAAAGGTTCTATATTTTATTGCTATCATAATAATTTAAAATTAATGTTAACACACTCCTACTTACCATTGCGTGGCTTCAAGGTTGCGTCATACGTATGTTTGGGATGCAGACATAATTTCTTAAGGTTGTGAGAATAATTTGCACAACACATTTATATGAAGAGAATTTCCATTTAATGTTTTACTGTTACTTTAGTGAAATTAAGAACATACATTTAGTAAATACATGTTTCAGGTGTTGTGCAACACGTGACTCTGTTGTAATATGACTTACAATCTACGGCTTACCTTATTTTTTCTAGGACACAAACATAAAAGGCAAACACAAATATACACAGAAAGCCGCCCAGCTTTGCCATACTCACATTTATACCAAACTAAAAACCCCTTCACATTTTATACAAATCAGAAGCCCCCTAACACATCTTCATATAATAAAGCCCCCACATCGACCACGCGGTCATCGCGCCCGTACTAAGTCCCCGTTCAGGTGTCCGAAAGATCTGCGAAACTATTAAATCTTTTAAGCTCACTACTGACTGTTGTTAATCCCTTTATACACTGTTGATTACATTACAACTGTTAACGGTGAGGTCGGCCGACCTAAAGAAAAAAACTGTTACTGGAATTTAGATGAACCGCATGCGGTCGGTTGGTAAGAGGCACTGGGCAGAAGTTCGTTCTCTGTTCCCTCTCCACAGTTTTCAATACGGGAACTCACTGCCTTGGTCGTCGTCGCCGAAGCTTCGGCCCATGCTAGGCATGTTGTTTTTGAGTCAATGTCGCATATGATCTTCTGTAGGCATTGGCTGACGTCATTTAAGTGGGCTTGGTCTAAACGACACTTCCGTAGTGAATCCAACGGAACGATGAAAATTTCACTCTCTGGCCATCTTGAGTTTTTGTCGAGAGCGTCCTTTGAGCGCGTGCGGGTGTAGTTGCGCTTGAGCGTTGACCCACATGTACAGAGTTCTTAGAATTTTGGTGGAGGTGCAAATGCTCTGCCGCATTCCTCAACAACAACTGCGCCTTATTGCTTTGTTTCACTGTTCTGTTACACTGACTATTATACGTTGCACAATACAATTACAGTTTTACAAATTTATTATACCAGTCCGCCCGAAAACGAAATAAGTAAAAATATATATATATGTCCCAAACCGTTAAAAATAAAAACACCCAAAAATGACCCGCTACAATACCCCCTCGATGAGAATTCTGCTGTTCATAACAGAAGAAATCTCATCGATAACCCTGAAGAGGACCGGTGAGGAACTGGTGCCAACAACCCCCTGATTCTTACTCTCATGGGTACATGACCCCCCTGGCTCAGCGACCATGGACTTATCTGAACGAGATCACTGGACTTCTCCGTTAGAGATCCCAACACCGAGAAATCGATCAGACTTGCACCACAGCGCACCTCGCCTTTTAACATGCTACCCCCCAAAATCCTCAACCCCTGGCTAAAATTACTCCAGCTCCTCCGCCGATATGGATCCCCTTTTTGCAAGCTGGGCTGCCTTTAGCAGATACTGGGCTCACACACACTAATATTAATGTTACCATAACACATTAAAACTAAAACTTTCTTTTAAAATTTATCAGCAATTTAAAAAAAATTCAAAAAAAATAATATTTTATCAAAAATTCTCTTCCTCCTTTCTTCCCCCTTTTTTTTTTTTTCTTTAACATGACTTAACCTAGACATTTCTACTAATATAAACACATCCTTACTCTAACATGAGAATCACTTATAGTCTACCAATACAATACAATACAATCAAATAAACATGGTTAATGCACACATAATAAAAAAAATCATTATCTAAAATATTCACTCGCTGGCAGGCGAAAAATCAAGTTTTTTTTTTTCCAAAAAAAATTTAAAATTTCAAAATTTTAAAATTCCCAAAAAAAATTTAAATTTATTCATTAATAAATTTTATTAAATTTATTTATTAAATAACATCTATTAAAATTATTCAAATATTGGTTTGAACTAATCAAACAAACAAATTAAAATTGGATTCCTACTATACAAGCTTAGTAGGTGTATGACCTCATCAGCTGATCGTAACTAGGTCAAGTCCAAAACCCTTGACCTACATATGTTATATATGATTTCTGAAAGCACCTTGAACATCTGTAATATCCTAACTTGAAATACAAAACATAGTAACATAAAATATTTAAAATAAACAAAATATTAATATAATAATCAAGTTGACATTTAAATTATTTAGAATAAACAATTCTTAATTTTACATTATTTTCAATTCTATCCAAAATTCTGTCACTGGCTGAAAAAATGAACATTGTATCCTTATTATAAATCTCTCTTTCTTTTCAACAATCTTACTCTTCATTTACTGTGGGTGATGTAAATTATTCATTCTCATTTACTGTATTACTAGATCTGTATACATATATAAACTTTCTCCCTCTGACTCTAATATTCATCAACTTCAACTCCCATGACACCCATCTCTACCAAAATATCTACTAATCAAGACACTCTAAACCCCAACTTATCATTTAACACACTTCGCCACCTTCTCCCCATATAAAATACTCTCTAACCCTTTGTATAGGATACGTGTTTCCCCGCCCCCAAAAAACTCAATTCCCTTATCTGGCGGCCCGGATTTTACCTAAGGCGGCCCCTCCTCACTAAAATCTATTCCTACCCCGTCCCAACCCTTGTTGCGGACTCCTACATTACACTACCCTCTAATACAACATTGCCATCCCCAACAATCTCAATCTCATTGCCTCACTACAAATACAACAAAATAATATTATTAATCATAAAAACAACAATATGTCACTCAAAATCTACATAAAGTCTCCATTACCACTGTGTCAACATTAATACTTCACCACCTCTGTTACATCACATCAACTCAAAAACAACATTACATCATACTCATCTCTATCATTTCACATTTAACTTTTAATTCAATTCGGACAGGTCTACGTGTCCCATAAAACATTTATCACCCATGAATTATCTTTTATTAATTTGCATCAATTATTGTTATTTTATTTCTCATATTCTTTTTATACTTACTTCAAAATATCTGTAGTACATTAAACATTAATTACTTGTAACATTTACAAACCAATAACAATATACCAGTGACGTTATTGCTGATCAGCTGATCCTCCTAACACAATGAAAATACATCTTAAAATTGAACAAATTACATGGAATATACATATTTATTTTTATTTATTCTCCCTTCTCACCTCATTGTTTCCCATTTCTCTGATTCTGGTTATTTATGTTAGCCTGCCAGACGATTTACTTACTGGCTTAAACAAATACACACATAATAAAATTACATATTCTTGTATACATTATCATATAATATTTACATCAATAATCGTCTAACCCATTCATAACCTTTTACCGTTTAACTTTCTTGAAATTTTCAAAATTTATTATTAATAATCATTATATATCATTTTTCATTTATTAAAAAAAAATTTTTAATTATTATTTTTATTAAACACAATGATTGCATTAAAATCTCACTATTGCATTAACACCTCAATCACACCTGTAAACAGCTTTTATTATACATGATTATAAAATTTTTCTACTTACAATCCATTTAACATGATATGCCCACAAAACATAATCACCACCATCTCTGAAACATTTCACAAAATTTATTAATTTAAATTAAATAATTTATCATTCATTACCAAATTTCCATCTCGTAAAACAAACTGAATTTACAAAAAATTTAATTATACAACATTTACATAATCAATTAAAATATTTAAAATATATCAAATTGTTTTAATTAAATTAATAATTAACAATATAGAATTCATTACCATCCAAACAATTATGATTCTCTGATTACTTGTTTTCAAAATTAATTTGGTTTATTTATTTAAATTGCAAGTATTTCAATATTATTATCACAACAATCATCTTACATACACACATATAAATTCGCTATATTTTATTTACAACTCTTGTTAATTATTGTTCAATTTTTCCGCACTTCTGTCCAAATCTGCCATGTCAAAAAACCACAAAACATAATGTTTAATTGTCTTTTATTGTTTTACAGTCTATCCTCCATCGTCAAAGATTAATCTTGGTTCTAAATAACACTGTTCAATTATACTGACATACATATTGTTTTCTTGTGTGTCATAACCAAACAATTTCAATTTATCCGTTATACCATAATAATCATTCCCAAGTCTACGTTAAGTATTTCTGTTAAATCTCCGTCAGTAAATATTTCCAATATCGGGTTAGTTACTTTTTCATCAATTAAATTATTCTTGTTTACATACACTTCTAATATTTCTTTCAACTCACCATAATCTCTCTTTAATTCATATAATTCTATCTCTCTCTCAACACACAATTCTCTATTTAAATCTCTCTCATCATAACACCATCTCATACTTATAAAATCATTCCACACAGAGGGTATAATATCATACAAATAAAATAAACTCAAATCTTCTACTACCACGGGACTCTTGCCCTTTAAAAACTCTTGTAACCACATTAAATCATCATAAACAATAAAAGGAAAATTTCCCCTCTGTCCCCACTCTACTACAACATTATTTTTCCTCTCTCTCTCTCCAACTCACTGACACACATTAACATCTCATAATCACTACATTCTACACTTTCATTAATACTCTCCTTATTTATTTTTTCCGTATCACTTTCTGATACCAATTTCTCAAACACATTATTATTCTCAATATTAAATTCATTATTTTTGACATTATTGTTATTATTTGTCATTATATTTTCATCATTTGCTTTCACACTATTCTTCACCCCCACTATACTCTCAGAATTGTCTACTATTTCGTCATTTTTACATTTTGTCATATTTAACACATTGTCACCTAATTTCTCAAACTTCTGTTCTAACTTATTTAAACTAGTTTTTATTGTTTCGTTAGTGCTTTCTAAATGTTTATTCATTTCTTGTATTTCATATTTCAACTCGTTTATCTCCCTACTTTGTCTACCTAATTTTATGTCATTACTGTCAAAACGACTATCAAATTTATCTAATTTTATGTCATTATTGTCAAAGCGACTATCAAATTTATTATTCATTTTTTCTAATAAATTAAGTACAATACTCATTGGATCATCATCCACCTTATTGTATTTTGTTGAGGTCGGGGTTACTTGAATCCCTGAATCCTCTGTATTATCTTTTTCATTTGTGTTATGCACATTCATGTTTTTATCGTCTTGACCTACATTCGGTGTTGAATGTATTTCAGGACTACTCATCACAGCTGATTCGTCAACTTCAGCTGTTTCACTTATCACAGTCGAGTCGGACAAATCGACTCCGTTCTCTGTTGTATTTTCCATTATTATTATTTTTAGGTATTTATTCTGTTTCTTATGTGAACAAATATTCTTTACTTACTTAGCGTAACTTAACTTTACATAAGTACCTTTTGCGTATTCTCACGCAACCTTCAAATTACGATTGCATCCCATTTATAGGTATGGAATTTATTTTATTAAATTCGTCCCTTTCGTGGCGCCAATGAAAGGTTCTATATTTTATTGCTATCATAATAATTTAAAATTAATGTTAACACACTCCTACTTACCATTGCGTGGCTTCAAGGTTGCGTCATACGTATGTTTGGGATGCAGACATAATTTCTTAAGGTTGTGAGAATAATTTGCACAACACATTTATATGAAGAGAATTTCCATTTAATGTTTTACTGTTACTTTAATGAAATTAAGAACATACATTTAGTAAATACATGTTTCAGGTGTTGTGCAACACGTGACTCTGTTGTAATATGACTTACAATCTACGGCTTACCTTATTTTTTCTAGGACACAAACATAAAAGGCAAACACAAATATACACAGAAAGCCGCCCAGCTTTGCCATACTCACATTTATACCAAACTAAAAACCCCTTCACATTTTATACAAATCAGAAGCCCCCTAACACATCTTCATATAATAAAGCCCCCACATCGACCACGCGGTCATCGCGCCCGTACTAAGTCCCCGTTCAGGTGTCCGAAAGATCTGCGAAACTATTAAATCTTTTAAGCTCACTACTGACTGTTGTTAATCCCTTTATACACTGTTGATTACATTACAACTGTTAACGGTGAGGTCGGCCGACCTAAAGAAAAAAACTGTTACTGGAATTTAGATGAACCGCATGCGGTCGGTTGGTAAGAGGCACTGGGCAGAAGTTCGTTCTCTGTTCCCTCTCCACAGTTTTCAATACGGGAACTCACTGCCTTGGTCGTCGTCGCCGAAGCTTCGGCCCATGCTAGGCATGTTGTTTTTGAGTCAATGTCGCATATGATCTTCTGTAGGCATTGGCTGACGTCATTTAAGTGGGCTTGGTCTAAACGACACTTCCGTAGTGAATCCAACGGAACGATGAAAATTTCACTCTCTGGCCATCTTGAGTTTTTGTCGAGAGCGTCCTTTGAGCGCGTGCGGGTGTAGTTGCGCTTGAGCGTTGACCCACATGTACAGAGTTCTTAGAATTTTGGTGGAGGTGCAAATGCTCTGCCGCATTCCTCAACAACAACTGCGCCTTATTGCTTTGTTTCACTGTTCTGTTACACTGACTATTATACGTTGCACAATACAATTACAGTTTTACAAATTTATTATACCAGTCCGCCCGAAAACAAAATAAGTAAAAATATATATATATGTCCCAAACCGTTAAAAATAAAAACACCCAAAAATGACCCGCTACAATACCCCCTCGATGAGAATTCTGCTGTTCATAACAGAAGAAATCTCATCGATAACCCTGAAGAGGACCGGTGAGGAACTGGTGCCAACAACCCCCTGATTCTTACTCTCATGGGTACATGACCCCCCTGGCTCAGCGACCATGGACTTATCTGAACGAGATCACTGTACTTCTCCGTTAGAGATCCCAACACCGAGAAATCGATCAGACTTGCACCACAGCGCACCTCGCCTTTTAACATGCTACCCCCCAAAATCCTCAACCCCTGGCTAAAATTACTCCAGCTCCTCCGCCGATATGGATCCCCTTTTTGCAAGCTGGGCTGCCTTTAGCAGATACTGGGCTCACACACACTAATATTAATGTTACCATAACACATTAAAACTAAAACTTTCTTTTAAAATTTATCAGCAATTTAAAAAAAATTCAAAAAAAATAATATTTTATCAAAAATTCTCTTCCTCCTTTCTTCCCCCCTTTTTTTTTTTTTCTTTAACATGACTTAACCTAGACATTTCTACTAATATAAACACATCCTTACTCTAACATGAGAATCACTTATAGTCTACCAATACAATACAATACAATCAAATAAACATGGTTAATGCACACATAATAAAAAAAATCATTATCTAAAATATTCACTCGCTGGCAGGCGAAAAATCAAGTTTTTTTTTTTTCCAAAAAAAATTTAAAATTTTCAAAATTTTAAAATTCCCAAAAAAAATTTAAATTTATTCATTAATAAATTTTATTAAATTTATTTATTAAATAACATCTATTAAAATTATTCAAATATTGGTTTGAACTAATCAAACAAACAAATTAAAATTGGATTCCTACTATACAAGCTTAGTAGGTGTATGACCTCATCAGCTGATCGTAACTAGGTCAAGTCCAAAACCCTTGACCTACATATGTTATATATGATTTCTGAAAGCACCTTGAACATCTGTAATATCCTAACTTGAAATACAAAACATAGTAACAAAATATTTAAAATAAACAAAATATTAATATAATAATCAAGTTGACATTTAAATTATTTAGAATAAACAATTCTTAATTTTACATTATTTTCAATTCTATCCAAAATTCTGTCACTGGCTGAAAAAATGAACATTGTATCCTTATTATAAATCTCTCTTTCTTTTCAACAATCTTACTCTTCATTTACTGTGGGTGATGTAAATTATTCATTCTCATTTACTGTATTACTAGATCTGTATACATATATAAACTTTCTCCCTCTGACTCTAATATTCATCAACTTCAACTCCCATGACACCCATCTCTACCAAAATATCTACTAATCAAGACACTCTAAACCCCAACTTATCATTTAACACACTTCGCCACCTTCTCCCCATATAAAATACTCTCTAACCCTTTGTATAGGATACGTGTTTCCCCGCCCCCAAAAAACTCAATTCCCTTATCTGGCGGCCCGGATTTTACCTAAGGCGGCCCCTCCTCACTAAAATCTATTCCTACCCCGTCCCAACCCTTGTTGCGGACTCCTACATTACACTACCCTCTAATACAACATTGCCATCCCCAACAATCTCAATCTCATTGCCTCACTACAAATACAACAAAATAATATTATTAATCATAAAAACAACAATATGTCACTCAAAATCTACATAAAGTCTCCATTACCACTGTGTCAACATTAATACTTCACCACCTCTGTTACATCACATCAACTCAAAAACAACATTACATCATACTCATCTCTATCATTTCACATTTAACTTTTAATTCAATTCGGACAGGTCTACGTGTCCCATAAAACATTTATCACCCATGAATTATCTTTTATTAATTTGCATCAATTATTGTTATTTTATTTCTCATATTCTTTTTATACTTACTTCAAAATATCTGTAGTACATTAAACATTAATTACTTGTAACATTTACAAACCAATAACAATATACCAGTGACGTTATTGCTGATCAGCTGATCCTCCTAACACAATGAAAATACATCTTAAAATTGAACAAATTACATGGAATATACATATTTATTTTTATTTATTCTCCCTTCTCACCTCATTGTTTCCCATTTCTCTGATTCTGGTTATTTATGTTAGCCTGCCAGACAATTTACTTACTGGCTTAAACAAATACACACATAATAAAATTACATTCTTGTATACATTATCATATAATATTTACATCAATAATCGTCTAACCCATTCATAACCTTTTACCGTTTAACTTTCTTGAAATTTTCAAAATTTATTATTAATAATCATTATATATCATTTTTCATTTATTAAAAAAAAATTTTTAATTATTATTTTTATTAAACACAATGATTGCATTAAAATCTCACTATTGCATTAACACCTCAATCACACCTGTAAACAGCTTTTATTATACATGATTATAAAATTTTTCTACTTACAATCCATTTAACATGATATGCCCACAAAACATAATCACCACCATCTCTGAAACATTTCACAAAATTTATTAATTTAAATTAAATAATTTATCATTCATTACCAAATTTCCATCTCGTAAAACAAACTGAATTTACAAAAAATTTAATTATACAACATTTACATAATCAATTAAAATATTTAAAATATATCAAATTGTTTTAATTAAATTAATAATTAACAATATAGAATTCATTACCATCCAAACAATTATGATTCTCTGATTACTTGTTTTCAAAATTAATTTGGTTTATTTATTTAAATTGCAAGTATTTCAATATTATTATCACAACAATCATCTTACATACACACATATAAATTCGCTATATTTTATTTACAACTCTTGTTAATTATTGTTCAATTTTTCCGCACTTCTGTCCAAATCTGCCATGTCAAAAAACCACAAAACATAATGTTTAATTGTCTTTTATTGTTTTACAGTCTATCCTCCATCGTCAAAGATTAATCTTGGTTCTAAATAACACTGTTCAATTATACTGACATACATATTGTTTTCTTGTGTGTCATAACCAAACAATTTCAATTTATCCGTTATACCATAATAATCATTCCCAAGTCTACGTTAAGTATTTCTGTTAAATCTCCGTCAGTAAATATTTCCAATATCGGGTTAGTTACTTTTTCATCAATTAAATTATTCTTGTTTACATACACTTCTAATATTTCTTTCAACTCACCATAATCTCTCTTTAATTCATATAATTCTATCTCTCTCTCAACACACAATTCTCTATTTAAATCTCTCTCATCATAACACCATCTCATACTTATAAAATCATTCCACACAGAGGGTATAATATCATACAAATAAAATAAACTCAAATCTTCTACTACCACGGGACTCTTGCCCTTTAAAAACTCTTGTAACCACATTAAATCATCATAAACAATAAAAGGAAAATTTCCCCTCTGTCCCCACTCTACTACAACATTATTTTTCCTCTCTCTCTCCAACTCACTGACACACATTAACATCTCATAATCACTACATTCTACACTTTCATTAATACTCTCCTTATTTATTTTTTCCGTATCACTTTCTGATACCAATTTCTCAAACACATTATTATTCTCAATATTAAATTCATTATTTTTGACATTATTGTTATTATTTGTCATTATATTTTCATCATTTGCTTTCACACTATTCTTCACCCCCACTATACTCTCAGAATTGTCTACTATTTCGTCATTTTTACATTTTGTCATATTTAACACATTGTCACCTAATTTCTCAAACTTCTGTTCTAACTTATTTAAACTAGTTTTTATTGTTTCGTTAGTGCTTTCTAAATGTTTATTCATTTCTTGTATTTCATATTTCAACTCGTTTATCTCCCTACTTTGTCTATCTAATTTTATGTCATTACTGTCAAAACGACTATCAAATTTATCTAATTTTATGTCATTATTGTCAAAGCGACTATCAAATTTATTATTCATTTTTTCTAATAAATTAAGTACAATACTCATTGGATCATCATCCACCTTATTGTATTTTGTTGAGGTCGGGGTTACTTGAATCCCTGAATCCTCTGTATTATCTTTTTAATTTGTGTTATGCACATTCATGTTTTTATCGTCTTGACCTACATTCGGTGTTGAATGTATTTCAGGACTACTCATCACAGCTGATTCGTCAACTTCAGCTGTTTCACTTATCACAGTCGAGTCGGACAAATCGACTCCGTTCTCTGTTGTATTTTCCATTATTATTATTTTTAGGTATTTATTCTGTTTCTTATGTGAACAAATATTCTTTACTTACTTAGCGTAACTTAACTTTACATAAGTACCTTTTGCGTATTCTCACGCAACCTTCAAATTACGATTGCATCCCATTTATAGGTATGGAATTTATTTTATTAAATTCGTCCCTTTCGTGGCGCCAATGAAAGGTTCTATATTTTATTGCTATCATAATAATTTAAAATTAATGTTAACACACTCCTACTTACCATTGCGTGGCTTCAAGGTTGCGTCATACGTATGTTTGGGATGCAGACGTAATTTCTTAAGGTTGTGAGAATAATTTGCACAACACATTTATATGAAGAGAATTTCCATTTAATGTTTTACTGTTACTTTAGTGAAATTAAGAACATACATTTAGTAAATACATGTTTCAGGTGTTGTGCAACACGTGACTCTGTTGTAATATGACTTACAATCTACGGCTTACCTTATTTTTTCTAGGACACAAACATAAAAGGCAAACACAAATATACACAGAAAGCCGCCCAGCTTTGCCATACTCACATTTATACCAAACTAAAAACCCCTTCACATTTTATACAAATCAGAAGCCCCCTAACACATCTTCATATAATAAAGCCCCCACATCGACCACGCGGTCATCGCGCCCGTACTAAGTCCCCGTTCAGGTGTCCGAAAGATCTGCGAAACTATTAAATCTTTTAAGCTCACTACTGACTGTTGTTAATCCCTTTATACACTGTTGATTACATTACAACTGTTAACGGTGAGGTCGGCCGACCTAAAGAAAAAAACTATTACTGGAATTTAGATGAACCGCATGCGGTCGGTTGGTAAGAGGCACTGGGCAGAAGTTCGTTCTCTGTTCCCTCTCCACAGTTTTCAATACGGGAACTCACTGCCTTGGTCGTCATCGCCGAAGCTTCGGCCCATGCTAGGCATGTTGTTTTTGAGTCCATGTCGCATATGATCTTCTGTAGGCATTGGCTGACGTCATTTAAGTGGGCTTGGTCTAAACGACACTTCCGTAGTGAATCCAACGGAACGATGAAAATTTCACTCTCTGGCCATCTTGAGTTTTTGTCGAGAGCGTCCTTTGAGCGCGTGCGGGTGTAGTTGCGCTTGAGCGTTGACCCACATGTACAGAGTTCTTAGAATTTTGGTGGAGGTGCAAATGCTCTGCCGCATTCCTCAACAACAACTGCGCCTTATTGCTTTGTTTCACTGTTCTGTTACACTGACTATTATACGTTGCACAATACAATTACAGTTTTACAAATTTATTATACCAGTCCGCCCGAAAACGAAATAAGTAAAAAAATATATATATGTCCCAAACCGTTAAAAATAAAAACACCCAAAAATGACCCGCTACACCCTGTGCTTTTTCTCTGTTCCCGAAAATAAAAATTCACATGAAAGGTCACCGTTTTGAGACTGTAGAAGACATTAAGAAAAAAACGCAGGAGGTGCTTGACAGCCTTCACCAAAAGACTCTTTTTGACACTTTCCAGGCATGGAAACAACGCTGGATTCGTTGTATCAATTCGCAGGGAGACTACTTTGAAGGAGATGGGAGCCATTAATGGCCTAGGTAAGCAAAAAGAATTTATTAGACCTAGTCCGGGAACTTTCTGATAGCACCTCGTATTCCATAATTCATAGAATAAAACTACTGTCCGTGCCAATCAAGGGTTTTTTTTTTTTTTTAACCTTTCCACGAAACTAGGGGTCCCCCTCCCCATTCAACAACAAAATTAAATTTCTACTTGCACCTATTTGTGGAGTAAGTAAGACCATTGTTACTTTCACCCCGTTGCTGAGGCTACCGCCAACCATGGTCCGCCTCCAGAATGCCAAAATCCACGATCAGAGGTGGTGAGTCTGTGATCGCTCGAAAATGGGGGAGAGTCCCTTCTGTAAAAGTAAACATCAAATTAAAACTCATACATTCTCTAATATACAAACCCATTTTTAATTCCTAAGATGACCAGTACAATTTTAGATTTGTAGCATTGTGTGTTCCTACTATCTCCCTAGTCTCCCTGTTCTGCAACACATACGAATTTTTCATCTTGATTTCTACTACCTCATATGGTTCTTCGTAAAGCAGGAAGAATTTCTTAATCTCTTTGTCTTGAGCGCTCGATAAGTCATGCCTTCTCACCAATACCAACTGCCCTATTTCGTATTTTACCCAATTACCTCTTGCGTCGTGTCTACGTTTTCTTTGCTCACCCTTGCTTAATAAGTTCTCATTGGCCAACCGGATTTTAATGCTCACATCCGTCCTCTCGCTCTCAGGTGGGTAGTCAAACAGCTGTTCCAAAATCCTTGGGGGGCGTGTTCCCTTTATCAATTCATGAGGTGTATAGCCGGTGGACTCGTGGGTGGTACTGTTCAGCCAAGTCTCTACCTTTCGGACATACAACGGCCACTTGCTGTGTTTAGCGTGACAATAGGCTCTAAAGATCCTGCCTATCTCTCTCATTACACGCTCAGCCTGGTTGGACTGGGGATGGTACACAGCCTTATGCTTCGTGAGGATTCCTTCCCATCCTAAGGTCTGGCGCCATCTTCCACTGATGAACTGTGGCCCATGGTCTGTCAAAATCACCTTTGGCTTACCCACGTGAATCATGTAGTCTTTCGTCACCTTTTCACTCAATACCTGGCTGGTAGCTCTCTTTACGCTATACAATTTAACATACTTCGAAAAAGTGTCAAGCATTACAAAAATATACACAACTCCGCCCCTACCCTTCGGCAATGGTCCAAACAAATCTGCAGCAACTAGGTCGAATGGTCTTTCTACCCTTATAAAATTCAACTCACCTTCAACCCTGTAATTTACTGCCTTCGACTTTTGACACAAATCACAACTTCTCAGCAGCTTTTGCACTCGTCTTTCCATATTCCTGAAAATACATGATTCTTTCAACACATTGACACACTTTTTTGCCCCAAAATGACCATATCTTACATGACAATCCCAAATAATTTTCTCTTCCAACCCCGCTGGTATAACTAACCTCCAGTCACGCTCACCCCCTATTACTTTCTTAAACAACAACCCTTTGTAAACTTGAAAAATTTGGTTATATTCTGATTCATCTAATTCAGTCTCTAAGCTGTTTATTATTTTACCTGACTTACCATCTGCTCTCTGCATGGGTTTGATATCCTTCAACTCTTCTCCAAAGATCCTATCCTCCCTACTAATCTGAAAAATTTCGATTTCCTTTAAGTCCCTACCTGTTTTGTTGTCCAAAAAATCTACCCTGGAAAGAGTGTCAGGTACCTTGTTCTCTGTCCCTTTGATGTATTCCCAGTCGAAATTGTACTCTTGTAAAATAAGCACCCACCTGTTTAAACGGCTGTGAGCGAGCTTACAAGTGTTCAGGAAGGATAACGCCTTGTGATCCGTTCGTATTATCGTCTTGTTTCCTAGGATGTAAGTCCTGAATTTTTCTACTGCGAATACGATGCTGAGTAATTCTTTTTCAGTTGTTGTGTAGTTCTTTTCAGCGGGCAGCAATGATCTACTCGCGAAGGCGATAGTGAGGTGTTCCTTCTCGTTATCCTCTTGGTAAAGCTCTGCACCCAGGGCAACGTTACTGGCGTCAGTCTGTAAGTAAAACACTTTTTCAAAATCCGGATGGTTTATCATTATCATTTTACTAAATTTATTTTTAATTTCCTCAAAAGCTCCACGCTCTACGTCTCCCCATTTCCATTGTCTGTTCTTTTGCAGTACTGCACTTAACCTTGCTGTTACGTGTGTGTAGTTTCTTTGAAATTTGCGGTAAAAGTTGCACAGCCCTAGAAAACGTTGAAGTTGCTTTATGTTCCTCGGTTCAGGGAAGCGCATGATAGATTCTACTTTGTCCGGGTTTGCTGAGATTCCTTCAGACTTGATAAAACCTAAAAAGTTAATTTCCGTTTGCAAAAAATTTAGATTTGTCCCAGTTCACAGTAAGTCCTCCTGCCTCTAACTTTGTTAATACATACCTTAAATGATCTAAATGGTCCTCGAAAGTTCTGGATGCAATCAAAATATCGTCAACGTAAACTGTCAGGAAATCTAAGTCTTTGGGTCTTAAAATTTAGTCTAGACATTTGATGAAGCTAGCTACACTGGTATTTAATCCGAATGGTAATCGTCGGAACTGATAATTTTTCCCATTGAACAGAAATGCGGTGTACTTCCTACTCACCTCTGCCAATGGTACCTGCCAATATCCTGCGGTAAGGTCGAGTGACGTCATGTATTTCACCCCGCTAAATTTTTGGAATATTTCGTTAATTGATTCTGGTGACTCCCGGTCTGGTATGATGATCTGGTTTATTCGTCTCGCATCTAAACACAACCTGACTCTGCTGTCCTTCTTTATCACTACAACCAATGGATTCGAGTAGTGCGATACTGACCTCTCTGTAATTCCTCCTTCCAACATTTTATCCAATTCCTCTTGCACCGCTCGTCTTTTGGAGTAAGGCACGGGATAACTTCGTTGCATGAACGGTGTGTGTTCCTTTACCTGTAACATACATTCATAATCTCTTGCCCTCCCTGGAACATCGGCAAACACTCCCTTAAACTGCTCTATTACCTGCCACAACGCCGCGCGCTGGCCACTCCTTACCACCCCACCTCCACTACAAAATTCATCCGCCCTTATCTCCCACACTGCATCATTAATATTGCTCATTTCACTATCAAAATTCTCAATGTACTCACCTTCTCTACATAAGTTCATTCTAGTATCTACATTATTCTCATCTACTCGCTTTAGTAGTAACTTTACACCAGTTGTTTTAACTTTATCTATCACCCTTTCAAAATTAACTCTCACAGACCGATCACCCCCATCTAATTCTATCACTTTCTCTTTAAAATTTATCACCGCTCTATTTCTTTGTAAAAAATCGTTACCTAAAATAATGTCTAAACTCAATCCTTAACTACCAAAAATGTGTTATCAAAATCTACATCATTAATCAAAAAGCTCAAATGTATCTGTTTTGTCACACGCTTGCTGCGTACTCCTGTGACTCCTATCACTGTAACCCCTGCTACAGGCAAAACTGGAATATTCTTATTAAATTCTCTTAATTCGCTTAAAATGTTTTCTGCTATGACTGAAATTGCGCTCCCTGTATCTGTAAGTGTTCTAAAATGTTTATTCTCTATTGTTACCTGTATTTCCGTCAGTCCCGCTCTCACCTCCATTGTGGTATTGTTTCTTCTTCCAATAAGTCGGCTATTATGTCCGTTTTGATAACGTTGCTTTGGATGTCCTCTGCTGGTTGGACCTCATGCGCTTCTCTGAACAGTGGTCGGGTCCTGGTTACCACTATTTGTCTTAGTTTTCTGGCTGTTGTCCGCTGTTGTTCATGTTTGGTCATTGGTGCCCACTCGGAAGTCCCTGTTTGTGGTTGGGTGTTCCGCTGGTACTCGGTGCTCCTCTGTCTGTCGGTCCATACTGCTTCGTGTTTTCTCGCCTACTCTGATCTTCTTTAGGTAATTTACATTTGAAACACTGTTGTCTGTAGGCGTAGTTCTCACTCCTGCACCTAGAACAACTCCACTCACCTGATTGCTGTAAACTAGTCCTATGCATATTATAATTATTGTTTCCGTGATAATTATTTCTTGGTCGATTAAACTCTGTGTGGTTACTACTATTGTTATTAAGTTGTATAGGTCGCCTACCCCCTTCGCGATCTCGAATGCTCTGTAATATATCTAGTATTTTTTCTAACTCGTTCAGACTTTCTATCTCTTTCGTCATCAAGGTGATTTGCACTTCTCTTGGTAGGTGCTTACTTACGTATCTAACAAACGATTTGAAAGGTATCGGTGGCTCGAGGTATTTAGCCTCGTTGTATAGTTTTGTCACATACATTGTTATATTGTTATTATTATGTCCTATGAAATTACCCGCTCCCATGATACGACTTCTTAAACTTTCCAGTTCTTCTTCCGTCCAATATTTACCCTTGAATGCTCTTTCGAAAGTTTCATAGCAGTCCCATTCTAATCTGTGCGCCTCCGCCCATATCATTGAATTACCTTTAAAACATCTTATTATCTTCGTTAGTTGTATTTCCCAACTATTGTTACTGAAACGATTATATTCTCGTGTTTGATTTAAAAACCGAATGGGATGTATCACCCTGTTTTCATGACTAAAAGTTGCTAGGTCTATTTCGTTGTATAAGTCCCTAGTCACGATTACCCTTTCAGTAACACCGGTAACTTTTTTATAAATTTCCCCCCGTAACTCATTTTTCACTCTTGTTAAACTATTCTCAATTACATCATATTTATCATGCATGTCATTGTTATTTTGTATAGTTAAGTTATCTATCTCTTGTATAAAAACAAATTATTACATTTATTATTTATTAATAATAATGTTTCATATTTTGTACTTACCCCTATTAATTTCTCACTAGGGGCCCAGAGTTCGTTCGTAAGCGAGGCCAGAAACAGTGTGGGGGTACGAAATAAAGACTCTAACGACATGTATGGTGAAAAGAAAACTTTTGTTTTAATTTTTCTAAAATTATCATTATTCACAGTTACACCACTACAATGGAATCGTATACCTACAACAAGACAGCGGCTGTACACTTCCGCTTAATTAATTATTTATTAACTTCCATTTTTAAATTCTGTAAGTGGCACGACACAAAGTCATTTTAAATATTCTGCATTTATATTTGATTTGATTTACTACGTTTCTACAGTACTACATAAACATTAACCTTTATTAACAAACCACACATAGTTACATGCGGTTCTATTTCGGAAACAAAGCACATTGCTATTCGCCATGAGGCGTAGTTATTGAATCAAATTTAAATTTCTTTCCCATTTAAAATTTTATAAACATAATCCCACCAAAATATAAACATAATCAATCATGTCTGAACGTATATAATTATATATATATTTCACAACCCAGCACTGCTTAATTTTATATTTTATATTATTCACGCAGTACAATTTTATTGACTTCCCTAACTGAGCTCATTTATTTTATTTTAAATAGAATATTAAAATTTTGTTTTATAAATTTGCTACTTAGCTGCAAATCTTTCCAGAAGACGTCGCATCTTTGCGCGCGCACGGGTGTTGGATTTTTTTAATGTTCACTGATTTATGTATTTTATACTTGTGTTCACATTTTTTTTGCGGCGCAGCCGACGGAGAGCTGAAATGCTCACATCCGCACTGTTGATATATATATTGTTCTCACTGTTTTATCTAATTCACTTTTGTATACATTTTAATAAAATTTAGGCTCGTCAGCCTATGTATTCACCCGGCCCGGGGAGTGGTTTTTAGTCGACTGGCGGAGTTTCCTGCGCACACTCAGCGAAAGAATGCATATTAATACGTGACCAAACTCTGGGAAAGTTGGCCGTCCGAGTGCGCAGTTAAAAGCGCGGGCGCGCCCTCCACATACCAATGCCAACTCACACCCGTCTCGACGCTACAGTTTATTCACCATAATTTCTTAGTTGCAAATAATATTGAAAAGATTTCACTTACAAGACCCCATCGGTCTGTACCGTTACACTCTTGGATCTTATTTTGCAATATACTTATTCTACTCTTTGTATTTCTTTCATGTTCTGATATTGTATTATCTATCGTTTCAATATTTTTTGCTATGTCTACGACATTTGATTCAAATTTCTCTAATTTATTTTGCAAAACATTAGTTTTCAATTCTATTTGTTTGCTTACTTCACAATTTGTCTTGTCTTAATTTCTATCTGATTTTCTACTGCAGTTAAACATTTCTTTTCTATTTCTCTACTTTGTGACTCTATCTGGTCTTGAACTGTCTCATTTACTATAAAATTAAAGCTCCTGGATATTTTTAATGAACGTATACAGGCTGTTCACTGATACTTGTATTTTGCAAGTGGTATTTTCTGGCCATCACGTGTCAAACCTGACTTTCTCAGATTTATCAATTGTTCAATTTTGTAAAATTTTTGCAGGCTGTATGTCGCCTTAATTGCAATTATGTTTTCTTTTATTATGATTTAGTCAGTATAACTAAACCTTTAAGTATTATTAAATTCTGGTGGCCAAATTTATGTAAATGATCTGTATTTTATGGAAACCCAGAAGTTTTACTTTTTTGAAAAATTAGACAACTGGTAGTAATACTGTAACTTGTAATTATATTTTGCTATTATGGCCAGTCCTATTGCCCTTCGAATTTATAAATGTATATTTGAGATTAACATAGAATTGTTACTGTTCTTTAGTAATTATGTTGGTGATTTTCTTAGGAAGCTATATGCTAGCTGTAGACATTATAAAAATGCATACTGGGATTTCTTAATAGATGATATCTGTTCACAATTTAATAAATACTAGCGGTTGCAGGCATTTGATATTCCTTAATAATTATATAATTACCTTTTATCCACTCGAGTGACACAAAGTTTCGTCTAGTTATGACGCGTTTTGGGCACAAAGAACCATCCTCAGATAACAATGATATTAATTTAAAACTAACTATATTATAAAATTGTAACCATGATTTTGGTTATGTCATTTAAATAAAATAAAACTTTAGATCGCATGTGAAATTGTTAAATGAAGCACGGCCGGAGCCCCCGCATGTGTGTACTCACTACCGCGATCGTCATGCGACTGGTCAAAGATTAAAATTTAAACCGATGGCAGTGTCAAACAAGTTGTTTGATGCAAAATTTATCTGCTCATTTAATAAATTATTTTTGGTGGTAGTACAGTAGAAGCCCAATATAGCGCGGTTGTCGGGTGACATACTTTCCCCCGCGTTATAGGCGTAACCGCGGTATATCGGAAGGTGACCTGTACAGTGACAAATGATGGGGAGGGAGGACCGGGAAAAAGGCTACAGCATAATGCAGTACTATATACTGTACGTAAATTACGTCACCAAATGTAGAAATAAAAAATAAGAAAACTATTTTAATCCAATACGTATTTTAATCTATTTTAATCCAATGGAATATAAAATACACTATTTATACATTGCTCACTCGACCTACTGTAGGCCTAATTGTTGGTCTTAAAAACGTCCGTAATTGTTGTTTGACGGGATAATGCACAGCGTTTCTTTTCCGCGTATTGTTTTATAAACGCGAGGTGCAGCAGATGAACATTATTAGATTCACTTTGCCTCTCCATCCACGAAATTACTTTGTTTATGTGTATTATCACTTCACTAACATTTGGAATAACTTCTTTCACTTCCACCCCATTTTCATTTCCATCATCGTCATCGTCTTCTTTTTCTTCGCAATTTGCATTTCGGACTGCATCGATGATATCTTTATCTCCTATACATTCTGTAACAGGCTCACCGTTGTCAACTTCTGCCCAGTCATTCAAGTCATCTAGAGTGAAGTTGCAATGCAGAGCACTACTCGCAGACTGTACATCACTGTTAGTGAATCCGGCAACAGAGCAATTTCCATCGGCGATGTTTTGTTCAAAGGAACATTTCTTCCAGCAATTCTGAATCATAGCCGTACTAATACTTTCCCATGCAAGACCTATTGAATACGCAACTGTTTTCAGGTTTATTGACTTAAGATAAACTTCCATTTCCTCATCAGAATTCACTATAGCACTCAGAAGTTCACAGCAGTAATGCGCTTTAAATGCTTTTATGATGCCTTGATCTAATGGCTGGATCAGTGCTGTAGTGTTTTTCGGCAAGAACATGACTCCGATTTTCCCATCTCTTGACTGTAGCATATCAGCAGGTGGATGTGCTGGACAGTGGTCAAGGGTCAGTACAGCTTTTTCTTCGAGGTTAAGTGACCGCAGGTGGCTTCTCACAGATGGAACAAATTCTTCATGGAACCATTTACCGAAAATATCACTTGTCATCCAAGCATTTTTTGTATTACGATATGTGATGGGTAATGACGTCATGTTAACATGTTGAAAGCATCTAGGATTTCGGCTTTTCCCTATACAGAGAGGTTTAACTTTGTGGCTGCCTGATTTATTTGTGGCAAACAGGAGGGTAACTCTATCCTTATTTATTTTTAATCCAGATTTATTTATTGAATTATTCACATCCAGAGTTGTGGTAGGAAGCATTCGAAAATACAGAGGAGTTTCATCACAGTTATACACTTGATGGTCATTTAAATCATTATCGATCATTACTTTGTTTAATGCCTGAGGAAAAAGTGCTGCAGCTTCACTGTCACATGATCGTGCTTCCCCTTCAGTGCTTATCTGGCTTATACCATGACGAGATTTCCATCGCGAAAACCACCCATCAGATGCATTAAAGTCACTGTTGCCATGTAAATCACTATGGAATTTCACAGCTTGAGCTCTAATAACTGGTCCTGACAGTGGCACACCTTCACTTCGTTTTATTAAAAACCACCTGTACAGACACTCATCTAGTTCACTATCCTTACCTACTTTAGTCTTTTTTCTTTGCAACCCCACTTCACTTTCAACTGTGTTCACAAAACTTTTAAGTTTATCTTCTTCCTTCATCCACCCTCTAATTGTTCCTTCTGGGATGCCACACTCACGTGATAAACTTGCCTTTGACACTCCGTTCTTCACACGATCAATTATTTTGAGTTTATCACTCACAGAATATGCTTTTCTTTTCTGTGACATCACAAAACTCTACACTATGCAAATTTATGACAAAGACTATACACTTTGATAAGATAATATCAGAGTATGATCTTATACTGTACTGTAATATGAGGGAGAGAAGGGATTTAGTTGGCTACTTGCCTTGGCATGAATTCTTAGAAACGTAGAGACTGTAAATAGCTCGGGCAATTGTTTATGTCTACAGGTACACTTGAACTGGCAATTCTGGCTGTTGTATACAACGCCGTTTCCAACAACAAGCCTTTGTTTACAATAAACGCAACGCATTCCAATGTTGTGGCTACGGAAGTCACAATAAACAATTCATAATTTACTCACTCTTTACAAGTAAGAATTTTCGCTAATAACGGGCGACATACTCTTCACTGCGTTATATCCGAATCCGCGGTATATCGGACTGCGCTATGTCAGGCTTCTACTGTATATTTTATAGCTTTATAAATTTCAAATTCCTCCAGACTATCCATCCGTTTACCTTTTTTACAAAAATGTAACGCTGTTAAATTTTCTTCAAAGCTAGTATATTTGTGTCCGCTTGATATTAAATGTTGCGCAAAATTGGATTTATTATTATTCGGCTTGGGAATATGTTCTAAAAATCTCGTATAAAAACATCTGCCTGATTGACCGATGTAGAAAGCCTCACAATCGTCACATTTTATTTTGTATACACCGGATTTCTTTTTTACAGGTACTTTGTTCTTGTTTTTGAAATAATTTCCCATATAGAAATTATTTCAAACCTTATCCATATACGATTTACCTTGTTACGATAATAAATCGTAACAGTTCCTTACGATTTATTATGGGATTGTTTTACTTCATGAGAATTATAAATTTGTACAATAAGTGCTGGTTCTTCGATTATTATTATGTCTTTACATTGGGTCTGATATTTATATTCATTAACCAAAACTGTCATTATTTAGTTAGTTACATTTAAATTATTAACCAATAACATTTAAATTACAGAAATCAATTACTAACCATAACTGAATAATCGATGACTAAAACACGATCCAACAATTAAAAAAATACATAAATATTCAAAGTCTCTGTAGTTCGTAAAATGTGCGTTTTTATAGTACAGCTTATTTAAATTATAAATTTGTCCCTAGTTCTGACATCATTTGTACTAGTACTTACCCTTTTATAATTTAATAAATAGATTTTATTAATTTAGTATGCATCTGTAGGCCCTTGTAGCCACCGTGTTGTTATCTACCAACTTAAAAGTTTACTCGCCAGGGTTCGAATCAGTGAACGGGAAAATCAGAACTGGCTATTTGAATAATAATGATCATTTTTAGTTTACTAAGCAATTAAAATTTTATTGATCATTTCTTGTTTTTATATCCCTTTCAATTCCAATAATTCTTAACAATTTTTTACAAATCAAAATGAAAATTATTCAGACAACAACTTAATTTTTCTTATATATAAATTTATATGTAAAATAACAACATCTTTAAAACTACCATCAAAATTTAATTAACCCAAACCAGCGCTTCTTATTTTATCATTTTTATTATTTTTATTCACGCTCGCATTTATACATATGCCCCATGCCCATTTGAGATCTCAATTTCTTTATTCAATGGTAAATAGAGTACTCTAAAAGAACATAATTTTGAATTTGATATACCACTCGTTACTGATCTGGCTTACGAAAGAGTCCAATGTTCCGTAGTAGCTTCCATCTCTCCGCACATATTTGTCACACCATCTTTTATGGAAACTGTTACTTTAATTATTTAATTACTCACTGTACAATCATGTTCCGATTTAAATTATACATTCGGTTTTAAAATCGCACTTTGGTTGAGTTGCGGGCCGGCATTTTCGTTCCGGAACTTTTTTTACCACCGGCCGGCTTTAAGCTGTATATGCGACTGGGGTGGATTGTACTACGTTGAGTTCTTTGTTTCCATCACATGTTCAGCTCTGGAATGTTTCGTACGTGTTTTTCACGCTGTTCACAGCGTCACACCCATGCGCACGTACGCGTGAATACGCCCCCTCGCTGATAACTTTTACATTCCCAGACTCTTTAATTGCTTTTGTGCGACAGCGACACGTACGTACGGCTTGGCTTGGTACCGCACTGACTGCAAGGTGTAAAAAAAAAATCCGTCGTTTGTGATCCAAATGTTGTTCCGCTTGAGTGGTTACTATATTTTATAGAGATGAAACGAATAATGATTTGGCCAGATACTGGTTACGGGATACCCGGCAATGCTCTCGGCCGGAGCGCCGAATATCCGGCGAAAGATCTGTGCATCTACGGACTTTGCGCATGCGTTGTCACAACCTGTCTCACCGTGGTGCGTGCAGGAGCAACGGAGCGGGAGTACTTGGTTCATTTGTTAGTTGATAGTGTCACGACAGTCATGACACACATTGTTTACGTTTAACTGATCGCGCATTGTGATTTCGTTAGCTATAGATATATTTTTTTTTATTCATTATTCTCCAACCTTTGAAGATGGCATTAGTGAAGAAAAGATCGCCAATGTGGGAATATTTTGACATTTTTAATGATGATAAGTTGGCTGTGTGTTTGTTGTGTAACAATAAGATCTTGCGCGGTGGAGAAGGAAAGATAGCAGGTTTGTAAAAAAATTCAGTAAAATGCTAATAACCTAACATAGTGAATGTTTACTGAGTTGCCCGGTAGATAGCACTGTATGTCAGCTAGCCAAAGATACGACAAACAGCTAGACATAGTTTACCAATCTCCCGCTAAAATATGTTTCTTCCATAGCCTCACTTTTTTGTCCACTTTTTGAATGGTCTTGTGCAACTTCTAATTAATTTTGCTTTTATTTGCTTCTATTTGTGTTAGATCAAGATATTTTTACATAGAACTGTGCAGCAAACACGAGAGAATTGACTGTGTATGTATAAATACTAACTTATTTATACTTTTATTTTAATTGTTCGTTACTTACCGATATTCCTAAGGGTCCCCAGAGTTCTTTTATAAGCGAGGTCAGAAACAGTGTGAGGTTACGAAATGAATATTAATGCACATTTTGAATGAAGAGAATTAATATTTTAATTTAGTTTTGAATCATTTAAATTTGTTTACAAACTTTACTACATATGAAATATTTTCGTAAGAATTGATTCTTTGCTTGAGTTACATGATTACCACTCCTATTCTATCTTATACTACGGCTTACCTTATTTTATATACACACACACACACAAGACTGCCCAGCCTGCAATTTTGCACACACACACACACACACACACACACACACACACACACACACACACACACACACACACACAGAAAATTATAAAACCCTTAACATTTTTTAATAATATCCCCCCCGCCGGCAACGTGGTTTTCGATTGATCATTATTACTCCTTTTTAAAATTTATTGTTAGTGTCCGAAAAATCTATAGACGTGTTCCCCACTTTTATTCCGACCGCGGTCACATGGGTTTCACTGTTATTTCACTGTTATATCATAAAAAAAACTGATAAAATTTAGTAGAGCGCACTTGGCTCTGTGTCGGCCGACACAATCAGCGACGGACTGGGCAAGCGTCGCTTGCGAGCGGGAGGAAGCTGATTTTCACTGCCAACGAATTTTGTCGTCGCTCATGGTTGAGTTGTTGTAGTTGAGCGACCATGTGCATGATATATAGTGGTCTTTTCTGTAGTATGTGCCGACGATATTTAGGCACTGCTGGCTTGATGTCACCAAAAGGGGCGGTGACTTAGCTACATTTCCTTCAGCTCAGTCAAGGAGACGAAACAGAAAATATATTTTTTCACCATCTTGGTGGTTCACAATCGCGTCAGTCCGAGCGTATACTCACTTGACACGTGCGTGCGCGCTGTCACATTCTAACAGAGTTCTTGGAAATCGAGGGTGGTGCATACCTAGGTACCGATTTCACAACGTTATATTGCGTTCCTGCTGCGTTTCAACACTGTTCTATATACGTGGTCTGTTACAATGGAATTAAAACTTGCACAATATTTTTATGAAACCCCGAAAATGAAATAAAATAAAATACCCCATTTTTGACACGTTACAATACCCCCTCAATGAGAATTCTTCTGTCAAAACAGAAGAAATCTCATTGATAAAACCCCTACGAGGACCGGTGAGGAAATGGTGCCAACAACCCCCTTGTTCTTATACTTCATGGGTACACGACCCCCCGGGCTCGGCGACTATGGACGCATCTGAACGAGATCACTGGACTTCTCCGTAAGAGATCCCAACACCGAAAAATCGAACAGACACGTACCACAGCGCACCTCACCTTCTAACATGCTACCCCAAAAATCCTCAATCCCTGGCTTAGATTACGCCAGATCCTCCACCGATATGGTTCCCCTCATATGCAAGCTGGGCTGCCTTTAGCAGATACTGGGCTCACACACACTCACATTACATACTGAAAATTAAAAAATTCTTTGAAAATCTACTTAGATTACAACTCACTGGTTGTTTTCATTTAAAATCAAATCACAAATTTTGTATCTGTTTTGAATTATTCTCTTCATTGGTTTTTTCTGTTATTTAAAATAAATCAATTTAAACATTTCTTACAATTAAGAACATCCTTAACCTAACATGGATTACCTAGAGTCTAACAATACAATTCAACAAAATAATTCAATAATAATAAACATGGTTAGTACACAAACAATCACATAATCAAAGTTTAAAAATATTCATTATCTGGCAGGCGCAAAATCAATTTTTTTTTCCAAAGAAAATTTTAAATTCAAAATTTCCAAAAAAAATATTAAATTCAAAAAATTTAACTTTCTTAAAATATTTTTCTTTTCATATTGAAATTATTTAAATCAGTTAAAAACAAAAGTTGGATTAACTTCCTTGCTAACATGCCTAGTACATGACTTCACGATCAGCTGATCAAAAACTAGGTCAAGTCCACAACCTTGACCTACATGTGTTATGCATAAGTGACATCTGTGAATGCATTAAGCTTCTGTAAAATTCTGTCTTAAAACACACAAAAACAGAATAAAATAAAACCTTTAAAACTAACAAAACATCATTATAAATAATAATCAAATTGACATTTAAATTATTCCAATAAACTTTACAACTTTACATTTCCAAATTCTATCAAAATTTATCACTGGTTTCAATTAAAAAATTTTATATATTCAACTATAACTTTCTTCATTTAACAATCTCATTCTACATTGCTTTGGGTGATTTAAATACTTATAACAATTTAATTTACTACTTGCTCTGTATGCATATATAATCTTTCTCCCCAATACCACTTTAACTATAAGGACACCCATCTCTATCTAAACATCTATCCAACAATCTCTAAACCCAACTTACCTCTGGCACCGCTCATCTTTGTACTAGGATGTGTGTTCCCAACTTGGCTATCTACATACGAACCAATGCCCCTCCAAAATATCGGCAAACACTCCCTTAAACTACTCTATCCCCGCCACAACGCCGCACGCTGCTCACACCTTACCACCTCACCCTTACTACAAAATATCATTAACAAATATATTTATCTACCATTCACATTACGCATCGCTACATATACTCACTACTACTGTGTCAACCTCAATACTTCTCAAATTCTATTGCATTATCTCACAACAACATTACATTAACTCAAAACAATATTTTTCTCTCTACTACCCCTTTAACTTTTACCTGGACTGATCTACATGTCCCAATAAAAGATTTATCACCCAAAAACTATCGTTTATTATCTTTCACAAATTATTACTTTATTTCTCACTTTCTCAAATTACTTTTCTCATTACTTTAAATAGCGTCTGTAATACGTTGAAACATTACATTAAACATTAATTACCTGGAACATTTATTAACAATTTAACGGTGTGACCTTTGACTACTGACCAGCTGATATTCCTAACACAATGAAAACACATCTCGAAATTGAGCTAATTACGTGAAATATATATATTTATCAATCCTTACTTCTAACCTCTTTGTTTCCCCTTTCTCTGATTCTGATAATTTATGTTACCCACCTGCCAGTCGGTTTAATTATTTACTTAGTTTCAAAAATGCACACATTATATAAACACATATTTTTTATCAATTCTGATGTCTACCCTCTTACAATAAAATACCACATTTAAAAAATATAGAATGAACACGTTATAGTGAATGTATGAGCATCTAGTTATTTAAACGGAACACAAGCATTTTTATTAGATTAAAATTAGAGTTAGCAATTTTTATGTTATAAATTTAAATTCGTGGCTCATCTGAGCCACCTCCCATCCACACACGCTATTGAAATTTATGTAAGACTGTAGCGCCTTTTCGCTTCCACAAAGACTGCATATTTGGAGGGATTGGACACCTCCGTGTCTTTGCTTCGGCAGTCACATTTTAACATTTTTGAATATCAACATATTCTTGGTTATATTTACACGCCCTTAAAACGGGTCTACCACCTGGCCTTGCTGTTCCTACTCGAACAGAGTGGCAGCCGCTGTTCCCTATTTTGGTGATTCCCCTTAATTCCCCCCTGTCAATTTCAAAATTCACCTTGACAACGATAACAGCTATGGCCAGTTAAGGCAGAACTTGTCGCAATGAGCTCCAACCATAGCTGTTACAGCTAAACCAATTCCACGGTCAGGGTTCGGTGAGGCCGTGACCGCCCGAAAAGTTGGGGAATCACAAGTAAAATATCTTTTGTAAAACTAAAATTAACAATTTATATTAAATGACATTATTAGTCTGGGTAGTGTTTTAACCCCATACATCTCCTTCTTAACCTTCATTAACATAAAATAATAAGTACAAAAATTAAAACTTCCTACCATTGCAGTTCCACACTCCACTGTTATGTCACTTCTTTAAACACCAATATACCCCCTAAAATTACCCTTTAATATTGTATAATAACAAGTTCTTTTATTTATTTATTTATTTTTTTAATTTTCACATAGACACTTCTGCAAGTCCAATCTTTCACTTTTCACTAACATTTTCTTTCTGACAAAATAATAAGTACCACAATGGATCATCTTATACAGTTACATCAAAATAAAATACATTTGTGTTGTTTTCTGAGGGAAAACAATTCCTTGACATTTTAAGTATTCAGATTTCATATTTTTTGGTCGTTTCATTTCATAATTTCTGAAACAAAACTAAAATAGTTCGTGAAGAGAGAAAAAAAAATATATATATATATACTACCTTTCCACGAAACTATGGGTCCCCCTCCCCGTTCCAAGTGTTGCAAGTTTTCAAATTTTAACCAATTTTGGTGGAGCCGGACCATCGTTGCGTTCACCGCCCGAAGGAAGATCCTCCAACCATGGCCCGCCTCCCAGTTCCGAATACCACAGCCAGGACTGGTAAGATCGTGACCGCCCGAAAATGAGGGAGACTCCCTTCTGTAAACATATAAAACCAAATTAAATTTCATTCACACAATAACAATTAATAACAATCATGGTAAAATTCCTATGATGACCAATACAATTTCAAATTTGTAGCATTGGGTGTCCCTACTATCTCCCTTGTCTCTCTGTTCTGTAATACATATGAATTCTTCATCTTAACTTCTATTACCTCATACGGTCCTTCATAGAGTAAGAAAAACTTCTTGATCTCCTTGTCCTGAGCGCTCGACAAATCATGTCTCCTCACCAATACCAATTGTCCTACTTCGTACTTCATCCACTTACCTTTTGCGTCGTGCCTACGTTTTCTTTGTTCTCCTTTACTTAATAAACTCTCGTTTGCCAACCTGATTTTTATACTCACATCCGCTTTCTCACTCTCAGGTGGGTAATCAAACAACTGTTCCAAAATTCTCAACGGCCATTCGCTGTGTTTAGCGTGACAATAGGCTCTAAAGATCCTGCCTATCTCTCTCATTACGTGCTCAGCCTGGTTGGACTGGGGATGGTACACAGCCGTATGTTTCGTGATGATTCCTTCCCATCCTAGGGTCTGACGCCATTTCCCACTGATGAACTGTGGACCATGATCTGATAAAATTACTTTCGGCTTACCCACGTGAATCGTGTAGTCCTTTGTCACCTTCTCACTTAATACCTGACTGGTAGCTCTTTTAACGCTATACAATCTCACATATTTAGAAAAAGTATCAAGCATCACAAAAATATACATCACTCCGCCTCTACCCTTCGGCAATGGCCCAAACAAATCTACCGCAACTAAATCGAAAGGTCTATTCACTTTTATAAAATTCATCTCCCCTTCTACTCTATAATTTACTACCTTCGATTTCTGACATAAATCACAACCCCTTAACAATTTTCTAACCCTTCTTTCCATATTTTTAAAAACATGACTCTTTCAAAACATTAACACACTTTTTCGCCCCAAAATGACCATATCTTAAATGACAATCCCAAATAATCTTATCAACTAACCCCTCTGGCACAATTAGTTTCCAATCACGCTCACCCCCTACTACTTTCTTAAATAGTAACCCTGATAAATCTGAAAATGCTGACTATACTCTGACTCCACTAATTCTGTTTCTAGACTATCCATAATCTTACCTGACTTACCATCTGCTCGTTGCATGGTTCTGATGTCCTTCAACTCTTCACCAAAAATTCTGTCTTCCCTGCTAATCTGAAAAATTTCAATTTCCTTTAAATCCCTACCTGTCTTATTGTCTAACATGTCTACCCGGGAAAGAGTGTCAGGTATCTTGTTGTCTGTTCCCTTGATGTACTCCCATTCGAAATTATACTCCTGTAAAACGAGTATCCACCTGGTCAGACGGCTGTGAGCGAGTTTGCATGTATTTAAAAAGGATAATGCCTTGTGATCGGTGCGGATCACCGTCCTATTTCCCAAGATGTAAGTGCGAAATTTTCCAACGGCGAATACAATACTTAATAGTTCCTTTTCTGTGGTAGTGTAGTTCTTTTCGGCCATCAACAAGGATCTGCTTGCAAATGCGATGGTTAAGTGTTCTTTCTCTTCGTCCTCTTGGTAGAGTTCCGCACCTACGGCCACATTACTTGCATCTGTCTGTAAGAAAAATATTTTATTAAAATCAGGGTGGTTCATCATTATCATTTTGCTAAATTTCTGTTTAATTTCGTTGAACGCCTCTCGTTCCACTAATCCCCATCTCCACTGTCTATTCTTCTGGAGTACTGCACTCAATCTTGCTGTTATATGTGCGTAGTTCTTCTGAAATTTTCGATAAAAATTACTTAATCCTAGAAAACTCTGTAGCTGCTTGATGTTCTTCGGCTCAGGGAAGCGCATGATGGAGTCCACTTTATCCGGATTCGATGAGATTCCTTCTGGTGTGATTATAAATCCTAAAAAATTTATTTGTTTGTAGAAATTTTGATTTGTCCCAATTTACAGTAAGTCCTCCTTCCTTTAATTTGGCTAGCACAGATCCTAAATGATCTAAATGGTCCTCAAAAGTTCTCGACGCAATTAAAATATCATCTACATATACCGTTAAAAAATCTAAATCTTTGGGTTTTAAAATTTGGTCTAAGCACTTTATGAAACTGGCTACGCTGGTATTTAATCCAAATGGCAATCTTTGAAATTGGTAGTTCTTGCTGTTAAACAGGAAAGCTGTATATTTCCTACTTACCTCTGCCAATGGTACCTGCCAATATCCTGCTGTTAGGTCCAATGACGTCATATATCTCACCCCGCTGATTTTCTGATATATTTCATTGATTGACTCTGGTGATTCACGGTCTGGTATTATTATCTGGTTGATCCTCCTGGCATCTAAACATAACCTAACTCTGCCATCTTTTTTAATTACTACAACTAATGGGTTCGAGTAGTGTGATACTGACCTTTCTATTATCCCTCCTTCCATCATCCTGTCCAGCTCCTCTTGCACCGCTCGTCTTTTGGAATAAGGCACGGGATAACTTCGCTGCATGAAAGGTGTGTGTTCCCGTATCTGCAATGTGCATACATAATCCTTTGCCCTTCCTGGAATATCGGCAAACACTCCCTTAAATTTCTCTATCACTTGCCACAACGCCGCACGCTGATCTGCTTGTCTCAACGCCGCACGCTGGTCACTCCTTACCACCGCACCTCCACTACAAAATTCATCCGCCCTTATCTCCCATACTGCATTATTAATATTACTCATTTCATATTCACAATCATCAATATACTCACTCTCTCTCAATAAATTTACTCTAGTATCTATATCACTTTCGCCTACTCTCTTTTGTAGTATTTTTACCCTCGTTGTTCTAACTTTATCTATTATTTGTTCAAAATTAACCTTTACAGACCGATCACCCCCGTCTAACTCTATTATTTTCTCTTTAAAGTTTACAACAGCTTTATTTCTTTGCAGGAAATCATTACCCAATATAATGTCTAAACTTAACCCTTTAACTACCAAAAATGTGTTCTCAAATTCTACGTCATTTATCATAAAACTTAAGTGTATCTGTTTTGTTATTCTCTTACTGCGTACGCCTGTAACTCCTACTACTGTAACCCCAGCTACTGGTAAAATGGAATATTCTTTATACTTTCTTTTAACTCTCCTAAAATGTTTTCGCAATAACGGAAATCTCGCTACCTGTGTCTACAAGTGTTCTATAATATTTATTAGCTACATTTACCTGTATTTCTGTTAGTCCCGCTCTCACCTCGATTGCATTGTTTTCTTCCTCCAGTAGATCGGCAACTATATCTGTTCTAATTACGTTACTCTTGACATCTTCTAACGGTTGGACCTCACTTGCTTCCTCCCCGTACAGTGGTCTGGTCCGTGCTACCACTGTATGCTCTAGTTTTCCGGTTGTTGTCTATGATTGCTTGTGGTGGGTACCTGGTGATCCCGCGGCGGTCCCTGGTGATAATTATTTGTTCCTCTGTACTGCCTGGTTTCGTTTCTCCTCCTCTGCTCTTCTCTTGGTAAGCTACATTTATAACACCGTTGTCTGCTGGCGAAATTTTCCCATTTGCACCTGGAACAACTCCACTCACCTGATTTGTTTACATTATCTCTATGCACATTATTATTATTATACCCACGATAATTATTATTCTTATTTTGGTTATGTTCAACATGATGATTGTTATTATTCTGTTGTGTTCGCCTACCCCCTTCTCAATCTCTAATGCTCTGTAGTATATCTAGTGTTCTCTCCAACTCGTTCATATCTTCAATTTCTTTTGTCATCAAAGTGGTTTGTACATCTCTCGGTAAGTGTTTACTTACATGTCTAACAAAAGATTTAAATGGTATCTGCGGCTCTAAATACTTCGCTTCGTTATATAACTTAGTCACGTATATCGTTAAATTATTATTGTTGGGGTGTCCCAAAAAATCGCCCGTTCCCATTATACGGCTTCTTAGTATTTCTTGTTCATCTTCTGTCCAATATTTCCCTTTAAATGCTCTTTCGAATGTCTCATAACAGTCCCATTCTGACCGATGTGCTTCCGCCCACACTACTGAACTACCCCTAAAACATTTAATTATTTTGGTTAATTGCACCTCCCAATTACTGTTGTTGAAACGGTTGTATTCCCGGGTTTGGTTTATAAATCTCATTGGATGTATTGTTCGGTTTTCATAGCTAAACGTTTCTAACTCAATTTCGTTGTGTAAATCTCTAGTTATGATAACCCTTTCAGTAACTCCGGTAAATTTTTTTGTTAAATTCCCCCCCTAATTCATTCTTCACACTCATTAAATTATTCTCAATTACAGTACATTTGTCATATATATTATTACTAGTTTGTAAACTGAATTCATCTATTTCTCTAAGCTTACTTTGTATGGTACTTATTTTACAGTTGGTATTATCTGCATGCTCTGAAATAGCTTTACTTACTGTTTCTATATTCTCTGCTATACTTATTACATTTGACTCAAAATTTTCTAACTGATCTTGTAAAACGGTTGTTTTAATGTCTATTTGTTTATTTATTTCAAATTTGGTTTTCATCTCTATCTGCTTATCTACTGTAGCTAAACATTTATTTTCTATCTCTTTACTTTGTGTCTCTATTTGGTTTTGAACTGTGCTAATTACTGTTTCATTGATTGTATTGATTTTGTCATCTAATCATTTATTTTAGCATCGAATTTCTCATTAACTATTTCTACTACTTGTTCTTGCATATTTGTACAACGTACATCTATTTCATTGATTCGTCTATAAAAATTAATATTCTGTTTTCTGATTTCATTTTTTACTTCTTCAAATTTTACGTTAAAATTATTTTGAACTTCTCTAATTTCACTTTTCTGTTCGCTAAATTTTTCATCAAGGTTACTAAATTTCTCATCGAACTTATTATTTTGTATATTAAAAAGCGTTTGCATCATTTTCATTATTTGATTTTCGTCAGCCCTGTTAGTCGGGACTGGCGTTGAGTGAATAATTTCTCCACTCATAATTTGTGATTCGGTTGTGCTTGTCTGGCTTTCATTGGTATTGTCAGTTAGGCTGACGTTCTCGTTATCTGCCATTTTAAAATTTTGTTTAAATATTTCTTTCAAAAAAAAATGTTTTCGTATAATAAATATTACACATTCATATTATATATAAATTATTGTACTATTTTCTACCATGTGTAGTTACAACATAACCTTATTTTTACGTATTTTATATTCTTTCGATACCCACTCTGTTTCTGAATTCTGGCTTATTGATATAATTATTTTATATAATGTCCATCGTTCGGGCAGCCATTTGTATAAATTCTAACTTATTTATACTTTTATTTTAATTGTTCGTTACTTACCGATATTCCTAAGGGTCCCCAGAGTTCTTTTATAAGCGAGGTCAGAAACAGTGTGAGGTTACGAAATGAATATTAATGCACATTTTGAATGAAGAGAATTAATATTTTAATTTAGTTTTGAATCATTTAAATTTTTTTACAAACTTTACTACATATGAAATATTTTTGTAAGAATTGATTCTTTGCTTGAGTTACATGATTACCACTCCTATTCTATCTTATACTACGGCTTACCTTATTTTATATACACACACACACAAGACTGCCCAGCCTGCAATTTTGCACACACACACACACACACACACACACACACACACACACACACACACACACACACACACACACACACACACACACACACACACACAGAAAATTATAAAACCCTTAACATTTTTTAATAATATCCCCCCCGCCGGCAACGTGGTTTTCGATTGATCATTATTACTCCTTTTTAAAATTTATTGTTAGTGTCCGAAAAATCGATAGACGTGTTCTCCACTTTTATTCCGACCGCGGTCACATGGGTTTCACTGTTATTTCACTGTTATATCATAAAAAAAACTGATAAAATTTAGTAGAGCGCACTTGGCTCTGTGTCGGCCGACACAATCAGCGACGGACTGGGCAAGCGTCGCTTGCGAGCGGGAGGAAGCTGATTTTCACTGCCAACGAATTTTGTCGCTCATGGTTGAGTTGTTGTAGTTGAGCGACCATGTGCATGATATATAGTGGTCTTTTCTGTAGTATGTGCCGACGATATTTAGGCACTGCTGGCTTGATGTCACCAAAAGGGGCGGTGACTTAGCTACATTTCCTTCAGCTCAGTCAAGGAGACGAAACAGAAAATATATTTTTTCACCATCTTGGTGGTTCACAATCGCGTCAGTCCGAGCGTATACTCACTTGACGCGTGCGTGCGCGCTGTCACATTCTAACAGAGTTCTTGGAAATCGAGGGTGGTGCATACCTAGGTACTGATTTCACAACGTTATATTGCGTTGCTGCTACGTTTCAACACTGTTCTATACACGTGGTCTGTTACAATGGAATTAAAACTTGCACAATATTTTTATGAAACCCCGAAAATGAAATAAAATAAAATACCCCATTTTTGACACGTTACATGTATTGTGATTTTGTGTGTATTGTTTTGTATTGTTTCTAATTACCTTACGTTTGGAAGGAAAGAACTATCAGTTTTTAACCTCGTAACTACAACATGAAACCTCGTAACTACAGACAGTATGATTGTGATGATTGTGACTTGTTAGAAGCTCCCAGGCTAGTTATAAAAGACAAGTTATAAAATGTATTTACTTGTGTTAGGTTTTATGTCTTAATTTTAGTGTTTTCATAAAAAAATATTTTCCCTCAGGTTTGTAACTCTTATTTATTCGTTGTTTTTATTTATTCAACTCCCACTTACCTTTCAACTTTGATCTGGCCGGATCGTGTAGTGTGGATCAACCCATTTCGTTCGACGAACTCTGACAGTACATAAAACGAACTAAGGTTTTGAAAGAATCTAACTCAATTTCTTTTGTTTTTGAAGAGAAATTATTTTTTGTTTTTGTTTATTAATCAGAAATATTGAATTTATAAGTTTTCCATTTATAAAATTTCCAATTTTACATTTATGGGTTTTACATGTTTTAAAAATTGTGTAACTCCTACAGCTTACGTACTATGCTTAACTTCTACTACTTACGTACTTTAAAATAGCCCAGCCTGCTCACTCACTACTCACATTCTTAACACCCCGTATTAATACAAAAACCCCCCATTTTTATGTAAAATAAATGACAAATCTTCAATATGTAACATTACGTGTGTGGCGTAGTATTACCCGACCACGTGTTGCGGTCACCACAGTCTTTCATACTCCGGATTTTTATAAGCTGGTAGCATTTAATCAAGTTCAGTAGTTATTCATCGTCACTAGAGGCACTGTAATCTATGTTTTGGAGACTCACATAATTATTTTGTCGGCCGACTTATGAAAAAATATGAAATTTTGCCCGGGCACAAAACTGATAGCAGCCACGCGCGGCGTAGGTTGTTAGTCGACTGGGGAGAGCGTTACCAACATGCCTCCCTCCAAAACACTCAGGCAGAGCGGAAACTTCACTGCCTCATGATCGTATCTTCCGTCACTGTTCATTCAACACAGGTGTTTTTTGTGTTGTGCCCGTGGACAATATTTGTGAAGCACGGTTGACGTCATAAAAGTAGGCAGGACTTAAACAGCACTTCCTGCCGCTCAAAAGCACATTGCTGAATTTTACTCGCTCCAAGACATCCGGTTTTGTGGCTGGACGCTTCACTTGGGCTCGTGGTGGTACAGTTGCGTCTGTGTGCTGCTACACAAGTACGGATTTCTGAGAATTTTGAAGGGGGTAAATTCTACGCTCGCCGCGTTACACAATAACAACTGCGTATCGCTCTGTTACCACTGTTTCTTAACATCGTTCTGTTACACGGAAAATAACGTTGCACAATAATTTTCATAACTTTTTTACAAGCCCGCCCAAAATAAAAGAAATAAAAGATATAAATGCCCCATACTGTTAAAAATAAAAACACCCAAAAATGACACGCTACAATACCCCCTCGATGAGAATTCTGCTGTTCACGACAGAAGAAATCTCATCGATAAACCCCGAAGAGGACCGGTGAGGAACTGGCGCCAATAACCCCCTGATTCTTAATCTACATGGGTACACTACCCCCCTGGCTCAGTGACCATGGACTCATCTGAACGAGATCACTGGACTTCTCCGTAAGAGATCCCAACACCGAGAAATCGAGCAGACTCGTACCATGGCGCACCTCGCCTTTTAACATACTACCCCCAAAAATCCTCAATCCCTGGCTCAGATTATGCCAGATCCTCAGCCGGTATGGTTCCCCTTTTATGCAAGCTGGGCTGCCTTTAGCAGATACTGGGCTCACACACACTCACATTACATGTTGCTATAGCACATTGAAAAATAAAAAAAATTCTTTTAAAATTTATTAAAAATTAAAAAATTCGAAATTCAAAAAAAAATATTTTATCAAAAAATTTTCTCTTCTTTTTTCTTTTCTGTTTTTTAGTTAAAATACATTAAATTACACCTTTCTCCTAATCAAAACATATACTTACTCTAACATGTAAATACTTAGATTCTAGCAATACCATGCAATACAATCAAACAGTAAAATAAACATGTTAAATACACACATAATAAAATAATCATTACTCCAAACTCATTCGCTGGCAGGCGAAAAATCAAGTTTTTTTTTTTTTTTTTTTTAAATTCCCAAAAATTTTAAAATTCAAAAAAAATTTAAATTTATTTAAAGGTTTCCTCTATATGTAGAAATTATTAAAATTGGTTTAAATTGATTAAACAAACAAATAAATTTGCCTTCCTACTATACAGGCTTAGTAGGTATATGAACTCATCAGCTGATTGAAAGTAGGTCAAGTCCCAGACCCCTGACCTACATGTGTTATATATAAGTTCTGAAAATACATTGAACATCTGTAATATCCTAACTTGAAATACAAAACATAATAAAACAAAATATTTAAAATAAACAAAATATTAATATAAATAATCATCAACTTGACATTTAAATTATTTAAAATAAACAATTCTTAACTTGACATTATTTGAAAATTCTACCAAAAGATTGTCACTGGTTTAAAAAAATAAAAATTGTATCTTTATTATAAATCTCTCTTTTTATTCAACAATCTTACTTTAATCTACTGTGGGTGATGTAAATTATTTATTCTCATTTACTGTACTACTAGATCTGTATACCTATATAATCTTTTTCCCTATGACTTTAACATTCATCAGCTTCAACTACCGTGACACCCATCTCTATCAAAACATCTACTCCAAAACACTCTAAACCCCAACTTATCATTAGACTCAAATCGCCACCTTCTCTCAATATATATATAAAAAAATACTCTCTAACCCTTTGTACTTAGGATATGTGTTTCCCCGCCCCCAAAAAAACTCAATTTCCCTTATCTGGCGGCCTGGATTCTACCTAAGGCGGCCCCTCCTCACTAAAATCGATACCAATTCCCGTCCCAACATTTTTTGTTGCGAACTCCTACATGACACTACCCCCTAATACAAAATTGCCATCCTCAAAATCTCAATCTTACTACAAATACAACAAAATAACATCATTAATTATAAACAACAATATATCACTCAAAATCTATATAAATTCTCCACTACTACTGTGTCAACATCAATACTTCTCAAACTTCTATAACATACATTACTTCAAAACAACATATTATTCTCTAAACAATATTATTCTCTCCTATTTCAACTTCACTTGGAATTCAATTTGGACAGATATATGTGTCCCATACAATATTTATCACCCAAAAAACTATCTCTTATTATCTTGCATAAATTGTTACTTTATTTCTCATTTTATCAAATTATTTTTTATCATTACTTTAAACTATCTGTAATACATTAAAACATTACCTTGGACATTAATTATTTGTAACATTTACAAACCAATATACCAGTGACATGGTATTGCTGATCAGCTGATACCCTAACATAATGAAAACACATCTCAAATTTGAACAAACTACCTGGACTATACATATATGGATCACTACTCACTTCTCTTGCATTAATTGCCTGCCAGGCTTTTAATTATTGGCTTACTTTAACGTATACACATATCATGAAAACACCCACTTTATCAACACCTATACCTAACATACAACAATAAAATAATACATTTAAAAGCGCATAATGAACACCTTATTTTTAAATATCTAAGCAGCTAGTTACCTGAACAGAGCACAAGCAGTTTTATTTGATCAAACTTTGAATAAAAAAATGTTATGTTATAAAATTTACATTCGTGACTCCTTTGCGTCACCTCCCAGCCACACACACTATTTCAAATTATGTAAGACTGTGGCGCCTTTTCGCTTCGGCAAAGACTGTATATTTTGGAGCAGGTTTTACCTCTCCGTGTCTCTGGTTCCGCTATTAAGTTTCAAACGTTACGCACATCATCATGTTCTCGTTATAATTATACACCCTTAAGGCGGGTCTGCCACCTTTCTTGCTACCCCCACGCGGCCAGAGTGGCAGCCGCTGTTTCATAGTTCTGGAGATTTCCCCTAGTTGTCTCCCCCCATTGAATTTCTAATCTGTACCAATTTCAAGTCAGCTATGGTCAAGGGACTTGATATGACCATAGCTGGCCGCTAGCCAAAACCACGGTTAGTGCTGGTAAGACAGTAACCGCCCGAAAAGTCGGGGAAATCTAAACTTCATTTGACTGCCTGTTACACATCAATCTCGTTATGTGCGACACGGTCGTTTGGCAGTGTGTAAACTTCATTTTACACGAAAAAGGTGTGCCGCACATTTTCGCCTCCGATGGAGGTAACACTCTCTGTTACCCCCAACCCATTTTGCTATTTACGGGAGCACAGGCCACCCCTGCAATAGCAACTTAATAACTACTGACTTAAAAAGTTTATATACATTATACTATAATATTTCCATCAATAATCATTTCCCTCATTCATAACTTTTTACCATTTGACTTTCTTAAAATTTTCAAAATTTATTAATTAATATATATATCATTCAGTTATTATTAAAATTTTTAATTATCGTTTTTATTCAACAAAATTATTTCCAATAATCTCATTATTGAATTAACATCTCAATCACACCTATGAACATTTTTATTATACATGATTATACAATTTTTTCTACTTACAATCCATTTAACATGATATACACCCAAAACATAATCACCATCACCTCTGAAACATTTCACAAAAATTATTAGTTTACATTAAATAATTTATCATTCATTACCAAATTTCCAAATCTCGTAAAATAAATTAAATTCACTAAAAAATTTAATTAATTAACATTTAAATAAGCAATCAAAATATTTAATCATCAAATTGGTTTAATTTAATTAATTACTGAAAATATAAATTATGCAGTTATCGAAACAATCACCATTAGTCAATTACTGTTTTCAAAATTAATTCTGATATTTATTTAACTTGCAAATATTTCAATATTCTTCTCACAACAATCCTCTTACGTACACACATTATCTATTTAACATTCCACCATGCACACATATAAATTCACTATATTTTATTTACAAACTCTTATTTATTTATTATTCAGTTTTTTCCGCACTTCATTTGTCCAGATTTGCCATGTCAAAACCATTAAAACAAAATGTTTATACTGTCTTTTATTGTTTTAATTGTTTAACCTCCATCGTTCCAAATTAACCTTGGTTCTACATAACATCGTTCAATTTTATCACCACACAAATGACCGTTTTGTGTGTTGTAACCATAAAAACTAACTTCAATCAACTTATTCAAATACTCGTATAACCAGTCTACGTTAGGTACTTTTGTTAAGTCTCCTTCATTAAATTCGCTCATTATCGGGTTAATTATTTTTATTAAATCATTGTTGTTCAAATATATTTTTAAACTTCCTTTCCATTTGTTGTATTTCCTATTTAAATCATACAATTCTGTTTCTTTACTAACATCCAATTCTCCCCTTATATCTCTCATCACAATACCAAATCATACCTTCCACGTCATTATTACAGACAGAGGGTACAGCATTATACAACATCAATAAACACTTCAATTCATCTACTAATACGGGTCTCTTGCCCTGCAAACACATTTGTGAACACCTTGGTTCAGAAAAATTAATGGGAAAATTTGCCCTCTGCCCACATTCTACCACTATACTATTTTTTCTCTCTCTCTCTAATTCATGCACACACATTAACATTTCATTATCACTACATTCTGCAAACTCATCAGTACTCTCTGATATTATACTTTCAATTACATTATCGTCATTATTATCAACATCATTATTATTTATTAATTCATTACCTAATACAACATTGTCATTACAACTTTCGTTTGTATTATTCTTACTCTGTTCTACTTTATTCAAACTATTTCTTGTCATTTCATCAGCATTTTCAAGACATACATTCTTGTCTTGTATATTATTTATCAACTCATCAAATTTTACATTTATATTCTGCTGCAATTGAATATTCTTTTGTTTAATTTCTTTAAAATTAATCTCGTTTTGAATATTTTGCTGTTCGCATTTTATTTTCTGTTCATTAAAATCGTTAGTTAATTGATCTAATTTGTTGTTAAAGTCACTCTTCATCTTATTTAAAATTACTTCATTATTATCAAAGCGTTTATCATTATCATCAAAACGACTATTTAACATGTCAAATTTATTTCGTAAGAAACTCATTATATCAGTTTCCTCTGATTGTTTATTTATTTTAGTTGAAACTGGGGTCAACTGAACCCCAGAGTCAACATCTGTTTCGCTTAGTCGTGTTTGAGTCGCAAACGGAGTGGAATGAACTATTACATTACTGCCGACAGCTGTTTCTGTAACAGCGCTCGGCTCCCCCCTCAACATACCACTTTCATCCAGCGATTGCGACTCAAGGTCACTTTCACTCATAATTGAATATACTATACTGCTCTTCTCTGTGTTTTCAGACATTTTTATTTAATCTATTTTGTCTTACGTAGCAACTACCAATGATTAGTCTTTTTTCAAAACTGATATTACCACATACATAAAATCACCCTTTTATCATAATTACGTAAGTTTACATCACTACAATTTTGCTTTCGCAACCGTACTCCGTTCAATGTACTGTCAAATGTAGGCCGGTGCAATAACTTTTTTGTTATATTACATCCTGGTCACGCGGTACCAATTGTAACTCTTATTTATTCGTTGTTTTTATTTATTCAACTCCCACTTACCTTTCAACTTTGATCTGGCCGGATCGTGTAGTGTGGATCAACCCATTTCGTTCGACGAACTCTGACAGTACATAAAACGAACTAAGGTTTTGAAAGAATCTAACTCAATTTCTTTTGTTTTTGAAGAGAAATTATTTTTTGTTTTTGTTTATTAATCAGAAATATTGAATTTATAAGTTTTCCATTTATAAAATTTCCAATTTTACATTTATGGGTTTTACATGTTTTAAAAATTGTGTAACTCCTACAGCTTACGTACTATGCTTAACTTCTTTACTACTTACGTACTTTAAAATAGCCCAGCCTGCTCACTCACTACTCACATTCTTAACACCCCGTATTAATACAAAAACCCGCCATTTTTATGTAAAATAAATGACAAATCTTCAATATGTAACATTACGTGTGTGGCGTAGTATTACCTGACCACGTGTTGCGGTCACCACAGTCTTTCATACTCCGGATTTTTATAAGCTGGTAGCATTTAATCAAGTTCAGTAGTTATTCATCGTCACTAGAGGCACTGTAATCTATGTTTTGGAGACTCACATAATTATTTTGTCGGCCGACTTATGAAAAAATATGAAATTTTGCCCGGGCACAAAACTGATAGCAGCCACGCGGGGCATAGGTTGTTAGTCGACTGGGGAGAGCGTTACCAACATGCCTCCCTCCAAAACACTCAGGCAGAGCGGAAACTTCACTGCCTCATGATCGTATCTTCCGTCACTGTTCATTCAACACAGGTGTTTTTTGTGTTGTGCCCGTGGACAATATTTGTGAAGCACGGTTGACGTCATAAAAGTAGGCAGGACTTAAACAGCACTTCCTGCCGCTCAAAAGCACATTGCTGAATTTTACTCGCTCCAAGACATCCGGTTTTGTGGCTGGACGCTTCACTTGGGCTTGTGGTGGTACAGTTGCGTCTGTGTGCTGCTACACAAGTACGGATTTCTGAGAATTTTGAAGGGGGTAAATTCTACGCTCTCCGCGTTACACAATAACAACTGCGTATCGCTCTGTTACCACTGTTTCTTAACATCGTTCTGTTACACGGAAAATAACGTTGCACAATAATTTTCATAACTTTTTTACAAGCCCGCCCAAAATAAAAGAAATAAAAGATATAAATGCCCCATACTGTTAAAAATAAAAACACCCAAAAATGACACGCTACAGGTTAATGTAATAGGCCTTTTTTTAAAAAGTAGATGTTACCATACCTTTACTAACCTTTGGCTGCTTTTTAGATTTAGTTTAGGTTTTAATATTGATTTGAAAATGTAGGCTTGTGTGTCACAATTTAATACTTTTAAAAATTAAACAATACTTCTACGTAAATAGTTTAAGCATTCACGTAAATAGTTTAATAAAACACCTTCCTTATTAAAAATATGGTAAATGTTTGATATCTCCGAACTATGGTTTTTGCATAAATTACTGTTCAGAACGTTGGAGATACACATGTGGTACATAGTGAAAGTGAAAAACCCTTGCAGAAAACACTGGGTTATAATTTATTTCGATTTTAAAATCAGCTTGTTTTATCCGCTATTGACGTACACATACGGGCCATATTGAAAGTGTACAGGAGCTTCTGCTATGTGACATCACAGTATATTATATATTATATAATATATATAACAGCATTTCAAACATGGTTACAAATCTACAAATGTCAAGAAAGTGTTTGAGAAATGAGTGGGAGTTATAACCGTGACGTCACGTAGCAGAAGCTCCTGTACACTTTCAATATGGCCCATATGTGTACGTCAATAGCGGATAAAACAAGCTACTTTTAAAATCGAAATAAATTATAACCCAGTGTTTTCCGCAAGGGTTTTTCACTTTCACTATGTACCACATGTGTATCTCCAACGTTCTGAACAGTAATTTATGTAAAAAGCGTAGTTCGGAGATATCAAACAAATACCAAAAAGATTTCTTACTTTACTAAAAGAGTTGAAGATTGATTGGATCAATTCGTGTTGCAGGTACAACTGCTATGAAAAACCATCTTAAAAACAAACATGCTGAGCAGTACGCTACTTTAACTGCAGCTCCCTCGACAAGTGGAAGTAAAAATGTTGTTACTCTCGCAACAAGTGCATCTGTCGATTCTGATATTGTATCAGGTCCATTGCAAAAACAAAAACAGTTAACTCTAAAGGAAACAACTGAAAGGAAACTATTGTGAGATGTAAATGATCCTAAATCAAAAAAATATCATTATTTGATCGGTGAAATGATTGCAATAGACAATGAACCGTTTTCAATTGTTGAACGAGTTGGCTTCACAAGGCTTATGGAAAAGGCAGTGCCACAGTACAAAATGCCTAGTCGCACCTATATAACCGAAAAAATTATTCCTGATATATATGACAGAATTCATGCAAAAATTGAAGCTAATATTTCACAAGCTACAGCAATATCTGTGACATCTGATGAGTGGACATGTCTATACAATAATATGAGTTTCTTGAGTTTCACTGCCCATTGGTTGTCTCCAGAGTTTATTCTTGAGCATGGTGTTTTGGCAATGAAGCCGTTTTCTGGCTCACATACTGGCGAAAATATTGGAAAAGAGCTCAATGTCATTGCAGAAAGATGGGACATTCCTCAAAGCAAGATTCATTTGCTTGTCCATGACAGTGGAGCCAATATGATAAAAGGCATACGAGTTGCAGAATATGATTCGGCGAAGTGTTTTATCCATTCCCTGCAACGAGCTGTCAATGAATCGCTGAAATCCCAATCGGAGGTACTGGAGACGGTAGCTGCTGCGAGACGGATTGTCACCCATTTTAATCACTCTGGTGTTGCGCAACAAAAGCTTAAAGCCATTCGTCAAGAACTTAATTTGCCAGATCACCAACTAGTACAAGATGTCGGCACACGCTGGAATTCTACTTATTATTTGATGGAGCGATTACTAGAACAGAAACGAGCTGTGTCCTTGTACACAACAGATCACGATTCCTTGTACAATTTGACACCATCTCAGTGGGAACTAATGGAGCAATGCATCAAACTCCTCAAACCGTTCGAAGAGATAACTAAAATAACCAGCTCTGGTCTTTCCTGTATCTCTGAAGTGATACACCACATGTTGTCACATTGACGAAATACCTGGGAAAGGAAGAGATTGCGGTTAGAACACCTAACTTATTGAGCATGAGATCTTCACTAAAAGCTGAACTAGAAAAGCGCTTTGACTTTGAAGAGAATGACAAATACTTGGTTGCAACTTTTCTTGACCCGAGGTTCAAAACTAGTTTCCTGGGAATAGTTCAAACCGAAAGAGCGAAACAAAAAATTCTATTACAAGCTCTGAAAATGAGTTGTGGTTGTGATGAACCTAGTGATGATGACTCTTCTCCACCTACTAAGAAAAGAAATACAAATGAAAATGATATAACCATTGAAATACACGACACTTTCTGGAACTGCTTTGAGGAAGTCGCTACAGACAACATGCAAACTGAGGGTACGGAGAAAAGTGCTATTGCAAATGAGCTAGATAATTATTTAAAAACTGTTCGCCTAGATCGGAAGGCAGACCCTTACAAGTGATGGTCAGCAAACGCAAAACAGTATCCAATCCTAACAAAATTTGTTAAGATTTATCTTTCGTCTCCTTGTAGCAGCGTATACAGTGAGAGGCTATTTTCCGAAGCAGGTCTTGTCTACGAAGAAAAGCGCAATCGTTTACTACCAGCAAATGCTGAAAAACTTGTTTTTATACATCATAATTTGCCACTAATAGACTGTAAGTATTAAATTTGTAATGCATTCTTTTTAAAATAAATACATTTGTGATTGAAACGCATTTTTTTGTTGAATAATTAGGTATCCGGTATCCGGCCGGGGATAGTAGTCAGTATTCGGCCGGGTACCGGATACTAATATCGGTATGGAGAACCATACATGACTTCCATATTCTAAGATTTATAATTAAAATAATTTTTGAAATGAAATATTACCATAGACACTACTTCTTTCTACTTACTGCTTCAGCCTTAACCACAGTACTGTGGTCACTAACATATACCACCTCACGTTATCGCACTCGATTTTCACTGATGATGGAAGTCGATGGCATTGCCGAAACGTCTGGTTTTGTAGAAAACATTGGACTACGGCCAAATATCCCGGGAAGCAATTTTAACAAAAACTACTTCTTTGTTGCTGATAACGTTGTACACATATATATATATATATATATAATATGCATAAAATTAATGGCTTGTATAAGTTAATGATTAATCTCCATTAAGTAGTGCTCAAGTTTCCAAAGTTTTAATATTATGATGTCCGTAATTAAAACATCAGAGCAGGTTTAGTGTGTATGAGGGTACACCGTTGGACAAAAATTTTCAACATTTCCTATTGAACGTTGCTTAGAATAAAGCTGCGAATCTACAGTGTACGTTTATCACAGAACAAACGCGGAAAAGAAGGAGCGCTCCGAAGTCACTCATGGACCCTCAGCATCTTGCAGAGGGTTCATTCCCTAAAGACGAAAAGTCTGTCTATGAATCGTTCCTCTGTAAACACGTGCAGTTACACTGCCCAGCGATCCACAGGAAGCAAATCGCTATTCACGCTGGACACTTTTTCGGCTTGCATGCGTTATGTTGGTATGGGTTCAGCACTTTCCATTTAAAAAGCGTGCAAAAGTAAGAAAATAAACATGAATGAGGCCAGAAATAACGCGAATTTGTGTGTGTGTGTGTGTGTGTGTGTGTGTGTGTGTGTGTGTGTGTGTGTGTGTGTGTGTGTGTGTGTGTTCCCTGCCTTTTTACTGCAGTAGTCATAATAATAAAATGGAAACGTAAACCGTACATAACTGAAATATGCTTGCCTGCCAAGCACGATATATTTTCTAATATATACATAATTTACATTAAAATGAAAAAATTATAATTTTATTGCCTGGCAACAAAATTATTTTATTTTCAACAATTACCATTGTTTGAAAAAGTTTAAATGAATTTTCAAGTACTTTACTCTTGTTAAAACGTAAAAGGTTGCAGGTAAACTACCCCTTCCCCTTAACCGATCTTCACCAAAATCGAAAGGCCTTGAGTCCTCTACAATTCACTGACGTATGCAAAAAATTATTTGATTCTGTTTGAATTTGCGGCAGTTATCGTTTGCCATAGAAAATACGCTTGGTAAAAAACGTTGCAGGTAAACTACCCCCTCCCCTCAACCGATCTTCACCAAAAATAATAGGTCTTGAGTACTCTACAAATCAGGGCTGTATGCAAAAAATTATTTGATTATGTTTGAATTTGCGGCTGTTATCGTTTGCCATAGAAAATACCCTTGTTAAAAAAATGTTGCTGGTAAACTACCCCTTTCCCTTAACCGATCTTCGCCAAAAACAATAGGTCTTGAGAACTCTACAATTTAGGGCTGTATACAAATAATCTTTTGATTCTGTTTGAATTTGCGGCTGTTATCGTTTGCCATAGGAAATACCCTTGTTAAAACATAAAACGTTACAGGTAAACTACCCCTTTCCCTTAACCGATCTTCACCAAAAATAATAGATCTTGAGAACTCTACAATTCAGGGCTGTATGTGAAACATTATTTGATTCTGTTTGAATTTGCTGCTGTTATCGTTTGCCAAAAAAAAAAAATTTCCCTTGATAAAAAAAAACCGTTGCAGGTAAACTACCCATTTCCCTCAACCGATCTTCACCAAAAACAATAGGTCGTGAGTACTCTACAAATCAGGGCTGTATGCAAAAAATTATTTGATTCTGTTTGAATTTGCGGCAGTTATCGTTTGCCATAGAAAAAAAATCTACAGACACACACACGCAGACACTTTTCGGAAAACGACTTTTTTCATGTTCTGAGTGTAGTACAATCAGAATCTGCAATAATCTCGAACACGATTTTTTTTGCCATCACCATACTTCCATTTCCTTAAGGAATATGGAAGTAAAATATCGGTATGGAGAACCATACATGACTTCCATATTCTAAGATTTATATTTAAAATCATTTTCGAAATGAAATATTATCATAGAAACTACTTCTTTCTACTTACTGCTTCAGCCTTAACCACAGTACTGTGGTCACTAACGTATACCACCTCACGTTATCGCACTCGATTTTCACTGATGATGGAAGTCGATGGCATTGCCGAAATGTCTGGTTTTGTAGAAAACATTGGACTACGGCCAAATATCCCGGGAAGGAATTTTAACAAAAACTACTTCTTTGTTGCCGATAACGTTGTAAACATATATATCAGTGGCGAAGTTACATGGAGGCAATTGAGGCAATGCCTACCCTAAAAAATTCTGTAGAATAAAAATTATAAATACGTATGAACTACATAACGTAAAGATTGTACATTGTTACTGCGACTGTCAAATTTATTAAACCGAAACGTGCTTTATTGAGCGACCGCTAGATGGTGACAGGTGAGATTCGGCATAGTTCGTTTAAAGTGAATGAGGCAACCTGAACTTGCCTCAGCGTTTTTTGTATACATCGTATGTAAGCAATGTAGTGGTGTGATAGGGAAGTTAGGGAGGGGGGATTGTCCCGCGCTGTACACATAGAGCGTTGAGGCATGCCTCACTTCTGTGGTCCAAACAGTTAAGTTAAAGCGCCTGTGTTGTTTCTAAGTGTTTATTTTATGCGGTTATTAAAAGTGTCACTGTTATTCCGCTGAACTAACAGATGATCAAGATTGTTATTTGAATTATTTGTAACATTAAACATATATATAGAAACTAATCAAGTTTAAAAATTTGAAGTTCAATCAGTTGTATTATTGTGTATGACTAATACAAGGATTGTTCAATAGACACACGTATAGAGCTGTAAAGCATTTTTTATTCAACGATTTTAAAAGAAGTCTCCAATAACATTAAGACATGAGTTCCACTGTTGCACTAACCTGTAGATTCCCTGCTAGTAAAATTCTTACGGCTGTTTGTGGAACCATTCGGTTACAGCAAACTCTACCTCAGCGTCCGATTTGACCCACCGTCCTTTTAGTGATTCCTAAAAAAAAATTTAAGATAAGATTTTTGCCTACCCATTCATTAACTACTAGCTTCGCCAGTAAGCAAATTGATGTCCATTTTTTCGGCTTGCACGCGTTATGTTGGTGTGGGTTTCGGCACTTTCCATTTAAAAAGCGTGCAAACGTAAGAAAATAAACATGAGTGAGGCCAGAAATAACGTGAATTGTGTGTGTGTGTGTTTGTGTCTTACCTGCCTTTTTATTGCCGTATTAAATGAAAAATATTATATTACATTAAAATGAAAAAATTTTAATTTTATTGCCTGGCAACAAAATTATTTTATTTTTAACAATTACCATTGTTTCAAAAAGTTTAAATAAATTTTCAAGTACTTTACTCTTGTTAAAACGTAAAAGGTTGCCGGTAAACTACCCCTTCCCCTTAACCGATCTTCACCAAAATCGAAAGTCCTTGAGACCTCTACAATTCAGGGACGTATGCAAAAAATTATTTGATTCTGTTTGAATTTGCGGCAGTTATCATTTGCCATAGAAAATACGCTTGATAAAAAACGTTGCAGGTAAACTACCCCTTCCCCTTAACCGATCTTCACCAAAAACAATGGGTCTTGAGTACTCTACAAATCAGGGCTGTATGCAGAAAATTATTTGATTCTGTTTGAATTTGCGGCTGTTATCGTTTGGCATAGAAAATACCCTTGTTAAAAAAACGTAGGTAAACTACCCCTTTCCCTTAACCGATCTTCACCAAAAACAATAGGTCTTGAGAACTCTACAATTTAGGGCTGTATGCAAATAATCTTTTGATTCTGTTTGAATTTGCGGCTGTTATCGTTTGCCATAGGAAATACCCTTGTTAAAACATAAAACGTTACAGGTAAACTACCCCTTTCCCTTAACCGATCTTCACCAAAAACAATAGGTCTTGAGAACTCAACAATTCAGGGCTGTATTCGAAACATTATTTGATTCTGTTTGAATTTGCGGCGGTTATCGTTTGCCAAAAAAAAAAATTTCCCTTGATAAAAAAAACCGTTGCAGGTAAACTACCCCTTTCCCTCAACCGATCTGCACCAAAAACAATAGGTCGTGAGTACTCTACAAATCAGGGCTGCATGCAAAAAATTATTTGATTCTGTTTGAATTTGCGGCAGTTATCGTTTGCCATAGAAAAAAAATCTACAGACAGACACACAGACATGCACACAGACACTTTTCAGAAAACGACTTTTTTTCATGTTTTGAGTGTAGTACAATCAGAATCTGCAATAATCTCGAACACGATTTTTTTTGCCATCACCATACTTCCATTCCTTAAGGAATATGGAAGTAAAAAATGGCCGGATATCCGTTGCATGTTTAATATTTTACACTTATCTAAAAATAAAATAAACCCCAATAGTTTGTCCCGTCATAATACCCCCTCAATGAGAGGTTTTATGCCGAAGCATAAAAACTCTCATTGACACACTCATACTTCCTAAAGGGATCAGTCAGGATATGTCGCCACAACCCCCTTTACCGTTTATATAAAAAATCATGGTTAACTTACCCCTGGTCTAGTGATCGTGACAGCACCTGCATGACCTTACTGGACTTCTCTTTCGAGATCCCAACATCGCAAGGCCAGTCAGGCACTTGATGCTCCTGCTCTGACGCGCTGGCCAGCTCAGGACCGCCGCCACAGCATCACCAGACACTGAAACATCAAATAAAAATATCAAATAGTGGTCTTGTATAATACCATATCCCTAACTGATCTGTCTCCCCTTAGCTGTGCGTTGGTTTGCATTAAGAAGCACTGGTTTTTCTTAACTCTTAACACACATGTATATATATATATTGTAACATTACATAACCCAGTCCCAAAAATGATAACTTAATTATACTACCATAAAGGTCAGAAATGGGTATAATATACCTAGCTCTAAATTACTTTATATCACCAAACATTATAAACTATATTTAATTGATATAAAGTGTAACAAGTGAGTTATAGTGTACCCAGTGAGTAAATAAGTGACTTTGAAGGGAGCATCTTACAGACTTGTGCTGTAGATATAGAAACTATTGATTATAATAGTAGACTGTGATGCTACTAAGCAGTTATGTATTTTGTTTAATTATTGTATGATTTGTATTGTGTAGGCAACTAAAATTTAGTACCTAGGTTTAATTTTATATTTAATAAAATAATTATGTTTGAATATAAGATAACCCAGGGTTAAAAATAAAAGAGTTAAATATAAGATGATAATAAAAAAATAAATAAATACTGTATGAGGAAAATGGCAGAAGAAAATAGTGCAGTGTAAGGATACTATAAGAAATTAATAAATAATATATAAATTTAATTAAAGGAAATAATAATATTAAAGACTTATATCTAAGGTTATAAGATAATAAACGAAAAAACTTTATATAAATCAAATTGGGTAATAAACCAAAGTTAAAAAGAATTATTTTTCTATAAATAAGAAATAAATTTATAATAATTAAAAACAGCCTATATACTCAAAAGTAAATAGAGGCACCAATAAAAAATGATATAGAAATTATGGGTTACTAAGAGTAACGGGATAACAACATATAAATTAATTGTTAAAAACGATTGGAAACCGTTCGGTTGCGAAAAAGTGATGACACAAAAATTGTATTAAAAAACATTTTAAAACTTTCGGAAACGGTACCAAAATGGAACAAAATTAACTCACAGTATATCCACCTTATTTTAAAATCCTCAGATATCAAATATAACTCGCTTTACCTGATAATAAAGTGAAATAACCAATTCCAAGATCTGGCCTAGCCGAACCGCACTTCGAGTTTTTAGCGAGATTGTATCTAAGAGACATTCAATGAAATTACAAAACAACTAGAACTACAACACTAGAAGCAGCTCCGTGCAAGTAAGAACTTCGAGGAAAGAGGTAATATAAACGTTTCTTTTAATAATTATTAACCAAGAAAACCTCATATCAAATCGTTGTGCAGTTCAGAAATTTCGTAAATGATTTCATGTGTCTAATAAAGAAATAATCTGCACTCTTGCGGACAAATCCGGAACTACGTACTACGAAATAAACAAAAAAAAAAAATTCAAAATTGATTATTTTTATCTTGTAAAGCGTAGTATATAATTATCCATTTCTGACCATCTCATAACACAAAGAACTTACCCTTAACCCTGGGGAAATTAATAAAATGAATTATATGTTGATTAATGTCTAATTAAGGATAAAATTATAAAATCATTAAAAAATAGATTTTATGATAATTCAAATGTTTACCTAACTAAATCGATCCAATGTATTATTGACTGAAAAGATCGATTATAATATTTGTATACTGGAAGAAGAGGAAGTCAATATTATACAAATAAATACTCTGAATATTTTATGTTAAATAATCAAATGTGTATTCTTTATTGTAGGGTAGTTGTTATAGATTTTTAGTAAGCCAAGAAGAGGACTATCCACCGGGGAGTATTACTGAACAGTGGCGTTTGGTTAACCTAACATTTTGAGGTTGATGTCAAAATCAGCTGATCTTATGAACGGCGAATATTTAAAAATAAGAAATTGTATACTCTGGGTGTAACCAAATTGTTCTTACTCTCTCTTCTAACTAAGATTAAACAACTTCCTTAATCTCTACCAAATCACACACGCTCGATTTCTGTTTCGTTTGGGTAAACTTCCAATTCGATTGATTTAAACATTATAATTATAATTCATAAGTGACAATCGCAAAAAGGTACTCTGACCGCTCCGAGACTGTAAAAAGACGGACGTCAAACCTTCTTTAAGATTACGTTACAAAATTGGTGCTTAACAACAGTGGGGCATAATTAAGTAAGATGAGCACACCATAGGTCACATCCAAAGACTCCGCGGAAAGTACCTCTAAGCGAGTACGTTACAGAATGACGTACTAACGTGGGGCTTAATTAGGAAAGCGTAACAAATAAACAGAGACTTTCGAGATTCCCACGTTACGTTACAGAATGGCGCTCAACGTAAAAGGGCTGTAATTAGAAAAGAATTTTGAGATATTCAATAAAGTAATATAACAAAAAAACTAATTATCGTCGGCAGTTATGAGAAAACAAGAAATGCATAATACCAGAGGCAGATCGAAGAAGAGGGCAGAAGAGAAGGAGAAGGAAGAAGGTGGACAGGAACGAGAGATAGAAATAGTCACGGACAGTGAAATGGAACAACCAATGGGTGATAAAGAAGAAACTGAAGTAGTCACAAACACGGAAAAGGAAAGAGTTGAAGAAGATGCCCAAGGGGACCAACCAGATGAAGCGGAAGCCAGAAGAGAACCAGAGTGGCAAGAAATGATGAGGCTAATGATGGAGAAAATGGATAGCATTAAGGAAAGCAGTAAACAAACAAATGACAAAATAGATGAAAACTCAAGGAAACAAAATGAAACCTTGAGCGAGAAATTTAATAAAATATATGAAAATTTTAGAAAACAGGAGGAAAACTCAAAGCAAACCAAGGAGGAAAATAAGGAGAACTTTAGGAAACAGGAGGAACAAAACAGACAAACCAATGAGAAAATAGATAGTATTCAAGAAAGTTTAGTCAAACAACTAAACGAAAAAATTGAGACCATTCATAGAAATATCAGAGAAACAATGAATGAACAAAACCATGAGTTGAGAGAAATAATTAACGGTCAAAGGGTAGATATGAATACCAAATTTGAAGAAAATAAAAATATAAAACAAATTCATGAGAAAATTGAAATAGTCAGTAATACACTCAGCCAAAGAGTAGATGAATATAAGGAAGAGGCAGAGAAGGAATTAATAGAAACCAATGAGAGATTAGATAAAACTGAAGAGAATGCCCGAATGGACCGGAAGGAACAAAGTAATCAAGTTCGTATAATGGCCATACGCCAAGAAAACAATGACCAGTTAGATAGTATAAAAAGCAGTCTAAACTGTAAATTCACAGATTTTCATGAAACGGTAGAGAATGTTAAGAATCAGTGCTATAGCCAAGCAGAGAGATTGGATAATTTGCAACAAATACAAACAAACTTACAAGGGTATGTAGATAGAATAAGTTCTAGATCTACATGCAACAATCATCATGTTATCCAAGATAGTAGGGAAAGTGTAAACTTTCAGGATTATCGCAGAAACCCACTTGAATTTTTAGGGAGAGTAGACGAAATTTTGAATAGATCAAAGGAGAACCGATGGAACATGATCAAAGGTATATTAGACGAATCTTTCAAAAACATTAACGATAATTGGTGGACTGTAATCAGGAACGAGGTGTGTGATTATGGGAGTTTCAAAACAATGTTCAAACTTAAGTACTGGTCGGAGTCAGTGCAAAACATTATTAGAGACGATATCTGTCATGGTAGGTATGACCGCAATATAGGACAAACACCTACTGCTTATTTTTTGGGGAAGGTATGTGTGGCAAAATATTTAGACTCAAAGATCCCTGAAGAGTGTTTGGTGACCAAGATTGCGTATCACTTCGAGGAAAAGATTATAAGTGCACGATTAAGTGGACAAATAAAAACTATTGGAGGCATGGAAACGCTACTAGAGAATTATGAACAAGAATCTTATTACAGGAGGAGTAGATGGAGATCAGGGAATACCGAGGAGCGGAAAAATGAACCACCTAGAGATAATCGACCTAGAGTAAATTATGTACGTGCCAATAACAATTATTTTAATAACAGGTATCGCGGAAGATGGCAAAATTATAACAATCGAAATTACAGAAATGATCCTTATCAGAGAGAAGAAGGTCCACAAAGAAGTAGGAGTGAAGAACAACCTAGATTCAGAGATAGTGATGAAGAAAGAAGACCAGTAAACAATATTCAACATAATGAAAATGTTGAACCAAATAATAATAATGATGGAAATCGGGGAAACGGGTACCAGCAGTGAGAAGATGTGACTGCCCGTCACTGCTAGAAACAACCGGGCACAGAATTTACCACAGACCTAATCATAATAATAAATTAAACAGATCAATAACAATTATTAGAAATCATTTTTTTTTAAATATACAGGCGGAGTAAATGGAAGAAAGAGCAATTAAAGAGTCATCACCAAACAATGATATAGTCTATATACAAATAAAATTAAATGGAGTGTTAGCAGAGGCCATGATTGATACAGGAGCAAATATTTCAATTATTGATCAATTAGAACTGGACCGGATTACTGAACTAACTACTGAGAGAATACCTACTTTACCAATTAATAATTTAACAATTATTGGCGCCACCGGGAAGCAAAATAAAACAATCAGAAAACAAGTGTCTTTGAATGTTACTACTAGTGGAATAGGAATATCTATGGGATTTTTAGTAGCTAAAGGGCTACCTTTTAGGGTGTTAATAGGGTGTGATATGCTATGGCAACACACTGAAATTATAAATCTGGCCAGGGGTATAGTAACCTTGAGCACAGAAGAAGGTGAGTTAGCAGCTGAGATAATTGGTAGCCAAAGTGCCCCTCAGTGTCCGAGCTCATTTTTTATTAGAGAGGATAATAGATTAACCCTAGGTAAAAATGCAGAAGTAACAGAATCAAAGATTTAGCAAGAGAAGATAGAAGAGATAATCGAGTTTCAAAATAGGCAGGCCCAGGAAATAATTAATGTAGAACAAAAACAACAGCTTATAAAAATTTATAATAAATATAAATCAGTATTCTCAGAGTCACCAGGAAAAGCAAAAAACTTCCTGTGTGAACTGAAGTTCAAAGAAAATGTAAATTTTAATAAACGGTCATACCCCATTGCTCAAGCTTTGAAAGAGGCAGCAAGAAAAGAAATTCAATGAATGATATTGGAAGATACGAGGGCTATCCAGAAAGTAACAGACGTTTTGAAATAAAAAATTTACAAAATGAAAAAACAAAATTTTATTATATACATTTGAAAGGTACACTCTTAAGCTATTTTTCTACATAATCGCCATTCAAATTAAGGCACTTATCATACCGTGGCACAAGTTTTTCAATACCGTCTCTGTAGAAATCTGCCGCCTGCGATTTCAACCACTGGTTTACACCGGCATGCAGTTCGGCGTCAGTATCAAAGCGTTGTGTAGCGAGCCACGTCTTCATCGCTGGGAAGAGGTGATAGTCGCTCGGCGCCAAATCCGGGCTGTATGGTGGATGATCGAACACCTCCCATCCAAAACTATCGAAGAGCTCTCGGGTACGATTGGCCGTGTGTGGACGTGTGTTGTCGTGAAAAAACAAAACCTTCGCACTAAGTTTTCCCCGACGCTTGTTTTGTATCGCGCGCCTTAACTTTCCCAGTGTTTCACAATACCTCTCTGAGTTAATTGTAGTGCCACGTTCAAGAAAATCAACGAGAATCACTCCTTCAGAGTCCCAAAACACAGTAGCCATGATCTTTCTTGCTGACAGCGTTTGCAAACACTTCCTTGGTTTCTTGGGAGAATTTGTGTGTCCCCATTCCATCGACTGCCTTTTTGTTTCACTATTGACATGCTTCACCCAAGTCTCGTCCCCAGTTACGATACGATCGATAACTTTGTTACCATTTTTGTCGTAATCTTCGAGGAAAGTTAGTGCTGCAGCCAGTCTCTGTTTTTTGTGGTCTTCTGTTAGGATTTTCGGAATCCACCTAGCACAAAATTTGTGGTAACCAAGCTTTTCCGCAACAATTTCATGCACCAAACTCCGTGAAATTTGGGGAAATTGTTTCGAAAGTTCCGAAATCGTGAAACGATGATCTTCACGAATTTTGTCGTTGATTTTCATCACCAGTTCATCAGTCACATGGCTAGGTCTACCACTGCGGTCCTCATCGTGAACATTGGTACGGCCATTTTTAAAATCAATGCACCATTGCCTCACTCGGCTTTCACTCATTATTCCTTTTCCGTACACATCACAAAGTTGGCGATAAATTTCAATTGGTTTGTGATTTTTTGCCAACAAAAACCTAATCACAGAATGCACCTCACAAGTGGCGGGATTTTCTATTGCAGCGCACATTTTAACAGAGAGCAAAGTAAGAGGGGCACAGACCGCACGCTACCACAGCTGGTTGCGTACTGAGTGTAGGAACGTTCCGACACCAAGATGGCGGCTCTATCCCCGCCCACCGCCGCGGTCGGTCAAAACGTCTGTTACTTTCTGGATAGCCCTCGTATAATTGAAAGAAGTAGTTCTCTGTATACTAGCCCATTGGTAGCTATACCGAAGAAAGATGGTCAAGTTAGACTATGCCTTGATGCTCGGGAGTTGAATAAGATAAGATGCTCATTAACGATCGCACGTCTCCAGGTGAGATTGAAGAAATAATGAAAAAATTCTATGGATGTAAGTACATGAGTACTTGGGAAGCAGTCTGTGGATATTGGCAAATAGAGTTGCACCCTAACAGCAGACAATATGTTGCTTTCATATTCGAAGGACGAAATTATCATTTTAAACGTTTGCCTTTCGGATTGGTAAATTCTGTGGCCGTGTTCATCCAATGCATGGATCAAATTTTGGGTAAGGAAGTTTTAGATTTTACTACAATATATGTTGATGACATATTAATTACGTCTTGTACATGGGAGGAACATTGTAATAGAGTGGAAACAGTGTTAAATAAACTGTTAACAATATAATATAACTTTGAAACTGGATAAATCTAAATTTATCACACATGAATTACCATTTTTAGGATTCATTCTGTCCGCTACTGGAATTAAACCATCTCCTGAGAAGGTAAAGGCTATCCAAGAGTTTCCTAAACCAAAAAACGTAAAACAACTACAATCCTTTCTGGGGATCTGCAACTATTATAGGAAATTTCAACAGAATTATTCAGAAGTAACAGCCAAATTCCAATATTTACTTTCGAAGAAAAACAAGTGGAAATGGGAAGAAAGTGAAGATAATAATTTTAAGATAATAAAAAATAAATTTCTGGACAGCATCATGTTACACCACCCTAATTTTAATAAACGTTTTTTTCATAAATTGTGATGCTAGCAACATTAGCCTTGGAAGTGAGCTATATCAGGGAGATGAGGAAGGAAATCATGAGGTCATCAGTTTTGCAAGCAGAGTACTGAGTAGTTGTGAGAGGAATTATACAGTAACTGAAAAAGAACTGCTGAGTGTTGTGTTCTCATGTATACAATTTCGAACATTTATATTGGGATACCCAGTAACCATAAGAACCGATCATAGATCAATTTCAGTTTTAAAAAATTGTAAACTTAACCACGGCAGACTCACCAGATGGGTATTAATACTTCAAGAGTATAATTTAGACCGGGAATATATCCCGGGTAAGAAGAATGTAATAGCAGACCGATTGTCACGGATTAACCTAGAAAAAGGAACTTGTGAAATAGAACCAGAGAGTATTGGAAAAATATATTACATTTTCAAAATGAAAAAGGAGTTGCAAGATATAATTAATAAAATAAAAACCGATCAGCAAATGGACACTAAATTAACAAAAATTAAGGACCGGATATTACAAAGTGATCCTATAATAACAAAATTTTTCTGTGTTTATGAAGAAATCCTTTTTATCCGTCCAACCATTAAGGATCATGTGTGGAAAATGTATGTGCCAGAAGCAACAGAAGTAGCCCTGATAAAGGACTACCATGAAAGATATGGTCACATGGGACCACTCAAAGTTATTAAAGCTCTATCTGAACACTGTTATGTAAAAGCCATAAATAAGAGAGTAAGATTAATAGTAAAAAACTGCAACATATGCCAGCTAGTAAAAATAAATAACGAGAAGAGAACGGGAGCCATGATTACAATAAAATCTAACAGTAAACTTGAAAAGACATTCTTAGATATATGTGGACCTTTTCCCAGAAGTGGAGGGAGACATAAATTCCAAATATATAATTATTATATTTGATCATTATACCAAATATACAAAACTCTACGCTATCAGTAGAGCCACTGCGAAGAAAATTTTAGAAGTAATCATTCAAAAATACTTACCTGAGGTGGGAAAACCGGAAACCATAATAACTGATCATGGAACGCAATTTCGAGGTAAAAGGTGTAAAGAAGAATTTAGGAAATGGCAAATAAGGACATACAAAACATCTATATACCACCCTAGTAGTAATCCTGCTGAACGCGTATTAAGGGAAGTTGGTAGAATTCTACGTACATACTGTCACCAAGAACATAAAAAATGGAGCCAGTACATTGAACCAGCAGAGACTTTCCTTAATTGGTCATACCATGACACTATCGGAACCAGCCCTTATCAGGTAATGTTTGATAAACCACCACCAAGAGAAATCACATCTTTAATAAATTTTCCTCCAGGAGAGAGAGTGGAGTTCAATAAAGTCGAAATGCACAACAGATTGTTGCATAAAGTGGAACTTTAACAAAAAAGGGATCAAGATAAAAGGAAAAGGATAGATACATACCAAATGGGAGATAAGGTATTAATAAAAAATAGACAACTACCCAGTTCTATAGAGGGTATTGCAAGGAAGTTGCTCTTACTTTATACTGGACCTTACCTCATAACCCAGATGAAGGGTAATAATACATATGAAATCAAAGCAATTAACAATAACCAAATAAAAGGAGTATACAACCAGTCTGAAATGAAACGATATCACGAAGAATAAAACCAGATAAAAATTGAAGCAATCAACAATTTATTTTGTAAACAAATAAAACTAAAATAAATTTGTTCTAGTGGGGGGGGGGGGCTTTATGTAACGTTACATAACCCAGTCCCAAAAATGATAACTTAATTATACTACCATAAAGGTCAGAAATGGGTATAATATACCTAGCTCTAAATTACTTTATATCACCAAACATTATAAACTATATTTAATTGATATAAAGTGTAACAAGTGAGTTATAGTGTACCCAGTGAGTAAATAAGTGACTTTGAAGGGAGCATCTTACAGACTTGTGCTGTAGATGTAGAAACTATTGATTATAATAGTAGACTGTGATGCTACTAAGCAGTTATGTATTTTGTTTAATTATTGTATGATTTGTATTGTGTAGGCAACTAAAATTTAGTACCTATGTTTAATTTTATATTTAATAAAATAATTATGTTTGAATATAAGTAACCCAGGGTTAAAAATAAAAGAGTTAAATATAAGATGATAATAAAAAAATAAATAAATACTGTATGAGGAAAATGGCAGAAGAAAATAGTGCAGTGTAAGGATACTATAAGAAATTAATAAATAATATATAAATTTAATTAAAGGAAATAATATTAAAGACTTATATCTAAGGTTATAAGATAATAAACGAAAAAACTTTATATAAATCAAATTGGGTAATAAACCAAAGTTAAAAAGAATTATTTTTCTATAAATAAGAAATAAATTTATAATAATTAAAAACAGCCTATATACTCAAAAGTAAATAGAGGCACCAATAAAAAATGATATAGAAATTATGGGTTACTAAGAGTAACGGGATAACAACATATAAATTAATTGTTAAAAACGATTGGAAACCGTTCGGTTGAGAAAAAGTGATGACACAAAAATTGTATTAAAAAACATTTTAAAACTTTCGGAAACGGTACCAAAATGGAACAAAATTAACTCACAGTATCCACCTTATGTTTAAACTCTTTTCAGATATCAAATATAACTTGCTTTACCCGATAATAAAGTGAAATAACCAATTCCAAGATCTGGCCTAGCCGAACCGCACTTCGAGTTTTTAGCGAGATTGTATCTAAGAGACATTCAATGAAATTACAAAACAACTAGAACTACAACACTAGAAGCAGCTCCGTGCAAGTAAGAACTTCGAGGAAAGAGGTAATATAAACGTTTCTTTTAATAATTATTAACCAAGAAAACCTCATATCAAATCGTTGTGCAGTTCAGAAATTTCGTAAATGATTTCATGTGTCTAATAAAGAAATAATCTGCACTCTTGCGGACAAATCCGGAACTACGTACTACGAAATAAACAAAAAAAAAAAATTCGAAATTGATTATTTTTATCTTGTAAAGCGTAGTATATAATTATCCATTTCTGACCATCTCATAACACAAAGAACTTACCCTTAACCCTGGGGAAATTAATAAAATGAATTATATGTTGATTAATGTCTAATTAAGGATAAAATTATAAAATCATTAAAAAATAGATTTTATGATAATTCAAATGTTTACCTAACTAAATCGATCCAATGTATTATTGACTGAGAAGATCGATTATAATATTTGTATACTGGAAGAAGAGGAAATCAATATTATACAAATAAATACTCTGAATATTTTATGTTAAATAATCAAATGTGTATTCTTTATTGTAGAGGGTAGTTGTTGTAGATTTTTAGTAAGCCAAGAAGAGGACTATCCACCGGGGAGTATTACTGAACAGTGGCGTTTGGTTAACCTAACATTTTGAGGTTGATGTCAAAATCAGCTGATCTTATGAACGGCGAATATTTAAAAATAAGAAATTGTATACTCTGGGTGTAACCAAATTGTTCTTACTCTCTCTTCTAACTAAGATTAAACAACTTCCTTAATCTCTACCAAATCACACACGCTCGATTTCTGTTTCGTTTGGGTAAACTTCCAATTCGATTGATTTAAACATTAATAATTATAATTCATAAGTGACGATCGCGAAAAGGTACTCTGACCGCTCCGAGACTGTAAAAAGACGGACGTCAAACCTTCTTTAAGATTACGTTACAAAATTGGCGCTTACAACAGTGGGGCATAATTAAGTAAGACGAGCACACCATAGGTCACATCCAAAGACTCCGCGGAAAGTACCTCTAAGCGACTACGTTACAGAATGACGTACTAACGTGGGGCTTAATTAGGAAAGCGTAACAAATAAACAGAGACTTTCGAGATTCCCGCGTTACCTTACAATATATATATATTGTAACAAAGAAACGGGTGCGTACCTGTTAAAATGTGTTTACACTTGTTTATTATGTGTATAAGTGTAAATGTGGTGTGTTTGCCTCACACCGGTCGTTACAATAATAGTAGTCACTACTGAAGTCTGTAGCGTTGTTCAAATTACCAGTACAACCTACCTGTTAATTCATAGGGGTTGCGAATCCCGGGTGGCGCCAAATTGTTTATATCAAAACAATTAAAACTGTGAAATTACAAGTTGATAAGTGTTATTAGCGTTGACAGCTGGAGCGTTCAAATGGTTCCCGCCGCTATACAGTTTGTCGTATTGTCCACTCGTGACGAGCGCTAGTTGGTTACTGAATAAAAATTGCTAACACACATATATTCTACAACGTTCTATGAAATAAAACGATGGTATTACTCTGTACTGTAATTTTAATACAAATTCAGTCATTAATTAATATGACAAAAGGATTATAAATGGTTTGATAACAAATTGCTCTGGCTTAGAACATGAGACACCAATATTTCAAGGTTGGCAAATCGGTTTTAAAACAAATTATTTCGATGCCTTGATGGCTACTGTTTACATACAATATATTAATCTGTTCAAAATCTGGGGTCCTTTGGATTATAAAATAAGACATGAAAGTTGGTTACATTAAAAAAGTACACTACCATACCTTATACGTACTTAAAGGATATAAAGTGTTTTTACAAATTGTTCGGTAGTGTCGTATTCTTTGTTACAAAGTTCGCACACTAATGCGAGGTTATATTTTGATTAACAAAATGTTTTTACGTAAGTTGATTATGCATTAAACCTTTGAAAGATAATTAAATTTGTTTAATAGTGAGAAATTTTGATTACTTGAGAAATATTTAAAGTAATTTGGTTTCTGGGAGAAAGGAATTTATTGGATACTTATCAGTTCAGACAGTGTTGATATGTTGTCATCTGGGGTAGTGGAAATTCTGCACTTTTGGGCTGGTTTTAAGCTTCGGGCATCTTCTTCTATCTCGTCTTGGGATTCCGCTAATTAATTTATTGTTATTTGGTTCCAGGACATCGTTTAATCTTGATAGTTCTGCATCTATTCGTCTTTGGTTCCTTGTTGTTAACTTCCGAACGTCTTTTTAACTATTTAATGGAAAATTTCAATCATCACAATTTTGCGTGCCGCTTACCCACGCGTCATTTCTTCAAGTCTAATAAATTTAACGAGAATTATTATTCAACGGCCCGTTACTATGGTAACAGAAACCCTTTGATTGGTTAAGGCCTCTTTCAAAAGCATTGTTAAGAGATTTGAATTTTTATTCAAATTTATTATGTATTTTCTTAATGATTTTATTCCTTTATCGTTCCTTTGGGGTAATAAATAATATCACTATTATATTTCTTTCCTTTCAAAGTTTAAAATGATACCTCATAAGGTCATATTCTATTATACATTAACTTTAGTCTAAATATTTGACATTTGATAAATTACATATCTCTCTTAAATTAAACTTTTATAATAACATTTCTCTTTAAAATGATTTACATATAATTACTGGCCATTTACTGGTCTTAGATTAATAAATTTGCTTGTGAATTTGTTACAATTGACATTTGTGTGTGTCTGACAGTTAGACGTTTTCATAGCTAAAAGGTAGCCATGATGGTATTTTGTTTATTTCTTTTAAATTACATTTTAATTCAGCCTGATGGGCTTCACTTTGTTATCATGTTTGTTTGTGTTGTGTGTTGATTCTGTTTGTGTTTTAATTTCTATTCAATACAGTTTTCACTATACATATTTTAAAATATAACAATTAGGCTTATGGACTGCAAGTTCTTTTCAGCCATATCCTCTTCATAACATTGAAACAAACAATTCTTTATAAGTTATTAGTTACTGTTGGTTTTAACATTAATTTCATTCTTTTGCTATTACTTTGAGTGATAAATTTATTTGATAAACTTACTTCTTGCAAACTTATTAAAGTTATTTCCCCTTTTAACATGGGGTGTTTTATTCATTGTATACTTAATTTTTAAAACAAAACCTTATTTCAATATTACTATCTCCTCCATTCCATGTTAACACAATTGTTTTTATCTGGTCTTTCTCCCTGAATAATATCACATGTTTTACTTATGTTTATTTGAAATATTATTTTTAATTTATTCTTAATTATATGAATGTTCACAAGATCACTCGAATCATTGATTGTTTATCAATGCCTTATAAAGTGTTTTCTTATTTATTACTACATCTTCATTACTTAAAATATCTATTTCCATGTATCACCTTCACCTTTAATTAACAGAGGTTTATCACTGATACACTCTCACTATTTTTAGGGTATTTACACTTTCACTATTGCACTTTATTTTGGTTCACTGTTTATATTAAGTGTTACTTAGTGGGTAATCCCTATACTTATTTCTCCTATTATTTCTCACTATTTCTTTACAATATAATTCTTATTATTAATGACATTTGGTTATTTACCTTTCATTAAATCTAACCTTAATAATTGTGTTAGTGTACTTTTCTACACTACGTTACTTTATAATTGTCTTTTGTTTTAAAATAGGTATATAAGTTATTTCAATTACAACAATACTATTTCTTTCATTAGTGGATAATTATTTGGGGTTTATTTACAGTATTCTATCTTTGAGTCTACCATTTCTCCCCTTTATACGTGGTGTTAGTTTCTCCTTGGGTTCAACCTGTCTCCTCTTCATTCTTCCTTTTCTTCTTCTTCATCTTCTTCAACTTCAATTGTCTTCATCTTGGTTCGGTTCTCCTCTTCTCATCTGGTTTAATTTCTATTTAGTCGTAGGAATTTGTTCACTTTCTTTGATTCTTCTTTAGTTCTGGTTTCTTATCTTCTTTTGTTAGTTCCTAATTGTTTGGTAAATCACCTTTTTGTGTCTGTGTATGTTTCGTGGTTCCCTTCTGTGTGTTTCTGTTGTTGGGTCAATCACTTGGGTTGGTGGGTAATATCGTCGTTCGTCGTGTCATAATATTTATATTTTATTCATTTTTAAACATTTTATTTTATATGAAGTATTTTTACATTAAGAATTATCTTTTTTATCCCTGGTAATCATTTAACATTTTATAAAATATTATTATTAACAGAAATTCTATTTATCCGGTGCTGTTAATAATAAGCATCCCCTTTTCTCCTCCACTCACACTATTGTCCCCCCTGGAATGTTGCGTCCAGTTGTCTCCACAAGGACTGAGGCGGAAGGAGTGAGCACTTTTTTCTTTTCTCTCACTCCCATCCTTGCTTCAGTGTTACAAGAAACTTCAGGGTAAGTACCCCTACTCATTATTTTACTATATGCCCCTAAGGTCTACCACCCCTATTTGGGTGAAAATAGCCTGTGTTCAAAATAATCAAACCCCATTAAATTTCTATGTTGAACCAATTTCAAAGACAACCAACTATGGTCAGTTTTACAGCTGCCAACAGCTGATTGTCATCAAAAACCACGATCTGGGTTGGTAAGGCCGAGATCGCCCGAAATGTAGGGAATCGCAATGGTTTGACACCTAGTGTCATAACTGCCCCCAAAATCATTAACTTATACATATTTACAAAAACATAAAATCCTCCTTATTTAAAAAAAATAATATACATTACAAACATTAATAATCATATTATCACTGTTCATAAAGCAGTCTTAAGGCATCACCATAGTTTCACTATGTCCTTCAATTCACAACCACTGAAGGTTGTCACTTTAATACAATTTTTCAAAATTTTTAAATTTTCTCCAAGAAACGGTTGATTTTTTATGAATTTCACATAATAAAATTTTAATATAGACATTTTTTTGCAAGTTCCAGCTTTCACTTCTCAACAATACCTTTTCACGACAAGATAATAAATACAACAATAAATCATCTTACTTTCTAAATTACATAAATTACATTTCTATTTTATAAAGAAAAAAAAATAACTCCTTACTGAGTTAATGATTTACGTTACACAAATTTTGGGTGTTTTATTCCATAATTCATAAAATAAAACTACTGTTCGTGGAAAATACTGTACTGCCAATCACTGTTTTTTTTTTTTTACTCTACCTTACCTTTCCACGAAACTAGGGGTCCCCCTCCCCGTTCTTGCAAGCAAAGAATTTCTACTGACACCAATTTGTGTGGAGTAAGACCATCGTTGCTTTCACCCCCTTGTTGAGGCTACCGCCAACCATGGTCCACTCCCAGATTGCCAAAATCCACGATCAGAGGTGGTGAGTCTGTGATCGCCCGAAAATGGGGGAGAGTCCCTTCTGTAATCATATAAAATCAAATTAAATTTCATCCGTACATTAATATCAATAACAAACATTGTTAAAACTCCTACGATGACCAATACAATTTCAAATTTGTTGCATTGTGTGTCCCTACTATCTCCCTTGTCTCTCTGTTCTGCAATACGTAAGAATTTTTAATCTTAACTTCTATTACCTCATAAGGTCCTTCATAAAGTAAGAAAAACTTCTTGATCTCCTTGTCCTGAGCACTTGATAAGTCGTGTCTCCTCACCAATACCAACTGTCCTACTTCATACTTCATCCACTTACCTTTTACATCGTGTCTGTGTTTACATCGTTCACTTTTGGTTAATAAATTTTTATTAACCAACCTGATTTTAATACTCACATACGTTTGCTCACTCTCAGGTGGGTAGTCGAACAACTCTTCTAAAATCCTCGGGGGGCGTGTTCCCTTAATTAACTCGTGAGGTGTATATCCTGTGGACTCGTGGGTGGTACTGTTCAGCCAATTTTCTACCTTTTTGACGTATAATGGCCACTCGCTGTGTTTGGCGTGACAATAGGCTCTAAAAATCCTGCCTATTTCTCTCATGACACGCTCCGCCTGGTTGGACTGAGGATGGTAGACTGCCGTATGCTTCGGGATGATTCCTTCCCATCCGAGGGTCTGACGCCATCTTCCACTGATGAACTGTGGCCCATGGTCCGATAAAATCACCTTTGGCTTACCCACATTGATCATATAATCTTTTGTCACCTTCTCACTCAGCACATGACTGGTAGCTCTCTTCACACTATATAATTTTACATATTTAGAAAAAGTGTCTAACATTACAAAAATATACATAACTCCCACCTCTACCCTTCGGCAATGGTCCGTACAAATCTACCGCAACTAAATCAAATGGCCTCTCTACTTTTATAAAATTCATCTCCCCTTCAACCCTATAGTTCACTACTTTAGACTTCTGACACAAATCACAACCCCTTAACAACTTCCTAACCCGCCTTTCCATATTCTTAAAAACGCAAGACTCTTTCAAAACGTTAACACACTTTTTCGCCCCAAAATGACCATATCTCAAATGACAATCCCGTATGATTTTATCTCCCAACCCATCTGGCACAACTAACCTCCAATCACGCTCACCCCCTTCTACTTTCTTAAATAGCAACCCTTGATATATCTGAAAATGTTGATTGTACTCTGACCCAGCTAATTCAGTCTCTAAACTATTTATGATCTTACTTGACTTACCATCTGCTCTTTTAGTGGTACTGATGTCTTGCAACTCTTCCCCAAAAATTCTATCTTCACGGCTTATTTGAAAAATTTCAATTTCCTTTAAATCTCTCCCCGTTTTATTATTTAACATATCTACCCTGGAAAGAGTGTCAGGTATTTTGTTATCTGTTCCCTTAATGTATTCCCACGCAAAATTATATTCTTGTAATACAAGTACCCACCTGGTTAGACGGCTGTGAGCAAGCTTGCATGTGTTTAAAAAGGATAATGCCTTGTGGTCCGTTCTTATTACAGTTTTGTTCCCCAGGATGTATGTCCTGAACTTCCCCACGGCAAACACAATGCTTAAAAGTTCTTTCTCTGTTGTTGTGTAATTCTTCTCCGCAGACAGAAGCGACCTACTGGCGAAGGCGATAGTCAGATGTTCCTTGTCACAGTCTTCCTGGTAGAGCTCCGCCCCTAACACTACGTTGCTTGCGTCTGTCTGTAAATAAAAGGTTTTATTAAAATCAGGGTGAGTCATCATAATCATGTGGCTAAACTTTCTCTTAATTTCATTAAATGCGTCACGTTCCACTTCTCCCCATCTTCACTCCTTATTCTTCTGGAGTACTGCACTTAGTTTCGATGTGGTGTGTACATAATTCTTCTGGAACTTACGGTAGAAATTACAAAGTCCTAAAAAGCTCTGTAGTTGTTTGATATTCTTTGGCTCAGGGAAGCGCATAGTGGAGTCAACCTTACCTGGATTTGCGGAGATTCCCTCTTGTGTAATAATAAATCTTAAAAAATTGATTTCAGTCTGCAAGAATTTGGATTTCTCCCAATTTACGGTGAGTCCTCCTTCTTCTAATTTCGTTAAAACATATTCCAAATGCTCCAAGTGTTCCTGAAAAGTTCTAGAAGCAATTAAAATATCATCCACATATATTGTTAAAAAGTCCAAGTCCTTTGGTTTCAAAATTTTATTTATTATTTTATTTTATTTTATTAACCATAACATTTACATTACATCTTACAAACAATACATTTATAAAAGTAAGTAAACCTACAGAGGTATACTTTGATACCTGTTTGCAGGGCTGGCAAAAAACTTAAAACTACATAGTCAGCTAATGCTAACTTAATACAATGAATATATTAATATAATCAAATTTCCGTGATAATAGTAATTAATTACAATTATTTTGTATATGGTATTATTTATCACACACAATTTCAAAGATATAGACTAAATATGTTAACTTTGACTTAATATTTTGAGATCATTTGGAAGGCCGTTAAACAATCTTATGGCTCTGACAAAACTGCTTCTACCACCAACTGTCTTAGATCTCAAAGTAATAGGAACACTTCTATTTCTAGTAATACTATTAGAGTTTATAAATTTAGTTTTCAAATCATTGTAATGAAGCTTTAATGCCTCAAAGGAAAATAATTGTTCTACATTTAGTGGATTGTTGTGAGGTATGAAATGATTCCTGTTAACAATTTTCAAAATTTTATTTTGCAACTCTTGTGTCAATTTTAAATTGCCTGCATACGCTCCTCCCCAGGCAATAATTCCATAGCTAATTATGCTCTGAAAGAATGCATAGTAAAGCATTCTAAGAGTCTCAGTATGCACATATTTGGAGATTTTATGAAAAATAAATACCAAATATTTTGTTTTATTTAAAATATACTCAATATGTTCATTCCAAATCATTCTATAATCAAATACAATCCCCAAATATTTACAACTTTCAACCCGTTTCAATAATTTACCATTCATAGAAATACTAATATCATAAGGAACACTATCACAATAGTTTCCAAAAGTCATAAAAACTGTCTTGTCCAAGTTTAGAGATAGTTGGTTCAATGCAAGGCATTTAGAAACCATATCTAAATAATTGATCATATTTAATTCCACTAACTTCCAAGTTTTATCAGTCGATATAACAGCTGTATCATCAGCAAAAGATACAATTAAATCACCATGCATGCTGGTCAGTAAGTCATTTACATATAGAATAAACAACAATGGTCCCAGTACAGTTCCTTGGGGAACATCTGTATTTATTTCACAATAATCACTAACGTAATCGTTACACTTAACACATTGTTTTCTATTTTGTAAGTAACTCAAAATAAGCTCATGTGCTTTACCTCTAATGCCATAGTTATATAGCTTATCTAGTAAAATTTTATGATTTACAGTATCAAAAGCTTTGGCTAGATCCAGAAAAGTAATAGCAATAGGTATACTTTTGTCAAGTTTTTCATAATCAAATTGGTTATGTAATTAAGTGCATCTTTAGTACCTAAATTTTTCATAAAACCATATTGTTGCTTTGATATAATTTTATGTTTTATAATGAAGTTTAGAATTCTATGATGAATAATTTTTTCAAGTATTTTTGCCAAGTTAGATATCCTGTAATTTGAGGTAGAATGCTTATCTTTACCTTTGTGAATTGGTTTAATAACAGCTCTTTTTAGAGCGTCTGGCCAAATAGCTTTCTCAATACATAAATTGACTATATGAGCCAAGGGTTCCGAAATAAAATTGGCAAGTATTACAATTGTTTTTGGTATTAATATTATCAACACCACCATTTTTAAGTTTCAAATTTTTAATAATATTTTCAATTTCTTTAATAGTTGTTGGGGTAATAAACATAGTTTTAGGATTAACAAGTGGTAACTTTATTTCTGTATCACGCAGTTGGATTTTTTTGCTGAGTTCGAAACCTATATTACAAAAATATGAGTTCAATATATTACATATTTTATTTGGTTCAAAAATTTTGTGCTTATTTTCGTCATAGATGTAATTTATATAACCATCTTCCTTTAAGTTTCTACCAAGTCTATTATTAACAACCCTCCATACCCTTCTGGAGTCACCTATATTACTTATTATTTGTTCATGATCATATTTACATTTAGCATCTTTTATAATATTATCATGTACTTTTAAACAATTTTTATACTCAGTTCTTATTATTTCACTATTAGGATACATTTTCCATTTTTTATACAAAAATTCTTTTTTATCACAAGATTCTAAAATTTCTCTCGTAATCCAATTACTACGAGGGTAAGATTTTGATTGTTTTTTGTACAATTTTTAGACAAAACAGTACAATTTTTTATAATACTTATCAATGATTCTATAGCTAAATTAGGGTCTTGCATTGATAATATTGAAATCCAGTTTTCTTTGGTAGCTATACTTTTCATCTTGGTATAATTTATTGAGGAGTAAGGATTTTTACAGTCCATTTGTCTTTTTTTATTTATCGTTAAAAATAATGGATAATGATCTTTGAACAAGATTTCTAGCTTAAAAGTTTCGGTCTCAATCAAGTTAGTTTTTATAAAAATATTGTCTATGCAAGTACCTTCTGCAATATTATTATCCGATGGCCTGGTTATTGAATGAAAACCAGGCATAAAACCCAATTCTAGAAAGTTATTTAAAAACTCCTGGCTATCACTGTCAAGTTTCATTATATCTATATTGAAATCACCAATTATAAAATGATTCTTAATTTTTTTTTGTTATATCCAAAAAATTTTTTAATTCTATAATAAATTCAGGCTTAGGTAAATCATGAGATCTATATAAAGCTGATATTACAAGTTTAATATTATTTTCAATTCTAATAGTAGAATTAAGAATACTCAGTCTTCCAACTTCAATAGTTTCAGTACTTTCGGCTATATTATCTTTAATGTAAATAACCACTCCATCACAATTATTAATTTTACTATTATTAAAATTTGATATAAACATTTAATAAAACTAGCTACACTAGTATTTAACCCAAATGGTAAGCATTTAAATTGGTAATTTTTCCCATTAAACAAGAATGCTGTATATTTTCTATTTACTTTTGCTAATGGCACCTGCCAATACCCTGCTGTTAAATCTAACGAAGTCATGTATCGCACCCCACTAAACTTTTGGAAAATCTCATTTATAGATTCAGGTGATTCACGGTCAGGTATTATTATTTGGTTAATCCTTCTAGCATCTAAACATAATCTAACCCTACCATCCTTCTTTATGCCAACTACTAATGGATTTGAATAATGTGACACTGACCTTTCTATAATGCCTCCCTCCATCATTCTATCTAACTCTTCTTGCACCTCTCTTCTTTTGGAATAAGGCACTGGATAACTCCGCTGCATGAAAGGTGTGTGTTCCCGTACCTGCAATACACATTCATATCCTTTTGCCCTTCCCGGAATCTCGCCAAACACTCTTCGAAACTGCTCAATCACCTGCCACAACGACGCACGTTGATCACTCCTTACCACCTCACCCTCACTACAAAATTTATCCGCCCTTTCTTCCCACATTTCTTCACTACTTTCATTCAACTCTCCTTCAAAACTCAATATACTGTCCCTCTCTACATGAATTTACTCTCGCTTCAGTGTCACTCTCACCTACCCGTTTCGGTAATATTTTTACCCCCGTTACTCTAACCTTGTCTAACACCTGTTCAAAACTAACCCGGATTGACCGATCACCCCCATCTAACTCTACTACTTTCTCTTTAAAATTTATTACAGCTTTATTTCTCTGTAGAAAGTCATTACCTAAAATTATATCTAGACTTAGCCCTTTTACCACTAAAAATGTATTTTCAAATTCTGTATTATTTATCAGAAAACTTAAATGTATTTGTTTGGTTATTCTTTTACTACGTACTCCTGTAACTCCCACTACAGTAACCCCTGCTACTGGTAAAATCAGAATATTCTTATTTGTCTCCCTTAATTCTCCCAAAATATTTTCAGCAATTACCGAAATCTCACTCCCTGTATCTATAAGTGATCTAAAACTCTTACCTGCTATGGTTACCTGTACTTCCGTTAATCTGGTTCTCATTCCGATTGTTGTATTATTCTCCTCCTCCATCACGATGTCTGTTTTGATTACATTGCTCTGAAAATCCTCCTTTGGTTGGACCTCATTCGCTTCCCTGGACAGTGGTCTCTGGTCCTTGTTACCCCTGTCGACTCTAGTTTTCCGCTTGGTTTCTATTAGTACTGGTAGTTGGTCCATTGTGACCCCTTGGTGGCCCATGGTTATTTCCAGCTGTTCCCCTGGTGCTTGGTATTCCTCTCTGCTGCTGGACATACTGTGTTGGTCCTCCTCTCCTCCTTGGATCATCTCTCGCCTGGCTGCACTTGTAACATTTCTGTCTGCTTCCATAATTTTCGTGCCTACATCTGGAACATGTCCAATCCTCTTGGTTGTTGGAATTATTTATACGTGTCTCTCCATATCCACTGGGATTAACTCTATTGTTATTATATTCATAATTATTATTATTCGGTGGTTGGGGTCGCCTACCCACTTCTCTATCTCGAATACTCTGTAAGACGTCTAAAATTCTTTCCAATTCATTCATATCTTTTATCTCTTTAGTCATTAATAATCATTTAATCATTAACAGTAGTAAACTAACTACAGTACCGGTTATATGAAAAGTTTCAAAACAAACTTTGGTGTCGGAGTAAAAAGACGTAATTGCAGTATGTGACCAAGTGTGGATAAGCAGCAGTGAAAACAGTCCATCTAATAATAATCCATTATTTATTTTTTTATAAAGTGTACACAAATAAATAATGAGATCTCAAACAGTGGGGTTTAAAAACAAAGTGTAAAAAGAATGAGAGAGTGAGTGAGGTAATACAGGGGGAGAAAGAAAACATTAAGGAGAGCACTGGTTCGTATAGTATATACATAATTTACATATTTTGATATTGTAACCTTATCTATAAAAATTACAAGTAAAGTAAAAGAAAGAAGTCAATTTTTATGGTAAATAAAATAGTATTTGAATTAACATGAATAAGTGTTAGAGTAAGTCATTACGACCATTTAACATAACCTGTCCTGTATGTAAAATCTCGCTTAATCGGACCTGGTAAGTAATTAAGAGTAAATAAGGGGAAAATGTATTAAGGTTTCCATATTTGTCCTTTTTAGAAATATTGGTGGCGACCTATAAGTTGGGAATCTTCTGTTTTTGGTAAGTCAGGGCGAATGCGTAAAAGGTAAGTAAAAGTTTAATATAAGGGGGGTAGGAAATAGACCGTAACAGTGGCGACCCTGCCAACCTTTTGTAGAACGTAAAAGAAGGGTGTGAGGTTTTGATAGTAAATAAAAATAAGCATGTGATTTAGACAGTATAAAATGCGTTAGCATAATTATTGCACATCTCAAATCCAAATAATCCTATCTGCAGCTGTGTTCGTCTGTACGACTCTGGAATAGAACCCTAAGGTAAGAGTTAATTATTAATTGAATTAAAAGTACATAGTTTCACTGGCCCCGAACTAGGGACTCGAGTAGTTTATTAATTTTCATTAATTTGAGTAGTTTCACTGGCGCCCGTAACAGTTGGACGATTTGTGTGATTTATTATAATCACACAGATCAGGCCTCATTAAGCTGCAGAACGGGGTATTTGGGAGTGAGGGCGATGTTGTAAAGGATTGTTGTGCAAGTTAAAGTGTATAATAGTATATGCAAAAAACACCATATAAAATGAAAAATAACGATGATGAAGTCAGCATAACTGACTTAACCGAAGTCAATACAGAAAATAAATTTGATACAAATATCAATAAAGAAAATAGTTTGACCGAATCAACGGTCATGAGTGGGTTGGAGGTCCATTCGACTCCAATCTTAATTCAAAATAGAGAATTAAGTAAGTCAGCTGACATAGATGACTCTGGGATTCAGATAACCCCACCCGGAATGAATAAGAATAAACAATTTGACAATAATGATGTGATGAATATGATGCAGTTGCTTTTAGAGCAACAGAGTAAAATGTCTAATGAACTAAGTGTAAAATTAGATGAACGTAATGTTAAATTTGATGAAATAAATAATCGTTTTGACAACAGTGATAAAAAATTTGACGCACAAAATACAAAATTTTATGCACAAAGTAGTGACATTAATGCAAAATTGCATGAATTGAGCAATAATGTAAGTGAACAGCAAATTAGATGTGAAAGTAGCTTTAATAAGTTTGATGTTAAATTTAACGAAAGTAAGGGGGAAATAAATGAAATAAACGTTAAGCTAATACAACAGCTAGATAAGTTGGGGAGAAATATTGAGAATAATGAGGTAAGTAGGGGTAAAAATAGTATTGGCATAGTTGAAAAAGGGGTACTAGAGAGCAAGATAGTTAATACTGAGAGTAATAAGGGAGATTTTGCTGAAGTAGAATTTGGTAACGAAGTGTTGTTAGCTAGTGTTGATGAAAATAAGAGAGATAATTTAAATGTAGAGTATGAACAGAGGGTGAATTTTTCTTGTAGTATAGGTGAAGAAAAAGCTTCACCAATGTTGTATGAGGACAGAGTTTCCTCCGGTAGTTGTGTGGAAGACGAGGTGTCTTCAGATGGCCCCTTTATTTTTTGTGATGGTCTTGGAAGTGCCAAGACGTATAGTAAGTTTGTTGTGCCCTCTGTGTGGAGTGAGAATGTGAAATGTGGTGATGAAAGTGATTATGAGCGAGATAGAGTGATAGAGTTATTCAGATTAAGTAGAGATTATGTAGGGTTTGTAAGGGAAATAAATATTGAGAAAAATGATTATATTGTAAACAACGTAGACTTACTTTGTTCAGTAGTAAACAATGACAATGATTATATTGATGATGAATATGTACCTGTGGGGAGAGTTAGTGTACTGGCAATAGCAGACAATTCTACAAAAGGTTGTGCAACTATTTTGTATCAAACCATGAAATTACTTCTTATCTCTATAAAGTTTTTAACTACAATTATGAGTGATGTTACTAATTGGATATGAATATATTGAATACTGTAATGAACCAGTACATAACCTCTACACACACACACACACACACACACACTCTGTCTCTCTCTCTCTCTCTCTCTCTTTCTTTTACATTAGTGTTTAAATAAACCCCTTAGAGATCTCTATTGTATAAAGTTACAATTTAAATTTTCCTTTTATAGTGAGCAATCACCATTTAGTTTTTATATTAAGTTTAGTTGTGGTTTCTTTTATCACATTTTTTATTTACTTTGATTTAATATCTGTGCACATTATAATATATAGTCGGCTGACGTAACTTTACTCGCACTTAGAAATTTAAATTTTTCTGGCCGCTATATTGCTGGTACACTTTTTACGTTTTTATTAGATAGGCCCTTTTTACTTTAGGCCTATCTTGCACGCCCGAGGCCACTGTTTTAAATTAACGAACTTGTAACTGCTCTTTACTACTGTCTGATGTTCATGCTGTGGTGACAATCTGCATACTGTGATTCACAAAGACTGCTGCTGGGGCTATTACATAATACGTCTAGTCTGGCTGTCTAGACATCAGTTGTTTATGCTAACAATGTATGTGTTGCTGGTTACAAAGGGGCACCTCACAGGTGGATACTGACAATTAAAAATTAAAACTGAATTGAAATTGAAACTATTGTAGCCCACAATTCTGTACCGTTACAAATGTTATCTGTACCTCACGGGGCAGATATTTACTCACGTGTCTTACGAATGATTTAAACGGTATCGGTGGCTCTAAATACTTGGCCTCATTATAAAATTTGGTGACATATATTGTGATATTATTGTTTTGGTTCCCTACAAAATTACCTGTTCCCGTCATATGGCTACGTAAAATCTCTTGGTCGTCTTCAGCCCAATATTTCCCCTTAAACGCCCTCTCAAACTCGTCATAACAGCCCCATTCTGCCCGATGCACTTCGGCCCATATAGTGGAACTCCCTTTAAAACATTTAACAATTTTCATCAACTGCACTTCCCAACTACTGTTGCTAAAACGATGATATTCCCGAGCTTGATTAATAAATCGCATCGGGTGTACCTCCCTGTTCTCACAACTAAATGCCTCTAATTCTATTTCATTATGTAGGTCGCGGGTGATTATTACTCTTTCTGTTACCCCGGTTAGTTTTTTATTAATTTCCCCCCATAATTCATCTTTCACACAGCTTAAATTACCTTCAATTGAAGTACACTTATTATATATGTCACTGTTAGTTTGAACATTGAAATCATTTATTTCTTTAATTTTATTACGTATAGTACTTATCTCATTGCTAGTATTAATTTCATGTTCTGAAATAGCTTTATCGATTGTTTCGATATTCTTCGTCATATTTGTTACATTAAATTAACATTTCTCTATTTGATTTTGTAAAATCTCTGTCTTAATGTCTATTTGCTTATCAATCTCAAATTTTGTTTTAGTTTCTATTTGTTTGTCAACTGCGTCCAAACATTTACTCTCTATTTCTTTACTTTGCATTACAATTTGACTTTAAACTTTCTCAACTATTGTTTCATCTACTTTACTTATTTTGTTATCTAAACTGTTTATTTGTGTATCAAACTTCTCACTGACTACTTCTATTATTTTTTCTTTCATATTATCACGTGTATTAATTTCGTTCATCTGCTCATTAAAATGAAAATTTTGTTGTTTAATTTCATCTTTTACTTCATCAAATTTGGCATTGAAATTACTGTTGATTTTCTTAATTTCGCTTTTTTGTTCATCAAACTTCTCATCAAATTTATTTAACAGTAACTGTATCATGGCAGTTGTCTCATCTGTTTTGTTTTCAGACCGAGTTGAGATGGGTGTTACTTATATTGTATTTAACTCAACAGATTCGGTGGCACTAGGCTCGCCGATTTGACTCATTGGGGTTGAATGAACGCCCATCTCACTCGTAAATGCTTCATCAGTTATGCTGACATCTACTTTTTTATCTGCCATCTCAAAATTTATATTTTTCTTTTCCAAATATTACTATGTACTTACACAAACTTATTATCTAAAAAGATATTCTCTTTAGTCTGTTTTACTACTACCCCATAACAAAATATTAACCTCCCCAACACTACGTTACTCCAACAACATCATGCGTACATTTATTTATACATTATTTTGTTATTTCAAATAGCCATTCTGTTCTCCCAAGTAGGCTTATATTTATATAAAATTTATTTATATAAACGTCCACTTGTTCGAGCGCCAATTGTTATAGTATAGCTTATTTAAATTATAAATTTGTCCCTAGTTCGGACGTCATTTGTACTAGTACTTACCCTTTTATAATTTAATAAATAGATTTTATTAATTTAGTATGCATCTGTAGGCCCTTGTAGCCGCCGTGTTGTTATCTACCAACTTAAAAGTTTACTCGCCAGGGTTCGAATCAGCGAATGGGAAAATCAGAACTGGCTATTTGAATAATAATGATCATTTTTAGTTTACTAAGCAATTAAAATTTTATTGATCATTCCTTGTTTTTATATCCCTTTCAATCCCAATAATTCTTAACAATTTTTTACATATCAAAATGAAAATTATTCAGACAACAACTTAATTTTTCTTATATATAAATTTATATGTAAAATAACATCTTTAAAACTACCATCAAAATTTAATTAACCCAACCAGCGCTTCGTATTTTATCATTTTTATTATTTTTATTCACGCTCGCATTTATACATATGCCCCATGCCCATTTGAGATCTCAATTTCTTTATTCAATGGTAAATAGAGTACTCTAAAAGAACATAATTTTGAATTTGATATACCACTCGTTACTGATCTGGCTTGTGAAAGAGTCCAATGTTCCGTAGTAGCTTCCATCATCCGCACATATTTGTCGCACCATCTTTTATGGAAACTGTTACTTTAATTATTTAATTACTCACTGTACAATCATGTTCCGATTTAAATTATACATTCGGTTTTAAAATCACACTTTGTTTAAGTTGAGGGCCCGAATTTTCGTTCCGGAACTTTTTTCACCACCGGCCGGCTTTAAGCTGTATATGCGACTGGGGCGGATTGTACTACGTTGAGTTCTTTGTTTCCATCACATGTTCGGCTCTGGAATGTTTCGTACGTGTTTTTCACGCTGTTCACAGCGTCACACCCATGCGCGCGTACGCGTGAATACGCCCCCTCGCTGATAACTTTTACATTCCCAGACTCTTTAATTGCTTTTGTGCGACAGCGACACCGCAAGCGAGCCGTACGTACGGCTTGGCTTGGTACCGCACTGACTGCAAGGTGTCAAAAAAAATCCGTCGTTTGTGATCCAAATGTTGTTCCGCTTGAGTGGTTACTATATTTTACACTTATTTAAAAATAAAATAAACCCCAATAGTTTGTCCTGTTACAGCGTTAAGAACACTTCTAACCAATTAACTTTGTTTAACTTCTTTTCTTTTTATATTTACGTATTTTAAGTTTTAGTTTTAACTTTTTCTTAACAAATTGAAGAACTTATTATTACAAACTCTGTTAGAAACAAATCATTGTAAATCAGTACTTTGTAATACATTAGGGCTCACTAACTACTGCATTTTCATCATTCATTTTTCCATTTTCTTATATTCCTTTGAAATTAATTCCTATGATCTTACATCACTATCATCATCACCAGTTCCACGGATTAAACAAAGGATTGTTTGTTCTGGTCTCAAGTAGACATAGTCTAGAACTGGTCACTCCTGCACTTCTTCTTCAGACATCCCATGCTTCTCTACCCAGGTGGCTTATAGTTCAGTAGTTTTTGCTTGGCGATGTGGGAGCTGGTTATTCAGTTGAGGTGATCCAACCAATTTAGCTGTGTTGGGTAATCCTCTCTATTATACATTTAATATGCAGTACTTTTCTATATGCATTCTATGTGAAACATAATTTATAATTAATTTTTATTTTTATGTATAAATTGTTATTTATTGTTTTACTTACAATAATGTAAACAATTAACAGGGCAAATGAAGTTGGTGCAAAAGACGCAAATCCTAGTACTTTAACAGCAGTTGGGTGACAATGGTGGAAACAGAAATTTAACAATGAACCTCATTGGCTGTGAGAAAACCCAGGGACCATAGGATCCACCATGTGTACCAGCAGCGGTTGCATTTCATGGCATTCTCTTTACAGAATCAGTCTTATTTATTTTGTTAGAAAGAATCCTCTATTAGTATAATGTGTAAGCTTATATGTAACACAAGATATATATGTATATATCTGTTTATGACAACAATTATTGTATCTTCTTTTTTATTATTTTTCAGTTTTTTTTTAATCCTAAATTATTTATAGCATTAAAAGCAGTTTTTTTATATTATTGTTATTACTTATAAACATGTAACTTTTAATTTAGTGTTTTGACTTGAAGTTTATATTTATATCATGAATAAAAGTAATGTGAAGATACTTCTGCTCCTTCCAAAACCTATTATTGTTAAAGACAAGTGTGTAAGTACGATGTATTAAATGTATACTGAACATACAGAAAAACATAAGTTATAACTATGTGATGTATCAGAAATAATAGCATTTGCCTGTTATTAATCTAAATGATTTTCTTTTCAATTTGTTGTTTTAAAGATTATATTTTTTCTTAATAAAATATGTTACAAGAGAAATCTCATTAGATCTGACACACGTTTCTGTTTTGTAATTTTTATGTACACATTTTTTCAATTATTATGAACATTCCATGTATGTATGTATGTATAATCAATAAGTATGTACCATAACATATGAAATTATTATGTTATTCCTATAAAACAAGTTATGTAAATATTGAACTCTTTTAGAAATTGTTATAGATTTTATACGTTTACACATATGTATTAAAGATTATGCCATTACAACTATCTATATTGTTTTAAACTGTCAGTTGTTTCCATAGGTTTAGTTATAATATACATCAAAATAGTGTGTGCAACCAGTGTTTAATTTAATGTGTCTCATAATATATTTACAGAGATTTACAGAAAACGTGATATAAACTAAAGGATCAAACTAATTGTATACAGTGTTTTAACAGCATGTGGCCAAACATTTTAAAACTTTGTATTTGTGTGTGTATGATACTCAAAGCCTTTGAATTTGAATGTTATCAATTCATTTTTTTTTTAATATGTAGGTGTTATTATTCAAAATAACAAATATTTATTTAAATTGGTTTTTAGTGTCAGCTCAGTTGTTCTTAAAAGTATACAAGTGACAAGAGTTAGTTATATTTTTAATTTATTTCCTAAAAGACTGCTTTCAGAGAAAGTATTTTGCTTTTATGTGGCCCATTTAAGATTTCAAAACTTTGCATTTTGTGTTAAAGAATTTGGTATAACAACAATATAACAACATCATGTATAATACGGCTTAACCTTTGTGAAAGGGTGTAAGAAAGATATTAGTGTACTTTTCCATTTAACTAAAAACTTTCATATTATTGAAACTCTAATTGTATACAAACGTTTTGTGATATTTTAATTTATGTACATTTTAATTTTATTTTTAAATAAAATTATTTTGTAGATGTCTAATATTTTTATATATAAACAAAAAATATAAGCTGTAAATAATTTAGGATTTTAGAAAATTCAGTAAAATTATGTGTGTATTCTTGTACCATTGTATTTGTTTGAAGGTATCTTTCAGTACTTTTTAGGGCAAATTTTATTGTCGTCTGCTGAAATTGTAAAATAATTTTTCAGTGATTGTGGTAAGTGATTGAAAGAGCAATGTGTACATTTCAGAAAAATTGTATTACCTATTTTTGTAATTATTGTAAGAAGAAAACAAAAATCAAAAGAGATAATTACAAATCAAATTGCATGTCAATTTTATTCCTCAAGTGTCAAAAAAGTATGTAAATGTGTAATAATTGTGTGTTGTAGGAAACTTGACGTTTTCCATTTCTACTTGTGATGTATGTATTCAATGTTATCGTGTCTTTTTTTAAGAACAGGCTCATCAGTCGATTAGAAAAGGGGCAATATGAAGTCAATTGTTAAATAAAGATGTATGTAAAAAAAGTATTTTGTTAGCATTTACAAACTCTTCCTCGTTCATTCAGTGTATCAAAATAAATAATGAAAATTTATATTTTAAACAATTTCATGCAGTAAGTGGAGATTTTCCAAATATTACTCTATTGTTAGTGTTAAATCAATGATTGTTATAATTACAATACCAACATTTAAGAAATAAAAAAAAAAAAACGGTGTGATACAGTATTGTAACCCAAACCTGTGTGAGTGACTTTTTCCCTACTTTTCAGATGTTCATATTTTTCCCCATATAAATATGATTTACAAACATTTGTTTACATGTTGGTAATGTTGTGGTTTTCAATATTACTTATACATCGATACAGTAGTGACAGGCTAGAAATATATTTTTAAAATTGGATTTTTTTGTTTCCTTCAATTTGAATTCTTTGGATAAAGAACATTCGTCATTGTCCTTCTCTGTACATATTATGTAAAGTGAAACAGATTCTAAAACAACAAGGGTCTCTATCTCTAAAATTGTAGATTCTTGTCTGTTATGGTCGTTTGCCATTATATTCATCATTATTTACTTTTAAAATGGAATAAGTTTTCATAAGAGATAAACATGAAATTTTACCAGATTCAGATATATACTAAAACAAATATAAAATAACGTTTGATCTAAATGCTCGTAATCAGATGATTTGTGGAGGAGGAGCATGATGTATAAATGCAAATCTATATAACCTTGAAAGACCCTTACATGGTTTATAGCTCCACCCGAGAAGTATATCTTTGGCAACTGAAGAAAGTTTATTAGTCTCAGCTCTTTGGTGACTCAGAACATTTGCATTTCCCACTTATGGAATGAATAATATAAGTAAATTTCATATTCAAAGTTTACTCTAAATTGAGATTCATGGTCATATATTGTTAGAAGTATAGCAGCTTGAATGATTAAAAAAATAATAATAACAGTATAGTTTAGTGCAGTTTGTTGTTTTAAAATAACTATTTTATTCTTAAATGGCAAATCAAACACTGTGGGAACAGCAGGCATATTCTGATAACAATGAACTGTTTTCCACACAAACTAGGACGTTATTGCAAAATAGACACAGTGCCCAGTGTTGAGTCCAAAACGTTTTTGAAACTTCTTCCATACTGCACTTTTTGATCTCTACTTTTAGTTGTGAATTCCATAATTATATAAGTTGCATAAACTGCTCTTTCTTAGTATCTCCAGAAAAATTTTATGTGTCCAGGTATACCAAATTGTCATATATATTTATATTGGATCATTAGTAAGGTAACTGTTTATGGTTTTACTCCTTGCTTTGTATCTTAGGTGCGATTTGTAAATTTCAGTTTTGCATCTTCAGTAATTAGTTATTGAATTATGCAACATGCATATCAGTGTTGTTGTGAACGTCCTTGAGGTCTGATAGAAAAGTATTCAACCATTTGTATCTTTGGAAACCGGTTGGGCAACTGCATTGTAACTCGATGAGCATGAGCCTGTCAGTCTGGACTGTAACACACGCGTTGTCACAGGACAAATGGTGCCAATCGTACACCTCTTGGTTTTTTGTGACCCTTAGAAGGGCCGTGTGGCGAGAACGCTAACTGTGACGTATGTTCCACCCGAGCCGCAGTGAGATGTTCAGCAGCTGCACCCACTGTTCATGGTGTACTGCAGTAATCCATCAGTATGTAGAACCCGCTGCTGTCCCAGTTGATGTCCTTCGCTGGTTCTTCACAGGGCGAGAAAGCGAAGAAAGTCCATTCTTCTCTTCTTCCTGTTTCTTCCGGCTGGCTCCATAACGTCCGATAGAGTGCACCAAAAATTCTTGTAGTGCTTTTTTTATGCCCTGACAGGTTGGTGTGCCATGAGCCTATCAGAGTGCTGCTGATCCTTGATTGGCTCGCTTATGAACTCGTCCACATGCCGGCAGGTGTTGGCGGCGACCTCTTGGCTGGTACCAGGGAGCAGATGTTTGCCTCGCTGCCGTCACAGCGTATTTGACTCATACGTGAACTTCCATTAACATTTTTGACTATTCAGTTAGTTGTAGAGTCTGTTGTGTAAACGCATGTTTCTTCATGACTGTTGTATTAATTAATTTTCAACCACACTTGGAAGACTGGGCTTTTGTTTCGGGATCATAACCATAAATTCATGGTATGACCGTGAGTCATAAGCCAGTTATGACATTTTTGGGAAAATCTCAGTCACTGTTAGCAGAATCAAGCAAGCCGTGCACAACTTCAGAACAGAATTCTTTTTGCTTGTATAAAAGTAGTCACGGCATGAACTCATACATTTCTTTTTACTGCCACATGTTTCATTCCAATATCTTGTGCCAAAACCTTTGAACCATGAGTCCACAAAATCGCCAGGTCCTTTTTCTAATTCTCACACTGCATAGCTATCAACTTTCATTTATTCTGGCCCAAATACATTAAACGCTTTCAGGTGTTTCTGCTTATTAAAGGCATTCCAGAACATGGATCACTTTCAACAGATTTTCACCCATCTTTAAAGCATTTGTGCCATAATTTAACTGTCCATTCATTGACTCCTCTCATTTAGTCCTTTTTTTTTTATTTTTATAGCAAAAAAAATTATTTGAACTTCATACGTTGCCTTAAAATTTATATTCAAATTGAAATTAATTTATTAAAATATATACATCACTAAACAGTTAAACATTTCTATATTTTCTTGAAAAAACTTCAGATTTTATAGTTATAAAAAATATTAAAAGTTAGGCATTGAGTACAGTGTATTCCTTACTGTTGTCATTTTGCTCAGCGGATTCTACAATTCTTTTTTGATACCCAGTAATAATGCAATATCTGCAATAATGACTTGGATCCATACATTGCTGACATTTAGTGGTAAAACATTTGGTTCCATTTCTACTGACAATTTTGTTAAATCATAGTACCGTGACTACACACTGTGCTTAAATTTGACAAAAATAGACCATTATAATATCAAATCCATTATAACAGCCACTCATAATGATAATAAACAGCTGTTATGTTAATTTAATACAAACAGCATATGAATGAAATCCAAAATTATTTTATCAGAACTGAGTGTATATGTTTCTATAATATAATTTATTAAGCTTAAGGAATGTAAGTTTAAAAGCATTATTTTTAAAATTAGTTTTCACAGTATTGTATACTGTCAGTCAGTGTACTGTTAGTGATTTGAATTTGTCATATTTAAATTGCAAGACTATATATATAATAATGAATTAAAACACAGAAATGGGGAGCTTACTTTTGTGTACTGATCAAAAAGTAAACAAATGCAAAAATTTAATTCATTTAGTGTTCAGCCAAAATAGAAGACATTTAGTAAATAAATTGTTAATTTAAACGCTGACTAGTATTAACAGGAAAGTATTGTTTTAGAGTATTCATAGTATTAAGTTTAATATTTTGTTTGTACAGTTATAGTTTGTGTGATTGTATGGATTACAGTAACTGTATCTTGTAGACTTGGTCCACGTGACGTGTGAACAAACCTACCAATCGTCTCATCAGCACTTCTTATTAAAAAATTGTCGATAACATATAATGTTGGCCAACTTTTCAATTTGCAGAGGATTCCCTTTTCAGTTCAAACTGACGTAACGGCCCTGAGACGATCTTGGATAATGGCCAAGAAGAGATAATTAGTAATAATACACACGCACAAGGAGCATGAGAACGTAAAGACTGCATTAAAAGTACCACAAACTACGTTAAGCCGCGCCGAGAGGCTAACTTACTCATTGGCTCCCAGACATGATTACAAGTGCACTAGCGTACCCCCACCACTTGTCAGGTCAGGCATAGTTCTGACGTAGCTATATGAGTACCTATGGTGGCTACTCAGATCCCTGCCTCAGTCTTCTACTATTCTATGCTATTATTGATAATCCACGATTACAAAGTTTTTTGTAAGTGATTAGATAATTTGAAATGCCAAATTGTGATTGCAGATTGATTACAGGTTCAGTTATAATAAAAAATAGAGCATATTACTAGTTGTTTATTTTTTAAATATTTTTCTAAATTTTATTGGGGAGGCGTAGCCTCCCCTGTTGAGCTGCCACTGATAAGAAGGCTACTTTAGTTTTTCAATTGCTTTGAATGTTAATGCACAGAGTTTGTGGCACAAGTGAAATATCTACCATCACCCGTTGAAATACATGAAACTTAATTTTTGCGGAGATTTTGCAAACTGACAATTTAAACTTTGTATGTATGTATACGCATATGTTGATGGTTTATACTGTGGTGACAAGCACAAAATCTAGTTTATCAGAAGAACATACTGGGTCTCACCTGTACTATACCAGAAATTTGACTGTGAAGTGTAGGCTGGTAAGGGATGCCAGCTTCTACCTAAGCTCCCATACTTTAATTGACAAACAGATTTAAACTGTAGGTTTTTTATTTCAAGGAAGATATGTTTACACTTCCTGATTGTGTTCATGTATTTTAATCAGTTTTTGTCTTATTCATCTTTTTCTGTCACTTTTTGCCTTCATGCGCCGGGATCTTTGAGCCACTTTTATCCTGGGCAAGGCCTCTAACAGGATCTTCCCCTTTCTGTTAGCTAACTTTTTCGTCGTGGCAATATTATAGATTATTCAGTGTCTGAATTGTTTGATTTTTTACAATTTTAAACATCTATTAGTGCCAGAGCCAAAATTAACCAAAAAGTCACACATTGCTATACATTAAAAAATAAATAATAAATTGAAATTATATAAATTTAAAACTACCTTTTTTTTAACTAAAGTATGAACTAGTTCATTAATTCAGACTTTTCAGTCTTGTTTTTATCTCACAGTGACTGGGAAACCGACATCTACATTGTTTCACAAGTTCATATCCAAAACATGTCTGGGTACACACTCCAAAATCTTTACACTCCCTGAGGGTTTATCACTGTAAAGAGATGTGACAGACAGTTTCGAAAACTGTTGTACTACATTTTACTATTATACACATTAAAAATTCTTACTGTAGATGTTAGGAGAACCAGATGTGTGAGCTCATTTATTGAACAGAGCACTTAGTTTACTCTTGTGTTGACTTTACTTGAAAATGATATAATATTGATGTTCCTTTTTCTACTGCAATGCATTACACTTTTATTTTTTTGTAAGCAAGCATTATACCTCTTGTATTCTTATTTACTTGATGTTTTGTAAACAAATAAGTTACTTTCCTATGTGTGTATGAAATCATATGAAAGTACTGTTACTGTTCTCTGTATAATATATTAATGTGTGATATAAAATGAATTTGTTAATGTGAAAATTTAAGGGAATATTGAAGATCATATAAGATAAATCTGTGAACATAAAAGATATATAATGTGATGTTTATATATATATATATATATATATATAATATTTTTATATAACAAAATGTGTTACTGCAAGAGTCAAATTTGGATTTTCATTACTGTAATGCTTAACTTATTAAATATAAGTAAAATAGTTTAAAATTGACGTTGTTAAAATTGAACATAAAAATGAGCAAGTATTACGCATACTTATTGTATATGTACATAATGTAAATTATAATTATTGTCAGTTCTGACTGGTTAAAGATATTACAGGATCAAAACATAAAAGTAAAGATCTAATGTTAACGTGCATTAATTTCATATATTTATGTGATTCATATTAAAATTATAAAAGACAAGAGTAATACAAAGAAAATTTGTGTGGTTAAACAAAGTGCATATATTTTATGAAACTGCATGATACCGTAAAGTGTGAAATTACTCATTGCCAAACAAAGGTTAATGAAAATATTGTAATAAAACAACATTTTTGGATTATATATTTTTTGCACTGTGGATACATATCTGCTGTAGTTGTGCTAGTAATATAAGTGACCCAAAGTTAATTAAAAAAAAAAATTATTAACATTTATAGAGTATGTTGTTAAAATTGTTGTCTTCCGGGCTGTAAAGCCGTGGTCCAAATCTGTTGATTGTAGCAGACATTTCAGCCATGCCTTCGACAGCGATTTTCAGAAACGTCTGCTGCAATCCAACAGCTTTGGACCACGGCCTTACAGCCCAGAAGATAACAATTTTAACAACATTGACTCCGGCCGTGTAAGCCTCAGACAAAATTTATACAGTATATTTCAAGATACTGGAGGTAATTAAGAGATGTCACATTCACATTATGATCCCATGAATATTGTAATATACTTTACCCTTACCTCCTTGCCCTGCAGCCCAAAATAAGACTTGCCTTCTGGCACAATCTGTCTCCAGTCATTTCTGTCAGTACACACTCACTCCTCTTCCCCTTCTTTGGTCACACAACAGTCCCTTTTTTTGGTCGTACTCTTCCCTTTGGGATACACGTATTATGCACCAATTACAAGTATGGGTATTCTGTTATAGTGTATAGGTGGAACAGTTGATTATTAGAGACTAATATGATTACAGCTAATTTTCTTAATGAGACTGAACTGACAGTTTATATATTAAACAGTTTTCATAAACTGTGTTTAATATAATAGCTTTTCCTAAAGAAAGGAAAAAACTCACATCTTGTCATACAGACATTGTTGTGTTAAATTCTAACTAGTACAAAATTTTCTCATATCAAAGATATAGGTCTACAGATGTGACACAGTCAGATACATTAGAATCTAAATGGCACACTTTTAAATGACAAAAACACACACATTATTGTTACATTTCAACAGATTGTCAAAATGAGTAGGCTACATATTTTATGAATATTTAAAAACCAATATTATTAGACTTTGTAATCACAGCACGCCTTTAGATTATAAAATTGTTATAATCTAAAGAAATTATCACTTAACACAAATAGTTTCTAAAGTATGTATCAAACTATGGAAATCAAGAATGACAATTTATTCACCACAATATACTTTCTGAAATAAGATGTATATTGCTGACCTACCAGTATGTCGTGAACAGTCTTGCCTGAAGGCCAGGGCTGGTGGCAGCGCCATTTCCCTGGCTGCCATGAGCTTCGGGGTGCCAAAGTGCCCTAACTTGACTACAAAAACAGTAACTCTGAAGTGCATTTGTATTCCACAATAAAGTCTTATATGTCTGACATAAGGAAAGTGTGAATTTTAATTAATAGATTTTAATTAACAAGGCCTAAGAGGAAATGAAGTAACATGCAAAATTCATTTCATTATTTATAAATTAATAGAATCACCTGAGATCCATCATTAAATTATTGCTATGCTGTGTCAATTTTTGATCACATATATTCCTCTTTGAGAAATCGAATGTTACCCTTACATCAATATATAGCAATCTCTTAACTATGATTTTGTGGCGCTCCCCACTTGATGGAGTGGTTGTCAGATTCAAGTACTGTGGGCCTACTTGAAAAATGTAATTTTAGTTGAGTACGAGATTTGTTCAAAAAAAGACCGGACTTTTGTCATACAAACTTTATTACTGTAATTACAACATTACAAATGTTTGTCCCCTTCAAAGTACTCCCCCCTGCTTGCAACACACCGGTCCCATCGTTTCTGCTGCCACTGTTGGAATGCTCCCTGGAACTCGTTTTGTGAGATGGTGCGTAGTTGTCTCTGCGAATTCTGTTGAATCTCGTCAACACTTTGAAAACGACGTCCTTTCAGGGTGGTTTTCAATTTTGGAAACAGGAAAAAGTCCGCGGGGGCCAAGTCTGGAGAGTACGGATGGTGAGGAAGGACGACTATTTCGTTACCGGCCAAAAATTGGCTGACTAGCAGAGACGAGTGGTTGGCGCGTTGTCGTGATGCAACACCCAGCTCTTGTTTTTCCACAGCTCAGGCCTCTTCTGGCGCACATCTTCCCTCAAACGCCTTAAAACTTGTACATAGAACTCCTTGTTAACAGTCTGACCCTGTGGCACGAATTCGTGGTGGACTACTCCTCGATAATCAAAAAAAATAATCAACATCAACTTCAAGTTTGACCGACTCATGCGTGCTTTTTTCGGTCGGGGTGACATTTTTCCAATCCATTGTGACGATTGCGCATTGGTTTCGATGTCGTAGCCATAAACCCATGTTTCGTCTCCTGTTATGATGGTTTTTATGAAGTTTTTGTCGGTACTGGCACGATCAAGCAGCTCTTGGCTGATCTTGACACGGTTCTCCTTCTGGTCGTCAGTCAACAGACGTGGCACGAGTTTTGCAGAGACGCGATGCATGCCAAGTTTTACGGTCAAAATTTCGTGGCACGACCCGATGCTGATGCCGACTTCCTCAGCAACATCTTGCACAGTCAAACGACGATTTGCACGAATCACGGAACGAACAGCATTGATGTTTTCATCGTTTGTTGACGTTGAAGGTCGTCCTGATCTTGACTCTTCCTCAATCGATGTTCTACCTGATTTAAAACATTTAAACCACTCGTGACACTGCGAACGGCTCACACAGTCTTCCTTATAGGTTTGTTGAAGCAAAGCCCACGTTTCAGTAAACGTTTTGTCGGTCTTGGAGCAAAATTTCATACAAACGCGCTGCTCCATAAAATCTTTCATCTTTACTTCGCAGAATGGTGAATGCACGTGTTTACTTAGACAGTTTTATGGCGCCAACTAATACGAGTAGAATGACGCAACAATCGGGTTAAGTTGCCGAAGGTGGCCGCTAGGCGGCACCACATGTCGGAACACGCTCCGTACACTGATCGGAGCGCTATTTCAAAAGTCCTGTCTTTATTTGAACAAACCTCGTACATACCACTATGGCCATACACGCCCAGATGGCATTTGGCCTTGCCAGTAAGTCTCCTCCATTGCGTCCTTCTCCATGTATCCCTCACTAAGATCTCAAGTTTCTTTTTAGTATGAGTAGAGAAAGAAAAAATATAGCACTTCGTTTTGTAAGTAGGTTTGAGACAAAACCGTTGCACATAATCTTGTAACGAACAGTAAATCTGATAAACTTCATTACAGTGTCAAAGTGATGGTCAATATACCATATTGGCCTGAATATAACACCATGATTTTTCCAAAAACTGTCTTATATGTGCGACCTAACAAATAAAAATGTTGTGTTTGTACCTGCAAAAGCATACTATATTTTGCATGACTCGCCAGCTGCACAGGCTTGGCACGGTATAGCGTGAATCATCAGGCGCATGTTATAATGAGTTCAGGGTCAAGACATGACGACAGGGGACATGGCTGAATCCATTTCGCCACATTCTGTGATAGATTATCTGCGAAACACTGTAGCAACTCTCCCTTAATCACTGGACAGTTGAACGAATTCGTTTTGCTGAATTTGTTCATAGAGTTTCCGTGAGACATTAGACATCTCCTCACTTCATCAACCTGGGAGTTTGATGAATCTGTTTGGCTGGATTCGTTCAAAGATTTTCTGTATGACTTAAAACCATTTCCCCACCCCTCTTTAGGGGAAATTTAGAAACCATTTGGTCGGATTCAGGTGCAGATTTCCTGTCTTGACTGTATGACAGCTCCCTGTACACGGCCTCACGTGTTGCCTTTATAAATCAACTACCGATTCCAGTATGAACACGAGACTGGTACTGTTGTCTTAGGTTTGATGCCCCCCTATGACTTCCAAACAGCAGAACGTACGATTATCTGATTCCCCTGAAAGTCAAAGACATGCGTGCCTCCTCGATAAATCGGTTACAAATCGCCATGCTATCACGAGACCCGTACCGTTGTTTTAGACTTCAAGCCCCCTACAACCTCCAATATGTCATGAAGTGTTACTGTGGTTATAGTTAGATCCACAGGCAATGGAAAGACACACATTACTGTGAAACTAGGAGTAACTGCCAATGGTAAAAGACTTCCAAAAACGTTATTTTGAAGAGAAAAATGCTTCAAAAGGAACAGTTGCAATTGTTTTTAGAGCACAGGAAAATGGGTGGATGACTCTAAAATGGTAGATTTATGGCAGATTGGCTTATAGGTCTTTGGGGACGTCAACCAGAGCAGGAAGTCATGATAATTCTTTATGCTTTTCGTGGTCACACAACTGAGAAAATAAAGAAGCTAGTTGCAGAAATTATCACTGATCTTGTTATAATCCCTAGGTGCATGACTTCTCAGCTTCAAGTTCTAGATGTGGTTGGTAAACCATTGAAGGACTACTTATGGAAGAACTACAGTGACTGTGAATGTAAACCTGGCATTGAGTCTGACATACAAGTTGAAGAAACCAAGCATACAGCTAGTGGCCCAGTGGATAATAATCCTGTATAAAAGTCAACAGTGAATCCATTGTAAAGGGGTTTAAAAAATGTAATGTTTCTAATAACATGTATGGGGGCGAGGATGACATTTTGTGGAAAGACTCCAGTTATGATTTTGATTCCAGTAGCAGTACTGAAGATGAACTTTCAGAAGAAAACGAGGATGATAACTGGGACTTAAAATAATAGGGCACTTTATTACTTATTTCACCTTTAATGTAAAATAGCCATATTTATTTAGTTTCACCTTAAGATATGGTATTTAGACCATTCTTTCTTACAGACCTCTTCAAAAATTTAGGGTTGTTTTCTATGTGAAGCTCTCATATTCAGGCCAATATGATACTTTAATTTGTTTGGTCAGGAATTTATTATATATGTGCATGATAAATAACCACTTTCTAATAATATCCATAATCCCAGTAAGTAGCAGATACTGAATACGCTGTTCCACTGTATGCACATTCAGCTTACATTAGCTACAAATAACATGTTCATTATTAAAGGAAATTAACTTTACCTCTTTCAGACTGAAAGTTTCTATAGTTATCGGATAAATTAAGAGTAAACTGCTGTGGATTTGATGAAGTGGTGTTACTGGAACAGTGTTTCTTGAATATCCAGTTTTGTTAGTTTTATTTGCAGCCATCTTAACACCCACTTTATCACTACTTATTGCCACACTGCTAAATACTTCGTTCTTGACGAGGCCTTTCGGTGTCTCTACCATCTTCAGGTCTTAAACGAAAAGACCTGAAGATGGTGGAGACACCGAAAGGCCTCATCAAGACTGAAGTATTTAGCGGTGTGGCAATAAGTAGTGACAAAGTGGGTGGTTTCTTGAATAGTTCAGTTTCCATTTTTCAAACTAAATAATTCGGTACTTTCTTGGAAAGTAAGTAACCTTGTTAAATATTATTAGTTATATCCTGTGACTTGACTGCATTTGTCAAAGAGGGCACTATATTAGCTTGCAAAAGTGCATTATTTGTAGAAAACATCACTGTAGTGTTTTGTTTTTAAAGAACAGAGCTTTCTTGTCCCTTGTTAGTAAACAAAATGCTGAGGTATTTGTTTGATCAATTAGGAGTGTTGTTTCCAGTTTTGTAACTTTTTGTTTGGTTCAGTCATCAGTTACTGGTACTTGTTATTGGTAGCATCGTGTGTGTGTGTGTGTGTGTGTGTGTGTGTGTGTGTGTGTGTGTGTGTGTGTGTGTGTGTGTGTGTGTGTGTGTGTGTGTGTGTGTGTGTGTGTGTGTGTGTGTGTGTGTGTGTGTGTTCAAACCTAGCACCAGTGGTTGAGAATTTTCAAACATGAGATTTTATTAAAAAGATTTTGTCATCTGTGCATGCGCTAGATATTTATAAAAGATGTTTTTGTCTACAATATTACCATACAAGCTGCCACAAAATTATCTTGTATTTTCAAGATGCTCTTCCAGTCTTGTTACTTATGAACTTCCCAGTTTTACGCCAGTAATTTTGTGATATACTGTTTAAAAGATTCACATATTGCTATGGCTGGTTTATAGCTTTAGAGGCCCAAGATGTGTTAAATTACTCTATCAAAATATTTTACTTAATTTATTACATTTTGCAATTTTTTCGTAGTATGATATAAAAGAAATGTATTTTAGGAAAGAGAAAATTTGATACAGAAATTTCTCCCAAAAGATCTCTTGCTAAAACCACTTATGTAAAATGTTTAATTTCATACATTTAAAATATTAAACAGTACTTTAGCAATTTTATACATATTCTTTTCAGTTGTTTAGTATGGTGAAAATAATGGAATAAATCGTTGTTAAATTCTGTTACTTTTAATCATACAGTTTAAAAAATGAGATATCGGTGTGTTTTTGTAAGCTTATTTTTGAAAAAGTATTTTGTACAGATACTTTCCTGGCTCTTTTATATGTAAGTGTTTTCAACTGTGTCTGTATATTATAATAGATTATTGTAATACTTCTTTCGTTATCACCGCAGTTTAAATTCTGTGTAGACATCAGGTCAACCATCGTTATTCATCTTCCTTGAATCCAGTGCTAGTTAATATATTTTGATATTTTACATATGTTACAGAATAGTTGTGGAGATGCCAAATAAAAACAAAAGAAAGTAAATTTTACAAGCCTGTGTAAGACACAAAGCCTTTGTTGTATGAATGATCTCTTAATAATGTACTTAAATATAATATTATTTACAATATATAAAATACAATTTACCTATTTCTGAATTGTGTACATTATTTTTTTCTTCATTATATATTTTCAGAGTTATTTTTCATGATAACAAGTATTGCAATTGTTACTATGTTTGTAAATCTTATCTCACTGAATAGTTTATTAAAATGGTCAATATTAAGTCATGCACATATGAGTATGGATGAATCATCAATTTCATACTAAGAGTGGTGATATTATATCTAGATCAGCTTTGTTTAAAATCTTATGTGTTAAAATGTTTTTGTTTTGTTTTGTTTTGAGGTACTAGTTAGCTAAGGAAAACTACCAATTAAGGTAGAAATGACAATTTTGTGAATTTGTCATTCATAATACAAAAGTATGATTTCTAATGTGTCATATAAATGACTTAATACAAATAATTTTGAATTGTTCATAATTTAGATTTATCGTAATATTAGTATAATTTTTGGGCTTTGCAGTCCAAGAGATAGTGTTAACGTTGAAGTCCTGTTCTGAGCACCAAAAATTCAAGAGAGGTTTTTTAGAGACCAAGCAACTCAGTCTGTAGAAACAAGTATTTAGAGTATCACTCGATGTAATAATAGAACAGATCCTCGTACAAATTTTATGGTAAAAAAGATGGTTTTTGAGCTGTGCAGAATTCAAAGCCACACTTCATACGTGTGTGTATTCACATATGCACATGTTTGGCATTCCTGTTTCAAGTATGAAGAAACACCATATAATGTTAGTGAATGTGTTTTTGTTCTGAAATTATCTTCATTGTTATATTTTATTTGTTGATGAAATTTTTTGCTTTTGTGTAAAGATAAAACGAAAAATCAGAAACTTGAAAGACAGTATCTAAAGTAGTGCAAAGACTTACAGAAATGAAATGGTATCCTCTTTTAAAACAAAGTTTGTCTGCTCTCTTTGTACCTTCGTTGACACTAAAAAATAATCTTTACAACCTCAGATTTTCTAGTCTTTGAATGTGCAGATTTTTCTGCTTTAAAATGAGGAAAACATGCTTGTCATTGTCTTAGTGTTAATATAGCTTATAGGATAACGTGTAGGATACAAATGCTGAATGTTTCCTATTTTTCTCATTTGCTGAGAACCAGAAAGTCAGGAGCCAACTTTAAGTCCAGAATACAGTACCAATGTGGAAGACAGATTTGCCTGTTGTTTCGTATATTTTTTTATGTATGCAGGAGCTCATAATTGCTTGAAGTGCAAACTTAAACCCATTTACTAGAGTAAAATTTGTCTTGTGGTTATTTATGTTCATCTTTATACAGCTATGTTTGCAGAATCCTTTCTGTGTGTCAGTTACAGTTGTATGTTGAAATTATTAGTAACTGAGAGAAAATCATTTCCTCTCAAATAAATGTATTCATGGGCTTGTCACCTTGAAGTGTATTATTGAAAATCATGTTGAATATTTTGTATTTATCTTTTTTAGTGGTCGGTTAGGGATATTTAAACAAACCGCATTTAGTTTTAAAGAATTAAATTTGGCCAGATACTGTTGAAAATTTGTAAGAAAAACTATTTGGATTCCTTATGATCAAGCAGATTTTAGGTGTAAGAGTTTTATCTAAATTTAGTAAGTCATGTGTCATATTTTTGGCACTCTAGTGTGCATAAATTGTCCTGGACTCTGTTATGATGTACTATAGGTAAAACATTTTATGTTGCATCTTCGTGTTCTCTCTTTGTCTTGCATCTTTCTTTTTGAATACAGGCAACTTCTGTGAGTTTTTGTATATTGTTTGGTAATTTTTATTAAATGTATTTGTATAATAACATTACAAATTATATACTACAGAAAGTAGGATAGTGAGCAACAATATAAAAGGACGAGTATCAATAAAATCAAAATGAAATAAAAATCCAATGTATTTGTTATATGTTATTAAAAACTAATAACATGTGAAATATTTCAGCCAGGAACATGGAATTTTTTTAATGACAGTATTGCAAGACGTGTCGGTGAAAAATCAAAAAACTAATTTTGTACTGTATTGAATATTTTTTCCATAGAGTAGAGTAGGTACTAATGTGTTTGTATACATTAAACAAGAATTGTGTGTGTGTGTGTTTAATGTACATTTTTAATCATTTCCTTTGGTTAACATATGATAACGCAATTTTCTTGACTGATTATTACGCGAAAGACACAGCATTCCTAGAGTTTTTTATCTATATATATGACACAGTCTAATTTAAAAAAATTTTAAGCATATAATCAAAACGTAATGTGTTATAACATGTTATTGTATGGGCCCTTATCAGTAGTGTATATATTTTATTTATTATGTGCTGTTAATTTATTCAGAAAGTGTAAATAAAAAAAAAAATGAGTAAAATGTGTACATGATTAATGAAGTCTGAAGGAGAATCAAGTGAGCAAAAAAAGCTCTATATAAAACTTGTTGGCAGTTATATTTTAAGCAAACCAGTAAACTTTATTTTGAGACAGTTTCATCAACAAGAAATTCAACTTATATTTCCATTTGTATTTTAAAATGTTATGTTATGTGTTGACATTTTGTTCAACATTGTAAATTGTAAATAAATAATTTTAATGTTAATGTTGAGCAATTAATATTTCTACCATTAACCCTTTCACTTTATACCTTGTCATATAGCAGATTCTTTAGAATTTGTAGAATTTTTCTTTTCTTTTATGAAAATATAATTTATCCAACAATAAACACAGTTCTTTCCTTACTATATACATGATTTCAAGCAAGTTTCCATGAGTTTGTGTATTACTTTAGGGTTATTTTTTATGGGGAACACAACAGACCATTCTAACACTTTTTTTGGTCAATCTGTTATTCAAAAATATTTTTTTAATCCAAAGATTAAATGATTCTCCCTTTGGTCACTGTGTCATTAAACTGAATTCATTATATTGTAGCATAACAGAATTATCACCTTAAAATTTAACAATACCAATGAATAAAGAAGAAAAGGTCAATAGTGAGTGAGAAAAAGTAAATGGTTACAAAATAAACTAAAGAAACTGTTCATTATAATAAAACAGCAGTATACCCAGTAGGTTGGGGAGCAGTAAAAGAAAAGACAAAGGTAAAAAGGTAAACAAAATATTAATAAGGGGAAATTTATTAAATTAAGAAGCAGAGAAACCCCAAGACACAAAACCAATAACAAATTAATAAGGAGCTGTAAATGAGAAAAGGACATGCAACCACAAGATAAGAAAATACTAATATAATGAGAAGGAAGAGAGAAAATATGTCAAGGTTCATAAAAGGAATATATCAACAAGAAAGGATATCCACTAAAACATTATGAGGAGTAAAGATACCCAATTTTTACATAATTGAAACCAATGATAAATGTCAGATCAAATATCAAGTTACAGGATACAATACAGTTAAAATAAAATTGTAAACTAAATTATAAGCCTAGTTTAAGAATAGAGTGAAAACAATTAAAAAGACTACCAATAGTGTAGAAACCAACCAAAACTTACACTAGTGTGAGAAGTCATTTAAAAAGACTACCAATAGTGTAGAAACCAACCAAAACTTAACCATAGTGTAAAAAATTATTTAAAGGACTACCATTAGTGTAGACAATAATAAGTGACGCACTATAATAAAGAATAGTGTAAGAAATAGAAATCAATTAAAAAGACTACCATCAGTGTAGAGAATTACCCTATAAAAAAACCTAAAAATTAAGTAATATAAGAATTTAATAGGTGAGATATTATTTTATTGTATTAGCAAATTAGGTATAGTGGATACAAGAGACAGTTAATAACTGAAAGTGTCATTAGTTATAAGATGTTTTTATTTTAATGTGTTATCAAAATAGTTATAGCAATTAAAGGAGACAGTTAATAACTGAAGGTGTTATTAGGAATAAGATGTTTTAATAGGATTAGGTTTGTTATAAAAGGAAACATAAAAACAAAGGACAGCCAATGACTGATAATATTGCTGGTAATAAGATGTTTCCATTATAATTCTATATATATAAAAAATAATAGGCATAAGATGTTTTTGTTATGTTTAAGTGATATAAAAAAAAAAATTTTAGTAGATATAAGATATTCTGTTGCATTTGAAATAATGTTCAATATTTTCCAAGTTTGTTAAGGCAGAGAAGGCAAGTAGGTAATAGGAATATTGTATTTTTATTAAACTGTCAACCATATAAAGAGTAATAAGGCAAATTAACTAACACACCACAATAGAAAAACAAAACAGCATTGTAAACCAACATCAACTATCATAGAGTCAAACTCAAATAAATAAATTCAATAAAACTGCATATAATGAATAGAAACTAGTCCATACAACACAAAGATATGAAAATGTAATCAGTACAGAAACAAGTATTAGCAAATGTAATGACAAAAGAATAAAATTAACTTTATTTGGAAATAAGTAATACTAGGCCTAAGGGGTACTCAACTCAGATAAAAAGTAAATTAATCAATATTGGAGTATTATAACAACAAATTATTAACAACAAGCAATAATCATGGAGTGAGTAAGATTATTTAATGGAAATATTAACATAAAATCACTTGTAAACCATTTAAATACTAAAATTGTAAAAAATACAAGGCCTACAATAAATAGCAAAAATTGTAAATTTTAGGCTTATCTGAACTTCAAACAGACCCAGTTATATATCAAATTATGTAAAATTAGGTTAAGAATATTTCTGAATAGTTAGATTTTCGTAAAATTAATAAATAATTAAGTTACAGCAATAAATAGGAAACTTGTCATGTATGTTTATGAGTTGAAATCAAATCCAAGACACGTAAATTTGTAAAAAACAATGGGAAGAGGAAAAAGACATTTTATAAATTACCACAAAACAACGACTTTAAGTCATCAGGCTATTGTTAATCGTGAAAGTGTACAGATCAGAATTTACTGACGGAAGATCTAAGAAACAGAAATAGTGTAAAAACAATGGCGTACAACCTCAAAAAGTGTTACTGAGGTTACCAAATGGAAAACAACACCACTACTTAATAACTAACACCAAACTGAACCAGAACAACTACAATAGTAATATCCATTACTAGAACGAGAAATCAACCGCCATTTTGAGAAAAATTCAACAAACATTATCTAGACACGAACTTAACAAATTGAACACAGAACACTGCACCAATAAACTATCACAGAACGACTTCGCCGAGGAGGGAAGAACACTTCACACAATTTTCCAGGGATGCTACAACCTCGCAGAGGAAGGAATTCACATTTATTTCTGAGGGAGTCAGCGTTGTGTAGCAGAAATCAACGAGGTGAACGGGGGCCATTTTCATGGCAGAGCGACCAGCACATCGACACTGCCTCCACGAGTCAGTGACATTATTCTACGAAATGGTTCGATCTTTATTTAATAATTGACAATTTTCATAATCCTGTTATTTTTCAGCAAATAATAATTTATTTTAAGATAATTGTAAGTATTGTATCTTGTTCCTTGCCCTCTCTGACCATTTTGACAGTTAAAAGAACCCGAAATAATTAATTTTGTAACATTATATTTTGTCATTTTTGTTCACAATCGACCTGAGCGAATCTCAATCAATGCCTGGTCCATGCACGTAAGATTGGCGCACAATTTCAGATTTTAAGAAATAAACATCACAATTACTCAATTACATGTGTTCATAATTATTTGTACAATAAATATTAGTTTCTTCTTTCTTCTAAAAATAATTTAGAGTTATTAGAGAAATATGCCAAGAAGAAGAGGAGCGAAGTTAGAAAAGAGAATACTAGATCCGACTACATAACTAGATTATCTATACAGAACAAATATCTAAAAAAACACAATATCTCATTTATTCAATTGAAGGTAATTAAAAAATTTACAATTAATTAATTAAACAAAAAAAATTTTATTAAATTTATAACTAACAACAAAAATTTTTATTATCAACATAATACATTATGTATATTATCTATCTATCTAATTTATTTGTTTTATAACAAATTGGCGTCCAACTAAGGGGCTGAAAATAGGAATCGATAGATCTATAAAATAAGGACAATTCGTCCAGTTTCCTATTTTAGCTCGGCAGCTGTCAACAGGTCAGAAAGAGAAACAAGATGCACAGGAGGGTGACATCAAAGAAAAGGGCTGTGGAGGCCGAACAGGAAATAGATATGGAGGATAAGGAGGCAACACCCGTGGAAGATATAGAATCGAGATTATCTCCAGCAGAACCAACCGAACCAGAATCCCAAGGGAAACAACCCGACAAGCCAACATGAACAGAGAATGTGGAAATGAAAGAAATGTTCAGGTTAATGATGGAGAGGATGGATGAGCACAGTAAGAAGTCAAGAGAAGAATTAGCCCAGCAAATGAAGGAAGAGTTAAGGGAAAATAGTAAGAAGGCAAGAGAAGAATTAGCCCAGCAAATGAAGGAAGAGTTGAGGGAAAATAGTAAGAAGGCGGAAGAAAATGGTAAGAAGTCAAGGGAAGAATTAGCCCAGCAAATGAAGGAAGAGTTAAGGGAAAATAGTAAGAAGGCAAGAGAAGAATTAGCCCAGCAAATGAAGGAAGAGTTAAGGGAAAATAGTAAGAAGGTGGAAGAAAATGGTAAGAAGTCGAGGGAAGAATTAGCCCAGCAAATGAAGGAAGAGTTAGGGAAAATAGTAAAGAAATGAAGGAAGAATTGGGTAATAAAATTGGAGATACCAGTAAGAAGATGGGGGAGAAAATGGAAGAAAACAGCAAGAAGTTGGACGAAATAAAAAATGAAAATAAATTATTGATGGAGGAAAATATTTAGAAAATGGAGGAAATAAAGACTGACAATAAACAGTCGAAGGAGGAATTAACCCAGATAAGCCAAAAACTGGAAGAGACCAACAAGAGGATGGAAGAAACAAGTCAGAAAATGGAAAGCAATAATCAACAATTAAGAGAAGAATTGAAGGAGACGAACCAAGAGAACATGAACCGGTTAGATGGAAGGATGGAAATATTAAAGGAAGAATTGAGCCAGAAGATAGCTGAAAACAATGAAACAATCAGCAAGAAAGTAGAAGAGGAAATAACGGTGATCGAACAAAAGATTACAAGGGCTGACGAAAGATGGAGTCAGACGGAACGAGAAGTACAGAGCATCAAGACTGAAATAAATACTAAGGTTACCAACATCGAAGAAACGAATAGGAAGAATTTAGAGGAAAAATTAAAGGAAACACATGAAGACTGGGAGCTAGTGCAGGACCGATTCACAGAAAAATGTGACGGCATTGAAGCGGCTGTGACCAGTATCAACAGTGAGGTGCGACAGAATCAAACAGATATAGATCTGTTCCATAGTCGATCAACCAGCATTACCAGTTGTCCGAATAACGAAAATCGTGAAGAGATTAACTTCAGGTTTTACAAAAATAAACCTATGGAGTTCCTAGCCAGAATCGGAAGAGTAGTTCACTAAACACAGAGGCAACCACTGAAGAGAGAATAAAGAAGTACTGGACGAATCCTTCAAGGAGATAGCTGATAATTGGTGGATGGCGATCAGCAGGCCCGTATTTTGGATGTATAACGCCCCTGTGCAGTCATTAATTTTACGCCCCCTATTCCCTGAGCTAAACTTCAGTGTCGCTATTCGTTTACAGACTATGGACAATAAATTGTTTAATTACTTACTTCAATTTTAAACTGTATTATAGACAGTATTTAAACTTAACTGAATACACAATATATGAAACAAAGGTGCAAGTTAAACATTTATACATTATTCTGAAGACGATATATGGTAAACACATAGAAAATAATCACTACAGTTTAATAACCTCAATTAAAAATATCACTGAAACATCCAATTTGGTCAGTCAAACGTATATGGTAGAAACACTGCAATTTGATACTAACCATTTTGTGAAACTTACCAAACTTAGAGAAATGACTTTCTTCTGACTTTTGCATTTGCAAATGCATTTATCACTTCCTCAAAATCCAGACTGACAGTGATGTCTGATTCTATGGCGAGCACTCCAAGACTGACCAGTCGTTCTTGATTCTGTGCTGTCCGTAGATAGTTCTTGATTCGTTTTAAAACTGAAAATGACCTTTCAGCAGAACAGTTTGTTGCTGGAGTACAGTTGTAGATCTTGAGTGCAGTGTACACATTTGGGTAGACATCACTAATTTTCTTCGAAGCCAACATTCTGCAGAGAAATAGAAGAGACGATAATTTGTTACCATCTTCTGTCTTCATAGATAACAGATAGCTTTTCAAATGGATGCATTCTTCACCAAAGCTGCTTTCTATGACGGAATCATAAATGGCTCGAAGTTTCTCTGCAACATCATAAATTTGAGGAGCTTCTAGTTTGGTGATATTTGAGAGAAATGAAAATATTAAATTATATTCTTTGTAGACATTAACTCTCTTCTGTAACTCAGTCTGGAGAGTTTGTATGATCTTGGAATATGAAATTTCCATTCGTCTCCAGATCTTGTCATGTTCCAAGTCATCTGATCCTAGTTCTTCTTCAGAACTTTCTGGTTCCGCTTCTGATTCAGATGATTCATCAAAAAATCGCCTACGTTTAATTTGACGTTTTGGTCTTGAAATCTCAACAGCTGAAGAAGAAGGAACTGATTCCAGACTCCTGATCTGATTTTCTTTTCAGCTGAATATCTGTGATTGGGGAAACAGGTCGGAAGCTCAGTTAAATACACTGTAAGAGAGTCGTACATTTCAATAACAGTGGAAATGTCCATTTCCTGAGCTTGCAATTTTTTCATGACTTTGCCAAATTGTTGAAGAACAGAACCCCACACTGATGTCATGAATGCTACCTCAATGCTATTTAATTTCCTAAGAAGACCATCAGCTTGACATCTACCTTTACCCGTTTCATTTTCTGAAATAGTTCTTAATGCAGAAACCACTGCTTTCCAATCTGCATCCAAGCTCTTGCAAGCATCCTCACGTGCACACCATCGAGTTGTTGACAGTGATTTCAATGTCATGGTTACAGAATAAAAAAATGTTTCCAAGATATTCCATCTCCCTGTAGAATCTGCGAAGTAATTATATAAACTTTGCAATAACTCAAAAAACCGTACTGCAGCAATACAGCATTTCACTGCTTGTGAACCAACTAGATTCAGTGAGTGAGCTGCACATGGAATGAAGAAAACAAGAGGATTTCTTTCCTTGAGTCTTGCTTGCAAGCCAGAATATATTCCAGACATGTTGGCCGCATTGTCATATGATTGACCTCTACAGTTATCAACTTTCAGACCATGTTCTAAAGAATTCATTAGTGCTTCAAAAAGCTTTTCTCCAATATGGCCTGTATTTTTCATAAAACACAGAAATCTTTCAACTGAGAGCCCACAATCAGTTACATATCTAACAACTACACTTAACTGGTCATTATGAGATAAATCTGGCGTAGAATCTACTATGACTGAAAAATATTTAGAAGAAATAACTTCATTGCCTATTTTTTCACTCACTGACTTTCCCATAAGATGTATTAATTCTTCATAAGTTGCTGGTGACAAGTATGATGTAGATCCTTTTCCAGGATTACCGAACCGTGCAATATGGTCAGCCAGAAAAGAATCGTACTCTGCAATTAATTCCAAACACATGAAATTTCCATTTTTCACAGAGCCAAACTTCTCTTCGTCTCCACGAAATGCTAAACCCCTAGAAGCTAGTTTTTTAACTACAGAAACAACTCTTTTTAGTACATTTCTCCAATATGTAACTTCATGTTCATGCTGGCTGAGCAATCTTTTGTCAATTCTGTTCATCTCATTTCCTCTACTTTTCAATTTTAACAAGCAGTCTCTGTGAGAAGCAGAATTTTCATGTTCGGCTATTCTTATGGCAGCATGGCTCCAATCATTGAAACCAGATGTTGCAAACTGAGATGTACCACCGAATAATTTGCATGGGGCACAGAACAGTGATCCTTGGCTGGGAGAATAAACAAGATATTCACGGTTCATAATTTCCCCATTTACTAAAATCCTATGGAATAGTTTCTTGCTGCAAAACCGTTGTGTTCCATCAACATATCGCCGCGAAGACTGTGAAAAGTCAGCGTCTTTGTTTTGATTAATACCATTTTTTATCAAATAGTCCCGAGTGTGATCAGTGTTTTCCCAATAGAATGGATCATTACTAGGAATAGACACTGCAAAATCCACTTCTGTAGAGAGTGTAGCTTGTTCCTGTACTTCGAGATTTTCGACTTCCACATTGTCTTTACTGTTTTCCACTATAATTTCACCCGAATTTTCAGGCCTACACTGTTCACTTTTGTTTTCACCACTGAAATATGAGTCCAGTCGAGGTATTTTATGCAAAATTTTACTCTCCCTCTGTCTTTTTTCCTCAGCTTTCTTGCGATATGCAGCACCACTTAACCTAGATCGCCCATCCATACCGTCCCTAAGCTATTATATCTTAAGGGAAAAACCTATAGAAATACTGTTTTGTAGAACATTTAAAACTGAATAATTCACTGTCAACAGTTTAAATACTTGGTGTATCGTATAAAATGCCTTTTGAAAGTTAATAACAAGTTGGAACCACGTGGAACGGTGACTCTGAATTAATAACAACATACACACCAAAGAATATGCACACATTTAGACATTTTGCAAAGATAGTTTATCAGATTACTAACTCTATACTCAACACTAAATCCAAATTTTACGTCCTATAATTTAAATAATACGAATAATAAACGAAAACACTGTTCACACCTTTACACTTTCGTACACAACGCAGAACGTAACCTCCAAACACAAAGCTGCAGAGCACGTGTAAAATTATTCACCACAGCCACGTAAAATACATCAGCCTAAGAAGGAATGAATACCAAATGTTTCAGAAACTATCCGCTAGAGGGCAGCACGAATACCATTCCAATAAACGACGTATGACGGCAATACTAACGAAGCAAAAGTTGAAAACGTAAATATACGTGATTACTGATTTTGGCCCGTGTGACAAAAAACGTGCATATACGTGATTACTGTTCAAAGGGTTAATGCCAGAGCCAGAACGCTAATCTACTTCGGGCTTTACAATGATATGAAGCGATGTTTTTTTTTAACCAGCTATATTTTGCCGCCCTCAAAATTTTGCCGCCCTGTGCACCTGCACATGTTGCACATGCCTAAATACGGCCCTGGCGATCAGAGATGAAGTGACAGACTACCAACAATTCAAAAGGCTATTCAAGGCCAAATATTTGTCTGAATCGACACAAAATATCGCTAGAGACGGGATCTGTCATGGAAAATATAACCCATATGGAAACCAGACTCTAACAGCGTATTTCTTGGGAAAGGTGTGTGTGGCCAAACATTTAGAGCCCCGAACACCGGAAGAATGCTTGGCTAGCAATCTCTCCTACCACTATGAGGAAGATATCATCAGAGCTAGAAGAAAAGTCAAATAAAAACTGTACAAGCAATGACCGAACTTTTAGAAATGTATGAGCACGAGGATTACTACCGCCAAAGTCGCAGGAGATACGAAAGGCCGGAGACAAGAAATAACATGAATAGTACAAATAATAATAATCGGCAGAACGGCAACAACAACCATAATTATAGTTCCGTAAACCGGAATAATGCCGAATACAATAATAACCCTCGTAATAATAATAATGCTCCTATATATAATATCAATAATAATAATGTTCCCAGAAATAATAATAATGAGGGTAACAATAACAATAATAATAACCGTCTGCCTAACAACAACGGTTATTATAATAACCGTAATTATGTTCCGAATGGTCAGAGAAACCCCAACCCACCTAATAACAATTATTATGGTAACTATAACAGAAATTACCCGATGGAGGTAATGATAATAATTACAGGACATATCGACCCCATATCAACTACATCAGAGCGGAAGGCAGTGGACAGAGGAGATACCAGCCTCAACGAAGGAGCCGATACTACGAGTATGAAACATTTCAAGGGAATCAGGGAAGTAATTGTTACAGAGAGTATGAACCCAGACGCAGTTCAAGCCTGGACAATCAAAGAAGACTGCCTGTAACGGAGGCCCAACAAGACGATCGTGCTGAACCAAACGAAGCAGTTTCAGGACTCCCAAGTTGATGCTGCTAACAGCCTAATCCGTAATGATAAGGAGCATTTAAACGAACGGAGGCAGTAATAAATCCCAATAACCCTTTACTGCTACAATCTGCTGGGTATGGACAAGAGGTAAAATCGCGTGAGGAAAAGAAGACTTTTACGATAATATATAACAATTACTTAAAAAATATCCGAAAGGACTTGTTAGAAGAGAACGAAGTAAACAGTAATAATAATGACAACGAGATCATTTACATAATTGCAGAAATCAAGAGTATTTCTGTTCCCATAATGATAGACACTGGAGCAAATGTCTCTATAATAAACCATAATGAATTGGACCGGATACAGCAGGAATGCCACAAAAACTTACCAGTACTACCTATTAATAATATTCTGCTTGTAGAGCTACCGGCCGACAGAACAAAACAATAAGGAAACAGGTATCCCTAAGTGTCAACAGTCAGGGCGTGAGTTTGGATATGATATTTCTTGTTGCAGCCAGATTACCCTTCAAAATCATGATAGGGTGTGACATATTACGTAGGAACTCAGCAGTTATCAACTTGTGCCGAGGGAAGGTATCACTCTTTTCGGAAGGTTCGACCTGGGTAGCCAATTTAACTAACAACAAGATGTTAGACTCCAGACAACTTCTCGACCACAAAAATAAAGTGAATTACTTGTCAAACTACTCGTCAGACAACAAGCCAGTAAATCAGAATACGGAGGATGACCTATGGCCACAAAGGATTCAGGAGATACGTGACTTCCAGTGCCACAATACCACCGAGCGATTAAATGAAGACCAGCTGAATCAATTAGTCAGCATATACGAAAAATATCGAGCTGTATTTTCAGACGATATATCAGGAACTACCAATGTTCTATACGATTCACAGAACCGGCAGAATTCAATCGAAAGTCATATCCCATAGCACAATCTTTGAAGGAAGCCGTACGCACAGAGATCCAGAATATGATTAGTAAGGATATTATCGAAAGCAGTCAGTCGCCATACACTAGTCCGATTGTGGCTATACAAAAGAAGAATGGGAAGGTAAGACTTTGCCTTGACGCACGTGAGATAAATAAAATGATTATTAACGATCGTACCTCGCCTGGCAAAATTGATGAAATATTGAAGAGATTCCATGGAACCAAGTTTATTACTACGTGGGATACCGTGTGCGGGTATTGGCAGGTGGAGTTGCACCCAGCAAGCCGGCAATACATGGCGTTCATCTTCGAAGGACGCAACTATCAGTTTAAGAGGTTGCCCTTCGGGTTAGTGAACTCAATAGCTGTTTTTGTCGCCTGTATGGACCAAATACTCGGACCAGAAGCGCTCCAATTCACGACTGTCTATGTTGATGATCTCTTAATAACATCAACCAATTGGGAAGAACATTGTTACCGTGTGGAGCATGTCTTGAAGAAGCTGGCTGAGAATAACGTTACTCTCAAGCTAGACAAGTTCAAGCTTATAGCTAAAGAAGTCCAATTTTTGGGTTTCCAGTTGAACAGTCAAGGAATAACACCGTCAACAGAGAAGGTAGACGCCATACAGCTATTCCCTATACTGAAAAACAGAAGGCAACTACAATCATTTTTAGGCCTGTGTAACTACTACAGGAAATTCCAAAATAATTATTCCGAGCTGACGGCCCGATTTCAGTATCAGTTATCGTCCAAGAATAAATGGCGATGGGGTCAAGAACAAGACGAAACATTCAAATCGATTAAGGAGAAGTTCTTAGAAGCAGTAATGCTTAACCATCCAGATTTTAACCGACCTTTCTTCCTAAACTGTTACACTAGTAATATTAGCTTGGGATCAACGTTGTACCAAGAAGACGAAAGTGGAAACCACCACTTAGTAGTGAGCTTTGCTAGCAGAACCCTTAACCAGTGTGAAAAGAACTACAACTTGACGGAAAAGGAACTGCTAAGTGTAGTCTTTGCCTGTGGGAAGTTTCGAACGTATATTCTAGGATATCCAGTGACCGTTCGCACAGATCACAAATCAATATTTCTTAGAAGATGCAAGTTAAGCCACGGTAGATTGACCACGTGGGTACTTGCCCTGCAGGAATACGATATACAGTGGGTGTATGTTCCTGGGAGTAAGAATGTAGTAGCCGACGTATTGTCAAGAGTAAATTTGGAAGAACAGACGTTCGAAGGCGAAAAGGAGAGCATCGTGAAGATCTATAATATTATTAAGGACAGATCCGATTTAGAAAAAATAGTGCAGGACATCAGCAAACACCAGCAGTCCGACCCGAAGGTAAACCATATTAAACTTCGTCTCTCCAACCAAGATGACACAATAACCAAGTTTTATTGTATACATAATGATATATTATTCATCAAAACATCCCTTGATGAAGAGATATGGAAGATCGTAATCCCTACTACAGTCGAGAAGGATATCATCTCCGATACGGTCACATGGGAGCCATGAAGGTGATCAAGGCGATAGAAGAGAATTGCCATATAAAAAATATAAATCGAAAGACGAGAAACTATCTCAAAACCTGTCTTATATGTCAATTGGTAAAAACCAACAATGAGAGAAAAGAGGGTATGATGATACCAATTACATCACAAGCAAAACTGGAAAAGATCTTTCTGGACATCTGTGGTCCATTTCCCCGCAGTGGCGGACACCATCGTTACAAATACATTATTATAATGATGGATCACTTCACGAAATTTATAAAACTGTACCCGGTGAACAGAGCCACCACTTTGAAGACTTTAGGAGTGATAACAAATCATTACATTCCAGAGATAGGGAGCCCAGCATCCATAATCACAGACCATGGAACGCAATTTAAGGGTAGGAGGTGGAAAAACACTCTAAATACATTGGGCATCAAGACGTACAAGACATCAGTCTATACCACCCCAGCCGCTGGACCCACTCCAGCGGAGAGGGTGCTACGAGAAGTCTGAAGAATATTACGGACTTATTGCCATAATCAACAAAGGAAGTGGCAAGAATATTTATCAGCTACCGAAGAATTCCTTAATTTGGCATATCAACCCGCTATAGGTACCACGCCATATACGGCGATGTATGAAAAACCGCCTCCAAGAGAAATACAAGACATCATAGAATTTCCCATGAGTAAAGAATACAAGTTTAATCGACTAAGGTTCTACAATAAATTGGCAGAAGACCAGGAAAGGCGCCAGAACAAGTATCAAAAGGCGATTAAGAAGGTAATAAACTACGAAGTCGGAGAAAAGGTACTATTGAAAAACAGGAAACTACCCAGTACTTTGGAAGGCATTACCAAAAAGTTGTTACTGCTGTATACCGGCCCATACCTGATTATTAAAGATAATAACAACAATACTTATGTATTAAAAGATATTAATTCAAATAAAATAAAGGGAACCTATAATCAGTTATCAATCAAAAAATATATAGAGGAGAGATAAAATAACAAAATTCAAAAAATTAGTAAGGACAACTTACAAGAACTATTCGAATTAATTATGATGTAACAAAAAGAAGTTGGATGAAGAAAAATAACAAAATTCAAAAAATAGTAAGACCAACTTACATAAAATATTTGAAAAAACTATTATGAGTAAAAACAAATTTAGTTGAAGAAAAATAACTAAATTCAAAAAATAGTAAGACCAACTTACATAAAATATTTGAAAAAACTATTATGAATAAAAATGAATTTAGATGAAGAAAATATCTAAATTCAAAAAGTTGTAAGACCAACTTACATGAGTTATTTGAGAGAACTTATTAAAAACCATTATATATAAAAAGAATTTTGGAGAAAAGATCTAAAGTCAAAAACTAGTAAGTACAACTCACACGAATGATGAGATATAACTATTAAATATAAAAAGAAATTTTGTAAGAAAAAGCTACAAAATTCTAAAAGAGTAAGAACAAATTACACTCATAATTTGAGTGAACTCTTACATAAAATAATTTGAAAATAAATGGAGTACAAATGTGTAAACTTTCTCAAACTCTCCAGAGACAAAGCAAAAGGAACATGTTCCAGTAAATAAAGAGAACAACCAATATTAAACAATTGAATAATTTAATGTTACCAGAACAATATATTAATAAATGTTGAAAGTGTCATAAGAAGGAACGTAGCAAATCTTCATAAAAACCTGTGTTAATAGAGAAAAAAAAACCTTAAATAAACTACCACAGCTATAAAAACTATACTATAGTTTGTATTGTAATAGTGACTATGCTAACTGTAACCACTATTATCAACAATGTAAATGAGACAATTTAAGACAAAAATGATACAGAATTTCAAATGAAAAGGAAAGAAGAAACCAGAATATTTTATAATTTAATAAAAATAACTTAACCAAACTCACAAAGAAAATAACTTGATAAAAATGAAACAATGAAGAAGGACCAACTAAGTAAAAACCAAGTATTAAGACCAGAAACTAAAAACCCTGGTACCATGATGATAATATTGTTGTAATAACCACTATTATAGTGATAATTGATAAAGAAGGAATTAATGTTATGCCATGAGCAATAAAACGACTCATTGGATACCAAATGAAAAAAAAAATCTATATAAATGCTAATTACTATGTAAACAAGATAAAAGGATGAAACGATGAAATGTATATTATACCACATACCTAAACTACATAATATGGAATGAGCTTTGATAGAGAAGAAGAGTCAAGTGTATAAAAATATTAATTGATATAAAATATTATGAAGTGAAGAATCCAAGGATGTTTATTATTAGTCAAAAGAGACTACTTTTAATGATTATTTATTTTTATGACTGGATGTAGAAAAATTCCATCAGTCTTATATTTTGAGCTGAGATGATAATTCTTCTGGACTCAGTTAAGTAAAGTATTGGCCAGCAGATATTGGAGCCAAATGTGCCTCTCTGAACTGTTCCAACTCACATGTTAGGGAGTAAACATACAGGTGAGGAAGCACCAAATAAGAAAAGATATAAAATGATAATGTTATACACAAGATTGATGATTACTTATTAATGAAAAAAGAAGCTAATGAAGGAGATACATATCATCTGAGAGAAAGCAACGGTGGAAAAAGAAGGTATATAAAGTGAAATCACGAATAAAATATGGTAAATAAAAAGAATTAGTAGTAATTATTTCATCCATACTAAGAATATGATCTGAACTAATCACTTTTACAGGAGAGCATATGTAGCATAACAGAATTATCACCTTAAAATTTAACTTAATACCACATGAATAAAGAAGAAAAGGTCAATAGTGAGTGAGAAAAAGTAAAGGGTTAAAAAATAAACTAAAGAAACTGTTCATTAAGTCGATAAAATGTTAATAAAATTAAACTGAATAACAAAGAAAACTCTTGGTCCATATATAAATAACCAACTAATAAAACCCCAATAAAACAGCAGTATACCCAGTAGGTTGGGGAGCAGTAAAAGAAAAGACAAAGGTAAAAAGGTAAACAAAATATTAATAAGGGGAAATTTATTAAATTAAGAAGCAGAGAAACCCCAAGACACAAAACCAATAACAAATTAATAAGGAGCTGTAAATGAGAAAAGGACATGAAACCACAAGATAAGAAAATACTAATATAATGAGAAGGAAGAGAGAAAATATGTCAAGGTTCATAAAAGGAATATATCAACAAGAAAGGATATCCACTAAAACATTATGAGGAATGAAGATACCCAATTTTTACATAATTGAAACCAATGATAAATGTCAGACCAAATAAGTTACAGGATACAATACAGTTAAAATAAAATTGTAAACTAAATTGTAAGCCTAGTTTAAGAATAGAGTGAAAACAATTAAAAAGACTACCAATAGTGTAGAAACCAACCAAAACTTACCATAGTGTAAAAACTTATTTAAAGGACTACCATTAGTGTAGACAATAATAAGTGACACACTATAATAAAGAATAGTGTAAGAAATAGAAATCAATTAAAAAGACTACCATCAGTGTAGAGAATTACCCTATAAAAAAACCTAAAAATAAAAGACAGTGTCATGACTAAGAATAGTTTTAATGATAAAAGTGTTTTAAAAATTAAGTAATATAAGAATTTAATAGGTATGAGATGTTATTATTTTATTGTATTAGCAAATTAGGTATAGTGGATACAAGAGACAGTTAATAACTGAAAGTGTCATTAGTGTCATTAGAATACTAGATCCGACTACATAACTAGATTATCTATACAGAACAAATATTTAAAAAAACACAATATCTCATTTATTCAATTGAAGGTAATTAAAAAATTTACAATTAATTAATTAAACAACAAAAAATTTATTAAATTTATAACTAACAACTGTGAAGCTACAAATTTGTGTCACATAAAATTTACTAATTTACTAATAAACATTGAATAATTATCGGGCGCCATGATGGAAGTTACCAACATATGATATTAGGCTTACCTTTCGGTCCAAAATTCGTGTTAAACGAACCAGTAATGGCGAAATGTCCCTGAAATAATTCACTCGTACTTGTATTTTTGACATTACCCTTTATTCAAATCACATATTCCCATATATCATTACAAAATAAACAAATAGTGCCAAACATGCACATGTTTACGCCTCGGGGCGTGTCCCCATTTATCTGAACATTAATAAGAAATAAACATTGTAAACATAATAAACATAATGAAATACAGTATAATACGCTAAACAATACCTGCACAACCCAGCACTATAAATATTTAGGTCACACTCTCTCACTCTCTCTCTCTCTCTCTCTCTCTCTCTCTCTCTCTCTCTCTCTCTCTCTCTCTCTCTCTCTCTCTCTCACATTCATTCTCTGGTACAATTATATTTTATGAGCTCATTATTTAATGAATTTTGAATTGGTCATTCTTTTATGATGTTGATTTACTTGAATAATATATTGAAAAATATTGGAACGATCTCACCAAATATTGGACAGGTCTCACCGCACTGCTAGGATCCGTGCACAATCTGTTCCTTCTTTACTTCGATTTTGGGCCCACACCGTCGTGTCTACCCACGAAAACACTTTGAGCAGATTCTACACGCACGCAGTTTCGACGATCTATTGGCCATTGACACCTGTTCAATTCCTTACCGCCCCAACATTTCTGATATTTTTAAATAGTTATTTAACCACTTTTGGTGGTGTAAAAGTTAAAATTCACACTTAGTGAAACTCTTGCCGGCCGGCTACGTTCACAATCCAGGAGGAAATGACACAGAGTCTTTGTTTAATATTGCGTAGGTGGGGCAAAACCTACGTCATCAGGCTTTTGTTCGTTGTTTACAGCCTCGAGTTGTTTACAGAAAATGTGCATTCCTTCCACTGACGTCATCAGGGCTAGTCACGTTATCTCAGTCTGTGACATACGATTTTTTGCTGTGTTTGCCGTTTTGCAATGAAAACGGTCGGAATCCTGTCAATTCCCCTGTGCGTTGTATAAAATAATTATATAGTCCACTCACCAAAACTTTACAGGGGTTATGAAATATTTAAATAATTATTACCAAATAATTGTTAAAATATTAAATACAATAATTATGGTCTTTTATACCATGTTTTTATAAATTTAGGATTGTACCAGAATTGTACCATCACAAAACCCCCTCAATGAAAGATTTTGTGCCGAGGCATAAAAACTTTCATTGACCCATTTGTACTTCCTAAAGGGATCAGCCAGGATATGTCGCCACAACCCCCTTACAATTTATATAAAAAGAAAATCAATAACTCACCCGTGGTCTGATGACGATGACAGAACCTGCATGACCTTACTGGACTTCTCCTTCGAGATCCCAACACCATAAGGCCAATCAGGCGCGTAACGCTCCTGCTCTGACGCGCTGGCCAGCTCAGGATCGCCGTCATAACATCACCAAACACTGAAACAATAAATTAAAAATATTAAAATAGTGGCTTGGTATATTACTCTATCCTTAACTGATCTGTTTCCCCTTAGCTATGTGCTGGTTTGCGTTAATAAGCACTGGGTTTGCTTGAAATACTAGAAATATAAATACAAAAAATGTAAACTACAACAATTATATAGAATTGCCATTCTCTTCATTGACTACCCTGAATTGTAAAAATTGTTTCGATTCCCATCGATAATAATTAACTCTTTCTGTTTCATAATTAATGTAATTATAATAGAAACAAATATTTAAATAAAACATGGAAATCCCCATATAAATCTCCCCATATTACTCAAATCTCCCAAATATTCAAACATGGATAAAACATTTTATAGAAAAATAATTAATAAAACCTTATTGAAATTATTATTATTGTTATTATTTTTATTATTATTAACAGTTAATAATTGGCACTGTTAACAATATTTACCCCTCTTTCTCCTCCACACACACTATTTCCTATACATCATGTTAAAATTTCTATGTTAGTACATAAAACATAATACATAATCATTACATTAATACAGTAATACATTGAAATAGTCAATTCATATTTAATCTGAATAAGATTTGCACATTCTATCTATTTAAATTTGCATTTAAATTATAAAATATCGGTATGGAGAACCATACATGACTTCCATATTCTAAGATTTATATTTAAAATCATTTTCGAAATGAAATATTACCATAGAAACTACTTCTTTCTACTTACTGCTTCAGCCTTAACCACAGTACTGTGGTCACTAACGTATACCACCTCACGTTATCGCACTCGATTTTCACTGATGATGGAAGTCGATGGCATTGCCGAAATGTCTGGTTTTGTAGAAAACATTGGACTACGGCCAAATATCCCGGGAAGGAATTTTAACAAAAACTACTTCTTTGTTGCCGATAACGTTGTACACATATATATCAGTGGCGAAGTTACATGGAGGCAATTGAGGCAATGCCTACCCTAAAAAATTCTGTAGAATAAAAATTATAAATACGTATGAACTACATAACGTAAAGATTATACATTGTTACTGCGACTGTCAAATTTATTAAACCGAAACGTGCTTTATTGAGCGACCACTAGATGGTGACAGGTGAGATTCGGCATAGTTCGTTTAAAGCGAATGAGGCAACCTGAACTTGCCTCAGCGTTTTTTTGTATACATCGTATGTAAGCAATGTAGTGGTGTGATAGGGAAGTGTAGGGAGGGGGGATTGTCCCGCACTGTACACATAGAGCGTTGAGGCATGCCTCACTTCTGTGGTCCAAACAGTTAAGTTAAAGCACCTGTGTTGTTTCTAAGTGTTTATTTTATGCGGTTATTAAAAGTGTCACTGTTATTCCGCTGAACTAACAGATGATCAAGATTGTTATTTGAATTATTTGTAACATTAAACATATATATAGAAACTAATCAAGTTTAAAAATTTGAAGTTCAATCAGTTGTATTATTGTGTATGACTAATACAAGGATTGTTCAATAGAAACACGTATAGAGCCATAAAGCATTTTTTATTCAACGATTTTAAAAGAAGTCTCCAATAACATTAAGACATGAGTTCCACTGTTGCGCTAACCTGTAGATTCCCTGCTAGTAAAATTCTTACGGCTGTTTGTGGAACCATTCGGTTACAGCAAACTCTACCTCAGCGTCCGATTTGAACCACCGTCCTTTTAGTGATTCCTTAAAAAAAATTTAAGATAAGATTTTTGCCTACCCATTCATTAACTACTAGCTTCGCCAGTAAGCAAATTGATGTCTATTTTTTCAGCTTGCACGCGTTATGTTGGTGTGGGTTTCGGCACTTTCCATTTAAAAAGCGTGCAAATGTAAGAAAATAAACATGAGTGAGGCCAGAAATAACGTGAATTGTGTGTGTGTGTGTGTGTGTGTGTGTGTGTGTGTGTGTGTGTGTGTGTGTTGTAGCGTGACAGATATAAGCATAATATTGAATGGCAATTGATCATTAGAATAATGAAGTTATAATATTTAAATTTGGAAGAAAGCACTAAGTTTAATATAAAAAGATTAATTCATAGCAACTGTGGAAAGAAATCATTATTATAAAGAAAATACAAGTTAAAATAAAAGGAGTTACTAGTGATGAGTCATCCAAGACCAGTCTCATAACCAAAGGTTTTCAAGGTATAACCCAGGAAGGTAAAACAGATGACTCAGCTGCAAGTAAATAATAAAGCAGTACTGAATATGACCAAACCCACAACGAGGGAGAATAAATAGAATAGAAACCCTAAAATAAGCCAAGATCAACCAATACAGGTTGTGTATTTCTGTAATAAAGAAGAAGATGGAGAAGATCCCAAGAAACCTGATGGCAACAAGAAGAAGATGGAGAAGATACCAGTCCCAGAAGGCAGGAGAAAAGAAGACTGAAGAAAGAAGAAGAGGGCAGCATCCTGAAGAAGATGTCATGCTCTTATAAAAGACACCCAAATCCCTATATCCCCAAAATAAATATCTAAAAATAAAAGTATAACGAAATAAAAACCACATGTATATAAATTTAAGAGAGAGGAGTGTATAAAGTAAAAGTTTCCTGTGAACTAAGATGAAACAATAATATAGTACCCATGGAACAAATCTCCATTGAAAAAACGCTAACCAATTTATTATGTTAATAAGACTATACGACCATTTAGCATTAACATAATATATAAGTGCAAAGTGAACCAGTGATAGTTTTGGGTATTATAAAAAATGAACCTTGTGTTTCATTCTTGGCAATCACAAACATTGGATGCAATGAAATATGCATTTTTCAATGACTTAAAATATGTACTGTGACAATATGTTGTTCATAAGACATGAATCTGTTTAAAATAACATTTTGTTTTACATGAAAAAAGAAAAACAGAGTTCATAATACCTTTTGAACAATTAATACTATTTATTTGTTAATGACAGGGTACAATTCCCCAAAGACAATGTAAAAGACGGTATAAAAACTGTAGAATCCTACTTATAATAATAGTTAGAAATAAGAATATAAATATAAGGTTTTTTATGTATATAGTACAAGAATGTTTAAAAATGTATTAGATATAAGGCCATTTGTTTGGGTCTGAAACAACTAACATCAGAACTATAAAAATAGTTACCACTTGTAAATAGTAGAGAGTAATTAAGATGTTAGTTAGTAAAAAACCTTTGTTGTAAACCATATTTCCATGTTGGAAATGGGAATTTTGTTGCAAAATGTCTGATTTGAAGACAACCATTTATTTAAAAAAAATATTCTTTATTCTGTTTGACTATTGTTTGTATTGTGGCCAATACTAGTTGTTTTTGTGTAATTTGAAAGCATGTTCAATTTATAATACTATTTGTAAAAGTCAGAGAGGGTATCACACATCATATATTGTTTGTAAATTATTTTGTAAGAAAAATTGTTAAAAAATCATAGGCCAAAAGAATGGAAACCAAACTTCATCAAAACAGAGAAATTGCTCATTTAAATGCAAATAAACAAAAGGGGTTTAGACAAAATAAACTTGAGATCATGCCATATAATTGCACATACCATTTAGAGAGATTTTAATAAATTATATTCAGAATTATAAATAAAAATAAAATGACTAACCTCAGAAATTTAGACAGGGGAGTCATATATTTCAGAATAATGTTTCAGAATACAACTAATTCAATTAATTACCAGAAAATAAGGGAATAGGAACCTTTTAATACAATATAGGATTATTAATATTAAATATAACTGATAAAATGGCTGAATTTATATAATGACAGGAAGTAAATTTTGATGTTTTGACTCTTCACAGTATACCAAACTGAAAGTGAAATTACTATTTTTTTTGACAGAAAACACTATAAAATGGCATTATTTAATCTGAAAATAACCAGAATGAACTGAAAGATTAATTTAAATCAAATCTAGTGAATAAAATTGACAAATAACCAAAGTATAGGCATTCATATAGTGAAAATGTAAAAGTGCATACAGGATGTGAAAAATATTTGAACAATGTTAAGGATAATATTATATGGGCTAAGAGTTTAATTGAAACTGGAGGAAACAGTTAGTTAATTATTGGTAGTTGAACGGTTAACATGACATACGTCTGATTACGTGGATAACCTAACCTATAATCGTCATACAAAGCGAGTGTATAGTGAGTTATTGTGAAATCGCGAGTGACTTGTAAAATACTTCTGAAACTATCATATTATAACAGAAACGATCAAGTAACACTCCATAACACAGAACAATATAAATCTACTCCGAAAAACACCATAAAACACTAGAAAACTGTATAATACATTAAACCAAATTAGTGACGGAATCGGAGAAAGTGTTTGACTTATAATTACACAGACATACTAAATACAACCCAGAATCACTACACCAGTCACTACACAACATATAACAAGAGATTTGCAGACACAAGAACAGGAATATTGCGTCAAAAATACATTATTTGGAATGCAGCAGGTACGAGCAACATTTTCATCGACTTGACGGCAGCCATCTTTCTTTGACAATCCCAGTGCCTTTTCTTGGTTCAGCACAGCTGTTTGGTGAAAACAATTATTATATTTACAATTTATTATTCAATGTCTGTGTTTATTAATAACTATTAATTTGATTGTAACGTTATACTTTTTAAATATTAGCCCGATTTCTCTGACTTTGGTAATAACTGGCTGTTTAAAGAACCCTATATAATTTTTATAACATATACTTGTAACTTTTTTCGATATCCTGAGAATCGATACTAATCGATAAGAGTCAATATTGCTGTTACTTAATAAAACATTAATACTTTTCAATACTTAATAGTTCTTTATTTCTTCAATAATACTAATTACCAATAATATAATTCTATTTGATAATCTACAAGGACTTTACCACCCGTAAGTGAAGATAACCTAAAAAATAGAAAGGCAAACAAACATCGATTGGTTTACAGACAGTCTTATGAGTGGTGATAGATTATTTAAATTATACTAAAACTTTAATAAAAATTTTCAGAAGAGCATTACACTGTTTAAAACTTCACAGCCCTATATTAATTAATTGATCCTAATTAATTAATTAATAAAATTAAAATTTTTTTTTTATTTTTTTTTATAAACAATTTTTTTTTTTTTTTCTTCAAAACAATAATTTTTGTTTTGAAACTTTCGGTGAAGCTGAGCATATATATTTCTTCATCAACTTTACGCTACTCGACCGGTCTTGCTACCATTGGGACTCGACCAGCTGGGAAACTTAAGGAAGTGTTTCAGGCCAGTAAGACGTCGAGAGCCACACCAATTAAACATATTATATTGAACTTGATTACATCGGAGTCGCATACTCCATAATAGCTTATCATCAACACACATCTATATTTATTTTATTAAAATTATTACAAATTGGCGCACAACTTTAGGGGCTTTAATTAGCGATTGGCCTTCCAACCAATACATTCTGCCCAATCACTAGTTGGAGCTAGGCAACAGCTACAAAGACAGAGAAAGATAATAAAAGGGTACAACAACAAGCAAAATGAAAGAACCTACACCAGAAGAAATGGTTGAGATAAGGAAAATGTTCCAACAATGGATGAAGGAAATGAAAGAGAACATATTAAAAAGGGAAGAGGAGCATCAAAAATGGAATAAGGAACTGAGAGAGGACAGATTAAAAAGAGAAGAAGAGGAGAGCAACCAATCCTTGAAAAAAGAATTGGGTGACCAACTGGACAATATCAATAAGAAGCCGGAAGAGGACATCAAGGAAAAGAGAGAGGACGGATTAAAAAGCAAAGAATTAAGAAAGGAGAAGGCCGAAGGAATAAAAAATGAAAACAAACCAGAAAAAGAAGAAATACCAAACGAGAAAAGGGTACAAATAATCGCGGCATCATTGAATGGACAAATGAAACGATGGAGAAAAGAAATAAGAAGGGAGCGTAAACAGATTAAGAAAGAGGAGTCAAAACTAAGAAGACAACAAAGAAGGGAAGAGCTACAGGAAAAAATAAAACGAAAGACTGAAGCACTAGAGGAGGTCACGAAAAAGTGGAGAGAAGTAAGAACAAGTACTCTAAAACAGATGATAGAGAATAACAATAAAAGGGTGGAAATTATCATCAAGAATAATAAACTGTGGGTGGAAGAATTAATAAGAGATAACAAAAGAGAGTTAGAAGAAATACCAAATGATAAATCGCAGGAACAAGTAATGGTAGTACCAGAAGTTGACATTAACGGAAACCAGGAAAATATTAAACAGAGGAAAAGGAGAATGCATCCAAGAAACGTAATAACAACGAAGGAAGAGTTGGAGATGATGAAACATGGGTTAATTGATGGCAATAACATCCCAATTACCTATGACAAAGACATCATGAATTCCAGGAATTATAGGAGGAGAATCGAAGTAATTTCCAAAATAATTTACCACAAGACAGTAGTGTACCAATGGGAAAGGACCAGAGGTAAACAGAATACGACATGTGGACAAGATCAATATCAGCGCAGAACTGGACAGTGGATTTCAGAAAGATGGAAATGTGATATCGTACCAGACTGTAATGACGGCACAGGTGAATCACCAGAATGTATTCCATTAGCATGCCATCTAGGACAGTTCCAGGGTACGGTTAGACTAAAATATATTCCTTCAGAGTGGATATGTGATGGTAAACCAGCTTATGGTGTTTCAGATAAACAAATAATAAGTGATAACTCAGATGAAGATCCTCACAGATATTTGTCAAGTAACACAAAACATGGACCAGAAAAGTATTGGTGTATACAATATGATGATAGAGGGAACCAACCCAGTAATTACGACGGCCCTAACAACCCGCCGCGTAATGACCAGTTTAGCAGTAATTTTAACGGCGTTAGGGATAACAACCCCTATTCATACAATAGAAACAATTTATACCAACCTAATAACGTCCCATACAGTCAGAGAAATCCATATCCCAATAATAATGGTGACAAACCTTACCAACCTAACCGAAATGACTATAATAATAAATTTAGTAATAACAATAATAACAGTAATAATAGAGTGTCGCGCCCTAGGGTAAATTTTATAAGAGCAACTGAGATGATGGACCCTGGTTGATGCAAATACCACACGACATCAAGAAAAGGGACGGATCATGATAACCGACTACGGCGAAAAACAATGTTGAAGGAGACGAAATAAATATCATTGAAAGGAAATGATATGAATAATAAAACATAGAAACAAAACTGGGTTTTTATGAGTGAAGACTATGTAAGAAAATGAACATGACCAATAAAAATATGAGCAATGCAGTGACATAAAGAAAATCGTCCATCTTCCTGGGTATATAGAAAAGAAAAGGTATATAAAAGAAAAAGAATTTTTATATTTTAAAAAATCCTAAAATAATGTAAGTACATCTTACAACCTAATATTTTGAAAAGAACATTCTGGAGAATTAAAAGAAAAAGAATTTTTAATAATTTTAAAAATTCAAAAATAATGTAAGCACATCTTACAACCTAAAATGTTGAGAACATTCTGGAGAATTAAAAGAAAAAGAATTTTTAATTTTTTAAAAATTTAAAAATAATGTAAGTACATCTTACAACCTAATATTTTGAAAAGAACATTTTGGAGAATTATAAGAAGAAGGAATTTAGAATTTTTATTTTTAAAATTCGGAAATAATGTAAGTACATCTTACAACCTAATATTTTGAGAAAAACATTCTGGAGAATTAAAAGAATTTTTTAATTAATTTTAAAAAAAATTCAAAAATAATGTAAGTACATCTTACTACAACCTAATAATTTTGGAACAAACTTTATGGAAGAAAGAAAAAGAAAGAATTTTGAATATAACTTATTCTAAAATATGTAAGTACTTCTTACTACAACCTGATAATTTAGAACAAAACTTTATGGAAGAAAGAGAAAGAGAGAGAATTTTGAACTTAATTACAAAAAATTTAAAAATGAAGTAAGACCAATTTACTATAACTAAGTTTATGAGAAAACTTTATGGTAAATAATTAAGAAGAATTTGATTTTGGAAAAATACCAAAACATTCAAAAATAATAGTAAGATAACAGTACTATAAACATTTCTGAATGAAACAATTCTGGGAATAAATGAATTAAACAGAATTTGAATGTTGATAGAACGTCAGTACTTTGAAACAAGATAAGATCAACATATTACAAGGATGTATGAGAAATATTTTTCAATTAAATAAAAAGAATAGTTTGAATTTTACATTAAAACTAACCAAGTTCCAAAAAATAATTATGTGTCAATTATGATTGAATTGAGAAGAAAATAAAGGGATTAATTCAGGAAAGTGAATTAACTTTAATCCAGAATAAATGCTAGACATTCACAATAGCATTTAAAGGAGTAGAGAAGACTAACAAAAAAGAGTGTAATATGCCAGAGAAGGAAAAAATTTGGAAGCAAAGAGACTAATTACCTATGAGACGATAATGAAAACAGTTAATTAAGAGCGAAGAAGAACAACTCATACCAAACATATGGAGAAGATGATTTTGAACCAATGATAATAATAAGACCTATATGAAATGCAAAGAGAATAAATACCACATGAAATATAATATAAATGAATTAATGTTAATGAATGCGAAGGCGGATTAATAACTTTCTAAGAGAAAGGAAAGAACCAAAATGTTTAAATAAAATGATCAATATAACAACCTGTATATCTAATGTAAAAATACAATGTTAAAAAATTAAATATAATATATTAAGACCATTCAAATAATGAATAAGAAAGACTATATATAAAGACCATACTAATACTATGAGTAACCAGAAGAAAGTATAAAGAGAATTCAGATGGAGAAGAAAGAGAGTTACACTGTAAACAGTAACCAGAATTATTAAAAGAAAGGTTTTCAACCATAATTAAATTAAATATATCAGACAAGTTAAGAGTTTTGAAAAAATATATATGTAATGAGTATAATAATAATTATGAAGATTTATTAAGATAGAAAATGTGAGATAATCTGAGAGACTACGAAGTGGAGAATCCAAAGATATTTTTATTAGTCGAAAATGAGACTACTTTTTATTTATTTATTCGATGACTGACTGAAGATAATTCCAGCAGCATTATGTTTTTTGAGCAGGGATGGATATGCCCCTGTACTCAATTTATAGAAGTGGTGTATGGCCAGCAGAGAAGTAGCGTACAGTGCCCCTCTGATCTGCCCCAGCCCACGTGATAGGGAATGTTAGGGAATTAATATCCCAAGGATACAACACGAAGTTGATATAGAAAGAAAATGTATTACAATTATAATATATCTCAGAAGACACTAACTATCCGAAAAGGATCAGTAGTAAAACAAATAATTATATATATAAAATTAATAAAACTCTAATATAAAAAAGTCGATATGAAAATGGAGAAGAAAATGAATTATAAGAAATGATGAAATTATCATAAGAAATTATTTCATCCATAAACATGTCTGAAATAATTACTTCTGGAGGAGAGCAATCTGTAGCGTGACAGATATAAGCATAATATTGAATGGCAATTGATCATTAGAATAATGAAGTTATAATATTTAAATTTGGAAGAAAGCACTAAGTTTAATATAAAAAGATTAATTCATAGCAACTGTGGAAAGAAATCATTATTATAAAGAAAATACAAGTTAAAATAAAAGGAGTTACTAGTGATGAGTCATCCAAGACCAGTCTCATAACCAAAGGTTTTCAAGGTATAACCCAGGAAGGTAAAAAAGTAAATAATAAAGCAGTACTGAATATGACCAAACCCACAACGAGGGAGAATAAATAGAATAGAAACCCTAAAATAAGCCAAGATCAACCAATACAGGTTGTGTATTTCTGTAATAAAGAAGAAGATGGAGAAGATCCCAAGAAACCTGATGGCAACAAGAAGAAGATGGAGAAGATACCAGTCCCAGAAGGCAGGAGAAAAGAAGACTGAAGAAAGAAGAAGAGGGCAGCATCCTGAAGAAGATGTCATGCTCTTATAAAAGACACCCAAATCCCTATATCCCCAAAATAAATATCTAAAAATAAAAGTATAACGAAATAAAAACCACATGTATATAAATTTAAGAGAGAGGAGTGTATAAAGTAAAAGTTTCCTGTGAACTAAGATGAAACAATAATATAGTACCCATGGAACAAATCTCCATTGAAAAAACGCTAACCAATTTATTATGTTAATAAGACTATACGACCATTTAGCATTAACATAATATATAAGTGCAAAGTGAACCAGTGATAGTTTTGGGTATTATAAAAAATGAACCTTGTGTTTCATTCTTGGCAATCACAAACATTGGATGCAATGAAATATGCATTTTTCAATGACTTAAAATATGTACTGTGACAATATGTTGTTCATAAGACATGAATCTGTTTAAAATAACATTTTGTTTTACATGAAAAAAGAAAAACAGAGTTCATAATACCTTTTGAACAATTAATACTATTTATTTGTTAATGACAGGGTACAATTCCCCAAAGACAATGTAAAAGACGGTATAAAAACTGTAGAATCCTACTTATAATAATAGTTAGAAATAAGAATATAAATATAAGGTTTTTTATGTATATAGTACAAGAATGTTTAAAAATGTATTAGATATAAGGCCATTTGTTTGGGTCTGAAACAACTAACATCAGAACTATAAAAATAGTTACCACTTGTAAATAGTAGAGAGTAATTAAGATGTTAGTTAGTAAAAAACCTTTGTTGTAAACCATATTTCCATGTTGGAAATGGGAATTTTGTTGCAAAATGTCTGATTTGAAGACAACCATTTATTTAAAAAAAATATTCTTTATTCTGCTTGACTATTGTTTGTATTGTGGCCAATACTAGTTGTTTTTGTGTAATTTGAAAGCATGTTCAATTTATAATACTATTTGTAAAAGTCAGAGAGGGTATCACACATCATATATTGTTTGTAAATTATTTTGTAAGAAAAATTGTTAAAAAATCATAGGCCAAAAGAATGGAAACCAAACTTCATCAAAACAGAGAAATTGCTCATTTAAATGCAAATAAACAAAAGGGGTTTAGACAAAATAAACTTGAGATCATGCCATATAATTGCACATACCATTTAGAGAGATTTTAATAAATTATATTCAGAATTATAAATAAAAATAAAATGACTAAACTCAGAAATTTAGACATGGGAGTCATATATTTCAGAATAATGTTTCAGAATACAACTAATTCAATTAATTACCAGAAAATAAGGGAATAGGAACCTTTTAATACAATATAGGATTATTAATATTAAATATAACTGATAAAATGGCTGAATTTATATAATGACAGGAAGTAAATTTTGATGTTTTGACTCTTCACAGTATACCAAACTGAAAGTGAAATTACTATTTTTTTTGACAGAAAACACTATAAAATGGCATTATTTAATCTGAAAATAACCAGAATGAACTGAAAGATTAATTTAAATCAAATCTAGTGAATAAAATTGACAAATAACCAAAGTATAGGCATTCATATAGTGAAAATGTAAAAGTGCATACAGGATGTGAAAAATATTTGAACAATGTTAAGGATAATATTATATGGGCTAAGAGTTTAATTGAAACTGGAGGAAACAGTTAGTTAATTATTGGTAGTTGAACGGTTAACATGACATACGTCTGATTACGTGGATAACCTAACCTATAATCGTCATACAAAGCGAGTGTATAGTGAGTTATTGTGAAATCGCGAGTGACTTGTAAAATACTTCTGAAACTATCATATTATAACAGAAACGATCAAGTAACACTCCATAACACAGAACAATATAAATCTACTCCGAAAAACACCATAAAACACTAGAAAACTGTATAATACATTAAACCAAATTAGTGACGGAATCGGAGAAAGTGTTTGACTTATAATTACACAGACATACTAAATACAACCCAGAATCACTACACCAGTCACTACACAACATATAACAAGAGATTTGCAGACACAAGAACAGGAATATTGCGTCAAAAATACATTATTTGGAATGCAGCAGGTACGAGCAACATTTTCATCGACTTGACGGCAGCCATCTTTCTTTGACAATCCCAGTGCCTTTTCTTGGTTCAGCACAGCTGTTTGGTGAAAACAATTATTATATTTACAATTTATTATTCAATGTCTGTGTTTATTAATAACTATTAATTTGATTGTAACGTTATACTTTTTAAATATTAGCCCGATTTCTCTGACTTTGGTAATAACTGGCTGTTTAAAGAACCCTATATAATTTTTATAACATATACTTGTAACTTTTTTCGATATCCTGAGAATCGATACTAATCGATAAGAGTCAATATTGCTGTTACTTAATAAAACATTAATACTTTTCAATACTTAATAGTTCTTTATTTCTTCAATAATACTAATTACCAATAATATAATTCTATTTGATAATCTACAAGGACTTTACCACCCGTAAGTGAAGATAACCTAAAAAATAGAAAGGTAAACAAACATCGATTGGTTTACAGACAGTCTTATGAGTGGTGATAGATTATTTAAATTATACTAAAACTTTAATAAAAATTTTCAGAAGAGCATTACACTGTTTAAAACTTCACAGCCCTATATTAATTAATTGATCCTAATTAATTAATTAATAAAATTAAAATTTTTTTTTTTTATTTTTTTTTATAAACATAATTTTTTTTTTATTTTCTTCAAAACAATAATTTTTGTTTTGAAACTTTCGGTGAAGCTGAGCATATATATTTCTTCATCAACTTTACGCTACTCGACCGGTCTTGCTACCATTGGGACTCGACCAGCTGGGAAACTTAAGGAAGTGTTTCAGGCCAGTAAGACGTCGAGAGCCACACCAATTACACACCAATTAAACACCTTACAACTTACAGATTCACACATCAATCTTATTTATTTTATTACAAATTGGCTAGTCCAAACAGAGGGGCTTGTTTACATCGGAGTCACATACTCCATAATAGCTTATATCATCAACACACTCATTTATTAGTATTATTACAGTGTGTGTGTGTGTGTGTGTGTGTGTGTGTGTGTCTTACCTGCCTTTTTATTGCTGTATTAAATGAAAAATATTATATTACATTAAAATGAAAAAATTACAATTTTATTGCCTGGCAACAAAATTATTTTATATTTAACACTTACCATTGTTTCAAAAAGTTTAAATAAATTTTCAAGTACTTTACTCTTGTTAAAACGTAAAAGGTTGCAGGTAAACTACCCCTTCCCCTTAACCGATCTTCACCAAAATCGAAAGTCCTTGAGTCCTCTACAATTCAGGGACGTGTGCAAAAAATTATTTGATTCTGTTTGAATTTGCGGCTGTTATCGTTTGCCATAGGAAATACGCTTGGTAAAAAATATCGGTATGGAGAACCATACATGACTTCCATATTCTAAGATTTATTTTTAAAATCATTTTCGAAATGAAATATTACTATAGAAACTACTTCTTTCTACTTACTGCTTCACCCTTAACCACAGTACTGTGGTCACTAACATATACCACCTCACGTTATCGCACTCGATTTTCACTGATGATGGAAGTCAATGGCATTGCCGAAACGTCTGGTTTTGTAGAAAACATTGGACTACGGCCAAATATCCCGGGAAGGAATTTTAACAAAAACTACTTCTTTGTTGCCGATAACGTTGTACACATATATATAAAAAATATGCATAAAATTAATGGCTTGTATAAGTTAATGATTGATCTCCATTAAGTAGTGCTCAAGTTTCCAAAGTTTTAATATTATGAGGTCCGTAATTAAAATATCAGACCAGGTTTAGTGTGTATGAGGGTTCACCGTGGACAACAATTTTCAACATTTCCTATTGAGCGTTGCTTAGAATAAATCTGCGAATCTACAGTGTACGTTTCACAGAACAAACACGCAGAAAAGAAGGAGCGCTCCGAAGTCACTCATGGACCCTCAGTATCTTGCAGAGGGTTCATTCCCTAAAGACGAAAAGTCTGTCTATGAATCGTTCCTCTGTAAACACGTGCAGTTACACTGCCCAGCGATCCACAGGAAGCAAATCGCTATCCATGCTGCACACTTTTTCGGCTTGCATGCGTTATGTTGGTATGGGTTCGGCACTTTCCATTTAAAAACCGTGCAAATGTAAGAAAATAAACATGAATGAGGCCAGAAATAACGCGAATTGTGTGTGTTTGTGTGTGTGTGTGTGTGTGTGTGTCTTCCCTGCCTTTTTATCGCGGTAGTGATAATAATAAAATGGAAACGTAAACAGTACATAACTGAGATATGCTTGCCTGCCACGCACGATATATTTTCCCTTATACATGACTAGCAGAATACCCGTGCTTCGCTATGGAGTTTCAAGTTGTACGTAATGAAAATGTTAGTTTAATTAATAAAGTTTAATTAAAGTAGGCTTCTTAAAAATAAATAGCTGTTGCCCACAACTTCGTTCGCGTGGTCTTCAATTTAATGCGATAATATATTTAGAACAGAATCTATTCTATTGGGTTGCCATAGTAACCAGATCTAATAGTTTTTTAAGACCGCAAAGGACCCCCCAGAGGATCGTATCGAAAAAAAACACCTGTCCTATGTTGGTTCTCCCGTTGCGTAAAATATTTGTGCCAAGTTTGGTTGAAATCGGTCCAATGGTTTAGGTGGAGACGTGGAAGACCCCAAAGGACCCCCCCAAAGGATCGTATCGAAAAAAACACTTGTCCTATGTTGGTTCTCCCTTTGCGTAAAATATTTGTGCCACGTTTGGTTGAAATCGGTACAGTGGTTTAGGAGGAGATGTGGAAGAAACCTTCGCGGACGTGCGCACATCAACTCACCGAAGTTTCATCGCAATCGGATGAATGGTATAGGAACGCATACGGGACAAACAAAGAAACATTCATTTTTATATATAAGATGTAAACTATACCACTTACTTGACATAAACCGTGATAGCAAAGTTAATGTACAACATATATGTATTAATTATACACATAAATGTTCCTCGATAGACACTCTATCTATTGGCGAAACTTGAATAAAATCCGTTCAGTACTTCCTGAGATTAGCGATTTCAAACACAGAGAGAAAACGGACCGACTTTACTTTATACTATGTACAGATTTACATTAAAATGAAAAAATTATAATTTTATTGGCTGGCAACAAAATTATTTTATTTTTACTTCCATATTCCTTAAGGAATGGAAGTATGGTGATGGCAAAAAAAATCGTGTTCGAGATTATTGCAGATTCTGATTCTACTACACTCAAAACATGAAAAAAAGTCGTTTTCCGAAAAGTGTCTGTGTGTCTGTGTGTCTGTCTGTCTGTCTGTAGATTTTTTTTCTATGGCAAACGATAACTGCCGCAAATTCAAACAGAATCAAATAATTTTTTGCATACAGCCCGGTTTTGCAGAGTTCTCGCGACCTATTGTTTTTGGTGAAGATCGGTTGAGGGAAAGGGGTAGTTTACCTGCAACGGTTTTTTTTTAGCAAGGGAAATTTTGTTTGTTTGGCAAACGATAACAGCCGCAAATTCAAACAGAATCAAATAATGTTTCGCATACAGCCCTGAATTGTAGAGTTCTCAAGACCTATTGTTTTTGGTGAAGATCGGTTAAGGGAAAGGGGTAGTTTACCTGTAACGTTTTATGTTTTAACAAGGGTATTTCCTATGGCAAACGATAACAGCCGCAAATTCAAACAGAATGAAAAGATTATTTGCATACAGCCCTAAATTGTAGAGTTCTCAATACCTTTTGTTTTTGGTGAAGATCGGTTAAGGGAAAGGGGTAGTTTACCTACAACGTTTTTTTAACAAGGGTATTTTCTATGGCAAACGATAACAGCCGCAAATTCAAACAGAATCAAATAATTTTCTGCATACAGCCCTGATTTGTAGAGTACTCAAGACCTATTGTTTTTGGTGAAGATCGGTTGAGGGGAAGGGGTAGTTTACCAGCAACGTTTTTTATCATGCGTATTTTCTATGGCAAACGACAACTGCCGCAAATTCAAACAGAATCAAATAATTTTTTGCATACAGCCCTGATTTGTAGAGTACTCGCGACCTATTGTTTTTGGTGAAGATCGGTTGAGGGGAAGGGGTAGTTTACCTGCAACGGTTTTTTTTATCAAGGGAAATTTTTTTTTTTTTTGGCAAACGATAACAGCCGCAAATTCAAACAGAATCAAATAATGTTTCGCATACAGCCCTGAATTGTAGATTTCTCAAGATCTATTGTTTTTGGTGAAGATCGGTTGAGGGAAAGGGGTAGTTTACCTGCAACGTTTTTTTAACAAGGGTATTTTATATGGCAAACGATAACAGCCGCAAATTCAAACAGAATCAAATAATGTTTTGCATACAGTCCTGATTTGTAGAGTACTCAAGACCTATTGTTTTTGGTGAAGATCGGTTAAGGGGAAGGGGTAGTTTACCTGCAACCTTTTACGTTTTATTTTCTATGGCAAACGATAACAGCCGCAAATTCAAACAGAATCAAATAATGTTTTGCATACAGCCCTGATTTGTAGAGTACTCAAGACCTATTGTTTTTGGTGAAGATCGGTTAAGGGGAAGGGGTAGTTTACCTGCAACGTTTTTTTATCAAGCGTATTTTCTATGGCAAACGATAACAGCCGCAAATTCAAACAGAATCAAATAATTTTTTGCATACGTCCCTGAATTGTAGAGGTCTCAATGACTTTCGATTTTGGTGAAGATCGGTTAAGGGGAAGGGGTAGTTTACCTGCAACCTTTTACGTTTTAACAAGAGTAAAGTACTTGAAAATTTATTTAAACTTTTTGAAACAATGGTAATTGTTAAAAATAAAATAATTTTGTTGCCAGGCAATAAAATTATAATTTTTTCATTTTAATGTAATATAATATTTTTCATTTAATACAGCAATAAAAAGGCAGGTAAGACACAGCCTGGCTGTTTGGCTGAAAATGATTTTAAATATAAATCTTAGAATATGGAAGTCATGTATGGTTCTCCATACCGATATTAACAATTACCATTGTTTGAAAAAGTTAAAATGAATTTTCAAATACTTTACTCTTGTTAAAACGTAAAAGGTTGCTGGTAAACTACCCCTTCCCCGTAACCGATCTTCACCAAAATCAAAAGGCCTTGAGTCCTCTACAATTCAGTGACGTATGCAAAAAATTATTTGATTTTGTTTGAATTTGCGGCAGTTATCGTTTGCCATATAAAATACGCTTGATAAAAAACGTTGCAGGTAAACTACCCCTTTCCCTTAACCGATCTTCACCAAAAACAATAGGTCTTGAGTACTCTACAAATCACGGCTGTATGCAAATAATCTTTTGATTCTGTTTGAATTTGCGGCTGTTATCGTTTGCCATAGGAAATACCCTTGTTAAAACATAAAACGTTACAGGTAAACTACCCCTTTCCCTTAACCGATCTTCACCAAAAACAATAGGTCTTGAGAACTCTACAATTCAGGGCTGTATGCGAAACATTATTTGATTCTGTTTAAATTTGCGGCTGTTATCGTTTGCCAAAAAAAAAAAAAATTTCCCTTGATAAAAAAAAACTGTTGCAGGTAAACTACCCCTTTCCCTCAACCGATCTTCACCAAAAACAATAGGTCGTGAGTACTCTACAAATCAGGACTGTATGCAAAAAATTATTTGATTCTGTTTGAATTTGCGGCAGTTATCGTTTGCCATAGAAAAAAAATCTACACACAGACAGACACACACACAGACACTTTTTGGAAAACGACTTTTTTTCATGTTTTGAGTGTAGTACAATCAGAATCTGCAATAATCTCGAACACGATTTTTTTTGCCATCACCATACTTCCATTTCCTTAAGGAATATGGAAGTAAAATGTTGCAGGTAAACTACCCCTTTCCCTTAACCGATCTTCACCAAAAACAATAGATCTTGAGCACTCTACAAATCAGGGCTGCATGCAAAACATTATTTGATTCTGTTTGAATTTGCGACTGTTATCGTTTGCCATAGAAAATACCCTTGTTAAAAAAACGTTGCAGGTAAACTACCCCTTTCCCTCAACCGATCTTCACCAAAAACAGTAGGTCTTGAGAACTCTACAATTTAGGACTGTATGCAAATAATCTTTTGATTCTGTTTGAATTTGCGGCTGTTATCGTTTGCCATAGGAAATACCCTTGATAAAACATAAAACGTTACAGGTAAACTACCCCTTTCCCTTAACCGATCTTCACCAAAAACAATAGGTCTTGAGAACTCTACAATTCAGGGCTGTATACGGAACATTAATTAATTCTGTTTGATTTGCGGCTGTTATCGTTTGCCAAAAAAAAAATTTCCCTTGATAAAAAAAAACCGTTGCAGGTAAACTACCCCTTTCCCTCAACCGATCTTCACCAAAAACAATAGGTCGTGAGTACTCTACAAATCAGGGCTGTATGCAAAAAATTATTTGATTCTGTTTGAATTTGCGGCAGTTATCGTTTGCCATAGAAAAAAAATCTACACATAGACAGACAGACAGACACACACACACACAGACACTTTTCGGAAAACGACTTTTTTTCATGTTTTGAGTGTAGTACAATCAGAATCTGCAATAATCTCGAACACGATTTTTTTTTCCATCACCATACTTCCATTCCTTAAGGAATATGGAAGTAAAATTACAATTTCCATTAATTAATTAATTAATTCTAAACTTTCATTAATTAGCCATCAATTATTTATTATAATTATAAAATTTATTTCACATTTATTATTAATATTCATATTATGTTATTATTATTTCATCATTCATTTCTTATTACCTCTCTACTCTGAACTTTCTACCTAACCTTTCTACCTAACCTTTCACATTCTAATCCTTAGTCTGGGTGACTCCTGTATTCACTTTTACTTATTATTATCTTACTCACCTTTCTTCTAATTAACAACCAAATTTACCTATCATGACACCAATTTCTCAATTATAAACACCTTTACTAATTTCATTCCGACGATAAATCCTATAGCACCGCGCGTCTTTGTACAGAGATGGGTGTTCCCTAACTGGCGATATACATTCATAATATTTTGCCCTTCCAAAAAATTCGGCAAACACTCCCTTAAACTACGCTATTACCTGCCGCAACGCTATACGTTGGCTACTCCTTATCACCTCACCCCCACTACAAAATATCATCAACAACAATATATGTTTAACCTTGACTTCACTCACCTCTACAAATAATCACTAACTACTGTGTCCCTAAATATCTAATACTCTCTTTGTATTATTTACTTCAAAATTCGTACCTATCTAACTCCCATTTACTTTAATTGACTAACTCACCTGCTTTTATCTATACCCAGGCTCTATCCCTGTTTAAACATTCTACCTTACTGTAATCATTGACAATTGTCTTATAAAATTCATCTCTCACCTACTCATATCATCCCTCTTTTTAAATATATATTCTTACTTAATCATTTTTTAATATTCTTTTGGAATTACCTTCATTAAAAATTAAATAATGATTTACTTCATTAGAAACTTCTATGACAATTAATAATTTACAACTTTCTTTTGTACCATATTAAGTCAGTAATTACTCATTAATTATTATTCAATTATTTAGTTAAACAAAAACATGTTAATTGTTACTTATTAAAACAATTACTAAAACATACATGGTGTACACAAAATTTACCTGTAATACACAACATCAAAATACATAAATACGTTGATATATAAAACATAAAACAATGAAAAATATACAATCCAAACACATTATTTTGTCATTAATCAAAATCAGTCCATATGTAGTCCAATTCAAAACCACTTTTCACATATATTTAATGTTCATTACACAATTAAAACAATCTATCCTCCATCGTTGAATAACATTCTAATCTTAGGTCTATTTATCTTATTTTTTAATGAATAAATTTTATTATTAGAAACATCATAATCATAATAATTATCAAACATTTCATATTCATTCACAATTTCAATATCATATATCAAGTCACGATCGAGTATGGTTCTGTCTACATCAGTAAGATCATATGTTATAATCTTGTTATTATCGTAATTATCTCCTGCTACATCCATTACTACCTCAGGTAAGTACTTGATACCATTATTATCATCACCTATTATTATTTCAATTTCATTATAAGGTTTGTATTCGTCATAATCGTACACCATCTCTATTCCTAACCTTTCTACAAGTTCTCTGTACTTTCTATTTACTTTAAAAATTTCTATTACTTTCTTTCTCTCACCATATCTCTCTACACTTTCTCTCTTTATATATTTCTCACCATAACACCAAGTTACACTTTCTCTCTCCAAATATGCAGGGGTCACTAACTCAAAATTACTGTACCACTTATGATGTACACAAAAACACCAAGGAACTTTATTTGTAGACCTTTCGTCTCCCAAATATAAATTTAAGGAACTCTCGTCCTTATTAAAAATACGTGAAGACTTTTCTTCACCCCCTAATGCAACATCAAAGGAAAATTCTAACCCCTGCACCCCTTTAACAAAAATACTTTCTCTCAGATCTCTCGCTCTCTCAACACACTCAAACACCTTATTTTCACTCATAATATTTTCATTATCATTTTCTAACATCATATTCTTGCTACCTGTAAACTCATCATTCAAATTATCATTGTTACTTACTTTGTTAGCACTTAGACTAACACTGTTTTCTGTGAAGGTATCATCATTACCACCCCCACTATTATTCTTGTAATTCTCGTCTACTTTACTCTTCGGTATATCAAATATCTCGTCTATTAACGTTACTGTTTGTTTTGTCAACTTATCGAAATGAGCATGCATTTCGTCTATTCTTTTATCAAAGTGATAATTTTGTCTTTTAATTTCATCTTTTATTTCATCAAACTTTACACTCTGTTCCTCTAATTTGTCATTTAAATTAGTATATTTAATATTAGAATCGCTTTTTTGCTCATCTAACTTTTTGTCTAATTTATCAAACTTTACACTCTGTTCATCAAATTTATGTAATAGTAACTGCATCAAAGCAGCTGTGGTTTATTTTCTGACCTAGTTGAGATGGATGTAGTGACTTTCTCTGTCTCTACAGATACAAGCGTATCAGGCTCGTCAATCTGACTAGTTTGTGTTGATTGCACATCCATATCACTAGTCATATCTACATCAGTTGTACTGATTTCTAATGTTATATTGTCATTAGTACTCATTTTTGCTATTTTATCTTGCTAAAACATATATGTTTATAACCTAGAAATTTAACCCTATTTTACTCACGTGTTTGCGTACTTTTGCAATTACTTCAGCTAATTATTTCGCTTTCCTGGTAGGTATTACTCCACATAAAATTAAGTTTTATGTCGAGTCCCTGTTCGCAAGGCGACCAAATGTGAAGCTACAAATTTGTGTCACATAAAATTTACTAATTTACTAATAAACATTGAATAATTATCGGGCGCCATGATGGAAATTACCAACATTAGGCATACCTTTCGGTCCAAAATTCGTGTTAAACGAACCAGTAATAGCGAAATGTACCTGAAATAATTCACTCGTACTTGTATTTTTGACATTACCCTTTATTCAAATCACATATTCCCATATATCATTACAAAATAAACAAATAGTGCCAAACATGCACATGTTTACGCCTCGGGGTGTGTTCCCATTTATCTGAACATTAATAAGAAATAAACATTGTAAACATAATAAACATAATGAAATATAGTATAATACGCTAAACAATACCTGCACAACCCAGCACTATAAATATTTAGGTCACTCTCTCTCTCTCTCTCTCTCTCTCTCTCTCTCTCTCTCTCTCTCATTCATTCTCTGGTACAATTATATTTTATGAGCTCATTATTTAATGAATTTTGAATTGGTCATTCTTTTATGATGTTGATTTACTTGAATAATATATTGAAAAATATTGGAACGATCTCACCAAATATTAGACAGGTCTCACCGCACTGCTAGGATCCGTGCACAATCTGTTCCTTCTTTACTTCGATTTTGGACCCACACCGTCGTGTCTACCCACGAAAACACTTTGGGCAGATTGTATACGCACGCAGTTTCGACGATCCATTGGCCGTTGACACCTGTTCAATTCCTTACCGCCCCAACATTTCTGATATTTTTAAATAGTTATTTAACCACTTTTGGTGGTGTAAAAGTTAAAATTCACACTTAGTGAAACTCTTGCCGGCCGGCTACGTTCACAATCCAGGAGGAAATGACACAGAGTCTTTGTTTAATATTGCGTAGGTGGGGCAAAAACTACGTCACCAGGCTTTTGTTCGTTGTTTACAGCCTCGAATTGTTTACAGAAAATGTGCATTCCTTCCACTGACGTCATCAGGGCTAGTCACGTTATCTCTGTCTGTGACATACGATTTTTTGCTGTGTTTGCCGTTTTGCAATGAAAACGGTCGGAATCCTGTCAATTCCCCTGTGCATTGTATAAAATAATTATATAGTCCACTCACCAAAACTTTACAGGGGTTATGAAATATTTAAATAATTATTACCAAATAACTGTTAAAATATTAAATACAATAATTATGGTCTTTTATACCATGTTTTTATAAATTTAGGATTGTACCAGAATTGTACCATCACACAACAAATTTTTTTATTATCAACATAATACATTATATATTGTTATATTATTTTTTATTACTGATAATAAAATATAACTTTACACTTAGCCAATAATTGTATTTACTTTCAAATGTCGGGCGCCATCTTGTGATATATTGAAACGTGAAATTTTGCTTACCTTTAAGGGCAGAAATTCGGTTAAGCGAACTAGAGTAGCGGAAAGTGTTATTTGAAATAATGACACTTTGTTGAAATGTTTACCATATGACATTACCGTTTATTAATATTAGTAATTACACAACATGTGATACGTGCGAAACACGCATGCTTCTATATGATAGATTGCGCCATGAGACGCAGTTCCTCTATACAAGTTAAAAAATCCCCTCAAACATTTCAATAGCCCTCCAAAATACATAATATGAAACTGTTGTTACTGTATATTATTACAATGTTAAACATATTTATATATGCATAAATTTACGTGAAAAATGGTCACAACCCAGCACTTGTTAATAATATCTGATAATTATACACTCTCTCTCTCTCTCTCTCTCTCTCTCTCTCTCTCTCTCTCTCTCTCTCTCTCTCTCTCTCTCTCTCTCTCTCTCTCTCTCTCTCTCTCTCTCTCTCTCACTCTCTGGTACAATTATTATGAGCTCATTATAAAAAGTTAGTTTTGTTAATGAATTAAGTGGTCATTTATAATTTCTTTGAAATATAAGATGGTTGTAGCTGATACTTAGCTGCAAATTTGGGTTGATGACATCGCACTACTCGAATCCTTCGATTGCACGTGCAAAATCTGACCGGTCACATCGTCTTAGGGCCCACACTCTCGATGTAGTGCCCCCCCTCAGATCACACTTCTGCCAGATTCTTTTATCACGGTTTCACTCGGCCGATGACACCAACTCAAGATTTGTTATGGTACCACGATAATTATGTTATTAACAGTTATTAACCCACTTTTGGTGGTGTAAAAATTTAAATGAATACGCTTAGTGAATATGCCGGCCGGCTCGATTCACTGTCTGGACGAAAATGACACAGTTTCATCAGTCAACATTGCCGAGGTGGGGCAAAACTACGTCACTGGCCCTTTGTTCAAACGGCCAAACCCAGTCGAATACACTGCGCCTCCCATTCTTTCGTCTGACGTAATTATGGGCTTGGTTGTTTACTTGTTATCGGTGACAAACAGTTTTTTGCGACATTTGTAACTTTTCAGCAAATTTGACAGAAATCCTGTTAACTCAAATGTGCGTTGTTCAAAATACTTTATAGTTTATTCACCAAAACTTTATAGGGATTATGAAATAAAATTTTTATTATTAAAAAATAAATGATTAGAGAATAAAAATACAATAATTATGGTTTTTGGGACCATAGGTTTACAAAATTATTATTGTACCAGAATTGTACCGTCACAATATATTATCTATCTATTTTATTTGTTTTATAACAATATTCACTGATATACTAGTAACTGAAATGAGGTTTTAGCCAAGTAATGATTTCACTTGCAAAATTTTATATAACACCAAATAACAAATTAAGGTTTCTCAAATCAAGAAAAAAGTCACCAACGTTTGTTAGATGCTTCCATTTTGCAAATCATTCTGTTCACTAGAGAAAGACTAACATAAACTTAACAGAAAATTGCTCAAAATTTGTTTTAGGTGTTACAACATATATCTATTTTTAACATACAGTGTAACATCACAAAATGTTCCATAATAAAAATAACACCAGAAGGGTGAATGATACTAGAATAACTATAAATGAGTAACCTGGAAGAATGTAACAGTAAAAATGTTAAACAAATAAAGAATGAAAGGAAAGAAGAAATTCAAGTGAACAGTGGTAAATCCACTATCTGCATAAAATGACACTACAACATAAATAAACAGTATGACAAAGACGAAATGACAAGACAAGTTTCCCACATAAACTGTTAAGTGAGCTCAATAAAACCTTTGATGAATAAAATAAAATAAAATAAGTAAGATAAGAAATGAGATGAATAATATTTGCATCATGTATTATAAATAGAAACAGCACATTAGCTGATCCATGTCAAAGTAATGATTTAAAAAGACGAATATAAAGAACTACTAGGATTAATAATAAACTATAAAAGATAATAAGAAAACCAATAATATGTGTTATAATAGATTAAAGATAACCATCAATGTAAACACTGAATGTATTCAGGTAACATTATAAGTAGATAAAATATGTAAAGAAATATCATAATAGTCAAGGAACAAAACATTGTAACGGAATGATAACAAACCCAGAATGACCTAATTAAGTCATGAAAATAAGAATCAGGTAGAGACCCTACTAAGCATAGGGAAGTAAAATAATGATAATGACAAAAAGAATGTAAAGCACCACTACTTGAGTGATGTTCTAAGAATAAGAGATAAGAAAGACATGTTGAAGTAAAAATAATTAAATATGGAAGTTTATGATAAAAGATCAACAAATATATACTAATAATTAATATTTTTCAGCTGGATACAGCATTTACAAGTAATAAGGTGTTCTTTTTAATCAAATAATCATGTTCAAATTAGAAATTAAGAATAATTAAACAAATATTAAGAAAAAGTTATTAGTCGGATCTGCAACATTTAGCAGACGAATGTAAACAATGCATAGGTTAGTTTAGAATAAAGAAATGTTAATGAAAACTATGACCAAACTGGCATCAAGCCATGTCAAAATAAAGACAAATAAACAAGCTTTACAATGATAGTAATAGAACCTGAATTGTAATTGTAATAACTGAGATATAAATGTTAGCATCATAAATTTGGTGAATTTCGAATAAGTACAATGAAATAGTAATAGCGACAATGACGCTCTGAATACAAATATGTAATGCCTATAAATAGAATTACGTCACCATGACATCATTTTCAACTAATCACTGACTACTTTAGAAACCCGCCGACACTGCCTAGCGGACTTCTAAAAATACTATATAAACGATCGCAATTGTAAACAAAGAGGCATTTTGTCTCTTTCCACTCAATCAACAACTAATCCAGGCCGATTTATCATCCAAAATTCAATAATCAACGAGAAGGAAGAAGTATAATTAAATATCAGTGCATCGACAATAACAGTAATGATACTTTTACTAGAAGTGCGTGTTAAAGAACGAGGTTAAGTATCATACATAACCAATGAAATAAGGAGTCAAGAAGAAAATAAAATCATTCATGTGCGAAATAAAGTGAAGTGTAACCACGATCAGTGTATCAGATCGTGAGGAGTGTTAATAAATAATCATTGAGATTAATAACCAGGGAGTACGGTGCATATATTTACATTGTTTACGAGTAAGCTATTAGCAGTATAATATAATACACCTGTATACTGATGCAAGAAACAATAATACAATAAGTACTGAACACTGTATTAAATTTATTTAAAGGAATTATAATATTCCGACATAAGATTTCAGGTATTAACGTTATCATAGCTAACCTAAGATTGGTACAAATTGAACGAACTTTTCGTTTGTTAATTTCAATAACAAGGTGTCTAACCTAATAATCTAATATTTTGTAACAGCATTGTAAAGTAAGACGTGCTATTCTGTAAATTAAAAGAAGTCACCCTTGAGATAGTTAATAATTATAAATAATCAAACGATTAAGCCTAGAGTCTTCATTGCAAACAGACTGAGTTAGAAAAAAGTTAAAAGCCGGATGATTTGTAATCCATCTGTTGTATTAAACTGAATGTATTTAATTGAATCAATTGTAGAGTGAGCAATAAACAAAGGAATTGTAAAGTAACAACTATTGTCAACAATTATCTAAATTAATAATTAATCTTTATTACTAGTTCATGAGTTGCAATTTCAAAGTAAACAAACGGTTAAGTTGGCTACAGTTCAGACAAGTGAACCGCCAATAGTTAGAGTCAATTGAACAGAAAAAAGGGAACTTAACTCCTGATACTGATATAATCACTCAATCAATTACTAACATTAATTTGATCATTAATCAAAATTAATCATTCGATTAATCAAAAGAATTCTTTTTATGGGACATTTCTCACGAAATCCCATATGGCGCCCAAGTAAAATTCATAAGTGCTCACTGAAACATTAACAGCACTATTATACTGTTTGATAAAAAACTTGACTGTTTATTAATCACCTGAGACCGACCAAACTTCTAGTACAACATCAAAGGTACATGAAGGTTTAACTTATATAAAATAACTTTGTCGAAACTATACACTGACACACAGACGACACAATTCAACAGGAGTGTGAACGAATGTCAAGAGGTCTACGAAACTGTTTACATTCAAACAACGGATCTACAACCAAATAATTACTCAAATATAAATAAACAATAATTATTTAATTAAGATAATTAATTTGAAACAATTAAATAATTAATTACTAATTAACAAACATATTTAACGAACCAGTGTTAATTTAAAATCAGAGTGAACAACGTTTTAAATTGACGCCAGCAACGTGTGGCTTTTAAAATAAAAGATACGGACAGATTGAAACAGTAGTAATAACTAAAAACTTTAAGTTATAACAGTCACAAGTTTTAACATGTGCAGACGATGTGACTACAATCTATAGGAAAGAGCAATATTTGGAACACGTACGCCTATATATTGCAAGGTAACAGGTTATAACCCAGACCAGACTTGCAGAAAAGAATGCACAATTAGTGAAATATACATTTATTGTCCTTTCTTTTACACACTTTTATATTTAAAATGTTCTTTCGTTATTTGACACAAAATTAATTTATTGTAGTTCAAAAATCTGCTTTGAAAATATCTTTAAATAACTGTTCTCTTTATTTAAACAGTGCTGTAAATTTTTAACTGTTCAAAGTCTCCTTTAAACAAAATTATATTTTAAATCAATGTTCTTTTACTTTACACTTTAAAGTTTTATAATTTGATAAAAAATTTATTTAAATTTGGCTTCCCTGTTCTGTTGTGTTCATTGTCCTCCCAGTCGACGATCTCGATCCGGCCTCCAGTGATCCGTCTTCTTGGTTCCACATTCCAGCAACCGCCTCTAGGAACTGCCTTGCTCTAGCTCTCCATATCCCAGCCACCATGATCAGCAAAACGAAGCTCAGGAACGGTAGCCGACTATCTCGAACTCCGTGTTGGTTTCCTGCTGACACTCGCTGCTATCACGACTCTACGGGCCCAAAGACTGCCTGGAATTGATGTTAACTGGAATCGATGCCCACTGTGACCGCTTTCGCTGAGTACTGTATGACGACTTTCAGAGCGCAAAGAAAGAAGACTGGCTACCGCTTTTATAATACAGCTTAATGTATGCTGCCGCGCTGCCGAATGACATCACTGCCGATATGCGCATAGGCGTATTTTCTATATACTCTATTATATTCTGGAGCGGCCACATGCTCGCTGACTTCCTTGATCTTGAATCTTCTAGAACAATGCTTTATTACACATGAATAAACTTCCATAACCTTCTATTTGCTACCCACATTACACAACACTTCACTCACATATTAAATTAAATCTTCATAGTTTTTACATTGTCTTATTACTAATTTATCCTATTAATTGTAATTTTTTATTAATATTATTTTATTTCCAAGCATTCTTCTATCGTTCTGGACACTCATAACAGCTGATAATAATTATGCTCCACATTTACATTGTAGCACAACGAAGCTTTTACCTTATTCTACAAATTAAGATCATATAGGAAAAGAAGGGAAGAAGTCATCTGGAAGGAGTAAAAATAAAAATAGCAGAGAAAAGTAATTACAATCATCAATAAAAGGACTCAACAGAACTAAACAAATCGATTCAAAGAATTTACATATAGTCAATTTATAGCCAAAAAAGTGTTAAAAAACAAATAGTATGAATAAATTCAATGAATTAATTATCAATGAAATAATTAATAGGCCCAGTAAGATACGGAGTAGTAAGGAGTAACAGCCCAGAATAAATAAATTAAAATGACAATCCTCAAAATATGGAGTAGTAAGGATCAACAGAACATAATGTAACGTCTTTTTTACGCGTTACAAATCCAGGGAACCCCTCGTAATTAAACTCCGTTAATTAGATGGGCTGCCTACGTTGTAACAGAATTGATCACAAATACTTAATACAACAAATTACTTACTAACTGTGTAAGGAAACAATGGCAAGGTATACAATTGATTTAAGCACTCCTCATATGTGTGTAACAAGAAGACTTCTCTTTTATTTAACATTTAAAAAACATCTACTGACAGATCCCATGACATTACTAATTCAATTATTAAGTTATTTGAAAGGTTTCTTTAAACTTTGAGATCAAACTTGATTTTATATAGAGCTATACCTCGGATCCGGGTCAACTTTCTGTATTTCTGTAATTAAGACTTTTAATTATACTCATTTCATGAGATTAGCTTGCAAGACTTTCTTTTATTCAACCATTGGAAGAATGGTATTATTGCTTGAATTATATTACTCTACATTAGCATATAAACTGTTACAACGTATGAAGTTAGAATAGTTACATGAAATTCTTAGATTTAATTTATAAGTCTTTACAAAGTTAATAGTTTCTGAAAAGTCTCTTTCAAGATGTGTTGTGTAACAAATATTAGTAACCCTCGATAGACAGGCTATCGAGTCACCTTTTAATTGGTATACTGAAGACTCGTCCTGGTGTATCCGTCTTGGGAAACAGGAACAGCTACGTCGTCATCTCGGTCTGGCCTTCCTCTGTAAAGGGCTCCAAAAGTTCGCAGGTTGAACAATATGTCGTGTAGATATCTACGATGATCTTGTAGATTCTCTGATGTCCTGATCTGCATATTCTGTCACGTGCAGTAGAGTTTGTGGCTTCTGATATTTCACATCTCCGGATATGACTTTGGAATTGTTGTTATTTGTTGAAGCACTAAGTCATCTTGCGTTACACTCCTTTTTTACGTTTCGATTTTTTACTTTACTTTAAATTTCTTGTCTATTTACATGACTATATTAATTAACACGTCCAGATGTTTTTAAACAACTACATCTGGTACTCCATCTTAAGGTGAAGCAAAATATCGTTAACATATTTTAGGCGCACAGCCCCTACGTCTGTACTGTACGAAGTCACCATTGCAAGAGAGAGAAATTCCGCTCCCTTCGCCTGGTACTGGGCAAAAGTTAGTGGGACAATTTCCGCGCGAGAATATAGTTCCTAACTATATTTAAGTTAACATTTTTATTTATACAAACTACCCCTAAACAAATATACATACTTTAAATCAGTTGTTTTAGCGACTATTTATGCCTTCAGATTTTTTATTATTAACATTAGTTTTTTTTATCTTATTCTTAATCACACAAGACTCGGAAAGCATGTCGAGTCTGGAATCAACAGGACAGCGCCTGCTTACAAGCAAAGGGTTAAATACGATATTAATAACTCTTTACAATTTATCTTTTTATTAGAGTATCTTATAACTAATTAATTACTGCTTCCTCTCATACTGAGTACATACAGGTATTTTATATTAATACAGTGAGATTTAAATGGCTTAAGAGCTCGCAACCTTAATTTGTTAAAAATTTTATTTTCTTGATTATTTCTTTTATTTAAATCGTCACAGACTCCACCGCTTAAATTGCACGCTACGGTTAAGCTTTTTTTTTTTTTTTTAGTCTAACTCACTATTGGGGACTGGGAGTACGATTAGTGTCAGTGTGTGAAGTTATTTATTATTAGTGCACAGTTTGTTTTTTTCTAATTCTCTTTAAATGACATTGTTCATTTAAATGATCGCCTTCGTGAAATTCCCTTTTTCTCACTTCTTAAGTACTAACTTACATTTTAATCTTAATACTAATTTCCAAACCTTAGATTGGAATGATCCCTACTTATCCGTAACTCACAACATCCCGGCCCGACTGACACCAGCTTACTCTAACTAAGGAAGTTAGCTTTCAGCATTTATTAATGATCTTTGACACATTTCTGCCCTATCATTAGCCTTTCAGTCGGCGCCGTTGTGACCTGTTACGTTACATTTATAATCACTACTTGATTATATCTCATAAACTTATTTCTAATGTAATCTAAAGAGGATCCCATACTCCACTTTAGATCACTGGTTTGAGAGAAGCGGAATCTCACGAATATGATTCTCTTTTATCTCTTTTTACAATACTTAAACAAACTATGCGGGAGGGGAGATACTTTACACAAATGCATTGTCATACTCACTAGGGGTGGTTTTCAATTGTTCAGGCCTGCACCGCTTTATCACAATTGGAAGGGTGCGTTCGGGGTTGCTTAGTACAATTCCTACAATACTGAACACACTTTTATTTTCTCTAACTGGCCACCACTGCGATGTCTACACTATGCAACGTAACTTTAATTATTATTATTATTCTTTCTCTTACTTGCTGCTACACTTCACACTATTTTAGTTTACATCAAGATTTATTTAGCTCTAGTATTTAAATCAATTATTATTATTCACTTTATTATTTATTAGTTATTAAACTACTTTGGGGATTTAAGAAACGCTCCTAGAACTATCGTCTATTTAATCACCATATTTATTTATCACACTTTATATTCACAGGTTGAATTAATGGTAGTAATTTTTTTTTTCATTTACATCTATTAATCGCATTACACTTTTCACGAAATTCTCGCACATAGGGGTCGATATCTTTCGCACCTTTTTTGTTTTTCACTTGATTACAGAATAATTCATTCTTATTATTATTACTGGTTTCTTTTAGTTTACCCAATTTTGAGTAGCTGCGGAAGACACAGGTTTTCGGGTCTCCCTGCCTTACATGTTTTTTTGAATTGGGGTTATTCCGTTCCAATGGCTTACTTTTGCACTCTCTTCTTATGTGCCCATATTTGCCACAATTATAACAGGTGGGTTTTCTGCGAGGTGGGTACTTGGTTTCCGCTTTATTTGGGTTTACAGTTAACTTACCAGCTTTGCGCACATGGTGAGGTCTACTAGAAACTTGTCTTTCATACGAGGTTGTTACATCAGGCAGTAGTGCTCGCAATTGATGTCTATTAGTTCCAGAGGTTTTCATAGCTTCTCTATTTTGATCTGAGCACCATACATTTGAAGAATGGATACTGCACTGTTCTAGATCAGCAATAGTTTTGGGTCTATTCATCAATGATAGTCGAGATCTTTCTTCAGGTGACACTCCTATTAAAATGGTGTCCACCAGTTGTGTTTCATTCCAGCTTACACGTAGTAGTCGAGAGGATTCCCTAATATCGGAGATGTAGTGAGCTAATATCTCCTGATGTCCTTGTACTCGGAGTACTGTCTTCCTTTTTATTTCCTCATAGATGCCGGTGGGAATAAAGTATTTTATTAAAGAACTATGTAGCTCTTCTACTGGGAAAGTAGAGGTTAGGGCTTCTAGCACACGATTTTTTAACAGGGGTTTACACTTTGGTAACAGGACTTGTAAAATTTGCCAGTCATTCAGCTGCTGTAGATCCTTTATCTGAAGAAGATAACTAATAAATGTTAGTAACTTGGAAACATTTAAACCATCTGTATAAGGGATTTCGGTTAAAATCTTCTCCACAGGGTGAGTCATTTTTTCGTATAGATCTGCGTTATAGTTCATAGGGGTAATTCCTCGATGAGGGTGATTGGATTCATTGGGGGTGGTGGTCAATTCATTATTTCCGGGACGAAACTGAAAATGCTCGGGAGGAGGGACATTTACATCTGTATCAGTTTTTTGTTCTGGGTTCGCTTGCACTTGCGATACGATAGGTGAGTTCCGATCCGAGTTATGCGGAGGTAAACCAGTGGTGGGGGATTGTACTGGGGAGATGTGTAATGTCATTAATGATTTCTCTATTTCGTCCATCCTGAATGAATCGGATTTTCGTCTTAAATCGTTGATAATTGAAGGTAAGCTGCGTAGAGCTTCATCTGCTAGCTTTTGTACATCAACGGGTATTTCAGTGAGATTCGGCCAGATCGACAAATTTTTTATTCGCCTGGTTAAATGCTCTATTCTCTGGGTAGTCCGCAAAATTTTTGCCGGAGATTTCTCGTCTTGGAGTGTTTGAGACAATAAGTATAGTTCACTATACTTGGCATTACAAATTTCTTTCTCGCTTTCATAATCGAGTTGGCTTAGATTGTTTAATTGCACGGGCGCATCAAATCCACATTCGCGAATTGAACTTCGTAATTCCGCGACTGTTACATCAGCATGGGGTAGTCCACGCAAAAGGGCTTCGTAAGACAGCTCGTCTTTTAGTAACAAATCCGGGTTAAATTGGGCCATTTTGTTCTAACACATTAGCACGTACTTAAAATTAATACTAGCATATTACACATATATTACATATACATATATTAAATTCATCAGTAATCAATTTACACAAATTAGAAAAGAACAACTTCTCTTCTAAGGGAGAGACAGAAATCACACACACATATCTTTCAATGTTAAATAGCCTATCAGCTGTTTACTGGAATGTAGGTCAGAGGGTGGCCTACATATTTAGTTAACAAAGGAGGGTTGAGCGTGTGTGACAATGGGGTGTTTGCTTTTACATATTATTGTCTACACAATGCGAGTGAATAACACCAACGACCGGTATAAACACGAGAAAAGGGGAGCGCAATCTTATGCAACACATTTATTATTATTCCGCTTAGACAACACTTTGGCTTCGTTCATTCATAAACTTTTCTCAATTAAATAATTACTTATTTTGTTCACAAGTTTTAAATCACGAACTTCTACTTAATTACTTTATTATTATTAACAAAGTTATTTTTAATCAAATTTTTTTTATAACACATACTAGTGTATGTAAGCTAGATAGTTGGACATACACTGTGCAGAATGATTCAGGAAACAACAGGTCATAGTTTGTCGTAAACAAACCTGTTACAGATTGTTCGGTTGACCAAAATTGTTATGCTTGGTCACAATTCATGTATGCAAGTACTTATATCGAATTATGCAGGTTGTGCCGGTAGGAACCTGCATATAGCATTTTACATTGTATGACGCTAATGACATTTTACTTATACATTCTACCATCTACGTATTAAGTTACGTATTAATACGTTATTTAATAGTGTATTAAATATGTTTTGAACATTACATTTATTAAAGTAACTTTCTGAGTGCATATATCAATATTATATATTTAGTTATTGATCTTACAATTTATCCACGCATAGTGAATGCAATTTTGTTTGTAACACTATATACACAATTAAAACTCTTTCCTTTGTTTCCTTTATTTTTTTTTGAATGACGCAATTTTGTTTGCTTAAAACACCTTTTATCAAAATTAGCATAGTGGCACACTTTTGTGACACTCTGTAAACAATTACCCTTTTATTTTTTTTTACAAGTAAGCAGAGTGGCGCATTTCTGGAACGTCTTTTTTACGCGTTACAAATCCAGGGAACCCCTCGTAATTAAACTCCGTTAATTAGATGGGCTGCCTACGTTGTAACAGAATTGATCACAAATACTTAATATAACAAATTACTTACTAACTGTGTAAGGAAACAATGGCAAGGTATACAATTGATTTAAGCACTCCTCATATGTGTGTAACAAGAAGACTTCTCTTTTATTTAACATTTAAAAAACATCTACTGACAGATCCCATGACATTACTAATTCAATTATTAAGTTATTTGAAAGGTTTCTTTAAACTTTGAGATCAAACTTGATTTTATATAGAGCTATACCTCGGATCCGGGTCAACTTTCTGTATTTCTGTAATTAAGACTTTTAATTATACTCATTTCATGAGATTAGCTTGCAAGACTTTCTTTTATTCAACCATTGGAAGAATGGTATTATTGCTTGAATTATATTACTCTACATTAGCATATAAACTGTTACAACGTATGAAGTTAGAATAGTTACATGAAATTCTTAGATTTAATTTATAAGTCTTTACAAAGTTAATAGTTTCTGAAAAGTCTCTTTCAAGATGTGTTGTGTAACAAATATTAGTAACCCTCGATAGACAGGCTATCGAGTCACCATTTAATTGGTATACTGAAGACTCGTCCTGGTGTATCCGTCTTGGGAAACAGGAACAGCTACGTCGTCATCTCGGTCTGGCCTTCCTCTGTAAAGGGCTCCAAAAGTTCGCAGGTTGAACAATATGTCGTGTAGATATCTACGATGATCTTGTAGATTCTCTGATGTCCTGATCTGCATATTCTGTCACGTGCAGTAGAGTTTGTGGCTTCTGATATTTCACATCTCCGGATATGACTTTGGAATTGTTGTTATTTGTTGAAGCACTAAGTCATCTTGCGTTACACTCCTTTTTTACGTTTCGATTTTTTACTTTACTTTAAATTTCTTGTCTATTTACATGACTATATTAATTAACACATCCAGATGTTTTTAAACAACTACATCTGGTACTCCATCTTAAGGTGAAGCAAAATATCGTTAACATATTTTAGGCGCACAGCCCCTACGTCTGTACTGTACGAAGTCACCATTGCAAGAGAGAGAAATTCCGCTCCCTTCGCCTAGTACTGGGCAAAAGTTAGTGGGACAATTTCCGCGTGAGAATATAGTTCCTAACTATATTTAAGTTAACATTTTTATTTATACAAACTACCCCTAAACAAATATACATAATTTAAATCAGTTGTTTTAGCGACTATTTATGCCTTCAGATTTTTTATTATTAACATTAGTTTTTTTTATCTTATTCTTAATCACACAAGACTCGGAAAGCATGTCGAGTCTGGAATCAACAGGACAGCGCCTGCTTACAAGCAAAGGGTTAAATACGATATTAATAACTCTTTACAATTTATCTTTTTATTAGAGTATCTTATAACTAATTAATTACTGCTTCCTCTCATACTGAGTACATACAGGTATTTTATATTAATACAGTGAGATTTAAATGGCTTAAGAGCTCGCAACCTTAATTTGTTAAAAATTTTATTTTCTTGATTATTTCTTTTATTTAAATCGTCACAGACTCCACCGCTTAAATTGCACGCTACGGTTAAGCTTTTTTTTTTTTTTTTAGTCTAACTCACTATTGGGGACTGGGAGTACGATTAGTGTCAGTGTGTGAAGTTATTTATTATTAGTGCACAGTTTGTTTTTTTCTAATTCTCTTTAAATGACATTGTTCATTTAAATGATCGCCTTCGTGAAATTCCCTTTTTCTCACTTCTTAAGTACTAACTTACATTTTAATCTTAATACTAATTTCCAAACCTTAGATTGGAATGATCCCTACTTATCCGTAACTCACAACATCCCGGCCCGACTGACACCAGCTTACTCTAACTAAGGAAGTTAGCTTTCAGCATTTATTAATGATCTTTGACACATTTCTGCCCTATCATTACCCTTTCAGTCGGCGCCGTTGTGACCTGTTACGTTACATTTATAATCACTACTTGATTATATCTCATAAACTTATTTCTAATGTAATCTAAAGAGGATCCCATACTCCACTTTAGATCACTGGTTTGAGAGAAGCGGAATCTCACGAATATGATTCTCTTTTATCTCTTTTTACAATACTTAAACAAACTATGCGGGAGGGGAGATACTTTACACAAATGCATTGTCATACTCACTAGGGGTGGTTTTCAATTGTTCAGGCCTGCACCGCTTTATCACAATTGGAAGGGTGCGTTCGGGGTTGCTTAGTACAATTCCTACAATACTGAACACACTTTTATTTTCTCTAACTGGCCACCACTGCGATGTCTACACTATGCAACGTAACTTTAATTATTATTATTATTCTTTCTCTTACTTGCTGCTACACTTCACACTATTTTAGTTTACATCAAGATTTATTTAGCTCTAGTATTTAAATCAATTATTATTATTCACTTTATTATTTATTAGTTATTAAACTACTTTGGGGATTTAAGAAACGCTCCTAGAACTATCGTCTATTTAATCACCATATTTATTTATCACACTTTATATTCACAGGTTGAATTAATGGTAGTAATTTTTTTTTTTCATTTACATCTATTAATCGCATTACACTTTTCACGAAATTCTCGCACATAGGGGTCGATATCTTTCTCACCTTTTTTGTTTTTCACTTGATTAAAGAATAATTCATTCTTATTATTATTACTGGTTTCTTTTAGTTTACCCAATTTTGAGTAGCTGCGGAAGACACAGGTTTTCGGGTCTCCCTGCCTTACATGTTTTTTTGAATTGGGGTTATTCCGTTCCAATGGCTTACTTTTGCACTCTCTTCTTATGTGCCCATATTTGCCACAATTATAACAGGTGGGTTTTCTGTGAGGTGGGTACTTAGTTTCCGCTTTATCTGGGTTTACAGTTAACTTACCAGCTTTTCGCACATGGTGAGGTCTACTAGAAACTTGTCTTTCATACGAGGTTGTTACATCAGGCAGTAGTGCTCGCAATTGATGTCTATTAGTTCCAGAGGTTTTCATAGCTTCTCTATTTTGATCTGAGTACCATACATTTGAAGAATGGATACTGCACTGTTCTAGATCAGCAATAGTTTTGGGTCTATTCATCAATGATAGTCGAGATCTTTCTTCAGGTGACACTCCTATTAAAATGGTGTCCACCAGTTGTGTTTCATTCCAGCTTACACGTAGTAGTCGAGAGGATTCCCTAATATCGGAGATGTAGTGAGCTAATCTCTCCTGATGTCCTTGTACTCGGAGTACTGTCTTCCTTTTTATTTCCTCATAGATGCCGGTGGGAATAAAGTATTTTATTAAAGAACTATGTAGCTCTTCTACTGGGAAAGTAGAGGTTAGGGCTTCTAGTACACGATTTTTTAACGGGGGTTTACACTTTGGTAACAGGACTTGTAAAATTTGCCAGTCATTCAGCTGCTGTAGATCCTTTATCTGAAGAAGATAACTAATAAATGTTAGTAACTTGGAAACATTTAAACCATCTGTATAAGGGATTTCGGTTAAAATCTTCTCCACAGGGTGAGTCATTTTTTCGTATAGATCTGCGTTATAGTTCATAGGGGTAATTCCTCGATGAGGGTGATTGGATTCATTGGGGGTGGTGGTCAATTCATTATTTCCGGGACGAAACTGAAAATGCTCGGGAGGAGGGACATTTACATCTGTATCAGTTTTTTGTTCTGGGTTCGCTTGCACTTGCGATACGATAGGTGAGTTCCAATCCGAGTTATGCAGAGGTAAACCAGTGGTGGGGGATTGTACTGGGGAGATGTGTAATTTCATTAATGATTTCTCTATTTCGTCCATCCTGAATGAATCGGATTTTCGTCTTAAATCGTTGATAATTGAAGGTAAGCTGCGTAGAGCTTCGTCTGCTAGCTTTTGTACATCAACGGGTATTTCAGTGAGATTCGGCCAGATCGACAAATTTTTTATTCGCCTGGTTAAATGCTCTATTCTCTGGGTAGTCCGCAAAATTTTTGCCGGAGATTTCTCGTCTTGGAGTGTTTGAGACAATAAGTATAGTTCACTATACTTGGCATTACAAATTTCTTTCTCGCTTTCATAATCGAGTTGGCTTAGATTGTTTAATTGCACGGGCGCATCAAATCCACATTTGCGAATTGAACTTCGTAATTCCGCGACTGTTACATCAGCATGGGGTAGTCCACGCAAAAGGGCTTCGTAAGACAGCTCGTCTTTTAGTAACAAATCCGGGTTAAATTGGGCCATTTTGTTCTAACACATTAGCACGTACTTAAAATTAATACTAGCATATTACACATATATTACATATACATATATTAAATTCATCAGTAATCAATTTACACAAATTAGAAAAGAACAACTTCTCTTCTAAGGGAGAGACAGAAATCACACACACATATCTTTCAATGTTAAATAGCCTATCAGCTGTTTACTGGAATGTAGGTCAGAGGGTGGCCTACATATTTAGTTAACAAAGGAGGGTTGAGCGTGTGTGACAATGGGGTGTTTGCTTTTACATATTATTGTCTACACAATGCGAGTGAATAACACCAACGACCGGTATAAACACGAGAAAAGGGGAGCGCAATCTTATGCAACACATTTATTATTATTCCGCTTAGACAACACTTTGGCTTCGTTCATTCATAAACTTTTCTCAATTAAATAATTACTTATTTTGTTCACAAGTTTTAAATCACGAACTTCTACTTAATTACTTTATTATTATTAACAAAGTTATTTTTAATCAAATTTTTTTTATAACACATACTAGTGTATGTAAGCTAGATAGTTGGACATACACTGTGCAGAATGATTCAGGAAACAACAGGTCATAGTTTGTCGTAAACAAACCTGTTACAGATTGTTCGGTTGACCAAAATTGTTATGCTTGGTCACAATTCATGTATGCAAGTACTTATATCGAATTATGCAGGTTGTGCCGGTAGGAACCTGCATATAGCATTTTACATTGTATGACGCTAATGACATTTTACTTATACATTCTACCATCTACGTATTAAGTTACGTATTAATACGTTATTTAATAGTGTATTAAATATGTTTTGAACATTACATTTATTAAAGTAACTTTCTGAGTGCATATATCAATATTATATATTTAGTTATTGATCTTACAATTTATCCACGCATAGTGAATGCAATTTTGTTTGTAACACTATATACACAATTAAAACTCTTTCCTTTGTTTCCTTTATTTTTTTTTGAATGACGCAATTTTGTTTGCTTAAAACACCTTTTATCAAAATTAGCATAGTGGCACACTTTTGTGACACTCTGTAAACAATTACCCTTTTATTTTTTTTTACAAGTAAGCAGAGTGGCGCATTTCTGGAACGTCTTTTTTACGCGTTACAAATCCAGGGAACCCCTCGTAATTAAACTCCGTTAATTAGATGGGCTGCCTACGTTGTAACAGAATTGATCACAAATACTTAATATAACAAATTACTTACTAACTGTGTAAGGAAACAATGGCAAGGTATACAATTGATTTAAGCACTCCTCATATGTGTGTAACAAGAAGACTTCTCTTTTATTTAACATTTAAAAAACATCTACTGACAGATCCCATGACATTACTAATTCAATTATTAAGTTATTTGAAAGGTTTCTTTAAACTTTGAGATCAAACTTGATTTTATATAGAGCTATACCTCGGATCCGGGTCAACTTTCTGTATTTCTGTAATTAAGACTTTTAATTATACTCATTTCATGAGATTAGCTTGCAAGACTTTCTTTTATTCAACCATTGGAAGAATGGTATTATTGCTTGAATTATATTACTCTACATTAGCATATAAACTGTTACAACGTATGAAGTTAGAATAGTTACATGAAATTCTTAGATTTAATTTATAAGTCTTTACAAAGTTAATAGTTTCTGAAAAGTCTCTTTCAAGATGTGTTGTGTAACAAATATTAGTAACCCTCGATAGACAGGCTATCGAGTCACCTTTTAATTGGTATACTGAAGACTCGTCCTGGTGTATCCGTCTTGGGAAACAGGAACAGCTACGTCGTCATCTCGGTCTGGCCTTCCTCTGTAAAGGGCTCCAAAAGTTCGCAGGTTGAACAATATGTCGTGTAGATATCTACGATGATCTTGTAGATTCTCTGATGTCCTGATCTGCCATCTTGCGTTACACTCCTTTTTTACGTTTCGATTTTTTACTTTACTTTAAATTTCTTGTCTATTTACATGACTATATTAATTAACACATCCAGATGTTTTTAAACAACTACATCTGGTACTCCATCTTAAGGTGAAGCAAAATATCGTTAACATATTTTAGGCGCACAGCCCCTACGTCTGTACTGTACGAAGTCACCATTGCAAGAGAGAGAAATTCCGCTCCCTTCGCCTAGTACTGGGCAAAAGTTAGTGGGACAATTTCCGCGTGAGAATATAGTTCCTAACTATATTTAAGTTAACATTTTTATTTATACAAACTACCCCTAAACAAATATACATAATTTAAATCAGTTGTTTTAGCGACTATTTATGCCTTCAGATTTTTTATTATTAACATTAGTTTTTTTTATCTTATTCTTAATCACACAAGACTCGGAAAGCATGTCGAGTCTGGAATCAACAGGACAGCGCCTGCTTACAAGCAAAGGGTTAAATACGATATTAATAACTCTTTACAATTTATCTTTTTATTAGAGTATCTTATAACTAATTAATTACTGCTTCCTCTCATACTGAGTACATACAGGTATTTTATATTAATACAGTGAGATTTAAATGGCTTAAGAGCTCGCAACCTTAATTTGTTAAAAATTTTATTTTCTTGATTATTTCTTTTATTTAAATCGTCACAGACTCCACCGCTTAAATTGCACGCTACGGTTAAGCTTTTTTTTTTTTTTTTAGTCTAACTCACTATTGGGGACTGGGAGTACGATTAGTGTCAGTGTGTGAAGTTATTTATTATTAGTGCACAGTTTGTTTTTTTCTAATTCTCTTTAAATGACATTGTTCATTTAAATGATCGCCTTCGTGAAATTCCCTTTTTCTCACTTCTTAAGTACTAACTTACATTTTAATCTTAATACTAATTTCCAAACCTTAGATTGGAATGATCCCTACTTATCCGTAACTCACAACATCCCGGCCCGACTGACACCAGCTTACTCTAACTAAGGAAGTTAGCTTTCAGCATTTATTAATGATCTTTGACACATTTCTGCCCTATCATTACCCTTTCAGTCGGCGCCGTTGTGACCTGTTACGTTACATTTATAATCACTACTTGATTATATCTCATAAACTTATTTCTAATGTAATCTAAAGAGGATCCCATACTCCACTTTAGATCACTGGTTTGAGAGAAGCGGAATCTCACGAATATGATTCTCTTTTATCTCTTTTTACAATACTTAAACAAACTATGCGGGAGGGGAGATACTTTACACAAATGCATTGTCATACTCACTAGGGGTGGTTTTCAATTGTTCAGGCCTGCACCGCTTTATCACAATTGGAAGGGTGCGTTCGGGGTTGCTTAGTACAATTCCTACAATACTGAACACACTTTTATTTTCTCTAACTGGCCACCACTGCGATGTCTACACTATGCAACGTAACTTTAATTATTATTATTATTCTTTCTCTTACTTGCTGCTACACTTCACACTATTTTAGTTTACATCAAGATTTATTTAGCTCTAGTATTTAAATCAATTATTATTATTCACTTTATTATTTATTAGTTATTAAACTACTTTGGGGATTTAAGAAACGCTCCTAGAACTATCGTCTATTTAATCACCATATTTATTTATCACACTTTATATTCACAGGTTGAATTAATGGTAGTAATTTTTTTTTTTCATTTACATCTATTAATCGCATTACACTTTTCACGAAATTCTCGCACATAGGGGTCGATATCTTTCGCACCTTTTTTGTTTTTCACTTGATTACAGAATAATTCATTCTTATTATTATTACTGGTTTCTTTTAGTTTACCCAATTTTGAGTAGCTGCGGAAGACACAGGTTTTCGGGTCTCCCTGCCTTACATGTTTTTTTGAATTGGGGTTATTCCGTTCCAATGGCTTACTTTTGCACTCTCTTCTTATGTGCCCATATTTGCCACAATTATAACAGGTGGGTTTTCTGCGAGGTGGGTACTTAGTTTCCGCTTTATCTGGGTTTACAGTTAACTTACCAGCTTTTCGCACATGGTGAGGTCTACTAGAAACTTGTCTTTCATACGAGGTTGTTACATCAGGCAGTAGTGCTCGCAATTGATGTCTATTAGTTCCAGAGGTTTTCATAGCTTCTCTATTTTGATCTGAGTACCATACATTTGAAGAATGGATACTGCACTGTTCTAGATCAGCAATAGTTTTGGGTCTATTCATCAATGATAGTCGAGATCTTTCTTCAGGTGACACTCCTATTAAAATGGTGTCCACCAGTTGTGTTTCATTCCAGCTTACACGTAGTAGTCGAGAGGATTCCCTAATATCGGAGATGTAGTGAGCTAATCTCTCCTGATGTCCTTGTACTCGGAGTACTGTCTTCCTTTTTATTTCCTCATAGATGCCGGTGGGAATAAAGTATTTTATTAAAGAACTATGTAGCTCTTCTACTGGGAAAGTAGAGGTTAGGGCTTCTAGTACACGATTTTTTAACGGGGGTTTACACTTTGGTAACAGGACTTGTAAAATTTGCCAGTCATTCAGCTGCTGTAGATCCTTTATCTGAAGAAGATAACTAATAAATGTTAGTAACTTGGAAACATTTAAACCATCTGTATAAGGGATTTCGGTTAAAATCTTCTCCACAGGGTGAGTCATTTTTTCGTATAGATCTGCGTTATAGTTCATAGGGGTAATTCCTCGATGAGGGTGATTGGATTCATTGGGGGTGGTGGTCAATTCATTATTTCCGGGACGAAACTGAAAATGCTCGGGAGGAGGGACATTTACATCTGTATCAGTTTTTTGTTCTGGGTTCGCTTGCACTTGCGATACGATAGGTGAGTTCCGATCCGAGTTATGCGGAGGTAAACCAGTGGTGGGGGATTGTACTGGGGAGATGTGTAATTTCATTAATGATTTCTCTATTTCGTCCATCCTGAATGAATCGGATTTTCGTCTTAAATCGTTGATAATTGAAGGTAAGCTGCGTAGAGCTTCGTCTGCTAGCTTTTGTACATCAACGGGTATTTCAGTGAGATTCGGCCAGATCGACAAATTTTTTATTCGCCTGGTTAAATGCTCTATTCTCTGGGTAGTCCGCAAAATTTTTGCCGGAGATTTCTCGTCTTGGAGTGTTTGAGACAATAAGTATAGTTCACTATACTTGGCATTACAAATTTCTTTCTCGCTTTCATAATCGAGTTGGCTTAGATTGTTTAATTGCACGGGCGCATCAAATCCACATTCGCGAATTGAACTTCGTAATTCCGCGACTGTTACATCAGCATGGGGTAGTCCACGCAAAAGGGCTTCGTAAGACAGCTCGTCTTTTAGTAACAAATCCGGGTTAAATTGGGCCATTTTGTTCTAACACATTAGCACGTACTTAAAATTAATACTAGCATATTACACATATATTACATATACATATATTAAATTCATCAGTAATCAGTTTACGCAAATTAGAAAAGAACAACTTCTCTTCTAAGGGAGAGACAGAAATCACACACACATATCTTTCAATGTTAAATAGCCTATCAGCTGTTTACTGGAATGTAGGTCAGAGGGTGGCCTACATATTTAGTTAACAAAGGAGGGTTGAGCGTGTGTGACAATGGGGTGTTTGCTTTTACATATTATTGTCTACACAATGCGAGTGAATAACACCAACGACCGGTATAAACACGAGAAAAGGGGAGCGCAATCTTATGCAACACATTTATTATTATTCCGCTTAGACAACACTTTGGCTTCGTTCATTCATAAACTTTTCTCAATTAAATAATTACTTATTTTGTTCACAAGTTTTAAATCACGAACTTCTACTTAATTACTTTATTATTATTAACAAAGTTATTTTTAATCAAATTTTTTTTATAACACATACTAGTGTATGTAAGCTAGATAGTTGGACATACACTGTGCAGAATGATTCAGGAAACAACAGGTCATAGTTTGTCGTAAACAAACCTGTTACAGATTGTTCGGTTGACCAAAATTGTTATGCTTGGTCACAATTCATGTATGCAAGTACTTATATCGAATTATGCAGGTTGTGCCGGTAGGAACCTGCATATAGCATTTTACATTGTATGACGCTAATGACATTTTACTTATACATTCTACCATCTACGTATTAAGTTACGTATTAATACGTTATTTAATAGTGTATTAAATATGTTTTGAACATTACATTTATTAAAGTAACTTTCTGAGTGCATATATCAATATTATATATTTAGTTATTGATCTTACAATTTATCCACGCATAGTGAATGCAATTTTGTTTGTAACACTATATACACAATTAAAACTCTTTCCTTTGTTTCCTTTATTTTTTTTTGAATGACGCAATTTTGTTTGCTTAAAACACCTTTTATCAAAATTAGCATAGTGGCACACTTTTGTGACACTCTGTAAACAATTACCCTTTTATTTTTTTTTACAAGTAAGCAGAGTGGCGCATTTCTGGAACGTCTTTTTTACGCGTTACAAATCCAGGGAACCCCTCGTAATTAAACTCCGTTAATTAGATGGGCTGCCTACGTTGTAACAGAATTGATCACAAATACTTAATATAACAAATTACTTACTAACTGTGTAAGGAAACAATGGCAAGGTATACAATTGATTTAAGCACTCCTCATATGTGTGTAACAAGAAGACTTCTCTTTTATTTAACATTTAAAAAACATCTACTGACAGATCCCATGACATTACTAATTCAATTATTAAGTTATTTGAAAGGTTTCTTTAAACTTTGAGATCAAACTTGATTTTATATAGAGCTATACCTCGGATCCGGGTCAACTTTCTGTATTTCTGTAATTAAGACTTTTAATTATACTCATTTCATGAGATTAGCTTGCAAGACTTTCTTTTATTCAACCATTGGAAGAATGGTATTATTGCTTGAATTATATTACTCTACATTAGCATATAAACTGTTACAACGTATGAAGTTAGAATAGTTACATGAAATTCTTAGATTTAATTTATAAGTCTTTACAAAGTTAATAGTTTCTGAAAAGTCTCTTTCAAGATGTGTTGTGTAACAAATATTAGTAACCCTCGATAGACAGGCTATCGAGTCACCTTTTAATTGGTATACTGAAGACTCGTCCTGGTGTATCCGTCTTGGGAAACAGGAACAGCTACGTCGTCATCTCGGTCTGGCCTTCCTCTGTAAAGGGCTCCAAAAGTTCGCAGGTTGAACAATATGTCGTGTAGATATCTACGATGATCTTGTAGATTCTCTGATGTCCTGATCTGCCATCTTGCGTTACACTCCTTTTTTACGTTTCGATTTTTTACTTTACTTTAAATTTCTTGTCTATTTACATGACTATATTAATTAACACATCCAGATGTTTTTAAACAACTACATCTGGTACTCCATCTTAAGGTGAAGCAAAATATCGTTAACATATTTTAGGCGCACAGCCCCTACGTCTGTACTGTACGAAGTCACCATTGCAAGAGAGAGAAATTCCGCTCCCTTCGCCTAGTACTGGGCAAAAGTTAGTGGGACAATTTCCGCGTGAGAATATAGTTCCTAACTATATTTAAGTTAACATTTTTATTTATACAAACTACCCCTAAACAAATATACATAATTTAAATCAGTTGTTTTAGCGACTATTTATGCCTTCAGATTTTTTATTATTAACATTAGTTTTTTTTATCTTATTCTTAATCACACAAGACTCGGAAAGCATGTCGAGTCTGGAATCAACAGGACAGCGCCTGCTTACAAGCAAAGGGTTAAATACGATATTAATAACTCTTTACAATTTATCTTTTTATTAGAGTATCTTATAACTAATTAATTACTGCTTCCTCTCATACTGAGTACATACAGGTATTTTATATTAATACAGTGAGATTTAAATGGCTTAAGAGCTCGCAACCTTAATTTGTTAAAAATTTTATTTTCTTGATTATTTCTTTTATTTAAATCGTCACAGACTCCACCGCTTAAATTGCACGCTACGGTTAAGCTTTTTTTTTTTTTTTTAGTCTAACTCACTATTGGGGACTGGGAGTACGATTAGTGTCAGTGTGTGAAGTTATTTATTATTAGTGCACAGTTTGTTTTTTTCTAATTCTCTTTAAATGACATTGTTCATTTAAATGATCGCCTTCGTGAAATTCCCTTTTTCTCACTTCTTAAGTACTAACTTACATTTTAATCTTAATACTAATTTCCAAACCTTAGATTGGAATGATCCCTACTTATCCGTAACTCACAACATCCCGGCCCGACTGACACCAGCTTACTCTAACTAAGGAAGTTAGCTTTCAGCATTTATTAATGATCTTTGACACATTTCTGCCCTATCATTACCCTTTCAGTCGGCGCCGTTGTGACCTGTTACGTTACATTTATAATCACTACTTGATTATATCTCATAAACTTATTTCTAATGTAATCTAAAGAGGATCCCATACTCCACTTTAGATCACTGGTTTGAGAGAAGCGGAATCTCACGAATATGATTCTCTTTTATCTCTTTTTACAATACTTAAACAAACTATGCGGGAGGGGAGATACTTTACACAAATGCATTGTCATACTCACTAGGGGTGGTTTTCAATTGTTCAGGCCTGCACCGCTTTATCACAATTGGAAGGGTGCGTTCGGGGTTGCTTAGTACAATTCCTACAATACTGAACACACTTTTATTTTCTCTAACTGGCCACCACTGCGATGTCTACACTATGCAACGTAACTTTAATTATTATTATTATTCTTTCTCTTACTTGCTGCTACACTTCACACTATTTTAGTTTACATCAAGATTTATTTAGCTCTAGTATTTAAATCAATTATTATTATTCACTTTATTATTTATTAGTTATTAAACTACTTTGGGGATTTAAGAAACGCTCCTAGAACTATCGTCTATTTAATCACCATATTTATTTATCACACTTTATATTCACAGGTTGAATTAATGGTAGTAATTTTTTTTTTTCATTTACATCTATTAATCGCATTACACTTTTCACGAAATTCTCGCACATAGGGGTCGATATCTTTCGCACCTTTTTTGTTTTTCACTTGATTACAGAATAATTCATTCTTATTATTATTACTGGTTTCTTTTAGTTTACCCAATTTTGAGTAGCTGCGGAAGACACAGGTTTTCGGGTCTCCCTGCCTTACATGTTTTTTTGAATTGGGGTTATTCCGTTCCAATGGCTTACTTTTGCACTCTCTTCTTATGTGCCCATATTTGCCACAATTATAACAGGTGGGTTTTCTGCGAGGTGGGTACTTAGTTTCCGCTTTATCTGGGTTTACAGTTAACTTACCAGCTTTTCGCACATGGTGAGGTCTACTAGAAACTTGTCTTTCATACGAGGTTGTTACATCAGGCAGTAGTGCTCGCAATTGATGTCTATTAGTTCCAGAGGTTTTCATAGCTTCTCTATTTTGATCTGAGTACCATACATTTGAAGAATGGATACTGCACTGTTCTAGATCAGCAATAGTTTTGGGTCTATTCATCAATGATAGTCGAGATCTTTCTTCAGGTGACACTCCTATTAAAATGGTGTCCACCAGTTGTGTTTCATTCCAGCTTACACGTAGTAGTCGAGAGGATTCCCTAATATCGGAGATGTAGTGAGCTAATCTCTCCTGATGTCCTTGTACTCGGAGTACTGTCTTCCTTTTTATTTCCTCATAGATGCCGGTGGGAATAAAGTATTTTATTAAAGAACTATGTAGCTCTTCTACTGGGAAAGTAGAGGTTAGGGCTTCTAGTACACGATTTTTTAACGGGGGTTTACACTTTGGTAACAGGACTTGTAAAATTTGCCAGTCATTCAGCTGCTGTAGATCCTTTATCTGAAGAAGATAACTAATAAATGTTAGTAACTTGGAAACATTTAAACCATCTGTATAAGGGATTTCGGTTAAAATCTTCTCCACAGGGTGAGTCATTTTTTCGTATAGATCTGCGTTATAGTTCATAGGGGTAATTCCTCGATGAGGGTGATTGGATTCATTGGGGGTGGTGGTCAATTCATTATTTCCGGGACGAAACTGAAAATGCTCGGGAGGAGGGACATTTACATCTGTATCAGTTTTTTGTTCTGGGTTCGCTTGCACTTGCGATACGATAGGTGAGTTCCGATCCGAGTTATGCGGAGGTAAACCAGTGGTGGGGGATTGTACTGGGGAGATGTGTAATTTCATTAATGATTTCTCTATTTCGTCCATCCTGAATGAATCGGATTTTCGTCTTAAATCGTTGATAATTGAAGGTAAGCTGCGTAGAGCTTCGTCTGCTAGCTTTTGTACATCAACGGGTACTTTTTTATTCGCCTGGTTAAATGCTCTATTCTCTGGGTAGTCCGCAAAATTTTTGCCGGAGATTTCTCGTCTTGGAGTGTTTGAGACAATAAGTATAGTTCACTATACTTGGCATTACAAATTTCTTTCTCGCTTTCATAATCGAGTTGGCTTAGATTGTTTAATTGCACGGGCGCATCAAATCCACATTCGCGAATTGAACTTCGTAATTCCGCGACTGTTACATCAGCATGGGGTAGTCCACGCAAAAGGGCTTCGTAAGACAGCTCGTCTTTTAGTAACAAATCCGGGTTAAATTGGGCCATTTTGTTCTAACACATTAGCACGTACTTAAAATTAATACTAGCATATTACACATATATTACATATACATATATTAAATTCATCAGTAATCAATTTACACAAATTAGAAAAGAACAACTTCTCTTCTAAGGGAGAGACAGAAATCACACACACATATCTTTCAATGTTAAATAGCCTATCAGCTGTTTACTGGAATGTAGGTCAGAGGGTGGCCTACATATTTAGTTAACAAAGGAGGGTTGAGCGTGTGTGACAATGGGGTGTTTGCTTTTACATATTATTGTCTACACAATGCGAGTGAATAACACCAACGACCGGTATAAACACGAGAAAAGGGGAGCGCAATCTTATGCAACACATTTATTATTATTCCGCTTAGACAACACTTTGGCTTCGTTCATTCATAAACTTTTCTCAATTAAATAATTACTTATTTTGTTCACAAGTTTTAAATCACGAACTTCTACTTAATTACTTTATTATTATTAACAAAGTTATTTTTAATCAAATTTTTTTTATAACACATACTAGTGTATGTAAGCTAGATAGTTGGACATACACTGTGCAGAATGATTCAGGAAACAACAGGTCATAGTTTGTCGTAAACAAACCTGTTACAGATTGTTCGGTTGACCAAAATTGTTATGCTTGGTCACAATTCATGTATGCAAGTACTTATATCGAATTATGCAGGTTGTGCCGGTAGGAACCTGCATATAGCATTTTACATTGTATGACGCTAATGACATTTTACTTATACATTCTACCATCTACGTATTAAGTTACGTATTAATACGTTATTTAATAGTGTATTAAATATGTTTTGAACATTACATTTATTAAAGTAACTTTCTGAGTGCATATATCAATATTATATATTTAGTTATTGATCTTACAATTTATCCACGCATAGTGAATGCAATTTTGTTTGTAACACTATATACACAATTAAAACTCTTTCCTTTGTTTCCTTTATTTTTTTTTGAATGACGCAATTTTGTTTGCTTAAAACACCTTTTATCAAAATTAGCATAGTGGCACACTTTTGTGACACTCTGTAAACAATTACCCTTTTATTTTTTTTTACAAGTAAGCAGAGTGGCGCATTTCTGGAACGTCTTTTTTACGCGTTACAAATCCAGGGAACCCCTCGTAATTAAACTCCGTTAATTAGATGGGCTGCCTACGTTGTAACAGAATTGATCACAAATACTTAATATAACAAATTACTTACTAACTGTGTAAGGAAACAATGGCAAGGTATACAATTGATTTAAGCACTCCTCATATGTGTGTAACAAGAAGACTTCTCTTTTATTTAACATTTAAAAAACATCTACTGACAGATCCCATGACATTACTAATTCAATTATTAAGTTATTTGAAAGGTTTCTTTAAACTTTGAGATCAAACTTGATTTTATATAGAGCTATACCTCGGATCCGGGTCAACTTTCTGTATTTCTGTAATTAAGACTTTTAATTATACTCATTTCATGAGATTAGCTTGCAAGACTTTCTTTTATTCAACCATTGGAAGAATGGTATTATTGCTTGAATTATATTACTCTACATTAGCATATAAACTGTTACAACGTATGAAGTTAGAATAGTTACATGAAATTCTTAGATTTAATTTATAAGTCTTTACAAAGTTAATAGTTTCTGAAAAGTCTCTTTCAAGATGTGTTGTGTAACAAATATTAGTAACCCTCGATAGACAGGCTATCGAGTCACCTTTTAATTGGTATACTGAAGACTCGTCCTGGTGTATCCGTCTTGGGAAACAGGAACAGCTACGTCGTCATCTCGGTCTGGCCTTCCTCTGTAAAGGGCTCCAAAAGTTCGCAGGTTGAACAATATGTCGTGTAGATATCTACGATGATCTTGTAGATTCTCTGATGTCCTGATCTGCCATCTTGCGTTACACTCCTTTTTTACGTTTCGATTTTTTACTTTACTTTAAATTTCTTGTCTATTTACATGACTATATTAATTAACACATCCAGATGTTTTTAAACAACTACATCTGGTACTCCATCTTAAGGTGAAGCAAAATATCGTTAACATATTTTAGGCGCACAGCCCCTACGTCTGTACTGTACGAAGTCACCATTGCAAGAGAGAGAAATTCCGCTCCCTTCGCCTAGTACTGGGCAAAAGTTAGTGGGACAATTTCCGCGTGAGAATATAGTTCCTAACTATATTTAAGTTAACATTTTTATTTATACAAACTACCCCTAAACAAATATACATAATTTAAATCAGTTGTTTTAGCGACTATTTATGCCTTCAGATTTTTTATTATTAACATTAGTTTTTTTTATCTTATTCTTAATCACACAAGACTCGGAAAGCATGTCGAGTCTGGAATCAACAGGACAGCGCCTGCTTACAAGCAAAGGGTTAAATACGATATTAATAACTCTTTACAATTTATCTTTTTATTAGAGTATCTTATAACTAATTAATTACTGCTTCCTCTCATACTGAGTACATACAGGTATTTTATATTAATACAGTGAGATTTAAATGGCTTAAGAGCTCGCAACCTTAATTTGTTAAAAATTTTATTTTCTTGATTATTTCTTTTATTTAAATCGTCACAGACTCCACCGCTTAAATTGCACGCTACGGTTAAGCTTTTTTTTTTTTTTTTAGTCTAACTCACTATTGGGGACTGGGAGTACGATTAGTGTCAGTGTGTGAAGTTATTTATTATTAGTGCACAGTTTGTTTTTTTCTAATTCTCTTTAAATGACATTGTTCATTTAAATGATCGCCTTCGTGAAATTCCCTTTTTCTCACTTCTTAAGTACTAACTTACATTTTAATCTTAATACTAATTTCCAAACCTTAGATTGGAATGATCCCTACTTATCCGTAACTCACAACATCCCGGCCCGACTGACACCAGCTTACTCTAACTAAGGAAGTTAGCTTTCAGCATTTATTAATGATCTTTGACACATTTCTGCCCTATCATTACCCTTTCAGTCGGCGCCGTTGTGACCTGTTACGTTACATTTATAATCACTACTTGATTATATCTCATAAACTTATTTCTAATGTAATCTAAAGAGGATCCCATACTCCACTTTAGATCACTGGTTTGAGAGAAGCGGAATCTCACGAATATGATTCTCTTTTATCTCTTTTTACAATACTTAAACAAACTATGCGGGAGGGGAGATACTTTACACAAATGCATTGTCATACTCACTAGGGGTGGTTTTCAATTGTTCAGGCCTGCACCGCTTTATCACAATTGGAAGGGTGCGTTCGGGGTTGCTTAGTACAATTCCTACAATACTGAACACACTTTTATTTTCTCTAACTGGCCACCACTGCGATGTCTACACTATGCAACGTAACTTTAATTATTATTATTATTCTTTCTCTTACTTGCTGCTACACTTCACACTATTTTAGTTTACATCAAGATTTATTTAGCTCTAGTATTTAAATCAATTATTATTATTCACTTTATTATTTATTAGTTATTAAACTACTTTGGGGATTTAAGAAACGCTCCTAGAACTATCGTCTATTTAATCACCATATTTATTTATCACACTTTATATTCACAGGTTGAATTAATGGTAGTAATTTTTTTTTTTCATTTACATCTATTAATCGCATTACACTTTTCACGAAATTCTCGCACATAGGGGTCGATATCTTTCGCACCTTTTTTGTTTTTCACTTGATTACAGAATAATTCATTCTTATTATTATTACTGGTTTCTTTTAGTTTACCCAATTTTGAGTAGCTGCGGAAGACACAGGTTTTCGGGTCTCCCTGCCTTACATGTTTTTTTGAATTGGGGTTATTCCGTTCCAATGGCTTACTTTTGCACTCTCTTCTTATGTGCCCATATTTGCCACAATTATAACAGGTGGGTTTTCTGCGAGGTGGGTACTTAGTTTCCGCTTTATCTGGGTTTACAGTTAACTTACCAGCTTTTCGCACATGGTGAGGTCTACTAGAAACTTGTCTTTCATACGAGGTTGTTACATCAGGCAGTAGTGCTCGCAATTGATGTCTATTAGTTCCAGAGGTTTTCATAGCTTCTCTATTTTGATCTGAGTACCATACATTTGAAGAATGGATACTGCACTGTTCTAGATCAGCAATAGTTTTGGGTCTATTCATCAATGATAGTCGAGATCTTTCTTCAGGTGACACTCCTATTAAAATGGTGTCCACCAGTTGTGTTTCATTCCAGCTTACACGTAGTAGTCGAGAGGATTCCCTAATATCGGAGATGTAGTGAGCTAATCTCTCCTGATGTCCTTGTACTCGGAGTACTGTCTTCCTTTTTATTTCCTCATAGATGCCGGTGGGAATAAAGTATTTTATTAAAGAACTATGTAGCTCTTCTACTGGGAAAGTAGAGGTTAGGGCTTCTAGTACACGATTTTTTAACGGGGGTTTACACTTTGGTAACAGGACTTGTAAAATTTGCCAGTCATTCAGCTGCTGTAGATCCTTTATCTGAAGAAGATAACTAATAAATGTTAGTAACTTGGAAACATTTAAACCATCTGTATAAGGGATTTCGGTTAAAATCTTCTCCACAGGGTGAGTCATTTTTTCGTATAGATCTGCGTTATAGTTCATAGGGGTAATTCCTCGATGAGGGTGATTGGATTCATTGGGGGTGGTGGTCAATTCATTATTTCCGGGACGAAACTGAAAATGCTCGGGAGGAGGGACATTTACATCTGTATCAGTTTTTTGTTCTGGGTTCGCTTGCACTTGCGATACGATAGGTGAGTTCCGATCCGAGTTATGCGGAGGTAAACCAGTGGTGGGGGATTGTACTGGGGAGATGTGTAATTTCATTAATGATTTCTCTATTTCGTCCATCCTGAATGAATCGGATTTTCGTCTTAAATCGTTGATAATTGAAGGTAAGCTGCGTAGAGCTTCGTCTGCTAGCTTTTGTACATCAACGGGTACTTTTTTATTCGCCTGGTTAAATGCTCTATTCTCTGGGTAGTCCGCAAAATTTTTGCCGGAGATTTCTCGTCTTGGAGTGTTTGAGACAATAAGTATAGTTCACTATACTTGGCATTACAAATTTCTTTCTCGCTTTCATAATCGAGTTGGCTTAGATTGTTTAATTGCACGGGCGCATCAAATCCACATTCGCGAATTGAACTTCGTAATTCCGCGACTGTTACATCAGCATGGGGTAGTCCACGCAAAAGGGCTTCGTAAGACAGCTCGTCTTTTAGTAACAAATCCGGGTTAAATTGGGCCATTTTGTTCTAACACATTAGCACGTACTTAAAATTAATACTAGCATATTACACATATATTACATATACATATATTAAATTCATCAGTAATCAATTTACACAAATTAGAAAAGAACAACTTCTCTTCTAAGGGAGAGACAGAAATCACACACACATATCTTTCAATGTTAAATAGCCTATCAGCTGTTTACTGGAATGTAGGTCAGAGGGTGGCCTACATATTTAGTTAACAAAGGAGGGTTGAGCGTGTGTGACAATGGGGTGTTTGCTTTTACATATTATTGTCTACACAATGCGAGTGAATAACACCAACGACCGGTATAAACACGAGAAAAGGGGAGCGCAATCTTATGCAACACATTTATTATTATTCCGCTTAGACAACACTTTGGCTTCGTTCATTCATAAACTTTTCTCAATTAAATAATTACTTATTTTGTTCACAAGTTTTAAATCACGAACTTCTACTTAATTACTTTATTATTATTAACAAAGTTATTTTTAATCAAATTTTTTTTATAACACATACTAGTGTATGTAAGCTAGATAGTTGGACATACACTGTGCAGAATGATTCAGGAAACAACAGGTCATAGTTTGTCGTAAACAAACCTGTTACAGATTGTTCGGTTGACCAAAATTGTTATGCTTGGTCACAATTCATGTATGCAAGTACTTATATCGAATTATGCAGGTTGTGCCGGTAGGAACCTGCATATAGCATTTTACATTGTATGACGCTAATGACATTTTACTTATACATTCTACCATCTACGTATTAAGTTACGTATTAATACGTTATTTAATAGTGTATTAAATATGTTTTGAACATTACATTTATTAAAGTAACTTTCTGAGTGCATATATCAATATTATATATTTAGTTATTGATCTTACAATTTATCCACGCATAGTGAATGCAATTTTGTTTGTAACACTATATACACAATTAAAACTCTTTCCTTTGTTTCCTTTATTTTTTTTTGAATGACGCAATTTTGTTTGCTTAAAACACCTTTTATCAAAATTAGCATAGTGGCACACTTTTGTGACACTCTGTAAACAATTACCCTTTTATTTTTTTTTACAAGTAAGCAGAGTGGCGCATTTCTGGAACGTCTTTTTTACGCGTTACAAATCCAGGGAACCCCTCGTAATTAAACTCCGTTAATTAGATGGGCTGCCTACGTTGTAACAGAATTGATCACAAATACTTAATATAACAAATTACTTACTAACTGTGTAAGGAAACAATGGCAAGGTATACAATTGATTTAAGCACTCCTCATATGTGTGTAACAAGAAGACTTCTCTTTTATTTAACATTTAAAAAACATCTACTGACAGATCCCATGACATTACTAATTCAATTATTAAGTTATTCGAAAGGTTTCTTTAAACTTTGAGATCAAACTTGATTTTATATAGAGCTATACCTCGGATCCGGGTCAACTTTCTGTATTTCTGTAATTAAGACTTTTAATTATACTCATTTCATGAGATTAGCTTGCAAGACTTTCTTTTATTCAACCATTGGAAGAATGGTATTATTGCTTGAATTATATTACTCTACATTAGCATATAAACTGTTACAACGTATGAAGTTAGAATAGTTACATGAAATTCTTAGATTTAATTTATAAGTCTTTACAAAGTTAATAGTTTCTGAAAAGTCTCTTTCAAGATGTGTTGTGTAACAAATATTAGTAACCCTCGATAGACAGGCTATCGAGTCACCTTTTAATTGGTATACTGAAGACTCGTCCTGGTGTATCCGTCTTGGGAAACAGGAACAGCTACGTCGTCATCTCGGTCTGGCCTTCCTCTGTAAAGGGCTCCAAAAGTTCGCAGGTTGAACAATATGTCGTGTAGATATCTACGATGATCTTGTAGATTCTCTGATGTCCTGATCTGCATATTCTGTCACGTGCAGTAGAGTTTGTGGCTTCTGATATTTCACATCTCCGGATATGACTTTGGAATTGTTGTTATTTGTTGAAGCACTAAGTCATCTTGCGTTACACTCCTTTTTTACGTTTCGATTTTTTACTTTACTTTAAATTTCTTGTCTATTTACATGACTATATTAATTAACACATCCAGATGTTTTTAAACAACTACATCTGGTACTCCATCTTAAGGTGAAGCAAAATATCGTTAACATATTTTAGGCGCACAGCCCCTACGTCTGTACTGTACGAAGTCACCATTGCAAGAGAGAGAAATTCCGCTCCCTTCGCCTAGTACTGGGCAAAAGTTAGTGGGACAATTTCCGCGTGAGAATATAGTTCCTAACTATATTTAAGTTAACATTTTTATTTATACAAACTACCCCTAAACAAATATACATAATTTAAATCAGTTGTTTTAGCGACTATTTATGCCTTCAGATTTTTTATTATTAACATTAGTTTTTTTTATCTTATTCTTAATCACACAAGACTCGGAAAGCATGTCGAGTCTGGAATCAACAGGACAGCGCCTGCTTACAAGCAAAGGGTTAAATACGATATTAATAACTCTTTACAATTTATCTTTTTATTAGAGTATCTTATAACTAATTAATTACTGCTTCCTCTCATACTGAGTACATACAGGTATTTTATATTAATACAGTGAGATTTAAATGGCTTAAGAGCTCGCAACCTTAATTTGTTAAAAATTTTATTTTCTTGATTATTTCTTTTATTTAAATCGTCACAATAACAAATGAATCAAAATGGAATAATATCAAAATACCCAATAAACCTATTGTAAAGACAGAAACCTCTCTATAGCAGCAAACAAATACTGATAATTAAAAAGAAATTAAACTATATCAGCTATACCAAATTAAATGAAACAACTAGCCCAAAAAAGAGAATCCAATACAAATAATGAGAAATAATGTAAAATTAATTATAATTAAAATAAATGTGATTAAGGGGAACACCCCAAACCAGTGTTAAAAAAGGACAACAAAAGACCTTCATTAATATAAAGTTTTAATGTGTTTATTTATATAATTATTATGTGTTAGTATTTTTAGAGTATACCATACAAAATATGTTGATAGTAGGGAATACTAGATGTTAGTATGTAAGAGTTTATTGTATTTGAATCTTGTTAATTAATGTTGTATTTTTGTAAAGTAAGGAAAGGCAAAATAATAATTCAAACGACCCATAAATAGTAAATCAAAAAATATAAAACTAATAAGATGAATTCATAATAACATTGCTAGGAAAATTGAAAATTGATGACCAAGACAAATTCAACTTTGACCATATAAATCAAATCAGAGAATATAAATTTATAGAACCTAGATTAAATTGATATAAATTATCATTTTCAGAATACAAATACTTTATCCTAATGATAACAACGACCTATAATAGTGATTAAAGAAATCAACATGTAAAATTGACTTAATGGTGATTGTACAAGAGAATGCCCAAAAGCAGTAAGCAAACACTAGTAAAATGCAAATAGCTTGTTAAATGTTTAAAATAATAGCCAGACATAAAAGGTAAATTACAAGGGTTTAATTAGTAATCAAGTGTGAGTAAAATTCGAACATAAAACATATTGGAAACCATTTAATAGTTATTTTTGTGAATCAAAATAAGGCCTATAGATAAATTTCAAAGAATGTAATTCTGAAGCTTAATTCAAACCAAAACAGGTCAAATTTAGTATTAACTTGTGTAAAATAAAAGCAGGAATATTGTTCTATAATTAGAATTACATAAAAGTACTAAACAAATAATTTATAGCAAATTAAAAATAAAATATGACATTTTTTTCAATAAGATTGAATTATTTGATAGGAACAGCTGATCCATGAACAATGAGAAATGATACCAAAATCTTATAGAATTTTCTATATGAAGGAACAAATATCAGTTAGTTGATTGTTAAAAGCCAAACAGGACAGACGTATCAATTACATTCAAAGAAATTGGATGAAATTTTTTCAAATAACACCAACCGAGATATATTGTGAAAATATAAATGAATGAGGAATAGACAGTAGAGTTCCGAATACAATTAAAATAATCGTGGGAAATACACAGTTAAACTAAACACCACTAAATAGAGCTGTCACTATGTATAAACTCGACTGAAGAACGAATTTAAACTCAGATAACCAGAAACAAGTGAAAGGAACCATTTGACACAACACAACTGTTACCGAACAAAATCCAGTGGATGAACACAACTACACACTACAACTGGTGGATATTCCAATAACAACTTCACTGAAGAGGGATTAACCAAAGGAGACGTTTATTTGAAGGAAAATCTTATAGATGAATTCACATCGCAGATCAACTCATTAAGGCAGCCATCTTGTGACTCCATTCGCACAGACTGTCGGGAGCAGCACGAGTGACGTCGAAGCGAACATCTGTATCGTAATATTAAAATTTTCTATACATTATACTTTAACATTTTTGTCTATTTAATGAATAAATTTTTTTTTATAATTTGTAAATATTGAATTCTCTTGCCTTTCCTGGCTATTTCTACAGTTAGAAGAACCCTTATACTATATAAATTTAATTGAATATTGTAACATGACATAACGTAGTGAAGATACAATGATAATTAATTATAAAACAAAGAAGCTGAAGACAAGAATAAAAGGCAAGAACTTATAAACTCAGAGATTAATAACCTAATAACCAAATGACAAATGACTGATAAACTGACAATGACTTGATTCAATAGATCGGATAAATACAAAAGGAATAACGGAAGAAGGAACCAAGAAACATAAATGTGATCAAGAATTGATAATGAACATTGTAATTCCCTAATAATGACCATTATTATATAATAGATATTTACCAGATATCCGTCGTGCGACTTCGTTTTTCTTGTCTTATGACGCGTTTCGGCAACGAATTGCCATCTTCAGAAATCTTAATCACTCATTAGAGATCGTTAAAAAATTAAAAACACCAAAATCATTACAGTAAAAGTGCACTTTTACGACAGTGGAAAATCACGTACGCGAACATGAAATTTTATGTTTCTCGCGTGGACATTATCGATCGACTGATTCACTGTTTATATAGCCACTGATAAACCTGTTTTGCTTATTATAGCCCGTGTGTACTGTGACTTTCTATTTACCGGCGCCCGTGTGCAAGTATTGCCATGTCGTACAATATGTTATGTGAAAATGTAAGTTTATCATTCAAGACATAATCACTGTTGATTTTGACGGCTTTATATATTTCATATTCCTCAAGTGCGTCCATGTATTTTCCTTTCCTGCAGCAATGCAAGGGCTGGAAATTTGTCTCAAAATCACTGTAGTTATGATTACATAGTATCAGGTGTCTGGTAAAATTAGATGTTGTTTTATGTAATTCCCTTCTGGGAAGATGTTCGTTATATCTTTCTTCAAACGGTCTGCCTGTTTGGCCTATGTAGAACATATCGCATGAGCTGCAATTCATCTTGTATACGCCGGTTCTTTTTCTTTCTGGTATACTGTTCTTCCGGCTAAGAAGTCTCTGAATGCTGTTATTTGTACGGAAAGTTACAATTACATGGTGTTTCTTAAGTTTGTTAACTAAAATATTTGGTAAAATATTTGTGTAATCTGCAGATATGTATTTATTAACCGGAAGTGTGTTATCATTGTTCGACTTTTTTAATTTCTTCTCTTTGTGTTTACTTATTAATTTATCCACTAATGAACTTTTATATCCGTTAGCCGCTGCTGTGTGCTTGATGGTATTAACCTCTTCATTGTAGTCTTTTTCACTTAACTGTATAGTTAGCAATCTATGCACAAAACTATTGTAAGCTGCCATTTTATGCGAGGTGGGATGATATGAATCAACATGAATTGTGATGTCCGTTGTTGTGGCCTTTCTATAGATTTTTAAATTGAAGTTTTCCTTAGTTTTTTAAAATGGTTAAATCTAAGAAATTTAATTGATTTTCTTCTTCTATTTCAGATGTGAATTTAATCTTATGGTGTATGCTGTTTATGTGACTATTTAAGTTTTGTATTTGTCTTTTTGTTCCATTAAATATCATAAACGTATCATCGACGTATCTACAGTAAAAAATGATTTTATTCTTGTATAATTTATTAGATATTATGTTTATATTCTCATAATAATTTAAATATATATCAGCTAATAGTCCTGACAGTGGCGAACCCATAGCCAGACCGTCATCGTGTGTAAAAAATCCGTTGTCAAATGTGAAGTAATTTTGTTCTAAGACGACTGTAAGTAGTTTTATAAGTTTGTTGATTTTTTGCATGCTAAGTTGAGCTACTTCCTTTAAATTGTTATTTACAATTTCTATAGTTGCCCTCACAGGGATATTAGTGTACAAATTAGTTACGTCTAACGATACCAATTTATATTGTGGTAGTATTTCTATCTTTTTAAGTTTTTCAACAAACTCATAACTGCTCTTTATACTGTAATTATTTGCTATCCTGATATTATTTTTAATTAAAGTCTCTAACAATTTAGCAGTTTTGTATCCGGGAGCTGTGGTGTAGTTTATTACTGGTCTGATTGGTGTACTTTCCTTGTGGATTTTAGGTAGTCCTGTGAATTTTGGTGCCGTGGCATTAATTGCTTTTAAATATCTGCATGCAAAAAATCAACGAACTTATAAAACTACTTACAGTCGTCTTAGAACAAAATTACTTCACATTTGACAACGGATTTTTTACACTAGATGACGGTCTGGCTATGGGTTCGCCACTGTCAGGACTATTAGCTGATATATATTTAAATTATTATGAGAATATAAACATAATATCTAATAAATTATGCAAGAATAAAATCATTTTTTACTGTAGATACGTCGATGATACGTTTATGATATTTAATGGAACAAAAAGACAAATACAAAACTTAAATAGTCACATAAACAGCATACACCATAAGATTAAATTCACATCTGAAATAGAAGAAGAAAATCAATTAAATTTCTTAGATTTAACCATTTTAAAAAACGAAGGAAAACTTCAATTTAAAATCTATAGAAATGCCACAACAACGGACATCACAATTCATGCCGATTCATATCATCCCACCTCGCATAAAATGGCAGCTTACAATAGTTTTGTGCATAGATTGCTAACTATACCGTTAAGTGAAAAAGACTACAATGAAGAGGTTAATACCATCAAGCACATAGCAGCGGCTAACGGATATAAAAGTTCATTAGTGGATAAATTAATAAGTAAACACAAAGAGAAGAAATTAAAAAAGTCGAACAATGATAACACACTTCCGGTTAATAAATACATATCTGCAGATTACACAAATATTTTACCAAATATTTTAGTTAACGAACTCAAGAAACACCATGTAATTGTAACTTTCCGTACAAATAACAGCATTCAGAGACTTCTTAGCCGGAAGAACAGTATACCAGAAAGAAAAAGAACCGGCGTATACAAGATGAATTGCAGCTCATGCGATATGTTCTACATAGGCCAAACAGGCAGACCGTTTGAAGAAAGATATAACGAACATCTTCCAAGAAGGGAATTACATAAAACAACATCTAATTTTGCCAGACACCTGATACTATGTAATCATAACTACAGTGATTTTGAGACAAATTTCCAGCCCTTGCATTGCTGCAGGAAAGGAAAATACATGGACGCACTTGAGGAATATGAAATATATAAAGCCGTCAAAATCAACAGTGATTATGTCTTGAATGATAAACTTACATTTTCACATAACATATTGTACGACACGGCAATACTTGCACACGGGCGCCGGTAAATAGAAAGTCACAGTACACACGGGCTATAATAAGCAAAACAGGTTTATCAGTGGCTATATAAACAGTGAATCAGTCGATCGATAATGTCCATGTGAGAAACATAAAATTTCATGTTCGCGTATGTGATTTTCCACTGTCGTAAAAGTGCACTTTTACTGTAATGATTTTGGTGTTTTTAATTTTTTAACGATCTCTAATGAGTGATTAACATTTCTGAAGATGGCAATTCGTTGCCAAAACGCGTCATAAGACAAGAAAAACGAAGTCGCACGACGGATATCTGCTAAATATCTATTATATTAATATAAGCGACTTGGAGACAACTAACCTAAAATGTAATACCATTATTATGTATGTTAATAAATGCACTAATGTAATTAGAGTATAGATGAGATGTACCTAGGGTAATAATGACAAATAAGAAAGATAGTAATGTTATGTATATTTTGTTAATGAAGGAATGTACTCATAAATATAAGATAGGGAATTAATAATACACACACCCTAATGAATAGTGATAAATATAATCAAAACTAGTAAATCATATCCTAAGGCAAATAAAGGCCACAGTTAATAACCAAAAGTGATCATTAGTGAAGGGAAAATAAAATAAACACTTATAACCAGTAACCCCATGATGACATTAACATAAATAAACAACCCAGTGAATGATCAAGTAAGTGGAAGGAGGAGTATATTAATACAAAAGTGGTGACATGTAGTGATAGCATGTTGCATATAATAAGTGAAAGTGAATAAATCAAAAACCTTCTATGAAGGAAAAAAGTGTAGTTGGTGAACTTGAAAAAGTATTCTAGTTAGTAGACTGTATTAGAATAACTGGAAGACCTGTGATAAACTTTGTACTAGCAAGTAAGAGGAACTCATTATAATGCGATTAAGTTAAGCAATAGTTAATAAGAATTATAGGATAAGATAGAACCTAAGTCATTGGAATGAAAGGCAAACAAGAAAGATAGACACTGTTTTATAGTGAAGGAATGAGGGAATAGAGTATATTGTGAAAAGTACAGTTTGATAGTAGTATAATAAGAGTGTTATTATTGTTTAAAAAACCAATATAATATAATGAATCATCAATTGAACCAGATAGTAGTAAGGAATAGAAAAGGTAGTTAGAAGTTTTATTTCAGGCTTGAACCTGTCAAGAAAATGTTTATTATTATAATAAGAGGTGCAATTAGAAAAACCAATGTTTATTACTTGTTTCTGTTTAAAAATTGTTTTAAAGTACCAAATATAAAGGTAAGAAGTTACGAAGAAATGTCAGATAGTAGTATTGGAAAATCTAGGCTCTAGGCCTAACTGTTAATGATGAATTTTGTAAATTAAAGAACAAGCAATAGCCCAATATCAAAGCAGAATATACCAAATGTTTAAACAAGTTCAGTGGGTACTCCTAATACCAAAATGTATAAATAACGTCCAATTTTGGATAAAATATAAATAAGGAAAATAACAAAAATGTGATTAGCTACCCAAAAGTAACCATGAGGGGTATCAAAATGATCCTTATCAAAAATTATGAACAATGGTATTCATGTAATAAACCGAGCTACTAAAATAAGGAAGAAATCTTCATTTGAAGATATTTTGTAGATTTAAACTAAAATAAGACGTTAGAATATAACAATGACATAAATTAACGACCAATGAGAATTAGCATAATTTATTAGGTAACCATAGCAACCAAAATTTATTGCCAAAAACCCGTTGAATTTTCGTTAATCCATTATTGACCGACGCCGAGGGCGGATGAATGTAGCTCTCAACTCAAATTTTATCCTAAATAAGTGAATTTTGACTGAAATCGTAAGAAAAGAAGATAGTATTAGCAGTCCAGGGAACACCTGATAATATATTTATTATTAAAATTTTCACAAACCAAAATTATCCGTGGAAATCAAGAAGACTTCTGGAATAATAGCTGACGACTCATCCCGAAGGAAGACCAGAGAGGACCTACTTCAACCCAAGAAGACTGCAGAAGATTGCAGAACGAGTACGAAGCCGAACCTTATGGAAAAACCGTCTGAACGAGATTGACGAATATCCGAAGAATAGAAGACGACCAGATCCATCCGGAAGAAGCAGACGAGCATTGTGGAAACCTCAGCGAGAATCGATGAGTATAAAACACTAATCTCATTAAAACGAATTCCCAATTTTTCTATCCGAAATAACAAATCACAATTTTCACTTCACTGATCACTATTCTGAACTAGAACTGAAAGTATTTATAATATCACTATTATTGAACTTTAATCAATTGATAATTATTTAAACTGAGCTATAATAAATAATTAATAAACATAACTTGTTGATAAAATCCTAACCAAAAATTTTGACTAACTCTCATTGTTGGTTACTTACTTGGATGTATTAAAATATTAAATATTGTGTACCTAGTTTTAAGAATTATTATAAATTTGTGCATTTTAGCCATAATCCAATACTTCTGTAACCAAAAGGACTTATTAACATCCCCTGTGTAAAACATTTTATTGTAAACCAACGGTAACCGCCAAGCGGTGTGTACCTGACACATTGAAACTGAGCACGCCAACTGAGCAACTGTAAAAGTCGGTGCTAAGATAAAATAATGTACTACTAACTAACTGAAAACTATTAAAGGGCTAATAAATAATATTATTCTGCAACGCTGTATGTTTGATTCGTACTAATTAAGATAATACATAGAAAATTATTGAAGTGAAAACAACAAACATCACAGTTAGCGAAGTCGACACTGAAAGACGGCATGCGCCAATCAGCTGGCGAGGCGGCAATATTCAAACCAAACGCCGAGAGATACGGTTTACCCGTAAATGGTAAGAAAAGGTACAACTCGACTCGCTACACGCAAATAACATTGACAGAAATTATTGAACTTATTAATAACATTAATTATACACCCATATTATACCACGAACCCAACGAGCGAGTTAAAAAACGCTCAACAAGCACACATTTACGATACGAATACAAGGTCGGGTGACCATTATAAAATTCAACCACACTATTTTTAAACACCCAGTAACAGTTTACGTTACAAAGTGGCGTGCCAACTAGTAGGGCTAGGATAACTAAAAAATCATACCATTAGACTTTACAGATTCTAGCGGCGACTACAGAAATGGAACCGGCAAAGCACGATACGAGATACCAGACTAAGATACGCGAGAAGGAGGCGGAAAAGGGAGCCAAGAGATCAGAGAAGGAGGTCGAGAAAGACGTCAGAATGGAGGAAAAGGAGATAACTTCGGTAGAAGATGTAGAAGAATTGTTAACTCCTGTAGAGACAGATAAACCCACACAACAGGCGGAAGCCAGAACAAGCATGGACTTGCTGCAGTTATGGGAATTAATGAATAAGAAGTTTGAGTCAATTGATAACCATTTAAATGGATGAATGAAAAATTGGACAGATTTAACGAAGAAGTAAGTGGAACTTTAGATAGTGGTTTCAAAAAGGTGAATGAAACACTAGACAGAGTTTCTGAAGGTATTGAAGAAACAGTGAAGGAGAACAAGGAACCAGTAGAACAGGAGGTAGGAGATAATAGGGAAGAAACAAATTACAAAACCGATTAGGTCAAGGAAACATTAAATAAGGGTTTCAAGAAAATAGAAGATAGTAAGAAGGAAACAGAATTAAAAGAAGACAATACCATACTATTACCTGCAAATAAAAATAACAGCCACAAGGAGAATATCCAAACCATGGAGGTGACGACTAAGAAGAGGCATCCAAGGAAACTCATAAATACAAGAGAAGAGTTGGAGATGATGAAGAATGGACTACTTGAGATGTTTAATATACCAATTGATGGCCAGAATGAAATAATGAATTTTAAAAATAACAGAAGGAACTTACTAGAAACATTGGAAAGGAATTACTACAAAACAGTGTGTAACAGAACAAGAAGGGGAAGACGCTTAATAGACATGCATAATCCAATATCAACGATAGCATCTACAATGGAAATAGCATTGACCTATTCGTTGTAAAAACAAAATAATGAAATGATTGAGATAGCAATGGAAACAAGTGAAAATTCTGTGATAGAAACATATAAATACAAAATAATAGGAAGAAAGTGGACAAGAACAGAAGTCATACTGAAAACGACAGCAATCCGAACAGGAGCAACTCATATAATCATGGACCATGGCTAAACCAAGTGCGGAGGAACACTGAGAAATGGGACTGATTTTAGGTAGACCGACCATGCAAACCAATTAATGTATAAATGAGAAGAAAAGAATTTGGAGAGTAACCATTATCTAAATTCAAAAAATTAAAAGTAAGCACAACTTACAATAAGTATTTGATTGAAACTATTATATGAATGAAAGGGAATTTAGAAGAAAGATTAGCTAAATTCAAAATAAGTAAGTACAAACTTACAACCAAGTGTGAAACAAAATGTGTAAACCCATGTAATTTTGAAAAAATGAATATTAATAAACTATCATAAAAATTGACATAAAATAATAAAATATTACACAAATAATGATGACGCTACATAACATCATTAACTAACCCTATCACAACAGGGAATAATAAAAAATTAACGTTTCACAAAAGAAAAGACAAGACAATAAAAAAAAAAAAAAATGACTGACATGTTAACTGAACACTCAATGATGAAAAAATATAAGTGAGCCAGAAACCAGCTACAATATTAATATTGAATATAAATGAAAAATAAAGTGATAACAAATAAAATCACTACCATATGAAATAAGCTGATGAATCAATGCAAAATACCTATTAAATATCGCCATAAGCTTAGAAAAAGGAATCCAAATAAGTCAGTGAAATAAAAAGGTCATGAGATGTATAAAAGAGAGAATAATTAATCCCAAAAGTGTTTTATTGTATTGATACTATATGAGTCAAAAATAGACGACTATTATTATAATTATTATGAATATTATTATGTGATGATTTTATGTTGAGATATGTCCAACAATTATTTATGTTATTGAGCAGATAGGCAAGACCTCTGAACTCAAAATGTGTATAAATGGATAGCAGAGTAATAGAGCCACACGTGCCCTCTGGCTAGTACCAATTTATATGAATGGGAGAGAAGAAAAAATTTTAGGGAAATAGAACATAAAAGGGAATAATAAAGAAAGAAAATAATACCAAATACCATATTATGAACCATGACTTAATAAAAATAAATAAAGAAGAAAGTAGCGATTGATGAATTCCTGAATAATAACAACTTGATTAAATGAACTATATTGATGTTTTCAGAAAAAACATAATGATCTTTGTTTCGAAATAATCAATTTTGGTGGCGATGCATTATTTAACATGACATAAGGTAGTGAAGATACAATGATAATTAATTATAAAACAAAGAAGCTGAAGACAAGAATAAAAGGCAAGAACTTAATAAACACAGAGATTAATAATCAAATGACAAATGACTGATAAACTGACAACGACTTGATTCAATAGATCGGATAAATACAAAAGGAACAACGGAAGAAGGAACCAAGAAACATAAATGTGATCAAGAATTGATAATGAACATTGTAATTCCCTAATAATGACCATTATTATGTATGTTAATAAATGCACTAATGTAATTAGAGTATAGATGAGATTTACCTAGGGTAATAATGACAAATAAGAAAGATAGTAATGTTATGTAATTTTGTTAATGAAGGAATGTACTCATAAATATAAGATAGGGAATTAATAATACACACACCCTAATGAATAGTGTTAAATATAATCAAAACTAGTAAATCATATCCTAAGGCAAATAAAGGCCACAGTTAATAACCAAAAGCGATCATTAGTGAAGGGAAAATAAAATAAACACTTATAACCAGTAACCCCATGATGACATTAACATAAATAAACAACCCAGTGAATGATCAAGTGAGTGGAAGGAGGAGTATATTAATACAAAAGTGGTGACATGTAGTGATAGCATGTTGCATATAATAAGTGAAAGTGAATAAATCAAAAACCTTCTATGAAGGAAAAAGTGTAGTTGGTGAACTTGAAAAAGTATTCTAGTTAGTAGACTGTATTAGAATAACTGGAAGACCTGTGATAAACTTTGTACTAGCAAGTAAGAGGAACTCATTATAATGTGATTAAGTTAAGCAATAGTTAATAAGAATTATAGGATAAGATAGAACCTAAGTCATTGGAATGAAAGGCAAACAAGAAAGATAGACACTGTTTTATAGTGAAGGAATGAGGGAATAGAGTATATTGTGAAAAGTACAGTTTGATAGTAGTATAATAAGAGTGTTATTATTGTTTAAAAACCAATATAATATAATGAATCATCAATTGAACCAGATAGTAGTAAGGAATAGAAAATGTAGTTAGAAGTTTTATTTCAGGCTTGAACCTGTCAAGAAAATGTTTATTATTATAATAAGAGGTGCAATTAGAAACACCAATGTTTATTACTTGTTTCTGTTTAAAAATTGTTTTAAAGTACCAAATATAAAGGTAAGAAGTTACGAAGAAATGTCAGATAGTAGTATTGAAAAATCTAGGCTCTAGGCCTAACTGTTAATGATGAATTTTGTAAATTAAAGAACAAGCAATAGCCCAATATCAAAGCAGAATATACCAAATGTTTAAACAAGTTCAGTGGGTACTCCTAATACCAAAATGTATAAATAACATCCAATTTTGGATAAAATATAAATAAGGAAAATAACAAAAATGTGATTAGCTACCCAAAAGTAACCATGAGGGGTATCAAAATGATCCTTATCAAAAATTATGAACAATGGTATTCATGTAATAAACCGAGCTACTAAAATAAGGAAGAAATCTTCATTTGAAGATATTTTGTAGATTTAAACTAAAATAAGACGTTAGAATATAACAATGATATAAATTAACGACCAATGAGAATTAGCATAATTTATTAGGTAACCATAGCAACCGAAATGTATTGCTAAAAAACCGTTGAATTTTCGTTAATCCGTTATTGACCGACGCCGAGGGCGGATGAATGTAGCTCTCAACTCAAATTTTATCCTAAATAAGTGAATTTTGACTGAAATCGTAAGAAAAGAAGATAGTATTAGCAGTCCAGGGAACACCTGATAATATATTTATTATTAAAATTTTCACAAACCAAAATTATCCGTGGAAATCAAGAAGACTTCTGGAATAATAGCTGACGACTCATCCCGAAGGAAGACCAGAGAGGACCTACTTCAACCCAAGAAGACTGCAGAAGATTGCAGAACGAGTACGAAGCCGAACCTTATGGAAAAACCGTCTGAACGAGATTGACGAATATCCGAAGAATAGAAGACGACCAGATCCATCCGGAAGAAGCAGGCGAGCATTGTGGAAACCTCAGCGAGAATCGATGAGTATAAAACACTAATCTCATTAAAACGAATTCCCAATTTTTCTATCCGAAATAACAAATCACAATTTTCACTTCACTGATCACTATTCTGAACTAGAACTGAAAGTATTTATAATATCACTATTATTGAACTTTAATCAATTGATAATTATTTAAACTGAGCTATAATAAATAATTAATAAACATAACTTGTTGATAAAATCCTAACCAAAAATTTTGATTAACTCTCATTGTTGGTTACTTACTTGGATGTATTAAAATATTAAAGATTGTGTACCTAGTTTTAAGAATTATTATAAATTTGTGCATTTTAGCCGTAATCCAATACTTCTGTAGCCAAAAGGACTTATTAACACCCCCTGTGTAAAACATTTTATTGTAAACCAACGGTAACCGCCAAGCGGTGTGTACCTGAAGTGAAAACAACAAACATCACAGTTAGCGAAGTCGACACTGAAAGACGGCGTGCGCCAATCAGGTGGCGAGGCGGCAATATTCAAACCAAACGCCGAGAGATACGGTTTACCCGTAAATGGTAAGAAAAGGTACAACTCGACTCGCTACACGCAAATAACATTGACAGAAATTATTGAACTTATTAATAACATTAATTATACACCCATATTATACCACGAACCCAACGAGCGAGTTAAAAAACGCTCAACAAGCACACATTTACGATACGAATACAAGGTCGGGTGACCATTATAAAATTCAACCACACTATTTTTAAACACCCAGTAACAGTTTACGTTACAAAGTGGCGTGCCAACTAGTAGGGCTAGGATAACTAAAAACTCATACCATTAGACATTACAGATTCTAGCGGCGACTACAGAAATGGAACCGGCAAAGCACGATACGAGATACCAGACTAAGATACGCGAGAAGGAGGCGGAAAAGGGAGCCAAGAGATCAGAGAAGGAGGTCGAGAAAGACGTCAGAATGGAGGAAAAGGAGATAACTTCGGTAGAAGATGTAGAAGAATTGTTAACTCCTGTAGAGACAGATAAACCCACACAACAGGCGGAAGCCAGAACAAGCATGGACTTGCTGCAGTTATGGGAATTAATGAATAAGAAGTTTGAGTCAATTGATAACCATTTAAATGGATGAATGAAAAATTGGACAGATTTAACGAAGAAGTAAGTGGAACTTTAGATAGTGGTTTCAAAAAGGTGAATGAAACACTAGACAGAGTTTCTGAAGGTATTGAAGAAACAGTGAAGGAGAACAAGGAACCAGTAGAACAGGAGGTAGGAGATAATAGGGAAGAAACAAATTACAAAACCGATTAGGTCAAGGAAACATTAAATAATGGTTTCAAGAAAATAGAAGATAGTAAGAACGAAACAGAATTAAAAGAAGACAATACCATACTATTACCTGCAAATAAAAATAACAGCCACAAGGAGAATATCCAAACCATGGAGGTGACGACTAAGAAGAGGCATCCAAGGAAACTCATAAATACAAGAGAAGAGTTGGAGATGATGAAGAATGGACTACTTGAGATGTTTAATATACCAATTGACGGCCAGAATGAAATAATGAATTTTAAAAATAACAGAAGGAACTTACTAGAAACATTGGAAAGGAATTACTACAAAACAGTGTGTAACAGAACAAGAAGGGGAAGACGCTTAATAGACATGCATAATCCAATATCAACGATAGCATCTACAATGGAAATAGCATTGACCTATTCGTTGTATAAACAAAATAATGAAATGATTGAGATAGCAATGGAAACAAGTGAAAATTCTGTGATAGAAACATATAAATACAAAATAATAGCAAGAAAGTGGACAAGAACAGAAGTCATACTGAAAACGACAGCAATCCGAACAGGAGCAACTCATATAATCATGGACCATGGCTAAACCAAGTGCGGAGGAACACTGAGAAATGGGACTGATTTTAGGTAGACCGACCATGCAAACCAATTAATGTATAAATGAGAAGAAAAGAATTGGAGAGTAACCATTATCTAAATTCAAAAAATTAAAGTAAGCACAACTTACAATAAGTATTTGATTGAAACTATTATATGAATGAAAGGGAAATTAGAAGAAAGATTAGCTAAATTCAAAATAAGTAAGTACAAACTTACAACCAAGTGTGAAACAAAATGTGTAAACCCATGTAATTTTGAAAAAATGAATAATAATAAACTATCATAAAAATTGACATAAAATAATAAAATATTACACAAATAATGATGACGCTACATAACATCATTAACTAACCCTATCACAACAGGGAATAATAAAAAATTAACGTTTCACAAAAGAAAAGACAAGACAATAAAATCAACGACTTGATTCAATAGATCGGATAAATACAAAAGGAACAACGGAAGAAGGAACCAAGAAACATAAATGTGATCAAGAATTGATAATGAACATTGTAATTCCCTAATAATGACCATTATTATGTATGTTAATAAATGCACTAATGTAATTAGAGTATAGATGGGATCGTGTACTGGTAGATCGATCTACCCGGTGTATATAAACTAAATTGTTCAAATTGCAATAAATTCTACATAGGCCAGACAGGACGTAGCTTCAAACAGAGATACATTGAACACACAAAAGCACTCCACACCACTACAGAATCTACCTTCGCAAACCACCTCATTGAAGCAAACCACACATATAAAAACATCGACAATAACATGAACATACTACACGTACACACAAAAGGCCGAAAACTAGACACTCTAGGACAATTAGAAATATACAAACACTCAAAAACAAATAAAAACGACATCCTAAACGAACAGACACAATTCAAATCGCACGCATTATTCGAACACATCTCACCACACACACACAGCTTCGATCTTTCGAAACATTATCTCGTCGCCAACAACAAGACGAACAACGCTACTAACGACAGCCTCTGATGAAGCCTTCTATAGGTGAAAGCCGGTTTAGGCTGTAAGGTAAAACTTTACGTTTTTACTTATAAAAAACTTAGTGTTCCGAGTCGTCAATATTATAGTGATATTCAATTGATAATTATTTAAACTGAGCTATAATAAATAATTAATAAACATAACTTGTTGATAAAATCCTAACCAAAAATTTTGACTAACTCTCATTGTTGGTTACTTACTTGGATGTATTAAAATATTAAATATTGTGTACCTAGTTTTAAGAATTATTATAAATTTGTGCTTTTTAGCCGTAATCCAATACTTCTGTAGCCAAAAGGACTTATTAACACCCCCTGTGTAAAACATTTTATTGTAAACAAACGGTAACCGCCAAGCGGTGTGTACCTGACACATTGAAACTGAGCACGCCAACTGAGCAACTGTAAAAGCCGGTGCTAAGATAAAATAATGTACTACTAACTAACTGAAAACTATTAAAGGGCTAATAAATAATATTATTCTGCAACGCTGTATGTTTGATTCGTACTAATTAAGATAATACATAGAAAATTATTGAAGTGAAAACAATAAACATCACAGTTAGCGAAGTCGACACTGAAAGACGGCGTGCGCCAATCAGGTGGCGAGGCGGCAATATTCAAACCAAACGCCGAGAGATACGGTTTACCCGTAAATGGTAAGAAAAGGTACAACTCTATTTTTAAACACCCAGTAACAGTTTACGTTACAATATTAATTTATATGTAATAATCGAACTGGAACTTAATCTCGAATCAGACTCGAACCAGTCGCGGCAATTCAAACAATTATTTTGAACCTAATAAACTTAATTATTGTTTAAACGTTGTTTTATTGATTATTTGAGTCATAAATTAAATTACATTAACTATTAAATGTTAACATGAACTTCTGAAGGAAAGGAACGAGCAGAAGAAGAAGTACGGATACTGAATCGGCCGCTACATGCAATCGGTTTGGCCACGATAATCCATTTAACGTGAAGAAACAAATAATTCTTCATCAGAGCTTACACAGTTATTAATCAGTATTTTTTATTAATTGAACATAAAACATTTGAAACCAATTAAACAATTAAATAAATTAATTATATAAAAAACAAATACAATAATTAAAAGTTTTATTAACCAATTATTATTTAAATATATTATTTGTAAATCACGTTTATTTACAAATTGGTGCTCAACTTTAGGGGCTTAAAATAGGAATTGGTAGGCCTATAAGATAAAGACGAGTTGCTCAATTTCCTATTTTAGCTTGGCAGCTGTTAACCAGTCAGGAAAGTCAACAAAATGCCGAAGAGATCAACATCGAAGAAAAGGGCGGAACTAGAAAAGGAAATAGACATGGAGAACAAGGAGGCGACTCCAGTGGAAGATATGGACATTACCTCCGGCGGAACCAAACCAACCCGCACTCCAGGAGAAACAGGTAGAGAAGCCCACTACAATAACAGAAGATGCGAAATTAGATAAAATAATGGAAATGTTCCTACAAATGAGTCAGAAAATGGATGAGAATAACAAATTAACAAAGGAAGAATTCAAATCGAGAAAGGAAGAATTAAGTAACCAAATTGGAGAAACCGCGAAGGAAATTGGAGATACCAATAAGAAAATTGATGAAAATAGAAGGGAAATGAAAGAGGACAACCAAATATTAAAGGAAGAATTGAAAAATGAAAACCAACAATTGAAGGAAGAATTAAGGAAGGACATTGGAAGAACCAGTAAGAAGATGGAAGAGAAGATGGAGGAAAATAGTAAGAAGATGGAAAGTGACAACCAACAGTTGAGGGAAGAGTTAAGAGAGAATAATAAGAAGATGGAAGAAAAGATGGGGGAGAAGTTAGAAGAATTGAAGGAGGATAACCAACTATTAAGAGAAGAATTAAGGGAGGTTAACCAGGAAAATATGGACAGATTAGACGGAGAGATAGAATCATTAAAGGAGGAATTGTGTCAGAAGATAGTAGAGAACAATAAAACAATCAGCAAGAAGGTAGAAGAGGAAATAACAGTAATAGAACTAAGGATTACAAAAGCTGACGAAAGATGTAGTCAGACTGAGCGAGAAGTACAGAATCTTAAAGCAGAAGTAAACACCGAAGTACAGAGTTTTAAAGCAGAGGTAAACACCAAGGTTACCAATATAGAAGATAAACAAAAGGAAACGTGTGAAGAATGGGAAAAAGTGAAGAACCGATTCAAAGAAAAATGTGACGGTATAGAAGCTGCGGTTACCAGTATAAATGGCCAGGTTCGCCAGAACCAAGCAGACATAGAAACTTGTCTGAGTAGACCGAATAATATTACCCATTGTGCCACTACAGAAAACCGAGAAGGGGTTAATTTCCGGGTATACCAAAGAAAGCCCATGGAATTTATATCTCGAATAGAAGAACATTTCGCGAAACATAGGAGTAACCTCTGGAATACAAATAAAGAAGTACTCGATGAGTCATTTAAAGAGATGACCGATAATTGGTGGATGGCTATTAGAGATGACGTCACTGACTATCAAATGTTTAAGAGATTGTTTAAGGCCAAGTATTGGTCAGAGTCGACGCAAAATATAGCAAGAGACAATATATGCCATGGGAAATATAACCCATATTGGGGTAACACCTTGACCTCATATTTCCTGGGAAAGGTGTGCATAGCCAAACACTTAGAACCTCAAATACCCGAGGAGTGTCAGCAAACTGTCCTATCACTACGAGGAGGTATAATTAGAGCACGTAGGAGTAGTCAGATTAAGACCGTACAAGCTATGACGGAGTTACTCGAGATGTACGAGCATGAAGACTATTACCGACAGAGTAGAAGAAGAACTGATAGACCAGAATCGAGGAATAGCTATGTGAATAACAATCAGTTTAACCCTTTGAACCGGAGTAATAATTACTATAATAATCGCAGTAGTAATAATAATAACCACAATGGTGGAAATGACAACCACCAATCAAATAGAAATACCTATTATCATAACGGTGAAACTAATAGAAATAGTCAGAGAAATTCAAACCAAAATAATAATTACCCTTATCAAAATAACAATAGAAACTATCAACCAGGTAGTAATTATAATAATAGAACGTACCGACTGAGAGTGAACTATATAAGAGCAACGGACAACGGAGGTACCAAAACCAAAGGAGGAATAGTTTCCACGAATACAGAGAACAACAGGTAAACCACGAAGGGGATGATCGGGGAAGTTATGTACACAGGCGAAGTTCCAGCCTGGAGGACCAAAATCGACAACGGACGAGTGAAGTGTCGTTTGATGATCGCGTGGAGCGACAAGAACCAGCCCAAGGTTTTCAGACCGACGTTGCAGTCGGCCCAATTAGCGATAATACTCCACCTTTAAACTAGAGGAGGCGGTGATAGACAATCACAACCCTTCACTGCTCCTATCTACTGGGTATGAACAAGAGTTAAATGAACAAAAAGAGAATAAGGAATTTACAATTATTTACAATAATTATCTTAAAGATATCAGAACAGATTTGTTAGAATAAAACGATATACAAATTAATAATCAAAATAATGAAATAATATACGTAATGGCAGAAGTAGAAGGTATTTCAGCGCAAATCATGATAGACACCGGAGCGAATGTCTCAATAATTAGCAATAACGAATTAGACCGTATACAACAAGAATGTCACTGAACATTACCGGTATTTCGTAGTCCTTCAGTCTTCGACTGGTTTGTACCCTCCCCGCATATACCCGTGGTGCGTGTGGTACTGATTCTCTCACAGGTATATGGGACCTACAGTTTAACGCCGGATCCGAACGGCATAGTTGGGGAAGGTTTATACTAAGCAGGATACCTCTCGCTGGTTTGCCATTGCCTTGCGAGGGGGAACGGTCCTATCTAAATCAGATGGCCCCCGGCGGGAATTGAACCCGCGCCGACAGCGTAGCAGCGCCACACGCTAGCCACTACGCCACGACCGCTCCTATTACCGGTATTACCAGTCAATAATGTTGTACTTATAGGCGCCACTGGTCGGCAAAATAAAACGATACGTAAACAAGTATCATTGAACGTTACAAGTAAGGGGGTAAGTTTGGACATGGTGTTTCTCATTGCATCCGGGTTACCATTTAATATCTTGATAGGGTGCGACCTGTTAAGAAGAAACTCTGCTGTTATTGATCTGTGCAGAAAGAAGGTGTCATTGTTTTCAGGAGATTCAACGTGGATAGCCGATTTAATAAGTAACGAAATAATAAATTCCCAACCGGGTCACAACCGACAGATTGAATTAAATTATGTAGCGGATAAATCAGCATACAGTAACTTAGTATACCGGGAGACTGAAGATAAACTGTGGACGCAGAAAATACAGGAGATACGAGATTTCCAGTGCGAGAACACGACGGAAAAACTAACTAAAAACCAAGTAAATCATCTGATAGGAATATACGAGAAATATCGTGCCGTATTTTCTGATGAGCCAGGAAAAGTCAAGAATTATCAATGTAAGATCCGATTTAGAGAACCAGTAGAGTTCAACCGTAAATCCTACCCGATAGCGCAATCACTGAAGGAGGCGGTCCGAACTGAAATTAATAATATGATAAGCCGTGATATAATAGAAAGCAGTCAGTCACCATTCACCAGTCCGATTGTGGCTATTCAAAAGAAAAACAGTAAGGTCCGACTCTGTCTAGACGCACGAGAAATTAACAAAATGATTGTAAATGATCGAACTTCGCCCGGAGAATCCTAAAGAAATTTCATGGTACTAAATTTATTACAACATGGGACACCGTGTGCGGATACTGGCAAGTGGAGTTGCACCCACAAAGTCGTCAATACATGGCATTTATCTTCGAAGGGCGCAATTACCAATTTAAGAGGTTGCCCTTCGGTTTAGTAAATTCAGTAGCCATCTTTGTGGCCTGCATGGACCAAATACTCGGCCCAGAAGCATTCCAGTTTACAACGGTATACGTTGATGATTTGTTAATAACCTCAGCTAACTGGGAAGAACATTGCAACCGAGTGGACCATGTATTAAAGAAACTCGCCGATAATAATATTACGTTAAAATTAGAAAAATCCAAGCTTATAGCCAAGGAGGTTCAGTTTTTAGGATTCAATCTGAATAACCAAGGAATATCCCCATCCTCAGAAAAAGTATACGCTATACAGAAATTCCCTCAACCTAAAAATCGGAAACAATTACAATCCTTTTTGGGTTTGTGTAATTATTACCGAAAATTTCAAAGTAATTATTCAGAGCTAACTGCCAAATTCCAATACCAGTTATCTGCTAAAAATAAATGGAGATGGTGTAAAGAGCAAGACGAGACTTTACAGTCAATCAAAGATAAGTTTTTAGAAGTAGTAATACTCCATCACACAAATTTTAACAAGCTCTTTTTCTTGAACTGCGACGCCAGTAATATTAGTCTGGGAACAACTTTATACCAAGAGGACGAAAATGGCCATCATCTCGTCATTAGTTTCGCTAGCAGAACACTGAACCAATGTGAGAAAAACTACAACGTCACAGAAAAGGAATTGCTCAGTGTCGTGTTTGCTTGCGGAAAATTCCGTACTTATATCTTAGGATATCCAGTGACCGTCCGCACAGACTATAAATCGATATCGTTCTTGAGAAGGTGTAAGTTAAGTCACGGTAGGCTGACCAGGTGGATACTGGCCTTGCAAGAATATAACCTACAGTGGGAATATATTCCAGGAATTTTGAGTAACTCTAATAAAGGTGTTATTGTTTTTGAATAATTACTACTACTGAACATTACCGGTATTTCGTAGTCCTTCAGTCTTCGACTGGTTTGTACCCTCCCCGCATATACCCGTGGTGCGTGTGGTACTGATTCTCTCACAGGTATATGGGACCTACAGTTTAACGCCGGATCCGAACGGCATAGTTGGGGAAGGTTTATACTAAGCAGGATACCTCTCGCTGGTTTGCCATTGCCTTGCGAGGGGGAACGGTCCTATCTAAATCAGATGGCCCCCGGCGGGAATTGAACCCGCGCCGACAGCGTAGCAGCGCCACACGCTAGCCACTACGCCACGACCGCTCCTATTACCGGTATTACCAGTCAATAATGTTGTACTTATAGGCGCCACTGGTCGGAATTATACTACCGGCGATAGTACCCAGTTAACCCAAGGAAAGCTCTAACATCTTTAACCCTTTTAGGTGTTGGGAATTTAACAATACTGTCAATTTTCGCTGGATCTGTGCTAATACCACCCGCATTTATGACATGCCCCAAGAATTTAATTTCTGATTTAATGAATTCACATTTCGATTGTTTCAAAACTAGATTAATCTTATGGAGCTTATTCAACACAATGTCGAGGTGTTCTAAGTGTTCCTCGAACTATTTAGACACGACTAGGATGTCATCCACGAAAATGCTGAAAAATTACTCTACTTCGGGACCCAGTGCCAGTTCTAAACGTTTAATAATTGCCGCTAGACTTGTCACGGGTCCAAAAGGTACTACTTTAAATTGGTAGCTTTTGTTTTTGTAGAGGAATGCAGTATATTTCCGACTTTCCTCGTCCAAAGGAATCTGCCAGAAGCTGCTGGTAAGGTCGAGCCTCGTCATGTACTGAACACCTTGGCACTTAACAAATAAGCTATCCGCATTTGGAGCACAGTCATATATCTTTTTGGTGATACTATTTAAATTTCTCATATCAAGGTATAGCCGGATATCTCCGGTTTTCTTTTTAACTACAACAAGAGAGTTGAGGAAATCGCTTTCCGAACGTTCAATAATCTGATTCTTTAGCATCTGCTGTATTTCAGCATCGACTTGCTGTTGGTACGTCTTAGGGATGGGGTAAGTACGGCGTATGAATTTAGATTCTTCCGTCACTTCAATCTTATGTGTATACACATTTGAGACTCTTGGTTGCTGCAAAATACATGAGAATGTTTCTTTATTAAATTATTTAATTCACTTATTTGCTGCGGCTTTAAACGATTATTTATGTCCCTAGTGTGGTCAGTTTTAATCGTTATATCTGGCTGCCTTATCTCAATTGGATTATAAGTAGGTCGCCTACCTTTGTTTACTTCATTATCGTTCAAGTACAGCTGATATTTACGACCGTTTATAATCCAATGCATACAACCCTTAGCCAACTCGATTTGAGCCTGACATTTCGTTAGAAAATCGACTCCAAGTACAACATTACACACTAGTTTCTTTATTATTATTACCGGAATATTCACTTCTAGTTTATCATATTTTAATGTGATATATACTTGTCCAGTGGCTACTGTTTTATTTTTATCCGCAGTCTGAATCTGTAATTTATTCGTGGGTAATATTGCCGTGTTTTTAAAATATTTATTATTTTTCTTAATAAAATTTTCACTGATAGCTGATATCTCTGCTCCTGTGTCAATTAAAATGTGTGTTTTAACGTTATTTTTGTATGCATCGAGTGTAGGACATGCAGCTCTACGTTCTATTTTTTTTAGAGTGATCGGTGTCGCTTTCTAATAATGCTTCCTGCAAATCACACGGGTAGATACCACTAATTTTGTAACAAGCATCCTCACAATCAACCATGTTATTACTACTTCTAATGCTACAACTTATAGTGATCTTACTGTCTTTATCCAAACCCGTGCTAGTGCTATAGTTATGTTTATGGATTACCGCTTTTGGCTGCTTTTTTAGGCATGCTGCTCCCAGGTGACATTTTACACGTTTTTTTGGATCAGCATCCACAGCTTCTGATACTGTATGTGAGTATTTATTATTACTCTCTATTTGTTTAACTGTATTAATTGATTGAATTTTCTTAGGTTTCCCTGTGAATTTATTCTTATCATTCCCAGAGGCTTTATCTGTATTAAATGGTGTACCCTATTTATATGATGGCTTAATCGTGTCATATGTGTACTGAACTTTTGCTGCGGGCATTACATCCTCCCATTGTGACAACATTTTTAATAGTGCCTCTAATGTATTTACCCCACGTGTTAATATGGCTGTACGAATGTTCATATCAAAGTGGTAGCTTAATTTATGTACTAATTCCGTCTCTGATAGCTCCGGTCTAAGGTGTTTAACTTTAGAGATTTCTTTTATTACGTACTGCTCACATGTGAGTTTTCCGGGAGTAAATTTGCCAAACTCGAGCCTATCTCGTACTTTGCGTTGCACATGCTCATTCCAGTACCGATTCTCAAAGCATTTGATGAACTCGTCGTATGTTTTAATATTGTCCCGGACTATGGAGTACCACAGTGCTGCCGAACCGCTCAGCTTATGTGTCACCCATTCAATTCTATCTGAGTCATTCAACTGATCACCCACCGAGTCCATACCACGTTCGCAATCCCGTATAAATTGAATTGGATTTCCGTCTCCCCAAAATTTAGGTTGGTTATTCGGATCTTCATTGTGTCTGTAGAAACACACAGTGGGGTTTCACGCCCTGCTACATCCCTTTTCACCTGATACAAGTTTTCGTCTATCTTATGTTCTAATTCTGACTTTTGTTGGTTTATTAACAGTGTTATTAGCTTTTATACGGTCTTGACAATCTGTAATGGTGTTCTGTTGTGTTGTAAATCATGTGTCCACATGTTCATGTAATTGCCCAATGTTCGATAGCATTTCCGTTCTTCCTTTTTCGATTTGAGCTTTACATAGCTCCATGTGCTCTGTAAGTGATTTATTGACCTTGGTATATTCTGTTTGTATGATAGCTTTAAGTTCATATTACGTTTTCTATTTTCGGCATCGTGTTTCTGCATTTCCGTTTTATTCTCGGCATCGCGTTTCTGCAATTCTGCTTTAAATTCGGCATCGCATTTTTGCAAGTCAGCTTTAAGTTGTTCAGTATTACTTTTCATTAATTCTTGTAACATACGCATCATTTCAGCTTGTTTTGCCATCTTTTTTTTCTTTACTTATAAATTTGATTATTACAGTTCTTATTTAGTCCGTGTATAATAATTATTTTTATTTAGCACTAGCAGTTCGAATAAATTAATTAATACTGATATTCACAGTCCTACACTAACACATATAAATTAAATAAATGATAATAATCGTCCTAACTACACACACATAAAAATTAACTAAAATGTTATTACTTGTCCTTAATTAATAAACATAAAAAATACAGTTCCTATTCTAACATATAACTTCCAATAATTGTATCATTCACTAATCTTGCAATAAAATTTTATTTTACTTTATTAGGCTAACAATTCAATGCCTCAAAGTTGCAAGCACTATTTTCTAGCTATTTTTATTTTAAGTGGCTTGCAATTTTACTGCCTCAAAGTTGCAAGCGCCATTTTCTGCAAGGTAACAGGTTATAGCCCAGACCAGACTTGCAGAAAAGAATGCACAATTAGTGAAATTTTATACATTTATTGTCCTTTCTTTTACACACTTTTATATTTAAAATGTTCTTTCGTTATTTGACACAATATTAATTTATTGTAGTTCAAAACTCTGCTTTGAAAATATCTTTAAATAAATGTTCTCTTTATTTAAACAGTGCTGTAAATTTTTAACTGTTCAAAGTCTCCTTTAAACAAAATTATATTTTAAATCAACGTTCTTTTACTTTACACTTTAAAGTTTTATAATTTGATAAAAAATTTATTTAAATTTGGCTTCCCTGTTCTGTAGTCTTCATTGTCCTCCCGGTCGACGATCTCGATCCGGCCTCCAGCGATCCATTGTCTTGGTTCCACGGTCCAGCAACCGCCTCCAGGAACTGCCTTGCTCTAGCTCTCCGTATCCCAGCCGCCACGATCAGCAAAACGAAGCTCAGGAATGGTAGCCGACTATCTCGAACTCCGTGCTGGTTTCTCTCGAAGTCGCTCTCGGCGTCTATTGAAATCAGCTCTTCTTATTGGTTGAAAATCTGTTAATCTCGTATCCATATGCCTTAATAAATTAAGAAATTTTATTTCTAAGCATCGAGTTTTGGGTTTGAGAGTACGGCGATGATGCTATCAATTCTTTTGGAATTGAAGGAAAACTTATTATCGTTTATAACTTTTTTAGTACATTTCGGATTAAGAAATTAATGGTATCACTATTTTGCGGACACTCGGCTCTTTATTTTGAGTCCGCTCAAGCTATAAATCCGTCCATGATTAACCTAATTAACTTTTGGATGATGCACTTTTCGTGGTTCTTAATTATACATAAGTTTTGTCCACTTTATTATAATACATGTTATTTCTAACACTCACTGTAGATATTTAGAGTCATTATCTCTTAGTAACTACTCCTTAAATACTAAATTATGTACAATTTTTCCAAATGCATTTTCAGGCATGTAGGCCCTACATGTCCTTGCATTAATATTTATTAATTCTAATATACATCTTATAATAATACATTTCCTTGGGGTTTCTCTTGTACATTAAATATTCATACATCTTTTGTGAAGCTTTGTTTCCATTAATGTTGCTTTAATTATTTACACTGTATGGTTTTAATACACCATGTCATAGTTTTATCATATTGATATTATAACAATCATTGTTCTGTTGTGACGTTTTATCTGTGAGTCTTAAAGGCCCACGTTGGATGCGTCAATCTATAACAAACTGAATACTTACGGGTGTATCTTACGAACTGCGGATAACGAAATAAGTTACCCTTCAAAACTTGGTTGTACTCGTTAATCGGTTCGTAAATGTCCTTATGTTGTGACTATTAATTATATTAGTTATTTTGTTGTCGTTTCCTGTGTTGTCGTTCAGTATTCGTTGATTAGCAACGATTGTATAGGAACGAGAATTTAGTGTGTCACCGTCCGTTTGAAATCGGCGCGTGAATAATATTTGTTTAGTAATGGTCAAATAGATCGTGTAAGCAGCCCACTGGATCTACTTTCGTGTCTGGATGTCCTTGCGCCTTCCTCAAATTTTCTCTTCTGGTTCCTGTAATTAATAGTCTTTATAATTACTTTATTGGAATAAAATAGGACTGGTACGATTGACAAATTATATCTTTTATTCGTAATTTCTTTGGAACATTGGTCAAATTACCGTTTCATTATTCGAGGATTTACAATTGGATGAGTTCATCCGCCGTAACAAATAGTCCGTAATAACAAAGACAATTCACAATATATATATTTTATGTTTCTCAGGTAATGGGTACTTGGAGTTGCTAGGAAAGATAGGAAATATGCTTTTACTTAAAATACAATGCTTTACAAAATATATTTACTTCTTATCGACTAATAAAATGTATATAATAATGTTTTCCAAAGTTGTTCGCTTACAGTTTGCAACAGTGCCTTCAGTAACACCACATGGCGGACCATTGAGTTCTCACCTCAGAAAAATACGTTCTTTAAATTCCAATTAAAGTGTTTTAAATAAAGTCTTAGTTATAGTAGTTTATAATAATAGTTGGTATATAGCCTCCTTTATCTGGAACAGCTATGTTTTTTAGTGGAAATTGTGTTGTGATGTTATGTAGTATTCTCCTGGAATTAACCAAAATTTCTCACCGTTGCTGTGTATATACGGGATGGACGCTTTTGAGTTGGGTATCTATTTTCTCAGATTCTCGTTAGTGTGTTGGTTTTTCTTGGTTCTGGTGTCGTGTCATGTGTTGTCGATCTTTTCGGTATTATTTTTATCGGAATCGCCTCTCCTGTAGTAAGTTTTCACTCTTTTAATATTAATTTTTTACTGCCAGCAATATGCTGTTGAAGTTTTTAGTTTTATATCTAACAATCCACTGTCTCTCTAAAAATATTTAAATCTCGTTGGTGACCTAGCTTTTGGTGTTTTTGATTGGTCTAGAGCCTTGACCCCACGTCACGTGACTAAGTTATTTTTGAAAATTGGCGTTTTTAATTTTGTCACCTCAGATTACGTTTCATTTATTTTGATTTAAATTTATTTTTAATTAGTACCATTTTATTGTTCATTAAAATTAAATAGTTTTGATACTAATCTCGCCCCATTTTGGCCTCTTATCTACTGTTTTGGCAGGTTTATACTTTTGTGTTTTGAGGCATTGACCTAATCTTGTTTGACATTTTTGTTGTATGTCTTACAGATCTAATATCTTCTAATATTGTTATTCTTACTACCAAATATAATTCTGAGTATTCCTACTTTACATACAATATCATTAATTTAAATATCTACACGTATTTTTCTGACAATAACAATAATACTGAAGCCATGTCAGCTTAGTGGCTTACTAAACACTTTATAATTATGTTCATTATCTATATTATGATAGCAATGGATGGTTTATACATCTCCCTCCATTAACATCTTTATATTTTATCAAAACCAAGCTTTTGTTTTTAGTTTTATTTAATTTAGTAGTGTTTATCTAACTATTTCAATGTTGCTTGGGTCTGGCTCAATTCCTTAGGCCTACATGTCTAACAGTTAGTTATTTCTGTACAATATCCTTTTTATAATATTAGATCTTTCCCAATTACCTGATTAACATTTTGAACAGTTTATGAACATTCTGTTCACTAAATAACTAACATTTTTTTTAACAAAACTTTTTATAACATATAAATTAATGGTGCACACAGGCTCCCATATTAACTATTTCTAATATAACTGAACATGGGTGTTTATTACCCTAACTCTTTTATATGTCACTATATCTTATTATTTAAATTATAGCATAGGCCAATAACTGTGCATTATTTAAAAATGAATAAGTGTTCATTCCTTATGAATAAATAATTATACATAACATAGTACATTGGAGTTTACCAAAACACTTAATAAAAAAAAACACTTTGTCACTATATTTTGGTTCTTATTTCCATATATGTGGTTCATAAGACCTTTATCACTTTAATGATAACCCCCACTGGCTTTCACTTCCCCACTGGTTTATATTATGATCTTTTGATCATCATTTAATTATTTTGGGCTCTCACTATTTTCACTTGTTTGAACTCATAGATTTACACTGGTTTCTTAAATTATTACATATTTTGTTATTATTTACTCTACTGCATTGCATTCTTAATTTTATATTATCTTTATTGGGTAATCCTATCAATTGTATTGTTTATTAAAAGAATGGGATTAGTTTACTCATTAGATTGGGTCAATTTGTCATGTTTTTTGGTACAAACTTCTGTTTCTCAGTTCTAAATCTGGTTCTTTGCCTCTTCTCATTTCTTCTATTCAATGTTGATTTTTCTTGTGATATTCATAGTCGCCTGTTTCATTTTTTTTTTATTATCAGTCCATTTGTAGTTCGTGTTATTGTTCATATAGTTCATATTGTTCGTGTTAATGTTCATGCCCCTCACCTACCATAACTACTGGGTTTTGTCACGTTATTAGAAATTTTTCTTTGTTTGTTCTTTTCTGAATTTCCTTTTATAACTACTGTTTCTTATATAATATTAATATAATCTTCTTTGGTTACTTTTGTTGGATGTTGGAATTGATAATTTAATGTTAGTTACATACTTTTTAATAAGTTTTTGTTTTTTCATGGCTTGTGCTAGTACTTGTTATTTATATCTTATCGTTATAATATATCTTATACATATGTGATGAGATGTACCATCACATATTGCCCTGTCACTAAAACTGATTATTTCGGAAGATGTCTTTCAGATACTGGAGAAATAATCATTACTTTTTTTCAGTTTATTTATTCGAGCTCTTTTTATTTTATTCCTTATATAGATTCACATATATTATATTTTTCCTTCTGTTTACACAATTTTCTTCCTTCTTTGTTTCATCCCTTGAATAATAAAATTTACCTACTTATGTGAGTTGGAACAGTTCGGGTAGGCACTTTTTGGCTCTAATTCACCGCTGTCCAAAGCTTCACCTTATGAGTTCAGAGGAACGTATCGTCTGCTCATGATAATGGTTGCTGGAAATCATCTACAGAACTCATTTCAATTAAAATCTCTAAAAAAAAATAGTCTTGATTATGACTAAAAAATCATTCTGGGATTACTTGTGCTGGTTTCATTTCAGTTATTTGAACATTAATCATGTTTACTATTCACTTTCTTCTTTCATATTATTTTAGCTCTCTGTTCTTTCATTTTAGTGATGGGTGGTATATATCTTCCTTTTTAGTTATATGTATAAGATTTTTATTTTATTTAATTTATTTTTTTTTTCACATTCTGTACTAGTTAATATTAACGTAATAATCTTGTTATCACTGATTTAGTAGTATCGTTTCATAGATGATTGATTATATGTGCCTTTCTTCTTTAAAGTATGGGGATCTACAATCTCATAAGTATTGTTACCGTTAACTCTGTTTACAGTATATGGTCCAGTGTACAATAACAACAGTTTCTTTGCAATGCCCTCCATTGTGCTAGGCAATTCCCAGTTCTTTAGCAGTATTTTGTCTCCTACTAGGTAACGTTCTGGCTTCGGTTGTAGTTGCTGATATTTCCTTCTCGTCTTCTCAGTCCGTTCTAATATTTTTTCATAGAATTTTACATTGTCAAATTGGTATTCACTTTCGTTAGGGAACTGAATTAGTTCTGTGATCTCTCTGGGCGGTGGTCTCTGAAACATTGCAGTATACGGAGTAGTTTCAATAAATTGATGGTATGATAAATTCAAGAAGTCTTCAGCAGCTGGCAAATACTCTGCCCACTTTCTCTGTTGGTCAAAACAATACGTTCTTAAGATCCTTCCTACTTCCCTTAAAACTCGTTCGGCCGGGTTACTGCTCGGGTGGTATACAGATGTCTTGTATGTTCTGATTCCATCCTCTCGTAGTGTCTCTTTCCATCTGTTACCCTTAAACTGCGTCCCATGGTCGGTAATAATGGACTTAGGTGCTCCTACCTCATTTACATAGTGCTGGAGAATAATGGTCAAAATCTTTTGCGTTGTTGGCCGGTTGATTGGGTACAGTTTTGTGTATCTAGTATAATGGTCAAACAATATTACAAAATATTTATATTGGTGCCTCCCGCCACTTCGCGGGAATGGGCCGCAAATATCCACGAATACCTTCTCTAATCTGCTTGCTGATGTTATGGGCATCATGGTACCTTCTTTCTTGTCATTATTTATCTTTACGAGTTGGCATATGTGACAGTGTTTAATTTGGTTTCGTACTTTTCTATTGGCGTCTTTGATATATATATGCTCCTGGAGCGCCTTTACAACTTTTAATGCTCCCATGTGGCCATACCTGATGTGGTAATCAATGATGAGGTCTTTCTCCATATTACATGGTATCACAACTTTCCATTTATTAAATTCGTATTGGGTCCTGATAAATAAGATTTGCTGGTATGTGCAGTAAAATGGTGTTATGCGGTCATCTTGTTTGGCAAGTCTGTCAAGGATTTTACTCAATTTGGTGTCCTGCTTCTGTCGTTGTTCTAGTTCTTTTATGATGTCAGCCAGGTCTGATCTACTGCTAATGATGTTGTACAGTTTAATTATAGTTTCTTTTTCGCCCTCGAACGTTTGATCCCTGATATTAATTCTTGATAACGTGTCTGCAGCAACGTTCTTCTTCCCAGGAATATATTCCCAATTTAGGTTGTATTCCTGAAGTATCAAGCTCCATCTGGTTAACATTCCATGGTTCAACTTGCAATTTTTCAGGAATGATATTGATTTGTGATCAGTTCTGATGGTAGTCCTATATCCTAATATGTACGTTCTGAATTTGCCACAGCCGAATACAACGCTTAGAAGCTCTTTCTCTGTGACATTATAGTTCTTTTCACAGCTATTCAGAACTCGACTGGCAAAACTGATTACTTGGTGGCTTCCTTCATCGTCTTCCTGATAGAGAACGGTTCCCAAACTGACATCACTGGCATCGCAGTTCATAAAAAATTGTTTGTTGAAATTTGGATGGTGTAAAATCACTGATTCCAGAAACTTATCTTTGATTAGTTTAAGCGTGGTATCTTGCTCTTCTCCTCACGTCCACTTGTCTTTTGACGATAACTGTCTTGCGAATTTTGCTGTTAATTCCGAATGATTACCTTGGAATTTTCGGTAGTAATTACACAATCCTAGGAATGATTGAAGTTGCTTTTGATTCCTTGGTGCTGGGAATTTCTGGATGGATTCGACTTTCTCTTCGGATGGAGTGATCCCTTTCTCTGACAAGTTAAACCCTAGAAACTGTACCTCCCTTGCTATCAATTTTGATTTCCCCAACTTCAGTGTAATGTGGTTTTCTGACAGCCTTTCCAGTATCTGCTCTACTCGTTGACAATGGTCATCCCAATCGGTAGAAGTGATTAAAATGTCGTCTACATATACGGTTGTATATGGCAGAGTGTCCTGTCCAAGGATTTGGTCCATTATTTTCACAAACACGCCCACTGAATTTACCAGTCCAAACGGTAATCGTTTAAACTGATAATTACGGCCTTCAAATATAAACGCCATGTATTTGCGGCTCTCTGGGTGGAGTTCAACCTGCCAATACCCACAGACAGTGTCCCAAGTGCTGATATACTTAATCCCATAGAACTTTTTTATTATTTCCTCGATCTCCCCTGGGGATGTTCGGTCGTTCACTATTACCTTGTTGATTTCCCTCGCGTCCAAACAGATTCTTACTTTGCCACCTTTCTTCGGAACGGCGAGGATAGGGCTTGTATAAGGGGAGCAACTTGGTTCTGTGATATCTTCGCTTATTAACTGATTGATTTCCGCCCTCACAGCTTCCTTTTGTGAGTAGGCGATCGGGTATGACTTTCTATTAAAGTTCACTGGTTCACGAAACTCTATTTTGCACTGGTAGTTTCTCACCTTGCCAGGAGTATCCGAAAACACGTGGCGATACCTGTTGTACACATTAATCAGTTTTTCCTTTTGTACATCAGATATATCACATTTGAAAGTACGAATTTCGTTAATCTTGTCGCGCCATAATTGTTCATTGTCCAACTCGTAAAGGATTTCATTGTCTTGTAACTGCCCTAGCTGTTCTACGCTTCCCTGTATATGATACGTTATTCGGGTTGATGTTGTTCTATCACTGTCCACTAAATTAGCCGTCCATTCTCTGTGTTCCATTTTTAGAAATAATTTTGATTTATTCATGTCAATGATAGCGGAATACTTTTTCAACATGTCACACCCGATTAGCATTTTAAATGGCAAGCCACTGGCCACTAAGAAATTCATTGTAACTGTTTCATTATTGCTGGTCAGTTCTAGACTTACTTGTTTTCAGACTGTTCTATTCTGGCGTCCCGTCGCCCCAATTAACACAATGTTGTTGATTGGTAGAGTAAGTACGTTTTTCTTCCCTTCTTCAATTATCTTATTTAATTCTACTACGTCGATCAATGACACGTTAGCTCCAGTGTCGATCATAATTGTTGTTTGTACACTGTTGATTCCTGCAGTTATGTATATAATTTCATTATTATTTTTATTCAGATTCCCTTCTTCTTCTTCCAACAATTCTTCTCTTAAATTTTTCAGGTAGTTATTATGAATTATTGTAATATGATTTTTATTATTTTTAACGTGACTGTTGACGCTGTTAAACCCAATAGTGTGGTTCATTGAGGTCCCCGATGGAGTGTTCACTGCCGTCTAGAGTTTAAAGGCGGCTCGGATCCTTCATCTCCTCAGCCGTTTTGGTTCGCTTGAACATTTTCGTTGCTCGTCGATCTGGGTTGGGGTCGTTGGTGATCCTCCTCATAATTCACTCGTCGGTAGTCCTCTTGACTTCGACTCCTGCCTCTGTTAGTTCGATTATTGTCATGGTTACCTTGGTTCCAGTCGTCATCCCGACTAAAGCTTCGACGCCCGCGATAGTATGATCTACCGTTGCCACTGTTATCTGCCCATATATGATTGACCCTTCGATAGTTTTGATTTTGATCGTTCGGGTTGCGGTTGTTATTATTATTATGGTTAAAATTCCGGTTGTTGTTGTACTGGTTCGGTTGATTTGTATTATATGGGCGGTTATACTGGTTATTTGGGATGTTATGCCTGTTGCCATAGTTATTCCCATTGTTCCTTGGGCCGTTATTGTAGTTTGGCCGTTGGTATGCCCCATGGTTATTATTATGGGTGTTATTATTACTTGGCCTGTTGTTATAGTTTGTTTGGCTGTACATTCCGTTATTATTACGATTATTACCATTGTTATTATTGTTTCTGTTCTCGTAATCCGGAATGTTCCTGCTCCTGTATTGGTCATTCCTCTGACGGCTTCTTCTCAAGTACTCCTCGCGTTCACGCTCTTCTAATAATGTTGTCATTGCCTGTATTGTCTTTATTTGTCCTCCTGAACGTGCTGTAGATATCCCGCTGTCGTAATGGTATGCCAATCTGGCGACAAATATTTCTTCCGGGATATTCGGCTCAAGGTGTTTTGCCACACACACTTTTCCAAGGAAGTATGTGGTCGGTGTGTTACCCCTGTTAGGATCGTACCTTCCATAGCTGATGCTTTCCCTTACCATGTTTTGCGTGGCATCTGACCAGTATCTCTTTTTAAATGCCTCCTTAAACTCTTCATAGTTTTGCAAATCGTGCCGGGTGGCTATCCACCAGTTATCATTTGTTTCTTTAAAATGCTCGTCCAGGTAGCTCCGGATTACTGGCCATCTGTTCTCTCCGGTTCTTGTCAATTGCTCGCTGACTCGTTGCAAAAATTCCATCGGGTTTCCTCTAAAAGACTTAAAATTGATAGTCTTCCGATTTTCCATGGGTTGGGTATATGCTATTGTTGCTGGTCGGTTGTCAACTGATCGTTGAAGGTTTTCGATCCTTTCATGGTTGCGATGTCCCTGTACCTGGACTTCGTTGACGACTGCACTTATATTTCGGTACTGATTTCCGAAGTCTGTCTGTAGTTGTTCTACTTGAGTTCGGTTTTCGTCTCCTACCTGGTCTATTCTGGCCTCTAGTTCGGCCCTATTCAGTGTAACAACTGCATCGATTCCTTCCAGCCTTCTATTTGTCTCAGCTATCTCCTGTCTTCTTTCATCGTCGTTTTTGTCTATTTTTTGATTAATGGTTTTACTGGCTTCCTCGATTTTCTTGTTGACTGTTTGTCCTATTTCTTCATTCTGTCTGTTGATAGTGTCCCTCACTTCCTTGTTAGTATGTTAAATCCTTTCATTGATTTGTCTGAAGTTGTTCTCATTGATTTGCTTCAACTCCTCCTTCAATTGTCTATTATTTTCTTCCAAGCGTTTAAAATTGTCGCTGGTCTGTTTATTATTTTCTTCCAAGCGTTTAAAATTTTCGCTATTTTCTTCCTTATTTTTGTCCATTTGTTTCATCAAATTTTCGCTGATTTCTTCTTTATTTTTATCCATTCGTTTCATTAAATCTTCGCTGATTTCTTCTTTATTTTTATCCATTCGTTTCATTAAATCTTCGCTGATTTCTTCTTTATTTTTATCCATTCGTTTCATTAAATCTTCGCTGATTTCTTCTTTATTTTTGTCTAATTTTTCGTCCATCTTGTCAAATTTTTCCGTCATACTGTTCATCATTTGTTCCATGAATTTATTCCAATCTGGTCCTCCACTGGCTTCTTCTTTTCCCGTCATTTCTATTTCTTCCACTGAAGTTACCTCCTTCTCTTCCACTTTGATCTCTTCTTCGGCCTCCGCCGTGCGTTTCTTCGACGTAGCTCTTCTGTGCATTTTCCTTATCTTCTAACAACTGCCGGCTGAAAATAAGTGACCTGTAATACAGTTATTAAAATACAAATTTATTATTCTTCCTTCTTGTTTCAGCCCGAAACGTTGGTGCGCCAATCTATAACAATCATTGTTCTGTTGTGACGTTTTATCTGTGAGTCTTAAAGGCCCACGTTGGATGCGTCAATCTATAACAAACTGAATACTTACGGGTGTATCTTACGAACTGCGGATAACGAAATAAGTTACCCTTCAAAACTTGGTTGTACTCGTTAATCGGTTCGTAAATGTCCTTATGTTGTGACTATTAATTATATTAGTTATTTTGTTGTCGTTTCCTGTGTTGTCGTTCAGTATTTGTTGATTAGCAACGATTGTATAGGAACGAGAATTTAGTGTGTCACCATCCGTTTGAAATCGGCGCGTGAATAATATTTGTTTAGTAATGGTCAAATAGATCGTGTAAGCAGCCCACTGGATCTACTTTCGTGTCTGGATGTCCTTGCGCCTTCCTCAAATTTTCTCTTCTGGTTCCTGTAATTAATATTCTTTATAATTACTTTATTGGAATAAAATAGGACTGGTACGATTGACAAATTATATCTTTTATTCGTAATTTCTTTGGAACATTGGTCAAATTACCGTTTCATTATTCGAGGATTTACAATTGGATGAGTTCATCCGCCGTAACAAATAGTCCGTAATAACAAAGACAATTCACAATATATATATTTTATATACATAGTTACCGTTGGTCTCCAGATCACTGTATATGATTAAATAAATACATATATTTTATGTTTCTCAGGTAATGGGTACTTGGAGTTGCTAGGAAAGATAGGAAATATGCTTCTACTTAAAATACAATGCTTTACAAAATATATTTACTTCTTATCGACTAATAAAATGTATATAATAATGTTTTCCAAAGTTGTTCGCTTACAGTTTGCAACAGTGCCTTCAGTAACACCACATGGCGGACCATTGAGTTCTCACCTCAGAAAAATACGTTCTTTAAATTCCAATTAAAGTGTTTTAAATAAAGTCTTAGTTATAGTAGTTTATAATAATAGTTGGTATATAGCCTCCTTTATCTGGAACAGCTATGTTTTTTAGTGGAAATTGTGTTGTGATGTTATGTAGTATTCTCCTGGAATTAACCAAAATTTCTCACCATTGCTGTGTATATACGGGATGGACGCTTTTGAGTTGGGTATCTATTTTCTCAGATTCTCGTTAGTGTGTTGGTTTTTCTTGGTTCTGGTGTCGTGTCATGTGTTGTCGATCTTTTCGGTATTACTTTTATCGGAATCGCCTCTCCTGTAGTAAGTTTTCACTCTTTTAATATTAATTTTTTACTGCCAGCAATATGCTGTTGAAGTTTTTAGTTTTATATCTAACAATCCACTGTCTCTCTAAAAATATTTAAATCTCGTTGGTGACCTAGCTTTTGGTGTTTTTGATTGGTCTAGAGCCTTGACCCCACGTCACGTGACTAAGTTATTTTTGAAAATTGGCGTTTTTAATTTTGTCACCTCAGATTACGTTTCATTTATTTTGATTTAAATTTATTTTTAATTAGTACCATTTTATTGTTCATTAAAATTAAATAGTTTTGATACTAATCTCGCCCCATTTTGGCCTCTTATCTACTGTTTTGGCAGGTTTATACTTTTGTGTTTTGAGGCATTGACCTAATCTTGTTTGACATTTTTGTTGTATGTCTTACAGATCTAATATCTTCTAATATTGTTATTCTTACTACCAAATATAATTCTGAGTATTCCTACTTTACATACAATATCATTAATTTAAATATCTACACGTATTTTTCTGACAATAACAATAATACTGAAGCCATGTCAGCTTAGTGGCTTACTAAACACTTTATAATTATGTTCATTATCTATATTATGATAGCAATGGATGGTTTATACATCTCCCTCCATTAACATCTTTATATTTTATCAAAACCAAGCTTTTGTTTTTAGTTTTATTTAATGTAGTAGTGTTTATTAAAGCAGTACGAGCTTAAAAATAAATATTAAAGTTATAAACCTGTTTAAAATTACATTTTACGCTCTTGGTAGCGAGTCTGGGTATTTTTGTTCTGTCCTGGGGCTCGCCACAAAGTTTGTGCTTTTTGCCAACGGAAAACGCAATCATCCGCGCACCGGTTCACATTCCAACACCTCAAGGAGCAGTGCTTATTGCAGGGCTCTGACAAAATGTGCGTCTTGGTGCCCCGACAAAGTAAAACAAGGAATGTTAATTGTTCAAAACTGAGGCCCTGTTTGGGTAGACCTTATGTTACACTTATAATTGCAATAAAAAATAAAACCCCTCAAAATTGTCCCATTACATTATCTAACTATTTCAATGTTAAATAGTCTGGCTCAATTCCTTAGGCCTACATGTCTAACAGTTAGTTATTTCTGTACAATATCCTTTTTATAATATTAGATCTTTCCCAATTACCTGATTAACATTTTGAACAGTTTATGAACATTCTGTTCACTAAATAACTAACATTTTTTTTAACAAAACTTTTTATAACATATAAATTAATGGTGCACACAGGCTCCCATATTAACTATTTCTAATATAACTGAACATGGGTGTTTATTACCCTAACTCTTTTATATGTCACTATATCTTATTATTTAAATTATAGCATAGGCCAATAACTGTGCATTATTTAAAAATGAATAAGTGTTCATTCCTTATGAATAAATAATTATACATAACATAGTACATTGGAGTTTACCAAAACACTTAATAAAAAAAAACACTTTGTCACTATATTTTGGTTCTTATTTCCATATATGTGGTTCATAAGACCTTTATCACTTTAATGATAACCCCCACTGGCTTTCACTTCCCCACTGGTTTATATTATGATCTTTTGATCATCATTTAATTATTTTGGGCTCTCACTATTTTCACTTGTTTGAACTCATAGATTTACACTGGTTTCTTAAATTATTACATATTTTGTTATTATTTACTCTACTGCATTGCATTCTTAATTTTATATTATCTTTATTGGGTAATCCTATCAATTGTATTGTTTATTAAAAGAATGGGATTAGTTTACTCATTAGATTGGGTCAATTTGTCATGTTTTTTGGTACAAACTTCTGTTTCTCAGTTCTAAATCTGGTTCTTTGCCTCTTCTCATTTCTTCTATTCAATGTTGATTTTTCTTGTGATATTCATAGTCGCCCGTTTCATTTTTCTTTTATTATCAGTCCATTTGTAGTTCGTGTTATTGTTCATATAGTTCATATTGTTCGTGTTAATGTTCATGCCCCTCACCTACCATAACTACTGGGTTTTGTCACGTTATTAGAAATTTTTCTTTGTTTGTTCTTTTCTGAATTTCCTTTTATAACTGCTGTTTCTTATATAATATTAATATAATCTTCTTTGGTTACTTTTGTTGGATGTTGGAATTGATAATTTAATGTTAGTTACATACTTTTTAATAAGTTTTTTTTTCATGGCTTGTGCTAGTACTTGTTATTTATATCTTATCGTTATAATATATCTTATACATATGTGATGAGATGTACCATCACAATATTCATGTTTTATTATTATTTGTGCATTATGGATGTATTTTCATCCATTAAGGTTTCTTAGACTTTGTCTACTGTTTGTCTTGTGTATATAATACTCCCTGCTGTGTTCATTATTCATAATTCTCTGTAGGATTGCTATTTACATCTAGCCCCATTTGACATGTATATTTGTTTATTATTATTTTAATATAAATTTATGTATTTAATGTCTGTTAACGGTTCTCAAAGAGGTATTGAGTATTCTAGTTACTACTGTCATGCTACTTTCCTCTCCTTTATTAAGTTTAAGTGAGTATTTTATGTAATTCTGATAGTCACCTTGCATTTTGGTAATTTGGCTATGGTTTGTTTAAACAATATAGAGTATTTATTTGTGTTTCTTAATTCATACTGGGTTCATTATGTTACACATTTATTCTAGTTTGGTTGTTGACTCAAATAATTACTTTTGTCTGCATTTTTCTAATTGTTATTTGTGATTCTGTGTTGCAGATTCTGTTCAGTTGAGGTTATGTGTATCCTACTGAATTGACAACAATGCTTATTTGTATTTGTTTAGTTTCTTACTTAATTCTTATATTTTTACTATGATATGTTATTACTATTATCTGGTACAATATTTTCCTTATTTTATTTGTATTATGTACTACTTGTTCACACATTATTATTTAATTCTAACTTGTTATTGTCATACATATTATGTGTTTACATTTGGGTTTGGGTAAACTGTTTTGTTTTTCTACTACAGGTTGTCTTATCTTTAATACATTAATAATTACATTCTGTATTGATTTTACCCTTCACTCTCTTGACATTTAAACATATATTTTATTAAGGATTTTCCATTCAAACCAGTCATTATTGAGCAATTATTTCTCTCTTTATTATAGGCCTAAGTACATTTGTGGTCTTTTTTATGTTTTATTTTATTATATTCTTGTCTCATAAATAATACAGTAATTGTTTGTGTTGTTTATTTGAGGTTATCTATCTTTGTTAACACTTCTTATCTTCTTCATCTTCCATAAACATTGCACTTTCATTGTTTGTGTTGTTTAGTTTGGGATTATGATATTTTGGTATTAATCGATGCACTTATAAGTCACTTACTATTATTGTTTGTGGCTGCTTATTATTTTGTCGACATCTTGTTCTTGGTCACCTTGTTTTTTCTTCATGTTCTTCCTTGTTGGGGTATCATGATTCCCTTATCTGGTATTCTTCATACTTACATTATTATCTTCTTATTAGTTGGGTATTTGCTCCATCTAAAAATACTTTCCGTATTTATTGTATCTTCCTCACACTGGTAATGTTATTGTCTTGTTCCTTGTTAAATATTTTTCATTGTTTATTATACAGTTTTCCTCTTTTTAATTACATAAACTTTCACTCTTCTTATATACAGATTTCTTCCTCTTCTTATGTACAGGTTTCTTCTTCTTCTTATATGTAGGGTCCTCACTTATTGGGTATTTTCCCTCACTTATATGATATATTATCTCACTTATATTATATGTTGCCTCACTTATGTGATATGTTCCCTCACTTATATGCTATGTTCCCTCACTTATATGATCTATTGGGTCCTGGTTGCTAACGTAGTAGTTCGGTTTATTTTTCCTCTTCTGATAATATTAATGATGCATTCAATTATAATTCTTCCTTCTATGGTGTTTGTTTACTTCGACATTATTTATCCATGGATATACGATTGATTTCGATATTTTAGAGTTTTTTGGTCATTTTGGCTTAGACATGTACATTATAACGTACCAAATTGGCAGTTACATAAGATAACTATCTAATACGTCAAATAAAAAGATATGAAAATATTTCAACGTGCATAAAAGAAGGAACAGGGGAATATAAACAAAGTGTGTATCTACGAACGGATATTATTGAAACAACACAACAAAGAAGAAGGAAGAGTAATAAGGATATCATCGAGTATAAAAGAGAGAGAAAATGACAACGCGCCAATATAATATGTTAGCATCCAGGCCCAATAGATCCAAAATAGTGAGGGGATATGACGAAAATAATTACTAAAATAAAAAGGATATGAATCAAGTACAACCACAATGGTGATAAAACAAACGAATTTCTTTATTAGTGTGAAATAATATGGAACAATGATTACCATAACCACGAATAAAAATATGGAAGAATATGACAAGACTAAGGGAACATTAATTATAACAAATAATGTATAACCCAGGAGAACACCGATAGTGAGCAACAACTAACCAGAAGAAGAAAAGAAGAAGAAGAGGAAAGGAAACATACCATGAAGAATGAAGATAATGTATGAACAGTACAAGACATCAACATTCACAAGATATACAAGGAATTAAAATTAATATAGTGACCGGAAGAAGTGTAATGATTATTCGAAGATCAATGACAAAGAAACCAGTGTTTAGCATCATTGAGTGATCACGAACAATAACAGTGAAAACTTGATATAAGTGTAACAACCTGTGATATGATAACCATTTTACCCCAAATAAACACCACAAACAATACAAGTGAAAATGTTTATAACGGAGAAAAATGATTAACCATTATAAGTGAAAGAATCCAAGATTAACTAGTTAAAATGCACAGACAATTAGTGTGACAAGTTTAATCAAGATGGTAACATCACATAGATAATCATTAAGACCACCAAAAGAAATATGAGACAGAACAGTAAATTAATTGTTCATAGGGACTAATAATAAAAGCTTTGTAAGCCTTAATATGAAATGTGCCTGAATGCCATAGCAAGACAGGACAAAATATAAGTGAATTCCAGAACAAACAGTAACAAATAAGCTAGTTTGTTAGGTATAAAACAATCAATGTACCAAAAACTAGGTGCAACCCACCAAGGAATGTAATATTGTTAGACTAAGAATACCTGTGTTATTGTTTCAACAAATAGTGTAAAAATGTGTATAACTTAATAATAAATCATTGTAGTAGAATGCCATAATGAGATGGAAATAGTTGAGTCAAACACTGCATAAAAATATGTTGCACATTATTGTCAGACAACTGACACATAACCTCACAGAAAGTGAACCTACAACATAAAATCATATAGGCCTACATTAGTTAAACCAAGCAACTATCCACAATTGTTTCAAACAAAGACTAGTTAAGAATAATAATGCAAACCAATAAATACCATATGTACTGAAGGACACAGCAAATGAATCAGATTGAATATGATATCATAAAGTTAAATGGACAGAACCCCAATGTGACAAGATAGTTAGTCAAAAAGCATTATCAAAACTTATCAAAAGATTGTGACAAATGTTACCAGTAGTTAGAGAAGTGTCTAATACTGCTATGAGAACACCTCACAAATGTAATACTAGTAGTTTAATAATTGAAATATTATAAACTAACTAACTGCAATTGTAAAACCAGATGTAAATAAACACTATACTATGACTTGGAGAGCTTTCAGATAATGAAAAGTTAATTAATACATTGAACCAACAAGGTACAACAATTGTACACTATTTTAATTAATAACATTATATCCCTTGTATAATAAAATAATTACATAAGTGACAAAATGGAGAAATGAGAACAGAAGGTATTTTGATCATACTATAAGTATATAAAAAATAACATTTTTAGCAAAATAAAATGTGAACAAATGTAAATAAATGTACATATTAGTGTTAGGATGTCAAACATATGTAATAGGATAAGGAATAATAGCGTTACATGTAAATATAAACAATCGAACATGGTCGGTATGGACGCCATTAACAGATATTGTTTAAACTGTAAATATAACTATTTTATGTACTAACATGAAGGAGAAATGGACTCGAGATGTTTAGTAATAAGTATTACAGTGTAATTATAACGAAATATGGTGAAACAGACTTATTTATATTAAGAATCACCATATGAGTTTTTGAGATGGCCAAGTGAATTAATAATGAACGGATTTAGTGCTTGTTTAGACTTAAAATAAAGCCACAAGTGTCCGCGATTTAATGCCACTACCCAACCGACTATATGACAAAAGATAAGAAAGTTATGACAATTATAAGTTTTTCAATCATTTTGAGTATCCATGCATACGTCACATATAATCTCGAACCCACGCTTAGAGTTGTAAAAAATTAAAAGTTTTATTTGACCAAAGTGTTTTGGGGTTGAGAGTTTGACCTTTTGAACCAATCAAATAGCTTAAAATGACCAGACGAGAAAGAGACGCTTTAGCGAAATGTATCATTCGTTCTGCATCACTCACGACGAGAGGTCTATGCCGAAAAAGTCAGCAAGATATTTTTGAAATGTGCGCGTCACCTACAGTAATACGTAAACAGACATTAACCTGTACACAACAACATATTACCGAGTGTCCAGTGAATTAAGTGAACAGTGAATTAACACGACCAGTGTATAATAAGGGTCATGTTTTGTGTATTCAATCAGGGAGTACAATGTTTTAATTATTTTAAAGAAATTAATGAAAATAATAATTTTCGTTGATGAACGAAAAATGTTGTTTTGGACTGCACTAGTCATAACGCTTGAGTGCTTAAAATATGATGGACAATTATCAGAACTTAATAAATAAATTGTAGCACGGTTTAATGTCAATAATTAATTCAAAAATAATAATTTTACAATTAAAGAATAATTGAGAAAGGCGGAATTAACTTAGATACCGCTCATCAATATATAGTATATAGTCGCTTACTTGACTACGACTTTTGAATTAACCAATAATTATTTTCTTGTTCGAATATTTTTATGAATGATAATTACATATCAAACGAATTATAAATAAAGTGTTTGTAATCATATCATTAAGACTTTTATGAATAACATAACTTATTCTAAATAGCCACTTACATGTTACTAGGTAAACTAACCTAGAACCGAAGAAAAAATTTTGTCACGAAGAATCAATTCTGTTCTTGAATAATTTTACTGAAATGAAAGCTATAACAAGAGTTTTTCTCTAGATTTTTTTTCTCTTTCCAGTACATGGTTCTAATAGCTAATGAGTCGATAATAATAATATTTTTAACCGTGCAAATCTCAGAGCACGTGTAGACCTCAACTGCTATATACTTTTGCATAACGTACGATAGTACGATATTATCAGTTATGGTACCGAGTTTTATAATTTTAAATTTGTGTTCTTTTTCATAGTCATAGATAATTAAATATTGTTAATTAAACTCAGATCTTGTAATCTGGTATCATGTATCTTCAAAGAACTCACTAATTTGGTAATATAATTGAATAAAGTGAACCTAACCTTGTTCACCAAAAACATTGTACCTTACAACAGTGTTACCAGCCTTGAGATACAGAGATCTCAGTATTTGTTTAAATTTGTTATTGTTTGTAAAAAGATATTATTAATTGTTTTTAAAAGAGTTTATTGAATTTAATAATTGTCAATAAATCCCCAGTTTATTATCAGTGGAAACAGAGTTTTGATTTCTATACAATAGAAGAAGTAGTTTAACTTTTTTATGAACAGTTCTCTCATAAGGTGGCGGTAGTATTTGAATGACTGATATCATTCAAAGTGCAATTGAATATTTAATTTATTTTCTTGTTTATGTGCATTCTTTGTGATATTCAAAAGGAATATCTATGTATGTATGTCAAGTGTTTTTACAGTAAAAGGAGTCACCATCGAGAATAGTGAAGATATCCATGTATGGTAAGTGGGGAGGTTGACACAGTGAAGTGATAAATACTCTTTTAAAACCACAAACTTTAAAACGTGAACACTAATCCAATTTTAATAATCATATCCAATAATAATTATAAACAATAACATCACATACTCGACTTGAGTATCTAACTTATAACACAACAAATTCATATCTATTATCTGTTTTATAACAGATTGGCGCCCAACGTTTGAGCACGAATTAGGACGAAAAAACCTAACAGTTTGATTAATTAAATAAATAATTTCTCAACCTAATTCGACAGCAAGACAGCAAGTACATTACACAGAGAACAAGATGTATAGAAGGTCAACATCGAAGAAACGAGCGGCAGAGGCCGAGAGGGAGGCCAGAATGGAGGAGAAAGAAGCAACGTCGGCAGAAGACGTTGAAGAAATATTACTGTAAATTGAAGATAGACAACCTGAACCGGCGGAGAAGGTTCAACAACCGGAAGATGAACCAGAGGTTATACAACAGGAAACCCAACCGGAGGCCAGACAACCCGAGAAACCGACGCAACCAGGAGACATGAACATCATAGAAATATTAATAAGTATGAGAGAAGAAAATAGGAAGAACATAGAATCTCTGAAGGAAGACTTGAATAGTAAAATGGATGAAAATTTTCAATCATCAAAGGAGGACAACCGGTCCACAAAGGAGGAATTAAGCAAGAGTATAGAATCATTGAAGGAAGACTTAAATAGTAAAATAAATGAATTCAGTCAACCCACAAACCAGAAAATAGAAGAAGGCCAGAAGGAGAGCCAGAAAAACATAGAATTGTTGAAGGAGGATTTAAATGACAAAATAAATGAAACCAATAGGAGGATGGAAGACGGACAGAAGAAGACTGAAGAGTTATTGGAGAAAAAGATGGAAATAATGAAAGAAAATCTATCTGCAGAATTAGGAATCAAGATTGATGAGACCAACAAAAAGATTGATGAAATAAATGAGAAAATCAATAAGGACATTGAGTCAATGAAGAATGATAATGAGAAAATATGGCAACAAATGGCCGACAATAATTACAGAACTGAAGAAATTGCCAAAAATACAGTAGAAGCAATTGACAAAAAATTGGAAGAAAACATAGAAGCGACGGAGGAGAGGATTGCAGTATTAGCAACAGAAATCCATGAAGAGATGTCCGACATACGGAGAGAAGGTGAGATGAATAAACAAAAAATAGTACAAACCGAAACAGACATCAACCACCGTATCGACAATGTCGAGGAAACACACAACAACCAGGTAGGAGTAATAGAACGGAGACAGACAGAAATGATAGCCGCATACACCACACTGGGGGAGAGGTGTGAAGAAATCTCAACCAAAGTAGATGCAGTCAAACATCAGGTGAACAACGACAGAGATCAGTTAACTGAGCGACAACAAAGGGAATTCAGTAACCTCAGAGATGAGATGAACCGCCTGCGAGCATTCCCAAATGTATTATCCGGATTAACACACCTGGATAGAAGAGAACAAATATATTTCCGCGCCTACGTTAAAAATCCACTCGAGTTCCTAGAGAGGGTGGATGAGATACTCAACAGAAACAGAGAAAACCGTTGGTCAGTGATAAAGGGAATGTTGGACGAATCTTTTCGGAACGTATTCGACAACTGGTGGACAGCGACCCGGCACGAGGTAGAAAATTATACTGCGTTTAAGGTGGCGTTTAAGCTAAAATATTGGTCCGATTCCACACAAAACATCATCAGAGACGACATTACGAACGGCAGGTATGATCCCAATGGCAGACAGTCGATGACAACCTACTTTTTAGGGAAGATCTGCTTAGCCAGAAATTTGGAACCGGCCATACCAGAGGAGTGTTTAGTGACGAAACTGGCCTACCATTTTAGCCAAGGAGTGTCACAAGCGAGACTTAACACGCAGATCAAAACAATACAAGGTATGTGTACTCTACTAGAAAGCCACGAGAGAGAGCGTTACTATCAGAGGAACCGCCAGGGTCCCGGACAGCCATATGATCGGGGTGGACCAGGCAACGTTAATCCAACCAACAATACTGACCGGAATAATTATGGAAGAAATTTTAACAACCCTCCACGTTTCACCAATCACCAGGGACCAAGACAGAATGATGGTGGTAACAACAATAACCATGCAGACCGAGGAAATATAAACAATCCTAGGCCGAATGGCTATCAAGGGAACAATAATTATCGACAAGGTAATAATTATTACCGACCTCCTAATAACCAACCTCCAAATAACCAGTATAGGCAGAGTAATGGTAACAATAATAATAACCAGTTTAGAAGAGTGCATTACACTCATGCCAGCAGAGGGGGAGGCAGGAGACCATATTGCCAGGGTCGACGAAGTTTCCCTAATAACAATAACAATCAAAGTCACAGTGACGGAGAGGAACGAGAATCAGGTTATCGATCAAACAGGAGTAATAGCAGTGAAGATAACTGGCCAACCACTAGAAACACAGAAATATACCACAATGGGAATGGGCCAGGGTCCCAAGAACCGAACGCATCAACCTCATCGGACAGGCACCCAGACAATGGTGACCTGCCTTTAAATGGGCACCGGCAGTGAAAAGTACGACGACACCCTCACTGAACTGGACTATTGGGTCTGACATATTGGCAAATAAATTGGCATCGATCGAAATCCGTCGAAATGACTACTTAAAAAACATTAGACAAGACCTCATCGAAGAGAAGGAAGATAGCATCAGCGACACCGCCAACAACGAAATAGCATACATATCAGTCAAGGTCAATGGAATCAATACAACAGCTATGATAGACACAGGAGCAAATGTATCCTTAATTGACAAAATGGAATTAAATTGTATACAGTTGGAAAACAAAACAATCATACCAACACTACCCATAAATAACATCATCTTAATTGGAGCCACGGGTCGGCAGAACAAAACCATCCGACACCAGGTACAATTAGAAATATCTAGCAATGGAGAAACAATTCCGATAGTTTTCTTGGTAGCGAGCGGGCTACCATTTACCCTATTAATTGGATGCGATATACTGCGGAAATATGCAGCTATCATAGATATGGATAAAGCTAAAGTATCATTAAAATCAAATGAAGTTGAATGGACAGCAGCTCTGATTGAAAATAGGAAGGCACCCCCAGAACACATAATATACTACATACAGGAAGGCCATGACCAGAGGAAGAAGATGTCCATCAACAGAGAGGTTCGCAATAGCCCAGAAGATACATTATGGATGGAGAAAATAGCTGAGATTAGAAAATTCCAAACAAGTGACGTTGACCATATATTAACTGACAAACAAATAGAAAGACTGATACAAATTTATAATCGTTATAGGCATGTATTTTCTGACACACCAGGCAAAATTAAAAACTTTCAGTGTGAGAAAATTCCACGATCAGACTGAATTTAAAAGAAAATCATACCCAATCGCATTTTCACTGAAGGAAGCCGTTCGTCTAGAGATACTGTGATTAATAGCAAATGACAATCGAAATAAGCAACTCCCCGTACACCAATCCTATTGTAGCTGTACCAAAGAAAAATGGCGCAGTGAGGATTTGTCTGGATGCAAGGGAGATAAACAAAGCCATAATTAATGACAGGACGTCGCCTGGAGAAATCAACGAAATTTTAAAGAAATTTTATGGCACACGGTATATCAGTATATGGGACACAGTATGTGGATATTGGCAGGTGGAGTTACACCCCAATAGCAGAAAATGTACGGCCTTTATTTTTGAAGGGCGTAACTACCAATTTAAAAGGTTACCCTTCGGCCTTGTAAATTCTGTAGCGGTTTTCGTGAAATGTATGGACGAGATCTTAGGCCAAAGTACACTGCAATTTACTACAGTATATGTAGATGATTTATTGATTACCTCAGATAATTGGGAGGAGCACTGCAACCGGGTGGCACAAGTATTATGTAAACTAGAGGAAAATAATATAACACTAAAGCTAGAAAAATCCAAACTAATAGCAAAGGAAGTGCAATTCTTGGGCTTTAACTTGTCTGAAACTGGCATAACCCCAGCACAAGAAAAGATGGAGGCGATACAGCGTTTCCCAGTACTTAAGAACAAGAAACAATTACAATCGTTTCTTGGTATCTGTAATTACTATAGGAAATTCCAACACAACTATTCAGAATTGACAGCTAAGTTTTCCCAACAATTATCATCGAAGGAGAAGTGGAGATGGGGACCTGGACAGGACACAACCTTTGAACTAATAAAAGAAAAATTTCTTACAACTTTAATGCTGCATTATCCGAATTTTAACAAACATTTTTATATGAACTGCGATGCAAGTGATGTAAACCTCGGATCAATATTGTATCAGGAAGACCAGGAAGGCAACCATCAAGTGATCAGTTTTGCGAGCAGAACACTCAACAAGTGTGAACGCAACTATCACACTACTGAAAAAGAACTTCCGAGTGTAGTGTTCGCATGTGAAAATTTTAGAACATACATTTTAGGATACCCTATTACAGTACGCACAGATCATAAGTCAATATCTTTCCTGAAGAATTGTAGATTAAAACATGGCAGACTGACGAGATGGACACTAATGCTCCAAGAATATAACATACAGTGGGAATACATCCCTGGGAAAAGCAACATAGCTGCAGACGTGTTGTCCAGAGTAAACATAGTGGCCCAAACCTTCGAGGGAGAAAAAGAAACCATCGCCAAGGTTTACCATATTTTAAAAAGCAAGTCTGAATTGGCCGACATATTATCTAACGTACAAATTCATCAGCGTAATGATCCTAAAATTTTACAAATAATGCAACGATTAGCAGAACACGATGAAAGAATCATGCAATATTACTGTACCTACAACAATATACTATTCACTAAAACCAAACAATCTAGTGAACAGTGGAAAGCTGTAATACCAAAGATTATCGAGAAAGAAATTGCAGTTGACTACCATGTGCGCTATAGTCATATGGGAGCAGTAAAAGTAGTCAAGGCACTACATGAACATGTCTACTTCAAAGATATGAACCGCAGGGTAAGAAAATATATACAGCATTGTCATTTGTGTCAATTAGTCAAATGTAGCAATGAGAGGAGAGAAGGGGTAATGATACCCATTACTTCGGCAGAAAAATTAGAGAAAGTGTTCGTAGATATTTGTGGACCATTTCCACGAAGTGGTGGCAGACACCAATACAAATATATGGTGATAATTTTTTATCACTATACGAAATTCACGAAACTTTATGCCATAAACAGGGCAACAACCAACAAAATTTTGGACATTATAATATCAAGATACATACCCGAGATAGGAAAACCCCAGTCAATAATCACAGATCACGGAACGCAATTTCGAGGCCGAAGATGGCAAGATACTCTAATCAATCAAGGTGTGAAAACATACAAAACGTCAGTGTATCACCCTAACAGCAACCCTGCTGAGAGAGTTTTGAGAGAAGTAGGAAGGATTTTAAGAACCTACTGTCACGCCCAACAAAGAAGATGGGAAGAATATTTATCCCCAGCTGAAGATTTCATTAACTTAGCTTGCCACCAATCAACTGATGAAACGCCCTATACTGCTATGTTTGAGCAAAGACCACCCCGGGAAATTACAGAAATTATAAAATTTCCACCAGAAAGTGAATTTAAATTTAACAAAACCAAATTCTTTAACAATGCAGTCGAACGAGCTGACAAACTTAGGCTCAAATATCAGAAATCACAACCTAAGATCATAACATACGAAGTGGGAGACAAGGTACTCTTAAAAAATCGAGAACTCCCAAGTGCAATAGAAGGAATTGCTAAAAAATTGTTACTGCTATACACAGGCCCATATACTGTTACCAAAAATAACAATAACAACACTTATGAATTACAAGACCCTGTGACAAAGAAAATAAAGGGCAACTACAACCAAACTTCCATGAAACGGTATATTGAAAATTAAATAATGAAGAAAGAGTGAAATATTGCGATGAAGACTATTTGTTATTGATACTGAAACAATATTAATTTAATGGCATATATATAATACTCGGGTCCCTAGTTCGGGGCCAGTGAAACAATATTAATTTGTTCAAATATATATATTATCTTACTCTTACCTTCCGAGATAGGGTCCAAAGTCGTTCAGACGAAACCAGCTACAGACAAGGTTACTTGGGTTGACGTTTCAAAATAATTTTTCTAACACCAAATTTTGTATTCTAAACAACTAACTTTCTTTAATTTACTATTTGCTTTCACTCTATTTTTACATTACATTTTTTTTTTTTTTAATAAGGCATGAATACTTGAACAATTGGTTTTAACGCATATGAAAATGACTTAGCAATAGTACAATTTACAAATAACTTGACCAGCACTTTGCAACGCTCTCTCATTCATACTTTTTTATTTTATTCTCTTTTAAAACCCCGTAATTAAAACTCGGTATTTATATTTAATGTCTGTATTTAGGGAATAGTTCTGATAGTGTTATGTAGAATACTTAACAACCCACGGCGTTAATCAGTTCCATTACCACCTTGTGTTGTTGGCTGTTTCTGGTCACTAAGGTTATTTCCACAGTTCATAATCTTCCGCACTACCGCTACACACTCCGTCTTATTTAATTCACTTTAGTTTGCAATTACGAATTTTACTTTTTGCTCGAGCTCTTATGTTTTTAACTATGTGACCGTGCTGCCTTATAAATTGAGCAAAATAATATTATGTTTTACTAGATAGGCCCATTTACTCTAGGCCTATCTTGCACTCCTGAGGCCACTATTTTTTAATGCACGAACTTTTCTGTCTGATGCTGCTTACTACTGTTGTACACTCTCTGATGACAAACTGCAGACTGTGATTCACCAAGACTGCTGCTGGGGCGGTTATGCAATATGTCTGGGCAATTGTTTAGGCTGACTGTGTGCATTGCTGTACTGGGGCTCCTCACAGGGGAAAGTTAACAATTGGAAACTTGAACTGAATTAATATAAAGTAAAATTAAAACTGTGGTAGCCTACAATTTTTGTACCGTTACAATACCCCCCCAATAAGAGGTTGAAGGCCGAAGCGTTCAAACTCTTATTGCCTAAAACCTAAGAGGATCAGTGAGGATATGGCGCTGCAACCCCCCTGAACACTCTACTAAAATCATGGGTTCTTACCCCCCTAGTCTGGCGGCTGCGGCAGCACCCATCCGATCTTACGGGACTTCTCTACTCGAGATCCCACCACCATAAGCTCGGACCGATACCCACCACAGTATCGCCTGACTCTAGAACATTCAATTAAAATTTAATAAACGGCCTTCCATCACTCCATATCCCACAACTGATTTGTTTCCTCTTGGCCATAAAGGCTCATTCTTTGCAAAGTACTGGTTCTACTTATACAAAGTACTGGTTTGGTTTAAAAATAATAATATAAACTTACATTCTACCTACAGTTCAATCATATTTAACAACAAAATTTTTTTTTATTTTTTTTAATATTTTTTTTATATACTACCCCATACTACCCCCTTTTAATCCCTTAACCCCTGATACCCGTTACATATTAATGTGTTCTGCGCTAGGTTCTTGGCCTTTTCCAGCCTCATCCTAGCCATAAACCACATCTCCCTCGTGACCTGTAACTGGGTCACCACCCATCCACACTCACTATTACCCCCCCTGGACTTTAGCGCCCAGTTGCTTTCACAAGGACTGATGCGGAAGGGGTGGACATTTTTTTCTTTTATTCCACCCCCATCCTTGCTTCGGCGTTACAATAAAATTCAGTATTATACCTACTATTCTTGATTTATACACCCCTAATGGACTACCACCCCTATCTGGGTGAAAATAGACCTGTTCCAAAATTTGGTAGATTCCCCAAAAAAAACCCCCCTACTAAATCTAACAAACCACCGGGTTGACAAAATAAAACAAACCACAAGCCGGTTATATCAAGTGAATTTTATGATTTGCCACAATTAACTACTTTCACGGTCATGATCCGGTGAGGTCATGGCCGCACTTAGGTGGGGAATCTACAGTTAAAACATAAAACATGGATCGACATTTTTATAAAAGTTACTTGAACAGTTATGTACACATCTTATTTTCCAAACACTATCTCAGCTTTAACGTTCTTTCAGTTTTTTCTTTTAAATAAATATTTTAATCATTATTTTTTCATTAATTATCATTTAATTTATAATTCCAGTTTGAAAATAAAGTTAAGTTCATTATTCCAAGTTCATTATTAAAATCATCCTTTCAATTAATTTAATTACCAAATTAGTTTAATTTTATTTAATTTTTCAAACTCAAAGTTCATTATTTCAATCTTATTTGTTCGAAACAATTTCATTTGTTTTAATTACATTTTACAAAGGGGCCTAAAAAAAGAATATTATCTACATTCCATCACATCAGATGTTTCTTTTATTTCATAATAAAATCTGCTCGTGGCAATGATTCAACAGACTGCAACATTTTGTTATCGTCAATTCAGCATGACTGTAGACATTAGTCACAACATACAACACACCTGTTTACATAAACAGTCGTCTGCCAGACTGGTGTTATAAACACTCCTTCAGTCTAAACATTCTGCTTACCTCACCTCTAACACCTGTACTACACTTTTCAATTTTTATAAATCTTTTAGTTAACGTATTTATCTCTTAAATTTTTTATTCCAATTCAGATCAAATATAATTTTAATTCACCACAATTACTTTTAATAACATTTTACTAAAAACATTTTCTTTAGTTATATTATTTAAAACACTTTGAATATAAATACACAATACAAAATCGGCTTCATGAATAGCTTTTGGTCATTATTTTAGTGGAATACAATTATTATTATTTATTATTATACCTTTCCCTCTCATTACAAACATATGTTGCACATAAGCTATAATATACATTGCAACAGAATACTATTAACACAATACATTTAACATTAACACATTTATTTACAGGTTTCCGTAATAATTTTCTTATATACCACACATCAATACCTAAATTCAGCAAGGTCATTACCGTATACTAAAGTATTTAAAATGTCCATACACTGCTTTTTTAGTTCAACCTCCATCATCAAAAAATAGTCTGGGTTTCACATAACAGTTTTCAATATCATTGATACGCCACATATGGTTATTTTTTGTTTTACAACCATAAGAACTTATTTTTTCCATTGTACCAAAACAATAATCTACAGCGTTACCCCCAAAATTATCTTATCATAAATCAAGTTGGCATCAGTATTTTTTATAAAGTCTCCGTCAGTGTTTTTTGTTATTACCATTACATCATTATTATCATATTCTGCTACTATAGATTCATTAGCAGGCAAATATTTGTCATCAATATACACATTGTTTGTCACACAAGGTATGTTTTTAATTCTACCAGTTCTCTCACTATTTAAACTCTGTATTAACTCTTCATAATTTCTCTTTACCTTAAATATTTCTACCATTCTCTCTCTCTCATAATCACTTTCATTACAATACTTCTCACCCCATTTTACATTCTCATTCCATACAGAGGGCAACACAACCTTATTACAACATCTGGCTTTACCAGATACACAAAAATACTCTAAAGACCTTTTGTCTTTTACAAAAACTAAGGAGGAACCTTTGTCCTCCAACAATACTAGTGAAGCATTTTCTTCGCCAACAACCACATCACGGGAAAATTCTACCCTCTTTTCACCCTCTACACTTAAACTATCTTCACGCTCTCTCTACTCTCATCAGCATTTACTAACAACACTTCATTACTAAACTCTACTTCAACAAAATCTTCCTCATCACTCTCAACATTAATCTCCTGGTTCTCTACTACCACGTTTTTACACATCTCATTATAATTATCATCTGTTTTACATTCAAAATTTTCAATTACCTTTTGTCTTTGTTTATCAATTTTTTCCACCACATTACTCTCTATTTTGTCAATTCTGTTATTCATATTTTTTAATGAATGACTCAACGTTTCATTTAATTCATATTTCAATTTGTTAAAGTTACTCTCACATTTGATTTGTACTTTATTAATGTCAGTTTTAAGTTCATCAAATTTTACGCTAATACTCTGCTGAAACTGAATATTCTGTTCTTCGAATTTTTTATTAAAATTGCTATTTTGAACGTCAAAACGACAGTCTATTTTATCAAATTTTTCGTCATTAGAATTAAAACGACTCTCAAATTTTTTGTCAATTGCATCAAACTTGTCATTCTGTATATCTAATTTCTCATTTACACTACTTTTAAATTCTTGAATTTCGTTTTTCTGTTCATCAAACTTTACACTCTGTTTTTCTATCATTGCTTGTATTACTTTAAACATTTCATAGGTATCGTCAGATTTTTTACTTTGGATAGGTGTCGATTGATGTTCGACATCTTTCATTATTTTTGATTCTGTTAACTGGCTATTACTGTCAGTGAAGCTGACTTCATCATTATTTTCACTCGTTTGAATTCCTGAGTCGCCTTTATTGGCCAGCTCAGTTAACATGTTTTCATTCTCCATTCTGAAATTACTTTATTTACGCCCTCACCTCCAAACAACCCGTTCTGCAGCTTGGTTAGGTCTGGCGAATGTAATTAAAAATTTACTCTCGCGTCCCTGTTCGGGCGCCAGTGAAATAATATTAATTTAATGGCATATGTATAATACTTGGGTCCCTAGTTCGGGGCCAGTGAAACAATATTAATTTGTTCAAATATATATATTATCTTACTCTTACCTTCCGAGATAGGGTCCAAAGTCGTTCAGACGAAACCAGCTACAGACAAGGTTACTTGGGTTGATGTTTCAAAATAATTTTTCTAACACCAAATTTTGTATTCTAAACAACTAACTTTCTTTAATTTACTATTTGCTTTCACTCTATTTTTACATTACATTTTTTTTTTTTTAATAAGGCATGAATACTTGAACAATTGGTTTTAACGCATATGAAAATGACTTAGCAATAGTACAATTTACAAATAACTTGACCAGCACTTTGCAACGCTCTCTCATTCACACTTTTTTATTTTATTCTCTTTTAAAACCCCGTAATTAAAACTCGGTATTTATATTTAATGTCTGTATTTAGGGAATAGTTCTGATAGTGTTATGTAGAATACTTAACAACCCACGGCGTTAATCAGTTCCATTACCACCTTGTGTTGTTGGCTGTTTCTGGTCACTAAGGTTATTTCCACAGTTCATAATCTTCCGCACTACCGCTACACACTCCGTCTTATTTAATTCACTTTAGTTTGCAATTACGAATTTTACTTTTTGCTCGAGCTCTTATGTTTTTAACTATGTGACCGTGCTGCCTTATAAATTGAGCAAAATAATATTATGTTTTACTAGATAGGCCCATTTACTCTAGGCCTATCTTGCACTCCTGAGGCCACTATTTTTTAATGCACGAACTTTTCTGTCTGATGCTGCTTACTACTGTTGTACACTCTCTGATGACAAACTGCAGACTGTGATTCACCAAGACTGCTGCTGGGGCGGTTATGCAATATGTCTGGGCAATTGTTTAGGCTGACTGTGTGCATTGCTGTACTGGGGCTCCTCACAGGGGGAAGTTAACAATTGGAAACTTGAACTGAATTAATATAAAGTAAAATTAAAACTGTGGTAGCCTACAATTTTTGTACCGTTACAATACTAAGTAAGAAGTGAAAATATAACTGTGAGAATAAATGTTGACTATATTGTAATTTTGTAATATAAGAATGTGATCTAAAGAAATTATGTAAAGGATGAAGAAAATTGTAATTACCCGTACTATTAATAAAAGGAAAAACTATACGAGACAGACACCCAACACCAATGGCATGAATTAATATATCCTAGAGCCAGTCAACATGTAAATACCAACTTACCCGTACATAAAAGAAAAAAAAAAAAAACTATACGAGAACGACAAACACCATCTTTGGCATAAAAAATATAATTTCCAAGAGCCAAGTCAACCAGTAAAACAACATCTAACCCGTACTACTAAAGAGGAGATGATGTACCAGATGATATACAGAACGAGCAACATAAGAAGTTGGAGGAATGAAAGCAAATAAATATTATTAATATGAATAATAGATGATGCACAAACACGAGGCAAGACACTAGAAGAGAGCCTATACCAAATTAAATATAACACAAAGAAGTGAATCATGAAAATGAAGAAGATTATGAAATGACGTTTAATGTAATACCAAGAGAAAAGATTAATGGATGACAAAGAAGAATGAAAAAATAATATATTAACGAAGATAATCATGAGAGTATACCAGTGATGAAATGTAGATAAACTATCCCTGTAAAATGTGAAGAATTTAGTTAAGTTGAATCAAGAAGAAGTATAATGATGTATAAACCGCAGATGCGTGAGATGATCCCAAGGATATTTATTATTTGTCGAAAGAACGACCACTTTATATTTTGAATTAATCTGAGATGAATTGACTGATGAAATGTTCCAGCAATCATTTATATTATTGACGGAGATGATGTGCCTCTGTATTTATTGATGTTAGTATGGCCAGTGGAGTTGTATGCCAAAGTGAGCCACTCTGAACTGCCCCAGCTAAAATTATGTTAGGGAATTAGGGAATTAAATAAACAAGGGAGATAATTACATAGAAAGAAAATAATTATGATTCAAATAGAAGAAAGTGAAGGGATATAAAAAAGCATAAGAGTCGACATGGAAATGTACAACAATTGATGAATTCTTCAATAAAAAATAAATATACGAATTCAGAATTAATCAATTCTTATAGGAAGGCATATATAACGTACCAAATTGGCAGTTACATAAGATAACTATCTAATACGTCAAATAAAAAGATATCATGAAAATATTTCAACGTGCATAAAAGAAGGAACAGGGGAATATAAACAAAGTGTGTATCTACGAACGGATATTATTGAAACAACACAACAAAGAAGAAGGAAGAGTAATAAGGATATCATCGAGTATAAAAGAGAGAGAAAATGACAACGCGCCAATATAATGTGTTAGCATCCAGGCCCAATAGATCCAAAATAGTGAGGGGATATGACGAAAATAATTACTAAAATAAAAAGGATATGAATCAAGTACAACCACAATGGTGATAAAACAAACGAATTTGTTTATTAGTGTGAAATAATATGGAACAATGATTACCATAACCACGAATAAAAATATGGAAGAATATGACAAGACTAAGGGAACATTGATTATAACAAATAATGTATAACCCAGGAGAACACCGATAGTGAGCAACAACTAACTAGAAGAAGAAAAGAAGAAGAAGAGGAAAGGAAACATACCATGAAGAATGAAGATAATGTATGAACAGTACAAGACATCAACATTCACAAGATATACAAGGAATTAAAATTAATATAGTGACCGGAAGAAGTGTAATGATTATTCGAAGATCAATGACAAAGAAACCAGTGTTTAGCATCATTGAGTGATCACGAACAATAACAGTGAAAACTTGATATAAGTGTAACAACCTGTGATATGATAACCATTTTACCCCAAATAAACACCACAAACAATACAAGTGAAAATGTTTATAACGGGGAAAAATGATTAACCATTATAAGTGAAAGAATCCAAGATTAACTAGTTAAAATGCACAGACAATTAGTGTGACAAGTTTAATCAAGATGGTAACATCACATAGATAATCACTAAGACCACCAAAAGAAATATGAGACCATTGGATTTCGTTGTCCATGACGTGTCCGTTACTTAACTAAATATCACTATAATATTGACGACTCGGAACACTAAGTTTTTTATAAGTAAAAACGTAAAGTTTTACCTTACAGCCTAAACCGGCTTTCACCTATAGAAGGCTTCATCAGAGGCTGTCGTTAGTAGCGCTGTTCGTCTTGTTGTTGGTGACGAGATAGCTTTTCAAAAGATCGAAGCTGTGTGTGTGTGGTGAGATGTGTTCGAATAATGCGTGCGATTTGAATTGTGTCTGTTCGTTTAGGATGTCGTTTTTATTTGTTTTTTGTGTTTGTATATTTCTAATTGTTCTAGAGTGTCTAGTTTTCGGCCTTTTGTGTGTATGTGTAGTATGTTCATGTTATTGTCGATGTTTTTATATGTGTGGTTTGCTTCAATGAGGTGGTTTGCGAAGGTAGATTCTGTAGTGGTGTGGAGTGCTTTTGTGTGTTCAATGTATCTCTGTTTGAAGCTACGTCCTGTCTGGCCTATGTAGAATTTATTGCAATTTGAACAATTTAGCTTATATACACCGGGTAGATCGAATTTGTTTTGTGCTTTGTGCATGCGTTTTGATAGTGTGTGTTCTGTTTTGTTAGTAGTTTTGAAAGCGATTCTGTATCCTGCTTTTTTGAATTTGTGGGTGATTTTTTCTGTTTGTTTGTTGATGTATGTTAGTGTTATGAATTTGTTGTTTTCTGTCTTTGTCTGTTGTTTGTTTTGTGTAGGAGTTTACTGACTATTGTTCTGTCATAACCGTTAGATTCTGCTAGATATTTTATCGTGTTTAGTTCGTCTTTGTAGTCTATTTCATCTAAGGGGATGTTGTTAAGTCTATGTATCATGGTTCTAAAAGCAGCTAGTTTGTGTTGTATTGGGTGATTGGAGGTGTTGTGTATTAGTGTGTCAGTTGTAGTTGGTTTTCTGTATATACTGAATTTGTGCCTGTGTTCTAGTTTTGTGATGGAGAGGTCTAAGAAGTTTATGGTATTGTTGTGTTCGTATTCGGCAGTGAAGGTTATGTTTTTATGTATTTTGTTTATGTGCGTAAGTAACTGTTCACCTTGTCTTTTGTTTCCCCTGTATAGTATTAGAATGTCATCAACGTATCTGTGCCAATATAGTATTTTATGTGAGTGTCTGTTATTGTTTGTGAGTATTTTTGTGTTTTCTAAGTGTTGGAGGAAGACTTCTGCTAGAATGCTGGATATGGGGGAGCCCATGGGTAGGCCTTCGTTCTGTGTGTAGTATTTATTGTTATAAGTAAAGTAGTTTTGTTTTGTGATAATGTTCAGAGTTTCTGTTATTTCATTGATAAGTTCGTCTGGTGTGTTGTTCTGTTTGAGTTTGTTTTGTAGGATGGTGATTGTTTCAGAGATGGGGATGTTTGTGTACAGGTTTTTAATGTCAAAGGAGGCTAATGTGGCGTTATGGGGGATGTGTATGTCTTTTATTTTTGTTACTAGGTCAGTGTTGTTTTTTACTGCAATGTTGTTGTCTATTTGTGTGTGTTGTCTAATAATTTTGTCTAGATATTTTGCCAGTTTGTGTGCAGGGGCATTACGGTAGTTGATAATGGGGCGGATCGGAATGTCTTCTTTATGGATTTTGGGAAGCCCTTGGAGTGTAGGTGCTGATGGTCGGATTTTTTTCTTGTAGGGCTTTTGTTTATGTGTCATAATGTGTTTGGCTTTGTTGACTATTTGTTTTATTGAGTTTTGGTATCTGTCGGCGGGGTCGTGTTTTAGTTCTGTGATGTTGTTCTGTTCCATGAAGTTTTGTACTTTTTTGTGTAGGTTGTCTGTGGGGATAATTACAGTCGTGTTGCCTTTGTCAGCTTTTACAAATGTGATGTTGTGTTTGTGTGCCTTTTCCCTCAGTTTGATGGCTGTGTGTATTTCTGAGTTGTGGTTGTTGTTGCCTGGTGTCTTATGTACTCCTATTGTGTTGTTTATATTATGTCTTAATGTGTCTTGATGTTTTGGTGCTGTGTTTTGTATATTTGTTTCTGTGTCAATTATGAGCTTTGTCAGTGTTTGGTTGTTATGTTTGTAATGTATGTTATGTTTTAGGCCTTTATCAAGGAGTGCTTGTTCATTTTTTGTGAGTGTGACGTTCGTGAGGATTACTGTACGTGGGGAATTGTGTAATGTTGTGCGAGTTTAATGTTATACTGTTTAATTTGTGCGAGGGAATTATATCTGTTTTGATTGGTGTCAGGTTTTTTATTTTTCTGTCGTGTTTTGTCTGTATGTTGTGTATTTGTTTTTTTGTCCATTCATTTGTGTGATGTATTAGTTCAGTCATGTAATTGTGTCCGTATGTGTTGGCGATATGTAGGTGTAGTGTTAGAGCTTTGCACAACTGTAGTGAACAGTTACTAACGCACATAAACAAAATACATAAAAACATAACCTTCACTGCCGAATACGAACACAACAATACCATAAACTTCTTAGACCTCTCCATCACAAAACTAGAACACAGGCACAAATTCAGTATATACAGAAAACCAACTACAACTGACACACTAATACACAACACCTCCAATCACCCAATACAACACAAACTAGCTGCTTTTAGAACCATGATACATAGACTTAACAACATCCCCTTAGATGAAATAGACTACAAAGACGAACTAAACACGATAAAATATCTAGCAGAATCTAACGGTTATGACAGAACAATAGTCAGTAAACTCCTACACAAAACAAACAACAGACAAAGACAGAAAACAACAAATTCATAACACTAACATACATCAACAAACAAACAGAAAAAATCGCCCACAAATTCAAAAAAGCAGGATACAGAATCGCTTTCAAAACTACTAACAAAACAGAACACACACTATCAAACGCATGCACAAAGCACAAAACAAATTCGATCTACCCGGTGTATATAAGCTACATTGTTCAAATTGCAATAAATTCTACATAGGCCAGACAGGACGTAGCTTCAAACAGAGATACATTGAACACACAAAAGCACTCCACACCACTACAGAATCTACCTTCGCAAACCACCTCATTGAAGCAAACCACACATATAAAAACATCGACAATAACATGAACATACTACACGTACACACAAAAGGCCGAAAACTAGACACTCTAGAACAATTAGAAATATACAAACACAAAAAACAAATAAAAACGACATCCTAAACGAACAGACACAATTCAAATCGCACGCATTATTCGAACACATCTCACCACACACACACAGCTTCGATCTTTCGAAAAACTATCTCATCACCAACAAGAAGACGAACAGCGCTACTAACAACAGCCTCTGATGAAGCCTTCTATAGGTGAAAGCCGGTTTAGGCTGTAAGGTAAAACTTTACGTTTTTAGTTATAAAAAACTTAGTGTTCCGAGTCGTCAATATTATAGTGATATTTAAATATGAGACAGAACAGTAAATTAATTGTTCATAGGGACTAATAATAAAAGCTTTGTAAGCCTTAATATGAAATGTGCCTGAATGCCATAGCAAGACAGGACAAAATATAAGTGAATTCCAGAACAAACAGTAACAAATAAGCTAGTTTGTTAGGTATAAAACAATCAATGTACCAAAAACTAGGTGCAACCCACCAAGGTATGTAATATTGTTAGACTAAGAATACCTGTGTTATTGTTTCAACAAATAGTGTAAAAATGTGTATAACTTAATAATAAACCATTGTAGTAGAGTGCCATAATGAGATGGAAATAGTTGAGTCAAACACTGCATAAAAATATGTTGCACATTGTTGTCAGACAACTGACACATAACCTCACAGAAAGTGAACCTACAACATAAAATCATATACATTAGTTAAACCAAGCAACTATCCACAATTGTTTCAAACAAAGACTAGTTAAGAATAATAATGCAAACCAATAAATACCATATGTACTGAAGGACACAGCAAATGAATCAGATTGAATATGATATCATAAAGTTAAATGGACAGAACCCCAATGTGACAAGATAGTTAGTCAAAAAGCATTATCAAAACTTATCAAAAGATTGTGACAAATGTTACCAGTAGTTAGAGAAGTGTCTAATACTGCTATGAGAACACCTCACAAATGTAATACTAGTAGTTTAATAATTGAAATATTATAAACTAACTAACTGCAATTGTAAAACCAGATGTAAATAAACACTATACTATGACTTGGAGAGCTTTCAGATAACGAAAAGTTAATTAATACATTGAACCAACAAGGTACAACAATTGTACACTATTTTAATTAATAACATTATATCCCTTGTGTAATAAAATAATTACATAAGTGACAAAATGGAGAAATGAGAACAGAAGGTATTTTGATCATACTATAAGTATATAAAAAATAACATTTTTAGCAAAATAAAATGTGAACAAATGTAAATAAATGTACATATTAGTGTTAGGATGTCAAACATATGTAATAGGATAAGGAATAATAGCGTTACGTGTAAATATAAACAATTGAACATGGTCGGTATGGACGCCATTAACAGATATTGTTTAAACTGTAAATATAACTATTTTATGTACTAACATGAAGGAGAAATGGACTCGAGATGTTTAGTAATAAGTATTACAGTGTAATTATAACGAAATATGGTGAAACAGACTTATTTATATTAAGAATCACCATATGAGTTTTTGAGATGGCCAAGTGAATTAATAATGAACGGATTTAGTGCTTGTTTAGACTTAAAATAAAGCCACAAGTGTCCGCGATTTAATGCCACTACCCAACCAACTATACGACAAAAGATAAGAAAGTTATGACAATTATAAGTTTGTCAATCATTTTGAGTATCCATGCATACGTCACATATAATCTCGAACCCACGCTTAGAGTTGTAAAAAATTAAAAGTTTTATTTGACCAAAGTGTTTTGGGGTTGAGAGTTTGACCTTTTGAACCAATCAAATAGCTTAAAATGACCAGACGAGAAAGAGACGCTTTAGCGAAATGTATCATTCGTTCTGCATCACTCACGACGAGAGGTCTGTGCCGAAAAAGTCAGCAAGATATTTTTGAAATGTGCGCGTCACCTACAGTAATACGTAAACAGACATTAACCTGTACACAACAACATATTACCGAGTGTCCAGTGAATTAAGTGAACAGTGAATTAACACGACCAGTGTATAATAAGGGTCATGTTTTGTGTATTCAATCAGGGAGTACAATGTTTTAATTATTTTAAAGAAATTAATGTAAATAATAATTTTCGTTGATGAACGAAAAATGTTGTTTTGGACTGCACTAGTCATAACGCTTGAGTGCTTAAAATATGATGGACAATTATCAGAACTTAATAAATAAATTGTAGCACGGTTTAATGTCAATAATTAATTCAAAAATAATTATTTTACAATTAAAGAATAATTGAGAAAGGCGGAATTAACTTAGATACCGCTCATCAATATATAGTATATAGTCGCTTACTTGACTGCGACTTTTGAATTAACCAATAATTATTTTCTTGTTCGAATATTTTTATGAATGATAATTACACATCAAACGAATTATAAATAAAGTGTTTGTAATCATATCATTAAGACTTTTATGAATAACATAACTTATTCTAAATAGCCACTTACATGTTACTAGGTAAACTAACCTAGAACCGAAGAATATAATTTTGTCATGAAGAATCAATTCTGTTCTTGAATAATTTTACTGAAATGAAAGCTATAACAAGAGTTTTTTCTCTAGATTTTTTTTCTCTTTCCAGTACATGGTTCTAATAGCTAATGAGTCAATAATAATAATAATATTTTTAACAGTGCAAATCTCAGAGTACGTGTGGACCTCAACTGCTATATACTTTTGCATAATGTACGATAGTACGATATTATCGGTTATGGAACCGAGTTTTATAATTTTAAATTTGTGTTCTTTTTCATGGTCATAGATAATTAAATATTGTTAATTAAACTCACATCTTGTAATCTGGTATCATGTATCTTCAAAGAACTCACTAATTTGGTAATATAATTGAATAAAGTGAACCTAACCTCGTTCACCAAAAACATTGTACCTTACAACAGTGTTACCAGCCTTGAGATACAGAGATCTCAGTATTTGTTATTGTTTGTAAAAAGATATTATTAATTGTTTTTAAAAGAGTTTATTGAATTTAATAATTGTCAATAAATCCCCAGTTTATTATCAGTGGAAACAGAGTTTTGATTTCTATACAATAGAAGAAGTAGTTTAACTTTTTTATGAACAGTTCTCTCATAAGGTGGCGGTAGTATTTGAATGACTGATATCATTCAAAGTGCAATTGAATATTTAATTTATTTTCTTGTTTATGTGCATTCTTTGTGATATTCAAAAGGAATATCTATGTATGTATGTCAAGTGTTTTTACAGTAAAAGGAGTCACCATCGAGAATAGTGAAGACATCCACGTATGGTAAGTGGGGAGGTTGACACAGTGAAGTGATAAATACTCTTTTAAAACCACAAACTTTTAAATGTGAACACTAATCCAATTTTAATAATCATATCCAATAATAATTATAAACAATAATTATATTACATACTCGACTTGAGTATCTAACTTATAACACAACAAATTCATATCTATTATCTGTTTTATAACAACATGGTAGATTCTTATTCTAGGTATTTGATATTATTTATATGTAACAACAATTTTGATACGTTACATATGCCTTCCTATAAGAATTGATTAATTCTGAATCTCTAGACTAACTTAATGATGAATTTATCAATTGTTGTACTGTCCTTCATATTGAATCTTCTGTTCTTCTTATATCCTTCCATTTTCTTTTATGAGTCATATATTATATTTTTTCCTTGGTATTTGTCTTCCCTAGACTATTTAATTCCCTAATTCCCTAACATTTTTAGCTGGGGCAGCTCAGAGTGGTTTGCTTGACCTTCATTCTCTGCTGGCCATACTAACATCAAATAAATTCAGAGGTAAATCATCTCTGTTCAAAATATAAATGATTGCTGGAATAATTCTTCAGTCAATTCATATCATAAAATTAAAAGTAGTAAATCTTCCGACTAATAATAAACATTCTTGGAATTACTTCACACATTTGCGGTTTATACATAATTATATTCTTCTCTTCTTGATTCATCTTAACTTAATCTTCATATATTTCTCTAGGATAACTCCGTTTACAGTTCTTCATTGGTATCTTCTCATGATTCTCTTCCTTAGTATGGTATTATCATTATTCTTTGGTATCAATTAATCTTTCTTTTGGTAGTCCGCTTTATATCACTTTATATTCTTCTGTATCTTCTTTTACCCACATATCTGTGTCATATTTCACTTAATAGGCTCTCGTTTGTTTGGTTTTGGTTTCATGCCTCATGTATTGTATATCCATTTTATAATAATATTCATTTACTTTTGTCTTCCTCCTTCCTTTTATAATCTCATCGTAGATTATCTTTTCTTTTTTAAGTAAGGGTAAGTTGTTAATTACTGGTTGACTGGCTCTTGGAAATTTATTTTTATTTGCCATGGATGTTGGGTGTCCGTCTCATATTTTATCCTTCTTCTTAATGTACGGGTAAGATGGTAATTACTTTGTTGACTGGCTCTTGGAAATATTTTTATGCCAAGTTGGAAGGTGTCTGTCTCGTATTTTTATTCTTCTTCTTAACGTACGGGTAAGATGGTAATTACTTGTTGACTGGCTCTTGGAATTTATATTTTATGCCAAGTTGGAAGGTGTCTGTCTCGTATTTTATTTTTCTTCTTAATGTATGGGTAAGATGGTAATTATACACATTATTCGTTATATTATACATTATTTCTTTGTGTACACATTATTACATTATTATATTAGTAGCTTGTCAACACTTATTTTTATATTCATAATTATCATTTTCACAATTAATATCATTGTTAAGTATTTTTCACTATAATATTCAGGCTTTTCATGTTGGTTAATCTTCAATATATTTCTTCAGTGAAGTTTGATTGTAATTTCCTTTGATTCTTTTTGTCATTGGGTCTTGTATTTCATAGGTATTATTCATGTTATCTTTTGTTACAGTATATGGGCCCATGTAAAGCAGTAATAATTTCTTGGCAAATCCTTCAATAGCACTTGGAAGTTCTCTGTTTCTCAATAATACTTTATCTCCCACTTTGTATGTGATTATTTTAGGTTGTAATTTTTTGTATTTAACTCTGAGCTTTTCTGCTCTCTCCACTGCATTATTATAGAATTTTAATTGATCAAACTTGTATTCATTTCCTTGCGAAAAATTAACCATCTCGGTTATTTCTCTGGGTGGTTTCTTTTCAAACATAGCTGTGTAAGGTGTTTCGTTTGTCGACTGATGACATGCTAAATTGATAAAATTTTCTGCTGGGGATAAATATTCTTCCCATTTCCGTTCTTGTTTATAGCAATATGTCCTCAATATTTTTCCCACTTCTCTTAGGACTCTTTCAGCAGGATTGCTGTTTGGATGGTATACAGAGGTTTTGTATGTTTTTACACCATGGTTTAGTAATGTATCTTTCCATTTTCTTCCTCTGAACTGTGTCCCGTGGTCCGTGATTATGGACTTAGGTTTTCCAACTTCTGGGATGAATTTTAGTATGATTACTTCCAATAGTTTGTTTGTAGTGGCTCTATTTATGGCGTAAAGCTTGGTAAATTTGGTGTAGTGGTCAAAAATTATTATTATGAATTTATACTGATGTCTTCCGCCACTACGCGGGAATGGTCCACAAATATCCACAAACACTTTCTCTAGTTTCTCAGCAGAGGTAATAGGTATCATGACTCCCTCTTATTTCTCATTATTGTATTTTACCAGTTGGCATAGATGAAGTGCTTGATATATTTTCTTACTCTGCGATTCATGTCTTTGAAATACACATGCTCTTCTAATGCTTTAACCACCTTTATGGCTCCGATGTGTCCATACCTTATGTGATAGTCCATAGTAATTTCTTTCTCTGTATTTTTTGGTACTAGGATCTTCCACTGTTTATTTGACTGTCTTGTTTTTATGAACAGTAAGTTGTCATGCACACAATAATACGGAGTAATTTTGTCATCTTGTTCTACTAATCTTTGCAATATGTTCTTGATTTTGGGATCATTTTGTTGATGTAGTTTAAGGTTGGTTATGATAGTTGCTAACTCTGTTTTGTCCTTTAATATGTGGTATACCTTGGTGATGGTCTCCTTCTCTCCATCGAACGTTTGGTCCTGTATGTTCACCCTGGATAATACATCTGCTGCAATGTTGCTTTTTCCAGTAACATATTCCCATTGGATGTTGTATTCTTGAAGTGTTAGTGTCCACCTTGTTAGCCTTCCATGTTTTAATTGGCAGTTCTTCAAAAATGAGATTGATTTGTGATCCGTTCTTACTGTCAGCTGGTATCCTAGAACGTAAGTTCGGAATTTCTCACATGCGAACACTATGCTGAGGAGTTCCTTCTCCTTTGTGTGGTAATTGCGTTCACATTTATTAAGGGTCCTACTGGCAAAACTGATTACTAGATGATTGCCTTCCTCATCTTCCTGGTATAATATGGATCCCAGACTCACATCGTTTGCATCACAGTTCATAAAAAAGGCTTTAATAAAGTTTGGGTGGTATAACATCACAGTGTTTAGAAATTTCTCCTTTATTATTTGGAATGTGGTGTCCTGTTCGGGTCCCCATCTCCACTTATCTTTGGATGAAAGTTGTTGTGTGAATTTAGAAGTTAGTTCAGAGTAATTATATTGAAATTTTCTATAGTAGTTACATATGCCAAGAAACGATTGTAGTTGTTTCTTGTTCTTTGGTGTGGGGAAACGCTGTATAGCTTCCATTTTTTCTTGGGATGGTGTTATGCCTGTTTCAGATAGATTAAACCCAAGAAATTGTACCTCATCAGCTATTAGTTTGGACTTTTCTAATTTGAGGGTGATGTTATTTTCATCTAATTTCCTCAATACTTGTTCCACCCTGGTGCAGTGTTCCTCCCAATTGTTGGAGGTGATGAGCAAATCATCGACATACACTGTTGTAAATTGAAGTGTATTTTGTCCTAAAATATCATCCATACATTTGACAAATACGGCTACGGAATTCACTAGGCCGAAGGGTAACCTTTTGAATTGATAGTTACGCCCTTCAAAGACAAAGGCCATATATTTTCTGCTATTGGGGTGTAATTCCACCTGCCAATACCCACATACGGTGTCCCATATACTGATATATTTTATTCCATGAAATTTCTTGAGTATTTCATCGATTTCTCCAGGCGATGTCCTGTCATTGATTATTGTTTTATTAATCTCCCTGGTGTCTAGGCAGATTCTTACCGCACCATTCTTTTTAGGTACTGCCACGATTGGATTTGTGTATGGGGAGTTACTCAATTCAATTATGTCATCTTCAATTAGCCGTTGTATTTCCAGACGTACTGCTTCTTTTAAAGAAAAAGCTATAGGATATGACTTCCTTTTAAACTCTGCTTGGTCTTTGAATTTTATTTCACACTGGAAGTTCTTCACCTTCCCTGGTGTGTCTGAAAACACATTTCTATATTGGTTATAGATGTTTATTAATTCTGCAATTTGGTCATCCGTTAAATTTCTGTCGACCCTGGCTGATTGGAACTTTTTTATTTCATTTAATTTTTCTACCCATAAGGTGTCTCCCTTGTCTTGGTGAATTTTTTCACTGGTTGATGTTTGTCCCCTATGGTCATAATCTTCTCTGATATAATATATTACACGGTCGGGATGGGCTTCTCGGCTTCCAATTAATTCTGCCGTCCATTTAATATCACCTGAGCTCAGAGATACCTTGGCTCTGCTCATGTCGATTACGGCCGCATATCTTCTTAATATGTCGCAGCCAATCAATAAATTAAAAGGTAGCCCGCTTGCTACCAAAAAGATCATGGGGATTGTTTCACCATTGCTGGATATTTCTAGCTGAACTTGGTTCCGTATGGTCTTGTTTTGTCGACCTGTTGCTCCAATTAATGTTATGTTGTCGATTGGTAATGTTGGTATTACGGTCTTATTCTCAGCCTGTATACGATTTAGTTCGACTTTATCTATTAACGAGACGTTTGCTCCAGTGTTAATCATTGCAGTCGTATGTATTCCATTGACGTGTATTGTTACATATGCGATTTCATTGTTAATGGTATCATCGACATTATTGTCCTTTTCTTCTAATAAATCCTTTCTGATGTCCTTCAGATAATTATTTCGAATGATTACAATTGGTTTTCCATTATTGTTCACTACGTTAGACCCAATAGATCGGTTCAGTGAGGGTGATCTTACGGTTTTCACTGCCGTTGTCCATTTAAATGCAGGTCACTATCTTCAGTGTTCCTGTCTGTCGAGTTGGGTGCATTTTGCTCCCGTGGTTCTGGCCTGTTTCCAGCGTGATAGTCGTTTCCATGGTCCGGTCCCCACTGAGTGTCTTCACTGCTACGGCTCCTGTTAGTGTTATACCCAGATTCTTGTCTCTTACCGTCGCTGCTGCTTCTGCTGTTATGTCCCTGGTAACTTCAACGACCTTGTTAATATGGTCTCCCATTGTTATCATGACTAGCATGGGCATAATGTACTCTTCGGTAATTGTTGTTACCGTTGTTGTTCCCATTGTTTGGCCGGTAATTGCCACTATTATTATTATTAGGCCGGTAATAATTATTATTAGGTCTGTAGTTGTTATTGTTATTATTTGGCCAGTAATTATTATTATTACCGTTGTAGTTATTTGGCCTGGGGTTATTATTGTCACGACCACTGTTATTAGTATTATTACTATTATTATTTGGCCGCGGATTCTGGTCATTATTAAACCTGTTCGGGTTGTTAAAATTTCCCCGGTAGTTGGGGCTATCATTGTTATTGTTGTGGTTAATATTACCGGGTCCACTCCGGTCATAATATGGTCCTGGCCTCTGTCGCTTCCTTTGGTAGTATCTCTCCTGCTCATGGTTTTCCAGGAGTGCGGACATTGCTTGAATTGTTTTATTTGTCCATTTAACCTAGCTTGTGAAACTCCTTCATGGAAGTGATATGCCAATTTGGTCACTAGGCACTCTTCTGGTATTATTGGCTCGAGATTTCTAGCCAGGCATATCGTACCTAAAAAGTATGCTGTCATTGATAATCCAGTACTGTAATCGTATTTTCCGTTACTGATGTCGTCCTGGACAATATTTTGTGTTGACTCGGACCAGTACTTTGTTTTGAAGGCCGCTTTGAACGCTGCATAGCTTTGTACTTCGTGCCTGGTCGCCGTCCACCAGTTATCGTAGACGTTTTTGAAGTATTCATCCAGCATTCCCTTGATGACCGTCCATCGACTTTCTCTATTTCTGGTTAATGTCTCGTCGACCCTTTCCAGGAATTCTATTGGGTTCCTCTTGTATGTCCTGAAGTCGATGCTCTCCCGGCTGTCTATGTGTGGTATCCCTGTCATCGTAACTGGGTATGTTCTAATGTTATTTATTTCATCTCGGGATTGTTGAACTCTCGCTGCTGTTGTTCGGTCAGCTGTTCTTTGTCACTGTTTACCTGGTCTTTTACTGCATTTACTGTTGTGTTTATAGCTTCGCATCTCTCTCCTAAGGTTGTATGCGTTAGTGCCAGGTCTGCTTGTCTAAGTTCAACTGCTTCTAGCTGTCTCATTCGGATTTCTTCAATAATATTTATTCTGCCGTTGATGTCTGCTTTAGTCTGCGTGATTTCTTGTTTATTTTGTTCGCATTCTTGTTGTATTTCAGATATCTCCTTTCTGATTTCCGTCACTGCCGTCTCCATCTTTTCCTCCGTTGCTTCCTTAGTTTCTTCCATCTTCTTATTTATTGTCTCGATGGTTGTCTTTGCGATTTCTTCTGTCCTCCTGTTGTCATCGGCCATCTGTTGCCATATTTTCTGGTTAACGAATTGGATTGCTTCGATTTTCTTGTCGATTTGTTCATTCAATTCATCAATTTTCTTATTGGTTTCTCCGATCTTATTTCCCAACTCTTCCGATAAATTTTCTTTGATTAATTCTATATTTTTTGTCAATAATTCTTCCGTCTTTTTATTGGTTTGGTCTAAAGCGTCTTCCATCCTTTTCTTGGCGTCTTCCATTTTCTTGTTTATTGATTCCTCAGTCTTCTTATTGGTTTCGTCTATTTTATTATTTAAATCTTCCTTTAAAGATTCTTTGTTCTTCTGGCTTTCCTATTGGCCTTCTTTTATTCCCCTTAGTATTTCCATGAAGTTTGCGTCCGCTATTTGCGTTGGTTTCTCGTGTTGGTTTACTCCCGGTTTGTTTTCTGGTTGCTGGAGTTCCTCCGCCTGTTCGGGTTGTCTATATTCCACTGTAGTCAGAATTTCTTCTACATCTTCAGCGGATGTCGCTTCCTTTTCCTCCATCCTAATTTCTTTTTCGGCTTCCACCGCTCGCTTCTTGGAAGTCGCTCTCTTATGCATCTTTGCAGCCTTGTATTGTAACTGCTGTTCGAATTAGGTTTAAAAATATTTGGTATTTATTTATTTAATTAGGTATTATCGACCTAATTCGCTGCCCCACGTTGGGCGCCATGTTGTAACCAATCAATCATTCAATCAACCCCCGTGATGGAGCGCCACTTTGTAACGTTTTTTTCTCTGTGTGTATTGATGTTTAATTATTATTATTATTCATGAATTGTTTGTTCAAAAGGTTTAAAAGGCTGAAAAGTAATGTTTTAATTCTCTCTTGGAGCACTGGTAGATTTACCTTTCACTTACCACTTATTATTGTTGTCAATCTTCCAAAACAGGTCCTGTAATACACTGAAATGACACAACACAATTTATAAAATATTTCATAAGTGTATATGTGTATGCACAGTAAATAAAATTATTTTGTATTTTTGAGACTGTTTTGAAGTTTCAAATATTGGCTGCTCGTTCGCTGTACTGCCACTTTGTAAAATAATTGCTCTGTTAATGTTGTCGTTATTATCTACTTTGAAATGAAAGACTGATTCAAGTGTAAGTAAATTTGTAGTTTATTAACAATAAGTTAATTTCAATTAAAACCCTTTAAAACAATTTATAAACATCAAAAAATAATTCAACTCATCACCGAGATTCTTAAAGCTCAGGGCTGGTGACACTGATTATTTATATTGTATGGTGTTAACCTTGTTTGGTTAGTTTTTTGTTTATAATTACCAAAAGTCGTGAATTCATTTAGTTTACAAGATACAGGATACAAAAATGCTAAAATACAACAATAACGTATTATAGAGAGTGATTATAAAATCAAGAAAACAAGTTTAATTATAACATTGAAAATTATCGTATCTTGTCCACCTGCTATCAACCTCGCAGGTTATGTTGTGGAATGTACGACACTATTGAAATTACTGTGTGTCAGAATAATATTCCTTGAATGGTTATTAATAAATATTGGTATGGAGAACCATACATGACTTCCATGTTCTAAGATTTATATTTAAAATCATATTCGAAATGAAATATTTCCATAGAAACTACGTCTTTCTACTTATTGCTTCAGCATTAACCACAGTACTGTGGTCACTAACGTATACCACCTCACGTTTTCGCACTCGATTTTCACCGATGATGGCAGTCGATGGCACTGCCGAAAAGTCTGGTTTTGCAGAAAACATTGGACTACGGATAAAGAGCCCGGGAAGCAATTTTAACAAAAAACTACTTCTTTGTTGCCGATAACGTAGTACACATATAAAAAATTCTCCCCTCCACCTTCAACTATAATTTTTAATAATAGAAAATTACCCCCACCCCGTTCACCTAACCTCTTCATTTATAGATATTTCATCTACGTTTCTACAGTGGATTACTATGAGCTTCTTATCAGGATACTTTATTTATAAAAATTAAGTACTTTACTCTTGTTAAATCATAAAATGTTTCAGGTAAACTACACCTTTCTCTTAACCGATCTTCTCCAAAATCAATAGACCTTCCGTCCTCTACAATTCAGGGAAGCATGCAAAAAATATTTGATTCTGTTTGAATGTGCGGCAGTTATCGTTCGTCATGGAAACATTTCTTTTGTTACAACATAAAATATAGCAGGTAAACTACCCCTTTCCCTTAACCGATCTTCACCAAAATCAATAGACCTTGAGCTCTCTGCAACTCAGGAAAGAGTGCAAAAAATTATTTGATTCTCATTGAATTTTCGGCAGTTATCGTTCGTCATAAAAAATTACCCTTTTTAAAACATAAAACGTTGCTGATAAACTACCCCTTCCCTTAACCGACCTTCAACAAAATCAACAGACCTTGAGTTCTCTTTAGTTCAAATAGGTATGCAAAAACCTAGTTGATTCTGTTTGAATTTACGGCAGTTATCGTTCGTCATATAAAAAATTACGCTGGTTAAAACATAAAATGTTGCTGGTAAACTACCCCTTTCCCTTAACCGATCTTCACCAACACCAATATGTATTGAGAACTCTACAATACAGGGCTGTATGTAAAACATCATTTGATTCTGTTGGAATTTGCGGCTGTTATCGTTTACTATAGAAAAAAATTACCCTTGATAAAAAACTGTTGCAGGTAAACTACCCCTTTCCCTTAACCGATCTTCACCAAAAACAATAGGTCTTGAGAACTCTACAATTCAGGGCTGTATACAAAACATTAGTTGATTCTCTTTGAATTTACGGCAGTTATCGTTCGTCATAGAAAAAATACCCTTGTTAAAACATAAAACGTTGCAGGTAAACTACCCCTTTCCCTCAACCGATCTTCAACAAAATCAACAGACCTTGAGTTCTGTATAATTCAAAAAGGTATGCAGAAGAGTAATTGATTCTGTTTTAATGTATGGCAGTTATCGTTCGTCAAAACAAAATTACCCTTGATAAAACATAAAATGTTGCTGGTAAACAACCCTATTCCCTTTACCGATCTTCACCAAAACCAACAGGTCTTGAGAACTCTACATTTCAGGGCTGTATGCAAAATATTATATGATTCTGTTTGAATTTGCGGCTGTTATCGTTTGCCATACAAAATACCCTTAATAGACAAAAAATGTGTCTGGTAAACTACCCCTTTCCCTTAACCGATCTTCACCAAAAACAATAGGTCTTTAGTACTCAACAAAACAGGGTAGTATGCAAAAACGTATTTGATCCTGTTTGAATTTGCGGCTCTTATCGTTTGCCATAGAAATTACCCTTTTAAAACATAAAACGTTGCGGGTAAACTACCCCTTTCCCTTAACCGTTCTTCACCAACATCAATAGGTATTGAGAACTCTACAATACAGGGCTGTATGCAAAATATTATATGATTTTGTTTGAATTTGCGGGTGTTATCGTTTGCCATACAAAATACCCTTGATAAAACAAAAAACGTGGCTGGTAAACTACCCCTTTCCCTTAAACGATCTTCACCAAAAACAATAGGTCTTTAGTACTCATGAAATCAGGGCTGTATGCAAAAACTTATTTGATTCCGTTTGAATTTGCGGCTCTTATCGTTTGCCATAGAAAATACCCTTTTAAAACATAAAACGTTGCAGGTAAACTACCCCTTTCCCTTAACCGATCTTCACAAAAAACAAAAGGTCTTGAGAACTCTACAATTCAGAGCAGTATGCAAAACATTATTTGATTATGTTTGAATTTGCGGCTGTTCTCGTTTGCCATAAAAAATACCCTTGTTAAAACATAAAACGTTGCAGGTAAACTACCCCTTACCCATAACCGATCTTTACCAAAATCAACAGATCTTGAGAACTCTACAATTCAGGGCTGTATGCGAAATATTATTTGATTCTGTTTGAATTTGCGGCTGTTATCGTTTGCCAAACAAACAAAATTACCCTTGATAAAAAAAAAACCGTTGCTGGTAAACTACCCCTTTCCCTCAACCGATCTTCACCAAAAACAATAGGTCGCGAGTACTCTACAAATCAGGGCTGTATACAAAAAATTATTTGATTCTGTTTGAATTTGCGGCTGTTATCGTTTGCCATAGAAAAAAAATCTACAGACACACACACACACTGACACACACACACAGACACTTTTCGAAAAACGACTTTTTTTCATGTTTTGAGTGTAGTACAATCAGAATCTGCAATAATCTCGAACACGATTTTTTTTGCCATCACCATACTTCCATTTCCTTAAGGAACATGGAAGTAAATATCGGTATGGAGAACCATACATGACTTCCATATTCTAAGATTTATATTTAAAATCATTTTTGAAATGTAATATTACCATAGGAACTACTTATTTCTACTTACTGCTTCAGCTTTAACCACAGTACTGTGGTCACTAACATATACCACCTCACGTTATCGCACTCGATTTTCACTGATGATGGAAGTCAATGGCATTGCCGAAACGTCTGGTTTTGTAGAAAACATTGGACTACGGCCAAATATCCCGGGAAGGAATTTTAACAAAAACTACTTCTTTGTTGCCGATAACGTTGTACACATATATATAAAATATATGCATAAAATTAATGGCTTGTATAAGTTAATGATTGATCTCCATTAAGTAGTTCTCAAGTTTCCAAAGTTTTAATATTATGATGTCCGTAATTAAAACATCAGAGCAGGTTTAGTGTGAATGAGGGTACACTGTGGACAAAAATTTTCAACATTTCCTATTGAGCGTTGCTTAGAGTAAAGCTGCGAATCTACAGTGTATGTTTCACAGAACAAACACGCGAAAAAGAAGGAGCGCTCCGAAGTCACTCATGGACCCTCAGCATCTTGCAGAGGGTTCATTCCCTAAAGACGAAAAGTCTGTCTATGAATCGTTCCTCTGTAAACACGTGCAGTTACATTGCCCAGCGATCCACAGGAAGCAAATTGATGTCCATTTTTTCGGCTTGCACGCGTTATGTTGGTATGGGTTTCGGCACTTTCCATTTAAGAAGCGTGCAAATGTAAGAAAATAAACATGAGTAAGGCCAGAAATAACGTGAATTGTGTGTGTGTGTGTGTGTGTGTGTGTGTGTGTGTGTGTGTGTGTGTGTGTGTGTGTGTGTGTGTGTGTGTGTGTGTCTTACCTGCCTTTTTATTGCTGTAGGCATAATAATAAAATGGAAACGTAAATATTACATAACTGAGATATGCTTACCTGCCACGAACGATATATTATTTTATACATGGAGGAGTTCAGTGACATACACACGTACAGAAGTCATCTTCAAAAATACTAGAAGTCGTCCACGCTTTTATGTTGGCAGTGTAACTTACAGGAAGTTTTTTGATGTTTTTAAAACATCTAGGATGCAAACTTTTCCCGATAACTAAAAGTTTCCTTTTTTCGGTTCCCGTCATGTTCGCACAAACAAAAACTGTAACTCTTTGTTTAGAGAGCTTCCCACCAACGCACTTTTCATTTGTAAATTTGAAAGTCTTATCTGGAGTTAATTTATAAAAAATTCCGGCTTCATGTCCATTAAAGATGTCTTCATCTTTATATTATCGTCTAATTTCTGGCTAAGTGTTATGCACCCAATCGCCTGTAACGTTCAGATCTACGCATTTTGCCTCACCACAAATTTTTGCAAAGGAAATCGAGTGTCGGGCCTTAAATCGATCTAGCCATCCGTTGGAGCACGCAAAATGGCTGGCGCCGGCAGTCCTGTTACAGTGCTTATCGCTTGCATACAATGTATGTCAGTAGCCATGGGCTAGCGCGCGCGCGCACATATATACGTTTATATGAAATTTAGAGTAAAATATCTGAGAAATCTTTGACGCTATAACAGAGTAGTACAATATTTAGTGACGTTAAAACCGGGAATTTTTATAATGTTAAAGATATCAGTTTGACCGGACTTATGACAAAATAACGCTACACCAGAGTTGACGTAACAGCCGAGGCCGTAATAACCAAGTTCCACTGTATATATAAAGATATTAACTCAAACATAATTTACATTAAAATGAAAAAATTATAATTTTATTGCCTGGCAACAAAATTATTTTATTTTTAACAATTACCATTGTTTCAAACAGTTTAAATAATTTTCAAGTACTTTTGTTAAAACGTAAAAGGTTGCAGGTAAACTACCCCTTCCCCTCAACCGATCTTCACCAAAAACAGTAGGTCTTGAGTACTCTACAAATCACGGCTGTATGCAAAAAATTATTTGATTCTGTTTGAATTTGCGGCTGTTATCGTTTGCCATAGAAAATACCCTTGATAAAAAAACGCTGCAGGTAAACTACCCCTTTCCCTTAACCGATCTTCACCAAAAACAATAGGTATTGAGAACTCTGCAATTTAGGGCTGTATGCAAATAATCTTTTGATTCTGTTTGAATTTGCGGCTGTTATCGTTTGCCATAGGAAATACCCTTGTTAAAACATAAAACGTTACAGGTAAACTACCCCTTTTCCTTAACCGATCTTCACCAAAAACAATAGGTCTTGAGAATTCTACAATTCAGGGTTGTATGCGAAACATTATTTGATTCTGTTTGAATTTGCGGCTGTTATCGTTTGCCAAAAAAAAAATTTTCCCTTGATAAAAACCGTTGCAGGTAAACTACCCCTTCCCCTCAACCGATCTACACCAAAAACAATAGGTCGTGAGTACTCTACAAATCAGAGCATTATGCAAAAAATTATTTGATTCTGTTTGAATTTGCGGCAGTTATCGTTTGCCATAGAAAAAAAATCTACAGACACACAGACAGACAGACACACAGACAGACACACAGACACAAACAAAATTATTTTATTTTTAACAATTACCATTGTTTCAAAAAGTTTAAATAAATTTTCAAGTACTTTACTCTTGTTAAAACGTAAAAGGTTGCAGGTAAACTACCCCTTCCCCTTAACCGATCTTCACCAAAATCGGAAGTCATTGAGACCACTACAATTCAGGGACGTATGCAAAAAATTATTTGATTCTGTTTGAATTTGCGGCTGTTATCGTTTGCCATAGAAAATACGCTTGATAAAAAAACGTTGCAGGTAAACTACCCCTTCCCCTTAACCGATCTTCACCAAAAACAAAAAGTCTTGAGTACTCTACAAATCATGGCTGTATGCAAAACATTATTTGATTCTGTTTGAATTTGCGGCTGTTATCGTTTGCCATAGAAAATGCCCTTGTTAAAAAAACGTTGCCGGTAAACTACCCCTTTCCCTCAACCGATCTTCACCAAAAACAATAGGTCTTGAGAACTCTACAATTTAGGGCTGTATGCAAATAATCTTTTGATTCTGTTTGAATTTGCGGCTGTTATGGTTTGCCATAGGAAATACCCTTGTTAAAACATAAAACGTTACAGGTAAACTACCCCTTTACCTTAACCGATCTTCACCAAAATCAACAGATCTTGAGAACTCTACAATTCAGGGCTGTATGCGAAACATTATTTGATTCTGTTTGAATTTGCGGCTGTTATCGTTTGCCAAACAAACAAAATTACCCTTGCTAAAAAAAAACCGTTGCAGGTAAACTACCCCTTTCCCTCAACCGATCTTCACCAAAAACAATAGATCGCGAGTACTCTGCAAATCAGGACTGCATGCAAAAAATTATTTGATTCTGTTTGAATTTGCGGCAGTTATCGTTTGCCATAGAAAAAAATCTATAGACACACAGACAGACAGACACACAGACAGACACACAGACAGACAGACAGACAGACAGACACACACACAGACACTTTTCGGAAAACGACTTTTTTTCATGTTTTGAGTGTAGTAGAATCAGAATCTTGCAATAATCTCGAACACGATTTTTTTTGCCATCACCATACTTCCATTCCTTAAGGAATATGGAAGTAAATATCGGTATGGAGAACCATACATGACTTCCATATTCTAAGATTTATATTTAAAATCATTTTCAGCCAAACAGCCAGGCTGTGTCTTACCTGCCTTTTTATTGCTGTATTAAATGAAAAATATTATATTACATTAAAATGAAAAAATTATAATTTTATTGCCTGGCAACAAAATTATTTTATTTTTAACAATTACCATTGTTTCAAAAAGTTTAAATAAATTTTCAAGTACTTTACTCTTGTTAAAACGTAAAAGGTTGCAGGTAAACTACCCCTTCCCCTTAACCGATCTTCACCAAAATCGAAAGTCATTGAGACCTCTACAATTCAGGGAAGTAAGCAAAAAATAATTTGATTCTGTTTGAATTTGCGGCTGTTATCGTTTGCCATAGAAAATACGCTTGATAAAAAAACGTTGCAGGTAAACTACCCCTTCCCCTTAACCGATCTTCACCAAAAACAATAAGTCTTGAGTACTCTACAAATCAGGGCTGTATGCAAAACATTATTTGATTCTGCTTGAATTTGCGGCTGTTATCGTTTGCCATAGAAAATACCCTTGTTAAAAAAACGTTTCAGGTAAACTACCCCTTTCCCTCAACCGATCTTCACCAAAAACAATAGGTCTTGAGAACTCTACAATTTAGGATGTATGCAAATAATCTTTTGATTCTGTTTGAATTTGCGGCTGTTATCGTTTGCCATAGGAAATACCCTTGTTAAAACATAAAACGTTACAGGTAAACTACCCCTTCCCCTTAACCGAGCTTCACCAAAAACAATAGGTCTTGAGTACTCTACAAATCAGGGCTGTATGCAAAACATTATTTGATTCTGTTTGAATTTGCGGCTGTTATCGTTTGCCATAGAAAATACCCTTGTTAAAAAAAGTTGCAGGTAAACTACCCCTTTCCCTCAACCGATCTTCACCAAAAACAATAGGTCTTGAGAACTCTACAATTTAGGGCTGTATGCAAATAATCTTTTGATTCTGTTTGAATTTGCGGCTGTTATCGTTTGCCATAGGAAATACCCTTGTTAAAACATAAAACGTTACAGGTAAACTACCCCTTTCCCTTAACCGATCTTCACCAAAATCAACAGATCTTGAGAACTCTACAATTCAGGGCTGTATGCAAAACATTATTTGATTCTGTTTGAATTTGCGGCTGTTATCGTTTGCCAAACAAACAAAATTACCCTTGCTAAAAAAAAACCGTTGCAGGTAAACTACCCCTTTCCCTCAACCGATCTTCACCAAAAACAATAGGTCGCGAGTACTCTGCAAATCAGGGCTGCATGCAAAAAATTATTTGATTCTGTTTGAATTTTCGGCAGTTATCGTTTGCCATAGAAAAAAAATCTACAGACAGACAGACAGACACACAGACAGACAGACAGATAGACACACACACAGACACTTTTCGGAAAACGACTTTTTTTCATGTTTTGAGTGTAGTAGAATCAGAATCTGCAATAATCTCGAACACGATTTTTTTTTGTCATCACCATACTTCCATTCCTTAAGGAATATGGAAGTAAAATGCGTGCAAACGTAAGAAAATAAACATGAGTGAGGTCAGAAATAACGTGAATTTGTGTGTGTGTGTGTGTGTGTGCGCGCGCGCGCGTGTGTGTGTGTGTGTGTGTGTCTTACCTGCCTTTTTATTGCCGTATTAATGAAAAATATTATATTACATTAAAATGAAAAAATTTTAATTTTATTGCCTGGCAACAAAATTATTTTATTTTTAACAATTACCATTGCTTCAAAAAGTTTAAATAAATTTTCAAGTACTTTACTCTTGTTAAAACGTAAAAGGTTGCAGGTAAACTACCCCTTCCCCTTAACCGATCTTCACCAAAATCGAAAGTCCTTGAGACCTCTACAATTCAGGGATGTATGCAAAAAATTATTTGATTCTGTTTGAATTTGCGGCTGTTATCGTTTGCCATAGAAAATACGCTTGATAAAAAAACGTTGCTGGTAAACTACCCCTTCCCCTTAACCGATCTTCACCAAAAACAACAGGTCTTGAGTACTCTGCAAATCAGGGCTGTATGCAAAACATTATTTGATTCTGTTTGAATTTGCGGCTGTTATCGTTTGCCATAGAAAATACCCTTGTTACAAAAACGTTGCAGGTAAACTACCCCTTTCCCTCAACCGATCTTCACCAAAAACAATAGGTCTTGAGAACTCTATAATTTAGGGATGTATGCAAATAATCGTTTGATTCTGTTTAAATTTGCGGCTGTTATCATTTGCCATAGGAAATACCCTTGTTAAAACATAAAACGTTACAGGTAAACTACCCCTTTTCCTTAACCGATCTTCACCAAAAACAATAGGTCTTGAGAATTCTACAATTCAGGGTTGTATGCGAAACATTATTTGATTCTGTTTGAATTTGCGGCTGTTATCGTTTGCCAAAAAAAAAAAATTTCCCTTGATAAAAAAAACCGTTGGAGGTAAACTACCCCTTCCCCTCAACCGATCTTCACCAAAAACAATAGGTCGTGAGTACTCTACAAATCAGGGCTGTATGCAAAAAATTATTTGATTCTGTTTGAATTTGCGGCAGTTATCGTTTGCCATAAAAAAAAAATCTATAGACACACAGACAGACACACAGACACACACACAGACACTTTTCGGAAAACGACTTTTTTTCATGTTTTGAGTGTAGTAGAATCAGAACCTGCAATAATCTCGAACACGATTTTTTTTGCCATCACCATACTTCCATTCCTTAAGGAATATGGAAGTAAAAAATATCGGTATGGAGAATCATACATGACTTCTATATTCTAAGATTTATATTTAAAATCATTTTCGAAATGAAATATTACCATAGAAACTACTTCTTTCTACTTACTGCTTCAGCCTTAACCACAGTACTGTGGTCACTAACGTATACCACCTCACGTTATCGCACTCGATTTTCACTGATGATGGAAGTCGATGGCATTGCCGAAATGTCTGGTTTTGTAGAAAACATTGGACTACGGCCAAATATCCCGGGAAGGAATTTTAACAAAAACTACTTCTTTGTTGCCGATAACGTTGTACACATATATATCAGTGGCGAAGTTACATGGAGGCAATTGAGGCAATGCCTACCCTAAGAAATTCTGTAGAATAAAAATTATAAATACGTATGAACTACATAACGTAAAGATTATACATTGTTACTGCGACTGTCAAATTTATTAAACCGAAACGTGCTTTATTGAGCGACCGCTATATGGTGACAGTTGAGATTCGGCATAGTTCGTTTAAAGCGAATGAGGCAACCTGAACTTGCCTCAGCGTTTTTTGTATACATCGTATGTAAGCAATGTAGTGGTGTGATAGGGAAGTGTAGGGAGGGGGGATTGTCCCACGCTGTACACATAGAGCGTTGAGGCATGCCTCACTTCTGTGGTCCAAACAGTTAAGTTAAAGCGCCTGTGTTGTTTCTAAGTGTTTACTTTATGCGGTTATTAAAAGTGTCACTGTTATTCCGCTGAACTAACAGATGATCAAGATTGTTATTTGAATTATTTGTAACATTAAACATATATATAGAAACTAATCAAGTTTAAAAATTTGAAGTTCAATCAGTTGTATTATTGTGTATGACTAATACAAGGATTGTTCAATAGACACACTTATAGAGCTGTAAAGCATTTTTTATTCAACGATTTTAAAAGAAGTCTCCAATAACATTAAGACATGAGTTCCACTGTTGCGCTAACCTGTAGATTCCCTGCTAGTAAAATTCTTACGGCTGTTTGTGGAACCATCCGGTTACAGCAAACTCTACCTCAGCGTCCGATTTGACCCACCGTCCTTTTAGTGATTCCTTAAAAAAAATTTAAGATAAGATTTTTGCCTACCCATTCATTAACTACTACCTTCGCCAGTAAGCAAATTGATGTCAATTTTTTCGGCTTGCACGCGTTATGTTGGTGTGGGTTTCGGCACTTTCCATTTAAAAAGCGTGCAAACGTAAGAAAATAAACACGAGTGAGGTCAGAAATAACGTGAATTTGTGTGTGTGTGTGTGTGTGTGTGTGTGTGTGTGTGTGTGTGTGTGTGTGTGTGTGTGTGTGTGTGTGTGTGTGTGTGTGTGTCTTACCTGCCTTTTTATTGCCGTATTAAATGAAAAATATTATATTACATTAAAATGAAAAAATTTTAATTTTATTGCCTGGCAACAAAATTATTTTATTTTTAACAATTACCATTGTTTCAAAAAGTTTAAATAAATTTTCAAGTACTTTACTCTTGTTAAAACGTAAAAGGTTGCAGGTAAACTACCCCTTCCCCTTAACCGATCTTCACCAAAATCGAAAGTCCTTGAGACCTCTACAATTCAGGGATGTATGCAAAAAATTATTTGATTCTGTTTGAATTTGCGGCTGTTATCGTTTGCCATAGAAAATACGCTTGATAAAAAAACGTTGCAGGTAAACTACCCCTTCCCCTTAACCGATCTTCACCAAAAACAACAGGTCTTGAGTACTCTGCAAATCAGGGCTGTATCCAAAACATTATTTGATTCTGTTTGAATTTGCGGCTGTTATCGTTTGCCATAGAAAATACCCTTGTTAAAAAAACGTTGCTGGTAAACTACCCCTTTCCCTCAACCGATCTTCACCAAAAACAATAGGTCTTGAGAACTCTACAATTTAGGGATGTATGCAAATAATCGTTTGATTCTGTTTGAATTTGCGGCTGTTATCGTTTGCCATAGGAAATACCCTTGTTAAAACATAAAACGTTACAGGTAAACTACCCCTTCCCCTTAACCGAGCTTCACCAAAAACAATAGGTCTTGAGTACTCTACAAATCAGGGCGTTATGCAAAAAATTATTTGATTCTGTTTGAATTTGCGGCAGTTATCGTTTGCCATAGAAAAAAAATCTACAGACAGACACACAGACAGACACACACACAGACACTTTTCGGAAAACGACTTTTTTTCATGTTTTGAGTGTAGTAGAATCAGAATCTGCAATAATCTCGAACACGATTTTTTTTGCCATCACCATAACTTCCATTCCTTAAGGAATATGGAAGTAAAATTACCCTTGATAAAAAACCGTTGCAGGTAAACTACCCCTTTCCCTTACCGATCTTCACCAAAAACGACAGGTCTTGGGTACTCTACAATTTAGGCCTGTATGCAAACAATTATTTGATTCTGTTTGAATTTGCGGCTGTTATCGTTTGCCATAGAAAACACACTTGATAAAACATAAAACGTTGCTGGTAAACTACCCTATTCCATTAACCGATCTTCACCAAAAACAATAGGTCTTGAGAACTCTACAATTCAGGGCTGTATGCAAAACTTAGTTGATTCTCTTTGAATTTACGGCAGTTATCGTTCGTCATAGAAAAAATACCCTAGTTAAAACATAAAACGTTGCAGGTAAACTACCCCTTTCCCTTAACCGATCTTCAACAAAATCAACAGACCTTGAGTTCTGTATAATTCAAAAAGGTATGCAGAAGAGTAGTTGATTCTGTTTTAATGTACGGCAGTTATCGTTCGTAAAAAAAAATTACCCTTGATAAAACATAGAATGTTGCTGGTAAACAACCCTATTCCCTTAACCGATCTTCACCAAAACCAGCAGGTCTTGAGAACTCTACATTTCAGGGCTGTATGCAAAATATTATATGATTCTGTTTGAATTTGCGGCTGTTATCGTTTGGCATATAAAATACCCTTGATAAAACAAAAAACGTGTCAGGTAAACTACCCCTCTCCCTTAACCGATCTTCACCAAAAACAATAGATCTTCACAAAACAAACAACAGACAAAGACAGAAAACAACAAATTCATGGATTTCGTTGTCCATGACGTGTCCGTTACTTAACTAAATATCACTATAATATTGACGACTCGGAACACTAAGTTTTTATAAGTAAAAACGTAAAGTTTTACCTTACAGCCTAAACCGGCTTTCACCTATAGAAGGCTTCATCAGAGGCTGTCGTAAGTAGCGCTGTTCGTCTTGTTGTTGGCGACGAGATAGGCTATCTCGTCGCCAACATAGCCTATCTCGTCGCCAACAACAAGACGAACAGCGCTACTTACGACAGCCTCTGATGAAGCCTTCTATAGGTGAAAGCCGGTTTAGGCTGTAAGGTAAAACTTTACGTTTTTACTTATAAAAAACTTAGTGTTCCGAGTCGTCAATATTATAGCGATATTTAACAAATTCATAACACTAACATACATCAACAAACAAACTGAAAAAATTGCCCACAAATTCAAAAAAACAGGATACAGAATCGCTTATAAAACTACTAACAAAACAGAACACACACTATCAAAACGCACGCACAAAACACAAAACAAATTCGATCTACCCGGTGTATACAAGCTAAATTGCTCAAATTGCAATAAATTCTACATAGGCCAGACAGGACGTAGCTTCAAACAGAGATACATTGAACACACAAAGGCACTCCACACCACTACAGAATCCACCTTTGCAAACCACCTCATTGAAGCAAACCACACATATAAAAACATCGACAATAACATGAACAATCTACACGTACACACAGAAGGCCGAAAACTAGACACTCTAGAACAATTAGAAATATACAAACACACAAAAACAAATAAAAACGACATCCTAAACGAACAGACACAATTCAAATCGCACACATTATTCGAACACATCCCACCAGACACACACAGCATCGATCTTTCGGAAAACTATCCCGTCGCCAACAACAAGACGGACAACACTACCCACTGCAGCCTCTGATGAAGCCTTCTAAAGGTGAAAGCCGGTTTAGGCTGTAAGGTAAATCTTTACGATTTTACTTATAAAAAACTTAGTGTTCCGAGTCGTCAAACAATAGTGATATTTAGTAAATGTGGGAACTACCAGAATTGTATGCAGAAGTATATAATTAATAAAAAAACACTTCTTCTGTGGTTGTAAACAGGGCAGGTTCTGCACAGAGTACGTATTTACTGTAAAACAGCTGATATAAAAGAGACGAGAATTCAACAATGAGGCACATATAGAATTTACAGATGATAAAACCTTCGATTGCATAAATAGGCAACTCCTATGGAATGTATTGGGGAAAAGGCATTATACTAGACATATTATTAAAATACTGAAAGACTATAGTAATGCAACAGGCTCAGAAATCTCTGACACAATACCTACAAACAAGGGCATCAGACAACTGTGTAATTAGTTTATTAGCCACTTTGTTTAACGTATATATATAAACAATCTCCTAAGGCAATGGAAAGTGCACCTTGGCTTGCAGTAGTATACACACTTGTAGATGATCAGTTTTCATCATATATAAAGTACAGTTAGCTGTGCAAAAGTTGAGCTTGATATGTGAGGAATATAATATGAAAATTAGAGGTGGGCCGATATACCTGTAACAGGTATTTTGGAACGATATTTTTGTGGAACAGATGTAACAGTGACTGAAAAATTGAAATACCTGTTATTCGCGGCAACGCTGTTCCGAGTCGAGACACGCCGCCCTCGCTGTTCCGAGTCGAGGCACACCTCCTACGCACCTACACAGACACACACACACACACACACACACACAAAAAGTACGCAAGATCACGTAAACGAATACGCCAAGGCCAAATACTAGGCGTACAAAAATATCGCTGGAACGCAAGGAACAGCCAGTAACGCGTATTTAAAATACTAGGTATTTCAAATACTAGGGGTATCACCGTTACACAAAATACTAAGCGTATCAGAGGAACAGTAGTATTTTAGGAACAGGTAGTATCAAGGGTATTTCGAGTAGGAACTAGTACGCAGCCACTTTTTCGTCCTGAATACTTCATTCTGCGCAAAGAGACGAAGCTGTTTTTAATAAAGGAAATAATTCATCCTGCTGTTACATTTATTCTCGTGTGATATGCAGATATATAATACAGATTATATGCTAATAAATTATATATTATACTAGTCACCAACTTGTAACTAAAATCGGTTGGTAAAACTTTATGTTTTTACTCGAAAAAACTTTGTGTTCCGAGTCATTAGTGAAATAGTTGTATTTAATTATATTGAGTTATAACCTATTGAGTGGCTGATGTTGATAAGCTATATTATACTTTTTATTAATGTGATTTTAACTTCACTACACATCTCACGTAAATGATGAGTTGTCTTGATTGTTCATCTCTTCTTTCACAGCACTATCACTTTACTAAAAATGAACTTTATCTTGTGAAAAACTTACTTTTTTCGTCGGACGCGTTTCGGCTTAGTATCCGCCTTCTTCAGCTTTTAGTCAGACTGCCATCATTTCGTAACGGTTTTTGTGTGGAAGGTGTAGTGGGGGTGGTGTGTGGAGGAAGGGGATTGGCGCAGGGATTCAACTTGATGTTTGTTTTTTGTAAAATTGTGTCAAAAAGTGTATGTGATTTATATTGTAATTGATCGTTGAGTGTGTTGTTTGGTTGTGTTGTGTGGTGTTTATATATTTCGTATTGTTCCGTTGTGTTGAGTTTTCGGCCTTTAGGTAAGTAATGTAAAATTTCGAGATTGGTGTCTATGTTGGTGTAACTATGGTTTTCTGTGTGTATGTGTGTGGCAAATGCGGAGTGTATATTGTTGTTGGTTAGAGCTTTTAAATGTTCAGAATAACGGGATGAAAAAGATCTTCCTGTCTGGCCGATGTAGAAACTATTGCAGTCATTACATTTTAATTTGTAAACACCTGTTTTGTTATGTCCCCATCAAAGAAACCATCCAAACACTAGAACAACTACTCAGACAAAACAACACACCTGAAACACACATACAAGAAATCATCACACTGACCAAACTAATAACTGAACAAAATTACTTTACATACAATAACAAGATATACACACAAACAGAAGGTCTCCCAATGGGCTCCCCCATATCAGGAATACTAGCAGAAATATATATACACAACATAGAACAGAACCACATAATAAACAACAACAAATACACTAACAAAATTATATATTGGCACAGGTATGTAGATGACATATTACTTTTATTCAAAGGCAACACAAGACAAGTTGAAAACTTCCACAAATACATAAACACTATACACCACAAATTAAAATTTACACTGGAAATTGAACAAAACAATAGTATAAATTTTCTAGACCTAACAATTAACAAAACTAACAACACACACACATACAAAATATACAGGAAACCAACCACAACTGACATGGTTATACACAACACATCAAACCACCCAACACAACATAAACATGCGGCCTTCAACCATATGCTCCATAGACTAACTAAAATACCCTTAAATAAACAAGATTACACCGACGAACTCAACACAATAAAATACATAGCAATCAAAAACGGTTACAACCCTAATTTAATAAACACACTACACAAACGCATCAAAAACAAAAACAACAAAACACAAAATACCATCAGCACACAACACAATAAATACATCACACTCACATACCACAACTCCTACACACACAAAATCGCCAACACATTCAGAAAACACAAATACAAAATAGCATACAGAACAACCAATACCATTACAAAACACATCAATAATACAAACACAGACATAGACAAATATAACAAAACAGGTGTTTACAAATTAAAATGTAATGACTGCTATAGTTTCTACATCGGCCAGACAGGAAGATCTTTTTCATCCCGTTATTCTGAACATTTAAAAGCTCTAACCAACAACAATATACACTCCGCATTTGCCACACACATACACACAGAAAACCATAGTTACACCAACATAGACACCAATCTCGAAATTTTACATTACTTACCTAAAGGCCGAAAACTCAACACAAGGGAACAATACGAAATATATAAACACCACACAACACAACCAAACAACATACTCAACGATCAATTACAATATAAATCACATACACTTTTTGACACAATTTTACAAAAAACAAACATCAAGTTGAATCCCTGCGCCAATCCCCTTCCTCCACACACCACCCCCACTACACCTTCCACACAAAAACCGTTACGAAATGATGGCAGTCTGACTAAAAGCTGAAGAAGGCGGATACTAAGCCGAAACGCGTCCGACGAAAAAAGTAAGTTTTTCACAAGATAAAGTTCATTTTTAGTAAAGTAAATGATGAGATTGTTGTAATGGACATTTATGCACTTTATCTAGTCCTGTTCCTTAAATATCTGTGATGCATTTAATTTACTTTTGTTGTTGCTTATTATTTATAAGTTTTTATTTATATATTTATATTTATTTTATTACAGTTTGTTTTTTATTTTTATTTGTAAAATTTTGTTTATTCTCATTCACTCTTGTGGCTTACTGTTATGTTTTTATTATACATTTCTGATGTTTTATCACATTATTTTTTGTGGTATTACGTGTAGGCCTACTCTAAATTATTTAATTGCCCCGAGTTTCGCAACTGATTTGTCTAACCAATGTTAGTTTCATTCTTCGTATTGTTTAAATTAGCAGCCATCCTTACTATTTCTTTTATGAATTTGCTAACTGCTATAATTTTTTATTGTTCGACTAAGCTTTTCGTCATTACTGACATCTTCAGGTCTTAAACAACCCAGGTTTACTGACATCTTCAGGTTGTTTAAGACCTGAAGATGTCAGTAATGATGAAAAGCTTAGTCGAACACAATAAAAAATTATAGCAGTTAGCAAATTCATAAAAGAAATAGCAATGTTAGTTTGTTTACTACTAGTGAAAACTTAAATTGGTATTCCCAAAGGGAGATAGGCATATAAATTCTCTTGTTTTGTTTCTTATTTTCATTTAAACAATAATAGTTTAATAAAGTCACAGTGTAAAGTAACACTGTTCATACTTTTAGTTTCAATTTATTTCTTATAACAAATTATATAGTATAGGTTATATAATATCTTCAAATAAATACACAGCAAGTAGGTTTATTAATATATTAATAGGTTTACCTAGGTGAAAATAAACCTACTTGCAGTGTATTTATTTGAAGATATTGCATAGGAGACCTGCAGGAACCTCAAAACGAATTACTTACAAAGGATAATATAGGTTATGTATATATAGTATATAACAGGTATTTGTACCTGTTATTTTTTTGGATCAGTATTTTCATACCTAGTATTTTAAAATAACAGTTTAGCCCACCTCTAATGAAAATAACTACTCACAAGACAAAAGTGATGTCGACATGTAAGATCTAAGATTAGTGTGTATAAAAGTCAATACATAGAACATGTTAAGAGCTTTAGTTATTTAGATAATCGAGTAAGTTATCAATAGACAACAAATTTCAGTCAGTATGCTGCATTGTAATCACAGAACTTAGATAGGAAATGATATTAATGTTCTATAAAATCATGGCAATTCTGAATCAATTCTATGGCAGTAAAATACGGGTTCTTACAAAAAGACAGAAGCAGAATTAGGTTGTAAAAGGTTTATATCAGACAGTAAAAGGTTGCACATGATTGGCAGATTTGTGAACATAGATGTAAAGACAGAATTGAACATGGGACATCTTAACAGTAGAATAGATTATTACAGAACAAAATGGAGAGAGTATGTAGACAGAATGTGTGAACAAAGAATACCACATCAAGTAAAAACATATAAACCAAATGGTTAGTGTTGTTTAGGAAGACTCAAGAAGAGACAGGTGAAACAATAGTGCCTAATTTGAAGACAGAACAGGCAATTCTGCCTACGCCTTGGAAGTGAAGAATAAGACTATTAATGTCTGAACAAGGATGAATTAGATGTCTACCCAAAAAAAGGAAACCTTTTTGAACTGCCTGCATATTGAGTTAAAACCAAATTGATCATCTTAGATTTAAATTAAATTAAAACCCTACAATCTGTAGCTCACCAATATTGTTTCAATGAATGAATGTGGTCAAACGTTTCAATAATGTGAGTTTATCAGGAACTTTTCAAATTTATGATATAGATATCAACTACAATTTCTTAATTTCAGGAAAATGGAAAATAAGATCACATACGGAAACCCATCAATTAAAAAAAATCGAAATATAGGGTTCACAAATCTTAAGAAACAGACCATTTTATTTCAAAATAAATTCTTGGGTTTCGTTGTCCATGACGTGTTTGTTACTTAACTAAATACAACTATTACAATAACGACTCCGAACACAAAGTTTTTTATTAGTAAAAACATAAAGTTTTACCTTACAACCTGAACCAGTTTTCACTTTTAAAAAGCTTCTTCAGAGGTTGCCGCTGGTAGCGCTGTCCGTCCTGTTGTGGGCGACGGAATCAAATTTCAAAAGATCGATGTTGTGTGTGTGGGGTGAGATATGTTCGAATAATGCGTGCGATTTGAATTGTTTCTGTTCGTTTAGGATGTCGTTTTTATTTGTTTTCATGTGTTTGTATATTTCCAATTGTTCTAGAGTGTCTAGTTTTCGGCCTTTTGTGTGTACGTGTAGAATGTTCATGTTATTGTCGATGTTTTTGTATGTGTGGTTTGCTTCAATGAGGTGGTTTGCAAAGGTGGATTCTGTAGTGGAGTGGAGTGCCTTTGTGTGTTCAATGTATCTCTGTTTGAAGCTACGTCCTGTCTGGCCTATGTAGAATTTGTTGCAATTTAGTTTGTAAACACCGGGTAGATGGAATTTGTTTTGTGCTTTGTGTGTGTGTTCTGTTTTGTTGGTAATTTTGTAAGCAATTCTGTATCCTGCTTTTTTGAATTTGTGGGCTATTTTTTCAGTTTGTTTGTTGATGTATGTTAGTGTTATGAATTTGTTGTTTTCTGTCTTTGTCTCTTGTTTGTTTTGTGTAGGAGTTTATTGGCTATTGTTCTGTCAAACAATACTCACAAACAATGACAGACACTCACATAAAATACTATATTGGCACAGATACGTTGATGATATTCTAATACTATACAGGTGAAACAAAAGACAATGTGAACAGTTACTAACGCACATAAACAAAATACATAAAAACATAACCTTTACTGCCGAATACGAACACAACAATACCATAAACTTCTTAGACCTCTCCATCACAAAACGTGAACACAACCACAAATTCAGTATATACAGAAAACCGACTACAACTGACACACTAATACACAACTCCTCCAATCACCCAATACAACACAAACTAGCTGCCTTCAGAACCATGATACATAGACTTAACAACATCCCCCTAGATGAAAAAGACTACAAAGACGAACTAAACACGATAAAATATCTAGCAGAATCTAACAGATATGACAGAACAATAGTCCTGAAAAAATAGCCCACAAATTCAAAAAAGCAGGATACAGAATCGGTTACAAAACTACTAACAAAACAGAACACACACTATCAAAACACACACACAACGCACAAAACTAATTCCATCTACCCGGTGTTTACAAAATAAATTGCAACAAATTCTATATAGGCCAGACAGGACGTAGCTTCAAACAGAGATACATTGAACACACAAAGGCACTCCACTCCTCTACAGAATCCACCTTTGTAAACCACCTCATTGAAGCAAACCACACATACAAAAACATCAACAATAACATGAACATTCTACACGTACACACAAAAGGCTGAAAACTAGACACTCTAGAACAATTGGAAATATAGAAACACACGAAAACAAATAAAAACGACATCCTAAACGAACAGATACAATTCCAATCACACGCATTATTCGAACATATCTCATCCCACACACATAACATCAATCTTTCAAAATTCGATTCCGTCGCCCACAACAGGACAGTCAGCGCTACCAGCGGCAACCTCTGAAGAAGCTTTTTAAAAGTGAAAACCGGTTCAGGTTGTAAGGTAAAACTTTGTTTTTACTCATAAAAAACTTTGTTCCGAGTCGTTATTGTAATAGTTGTCTTTAGTCAAAATAAATGTTATGCAAATGGAACCCACTATTGACTACAAGCTACCTTATGTACTTTTGTAAAGCTCATGAATCAGAAGAAGAGCTGTGTTTAAAAAAGTGGAAAATGAGATTACAATGAAACTGATTTATTTTATGGACAAAGTTGGTTAATGAGTTTCACTAAATTTTAGTTTACCCAGTTTAATTCTTGTTCAGTTTTATTGATCACCTAAACTTAACTTTATAAAGACATCTTATGATGGACACATACCTGATACCAAAGTGAAACCTAAAATTACCAACACCTTTGCAAAAATATAATGTAATCTTGTAATGCATCATTACATTTTTCCATCTCATCAGGGATTCTGGGGGGTTTTCAAGTTATAAAATTTATATTGTATAGTTTTTGTACTTCAGTTGTTAATAAGGTTTTGGAAATTTTGAAATGTAAATAGAATTGACTAAACAATATTTAAACATTTTCACAAGTTTTAAATTTACCAGCATCTGTATTTCAAATATATCATTTATAAATGTTTTTTGTTTAAAAAAGTAGTAAACGAAATAAAACATAATTTGCTGGGCATTTTGAAATTGTATTCGCAGTACTGTTAAGTAAATATAGCGTTCATCGAGTTCTAATATAGTTCTTGATTCTACAATCATATTAACAAGTGGCACAAGTGCGTTCTGTTTCTCATCGTATTCAGCATCAGTAATAGAGGTGGGCTAAACTGTTACTTTAAAATACTAAGTATGAAAATACCATTCCAAAAAAATAACAGGTACAAATACCTGTTATTATACACTATATATACATAACCTGTATTATCCTTTGTAAGTAACTCGTTTTGAGTTTCCTGCAGGTCTCCTATGTAATATCTTCAAATAAATATACTGCAAGTAGGTTTATTTTCACCTAGATAAACCTATTAATATATTAATAAATCTACTTGCAGTGTATTTATTTGAAGATATTATATAACCTATACTATATAATTTGTTATAAGAAATAAATTGAAACTAAAAGTATTAACGGTGTTACTTTACACTGTGAGATTAAACTATTACTATTTAAAAGAAAATAAGAAACAAGAGAATTTATAGGCCTATCTCCCTTTGGGAATACCAATTTAAGTTTTCACTAGGAGTAAAACTAACATTGGTTAGACTTTAGACAAATCAGTTGCGAAACTCGGGGCAATGAAATAATTTAGAGTAGGCCTACACGTAATACCACAACAAATAATGTGATAAAAACATCAGAAACATATAATAAAAAAACATAACAGTAAGCCAGAAGAGTGAATGAGAATAAACAAAATTTTACAAATAAAAATAATAAAAACAACTGTAATAAAATAAATATAAATAAATAAATCAAAACTTATAAGCAACAACAAAAGTAAATTAAATGCATTATAGTTGTCTTGATTATTCATCTCTTCTTTCACAGCACTAACACTTATCTAAAAATGAAACTTTTTCTTGTGAACTTACTGTTTATTCTCTACTTGTCGAGCGCGTTTCGGCGTACGTATTCACCTTCTTCAGCTTAGAGACAGACTGCCATCATTTAGTAACGGTTGTTGTGTGGAAGGTGTAGTGGGGGTGGTGCATGTAGGAAGGGGATTGGCGTGGGGATTCAACTTAATGTTTGTTTTTTGTATTTTTTGTGTATTTTTTTTTTTGTATGATTTGTGACACAATTATACAAAAACCAAACATTAAGTTGAATCCCCGCGCCAATCCCCTTCCTCCACGCACCACCCCCACTACACCTTCCACACAACAACCGTTACTAAATGATGGCAGTCTGTCTCTAAGCTGAAGAAGGCGAATACGTACGCCGAAACACGTTCGACGAGAAGAGAATAAACAGTAAGTTCACAAGAAAAAGTTTCATTTTTAGATAAGTGTAAATGCATTACATACCTGGATAATCTTCAGATTCATTCACTAATGTACACAGAATATACAAGTTATAAAACGTCACACCTATTTACATTACAATCTGCTTCACTTAACACATTATAAATAAAATTAAACAATTGAATTGTTTTTAAAATACTGGGATTTCAGTTAGTCAAACACTATTTTAAATTCGCATTAAAAAAAAAAAAAAAAAAAAAAAAAAAAAAAAAAAAAAAAAAAAAAAAAAAAAAAAAATATTTTCCACGAACTACAGTAGGTTGTTCTAGAAATTGAAATTGGAAAATTTCAGAATGAAACAACCGAAATTATGTAACTTAAATACTTAACTTTTCAAGAAGTTGTTTTCCTTGAGAAAACAAAATGTATTGTACTTTTAAGGTAAATTTGTAATATGATCCATTGTTGTAGTTCCTATTTTGGTCATAGAGAAGAAGTGTGGACTTGCAAAGGTGTTTGTGTAAAACATGTGTTAAATAAAATAAAAACTTGTTATCATACAAGATATGTGGGTAATTTTGGGGGGTAGAGTGGTGTCTATAGAAGTGATATAATAATGGAATGTAGGGACTGCTACTGTAGAAAGATTTAGTTTAATTATTAGTGGGCTATTGCTGTGGTGGCATGTGCCACAGTAGATAGCGATAAGTGTTGGGGGTAATAGAGAGTGTTACCTCCATCGGAGGCCAAAATGGCGCAAAATGCACGGCACACCCTTTTGTACAATTTTATATTGTACCTTGATAAACTGCCATGCCGTGCAGAAAAATAATGATGATAACATGCATGAAGGTAGAGTTGTTTTCCCCGACTTTTCGGGCGATTACTGCCTTACCAGCACTAATCGTGGTTTTGGCTAGCGGTCAGCTATGGCCACAAATTAAGTCCCTTGACCATAGTTGGCTTGAAATTGGTTTATATTAGAAATTAATGGGGGGTGAAACTAGGGGAAATCCTGGAAACTATGGAACAGCGGCTGCCACTCTGTTCGAGGAGGAACAGCAAAGCCAGGTGGTAGACCCGTTTTAAGGGCGCGTAATTATGTAACAAAAGATATGTTCATGTCTAAATCTTTCAAATGTAACGCGGAAGCAAGGACACGGAGATGTCAAATTCCTCCAACTATGCCGTCCTTGTGGACGCACATGGGCGCCACAGTCCAACAGAACAAAGCAATAGTGTGTGTGGCTGGGGGGTTGCTCAGGGGAGCAACGAATTAAAAATTTGTAACCTAAAGATGATAACTCGCTCCTGCACTAATTTAAATAATTGTATTATGCTTTGATAAATAGGTGTTCGTATGTTTATTATACTGTGTTAATTCGGTTTTATAAATGTATTATTTTATTGTGTTAGAGATAAGGATTAATAAAATGTGTAATTTGTGTAATTTGGAAATGCGTTGGTAGTAAGGTCATTCACCTTGCTAAGAAAATCAGCTGATCCGCTGTAGAATGTCACGTGTAAATTATTTGTAAATTTCCAAGCTAACATGCGTGAAGAATGATTTTAATGTGTTAAAAGATTTTAATTTAAATGTGAGAATAATATAAAGCTATAAAATGTGTACTTTTGAATTTAATTTAAATGTCAGTTTTATTGTTAATTGTAATAATACCATGTAAATTTTAAATGTCATACTTTATTATGTTATTGGGTATAAAGATAAAAAATTTTAAAGATGTTTAATGTATTTTCTGATGTAGCTTATGTATAACCTGTGTAGGTCAAGGTTGTTGACTTGACCCAGTTTGATCAGCTGATGGGTGATGTTGTAAACTAGTAGACCAGTTTTGGCAATGAAGTAATGCGAATCTTGGTTGTTTAATTAATTTAAATAATTTCAAAATTTTTTTTGAATATTGAGAAAAGTATATTTTAATAAATTTAAATTTTTTTTGAAAAAAAAAATTGATTTTTTGTGCCTGCCATCTAATTGATGTTTTGAATTTTGATTGTGTTATTGTTTATGTGTATTACTAGGGTTTTATTGAATTATATTGTTTAGTATGTATGTATAATCAAATGTTAGGATAAATGAGTTCATGTTTTAATTAGACGTTCAATTTATTGGTTCTCCTGAGTGTTAATAGTAATGAAGAAAATTCATAGATTCAGATAAGACATTTTGTTTTGCCTTGGAGAGATTAATGGTAATATAAAAATTTGTTTTTAATTTAAATGAAACTTTTAACTTTGAAAATAAATTCTGTTGGTATGTATTAACAAGTATGTGTATGCGCCCAGTATTGCTGAAGGCGACCCAGTGTGCATGGTAAGGGGGAACATATCGGTTGAGGATCTGGCATGGAGTAAGGCCAGGGATTTGGAGTTTGGGGTGGCATGTTAAAAGGTTAGGTGCACTGTGGTGCGTGTCTGTTCGATTTTATGGTGTTGGGATCTCGTTCAGATGCAGCCATAGTCGCCGAGCCAGGGGGGTTGTTTACCCATGATGTATAAGGACAAATGGGGGGTAGTTGGCACCATATCCTCACCGATCCTTTTAGGGGTTTAGCAATGAGATTTCTTCTGTTTCGACAGAAGATCTCTCATTGGGGGGGGGTATTGTAACGGGGCTATTTAGAAGGACCTATAATTTTATTCAATTTATAAATTATTGGGGACTGAATTGATTGGACACCCTGTATGCAATTCCGTATCAGTCCGTGCTTGGCACAACGATAACACCGCTGGAATGCAAGCCCGTGCGCACATGCGTGAATCTTCCGTTGGGGAAAGTGTAAAAAAACTTTGTAGCCTGCCACCAGTAATGTTTGGAATGCAGCTGTAAGTGTGCGCCCGTGGGCCTCTACAATACTCTCGACACCAAAGTATATCAGCGGAAGCGACGCAACGTGGCTAATTAACTGGCCACGTGAGCGTCTTGGCCAATTACCGATCATGCTGACGGAAATGATTTGGACGGACGCACCTGGGGTAGCAGAGTCAGTCCACCACAACACGAGACCACGCGTGGTGCTATAAAAATTTGTTTTTAGCTAAATACGGTCGGCCGGCCAAAACACCAGTATTAATGTGAACCAAAGTAAAGTCATAATGTAACAGTCAACGCAGTAAGTCATCAAGAGTGCGGGCATAATTTCGAACATCGAAAAAGAGGAATAAGTGTTTGATACGCCATGCGGTCGGTGTGCAACTCCACAGCAACAAGTAATAGTATCTCTTTAATAAAGGCCTAAATTTAAGTAAAAGGGGGTTTTTTAAATTAAACAGTATGAGAGGGAGAGAGTGAGCAATCTGGGTCGTCTTAGTAGTTTAATTAATTAGTTTGTCAGTTTTTTAAGTTGCAACTAGTTATTACCGTATTGGTCATGTAAAAAATAATCCAAGTTTTTGTAATTCTTTAAGAAAAATAATCGAGATGCAGAGTAGTAGTTTGAGTCGAAAATGAATATTAGGTAAAGTAAAAGGGGGTAAACAAAAAAATTGTCATGCTAGAAAAATAAAGTACCATTTATTTGTGTTTGTAAAATATGTGTATTAAATTGCATTCACCTGTTTTTTCTCTGCCTAAGTACATCAGACGACACCCTGGTTGGTAATGATAGAGGTAAGTGAGACAAATTTAAAATTTTGATTTAAAAAAGCAAGTAGAGTTTCAGTTATATACGCAGATTTATAAACTTTAATATTTATTTTAAACTCGTAAAGCTTCAACTGTTGCATTTTCCTTGATGATAATCGTGTTCGTGTTCTTTGTTCAGATATTTAAAAAAACGAAATCCCATTAAGTTAAAATCCCGTTAACAAAAAGTATAATAATATAGCCTTTCAACATCAGCCACTCTATAGGTTATAACGCAATATAATTAAATACAACTACTGTAATTCACTAACGACTCGGAACACAAAGTTTTTTATGAGTAAAAACAAAGTATTACCTTACAACCTGAACCGGTTTTAGTTACAAGTTGGTGACTAGTATAATATATAATTTATTAGCATATAATCTGTATTATATATCTGCATATCACACGAGAATAAATGTAACATCAGGACGAATTTTTTCCTTTATTAAAAACAGCTTCGTCTCTTTGCGCAGAATGAAGTATTCAGGACGAAAAAGTGGCTGCGTACTAGTTCCTACTCGAAATACCCTTGATACTACCTGTTCCTAAAATACTACTGTTCCTCTGATACGCTTAGTATTTTGTGTAACGGTGATACCCCTAGTATTTGAAATACTGGTTGTTCCTTGCGTACCAGCGATATTTTTGTACGCCTAGTATTTGGCCTTGGCGTATTCGTTTACTTGATACTTGCGTACTTTTGTGTGTGTGTATGTATAGGAGGTAGGGGGCGTGCCTCGACTCGGAACAGCGAGGGCGGGGTGTCTCGACTCGGAACAGCGTCGCCGCGAATAACAGGTATTTCAACTTTTCAGTCACTGTTACATCCGTTTCCACCAAAATATCGTTCCAAAATACCTGTTACAGGTATATCGGCCCACCTTCAGTAATGCGCGGGCGCACTGTTAAATCAAACGGCGGAATAAATTTTGCACAGTACTTAAATATATAAAATCAGATTTATGTTATTAAATATATAAAACTACTCCAAAACGCTTTCGCATAACGTATTATACTATCAACATTGCATAATATTTGGCTTATATTTTTAAACATTAGGCTTACAGCTCGGTGCATCATATATTATGCAGGCATTGTTATTCATTTTTCCTTCTTACCTTTGCTGCGGGTTGATTCTTGTACGTGCAACAGACATGAAATGTATCACAAATAAAGTGAATTCGTTATTAAAAGAGTAGTAAACAAACATATTATGCAAAGCTTTTAAATCAAATTTGACGTGCGAACATCCCAAAAACCTAAAATGGTAAGCAGAGCTCCTAACGGGAAACGTTGCAGTTGATCTGGTTGCCTGTTTCATGAGATGACGATAGGGGATCTACTGCCTTTGTTTCTCTATCCCTGTGAAAAAAATGCCTTCTGCGTCGACAGTAAAAGTCGCAAAAGAAGCCTCTACGGAGGCTGTAGAACCATTAAAACAGGCTTTAGTTATAATTGAACATAAAATACGAAATTTGGAGAAAAGAAAGGTAAGCATTTTTAAATATGTTCACTTAATTGAATGACGTTTAAATGTATATATTATCTGTGTTCAGACACCATGTGCTTCACGAAGTACTGCAGTTTTCCTTGCATAACTTTCTAAGCGACCCGGCTTTTATTTAGCGTTGTGTTTGAAGTAACTGCTATAAGTTTTTACGCCGATTAGATGAGTCGGTTATTCTTTGCCGATTTTAAACCTAGGTTAGAACCATTTTAGACGCATTTTTTAGTTATAGATGTTAAGTTTTATAATTAAGTCGGTTTTATAAACAGTGCGTCATTGTAAGTAGCGACAAGATGATGCGTTGTTAATGGACATAGGGACTAATTTAATGTTGATCTGAATAACACTTTTAAGATTAATAGATTACACGTTTTAAACGCTGCTTTACCACAAAACGCTGGTATATGCAGTTATTACTTTTTCTTAAAATTCCTAAAATTAATGAAATAATGCCCCCCTCCCACCCCCGTTTTATTAATTGAAATAATTTCAAGAAAGAAGCAGAGTGGTGAATAGGCCTGAAATGGGTCAGCTTTCAAGGCCATTATAAGATGAAGTTGAAATAACAGTTTACATGGTTTGTCATGTGTAATACACACAGTTTGTTGTTGCTTGGAAGACTAGTAAAATATGCAAATAAAATTGAAGCAGGTTACTATAGTGTGTGAACCAATCTACTATTAAAATTTGTACTTGTCTTAATAGAGCTCGTTTGGTGTTTGTCTTTTAGTCAATCTGTATTGGAGAACTGGTAGGTGTTTTGATGTGGTTTTCGTAGTGACCATTTATTAATGTTGATTGATGTGATTTAAATATATGGTTTAAACAGTGTTTTGAGGATATGGTTATGTGTGATTGTAGTTTTTGTACATAATGGATTACGATAATAATACTTTGTATATAATGTATTACTATACATAATCGATGTCTTATTATTTACAGCATTCATTATAATATTTATAAGTCTTCTTAACATCCAAAGTAAGATCAAAGAGTGCTTTAAATTTATATTTATTAAAAAACCGTATTTTATTATCCGTGTAGAATAGATGTCTTCTGGCTATGTTGTGTAGATACTTTTGTGTTATTATTACGAAATAATGTTGTTACGTGATCTTCATGTTGTAATGTCAGTAGAGAAACTGTTAACTATTATGCCTTTAAAAAAATAATGAAGTGTTAGTACAAACTGTGAATAATTGGGTACATTTGGCTAAGTGTGCCACATTGACATTTACACATAGAAAATGGCATGCTGGTTTTTTATTTACTTTTTGAATGTGAAGATATGGTTAGTATATGTGGAGCACTATCCTTGTGAGCATTGTGACCAGAATCATTGGAGCGTTGTGTTATATTTAGTAGATTTTATAATAAATAGAGAAAAGTTGGGGTACCCAATTTAAGTTTAGTACAAAATACTTGAATCCTAACAACGCGAATGCGTTTCTGTACAAATCTTTTTAATTTGTCTTTTATATGAACAACTTAGTTATATGGATGTTATTTATGTTATATGAATTTTGTTTATTTATTTAGTTATTTTGCTTTGGATAAGGAGCAAAATATTTGAATTATGCAAATTTTCAGTTAGTACTGTCATTTCATTATACAAGTGCGCGCGCGCGTGTGTGTGTGTGTGTGTGTGTGTGTTAGTAAGAAATTATAATTTTTGTTGTTAGTCACTTTTGTACATTTATTTTCATCATTTTGAGCATGGTTAATTTTTCATAACCATAAGACGACTTTTTTCCCCCACAACACACATCTTTTTATTACTTTTAACACCAAACATTTTGCCCATACTACATTGAGGCATCCTCAGTGGCTTGACAGAGAGCATATAGTCTTGACCCACCCCTGTTTATACAGTAAGCCCTGCCCACAGTGTTACAAACAAGCCCATAATTACAACGAAGTATCATCGTCCAATAACCAAAAAAAAGTGACAGTAAATTATTATTCTAGAAATTAAACACAATACACAATAGAAATATTTAATTACAATTACATTTTACTATTTATACAACACAAGTAAATGTGTTTACTTTTGCAATCATTGCAATCTCTTCATCACCTGTATCCACGTTTTGTTGTTTCTTTAAAATCTGGCCGATTTTGTCAGTAGTTCCATGTACATATGGCAAATAAGCGTGTCGACTTTCTACTTCAGCTTGCATGTGTAAAACTGACCAGTAAAACACCAATCTTCAGGCATAGTAGTTCAGTTTTGACATAGAATGTTTGTCCACTATGGAGGCTACAGAGCTGACATAAAGGGCAGCTATGGTTTCTCCTCTCTCACCAGCTGCAGCTAATTTGTACATGGAGCATTTTTAAAAAATGGCTTTAGAAAACAGGAGAGCAAAAGCTGACAGTATGTTTCCATTTTGTGCGGCTTCATGAGAGAAGAGACTTTGTGCGTGTTTGGGGGTATCTAAACAGTATATATCCAAACATCCAGTTCATGTTGGAGATACAGGTAGATGGGTCACTGTCATTCTTAGATGTGACGACAAGGAACCAGATGGAACATTAGGGGGCACACTGTTTATAGAAAGTCAACACATAAAATCATTACCTGAATGCTGAGTCACCATCACCATCCCGCACAAAAACAAGGAGTCCTAAACTTGTTAATAAATAGAATGGTATATATACTGTATATACATATCAGATGAGGAAAACAGCATTACAGAAAGTGCTTCCCAGTAATGGGTACAATAACATAGAATCAGGAGAGCCTTGAAAATTCAGTTGCACAGAAGCATTAATAGGTCTCTTGAAAAACCTGAAGTTGTCAATACACACAAGCTGAAGTAGAAAATTGATGCGCTTACTTGCCATATCTACATGGGACTACTAACAAAATCAGCCAGATTTTAAAGAAACATAACATTCAGCCTGTTTTCAAACCGATATGAAAGTAGGCCAGATGTTGCCTTTTATTTGAAGAAACGGCAGTCATTGCGAAGATTTATAACTATTTTCTATACATAAGAGAGACAATAGAAATTTACAAAATTAAAACTTTAACCAAGACAATAGCTGTCAAGTTTTGCCGAGTTTGGAAACCTGTTTTAAATAAGGTGATGAATCATCATAAAAAATAAAATGAAACATTTATGTTGTATAAATGGTAAAATATTACTGTGATTAAATATTTCTATTGTGTTTTTTGTTTTAATTTCTCAAAGTAATAATTTATTGTAACTTTTAGGCTATTGGACGAGGATAGTTTGTCGTAATTATGGGCTTGTTTATAACATTGTGAGTGGGGCTTACTGTATAAATAAGGGTGGGTGAAGACGTTGTACTCTCTCAGCCAAGCCACTGAGGATGCCTCAATGTAGTATGGGCAAAACGTTTGGTGTTAAAGGTAATAAAAAGACGTGTGTTGAACCAAAAAACAGAGTTGTTATTATTAATTGAATAACAAAAGTTTTCATAACCATGTGTATACACAATACATAATTAAATTTCTATACAGTTATTACAATTAATCACATTCAAAATATTTGTAATTTTAAAGCAAGAATACCAGTAAAATTACAGATTTTTATGTTCTGTGGATTTGCCTTTGTTTTCATGACGATTGTATTTAGGTCACAATATCTGATCTTCAGTATTGCACTACTTCCCTGTAGGATCTAATACATATTCATACAAATATCATAACACTGACACATAACAAATTCTCAGAAAAGGTATTTGGCTGGCACCATGCCTAATGTTACGCCTGCCTTTTTTTTTTTACTTTCATGTTCCGTAAGGAAATAGAAATACAGCTATAGAAAAAAAATCTGTTTGAGATAAGGGCTGATTCTGATTGTACTACTGTCAAAACATAAAGAAAAGTCAGTTTCCTAAAAGTGTCAGTGTGTAGAATTTTTTTTTCTATGGCGAACGATAACTGCCACAAATTCAAACAGAATCAAATAATTTTTTACATATGTGCCCAAGTTGTAGAGGACTCGAGGCCTAAAGATCGGTTAAGAGGAAGGGGTAGTTTTACGTTTTAACAAGAGTGAAGTACTTAATTTTGATAAATAAAATATCCTGAAAAGGTCATAATAATCCACTATAGAAAGATAGATGAAATATCTACAAATGAAAAGGGTAGTTGTAGGGCGAGGAGATAATTTTTTCACGTTTGGTATTGCTTTAATGATATTAATTGATGACTCGTTGGGCACTTGGTGAAACATATTGATACAAAGGTTTTGTAAAATATATAAAAACACTTTGTAAGTTTCACAAATTTGTGAAACTTACCAAGTGTTTTTATATATTTTACAAAACCTTTGCTTTAATGAGTTTGACGAAATTAAATAAAAATGCGTTTAAACTTTTTCAAACAATGGCAATTGTTAAAAATAAAATAATTTTTTTATTTTAATTTAAATCATATATGCATGAAGATGTATTGTCCCTGGCAGGGAAGAATATCTCCATTATATAATGTTTACGTTTCTAAAGTTTTATTACTGTGATTGCTGCAATCAAAAGCCAAGGAGGACACACACACACAATTTGCTATATTTCTGGCCTCACTCATGTTTCTTACGTTTGCACGCTTTTAAATGGAAAGTGCTGAAACCTACACCAACACAATGCGTGCAACCCAAAAAGGTGTTCAGCATGGACAGAGATTTGCTTCCTGTGAAACTGCACGCCAGTGTAACTGCACGTGTTTACAGAGGAACAGTTCATAGACAGACTCTTCGTCTTTAGGGAATGAACTCTTTGCAAGATGCTCAGGGTTCATGAGGAACTCTGAAGGGCTCTTTCTTTTCCGAATGTTTGTTCTGTGAAACGTACACTGTAGATTCACAGCTTTACTATGAGCAACGGTCCCTAGTGAATGTTGAAGAAAATTTTAGTCCATGGTGTACCCTCATACGTACTAAAACCTGCTCTGATGTTTTGATTACGGACATCATAATATTAAATCTTAGGAAACTTGAGCACTACTTAATGGAGATCAAACGTTAACTTTTACAAGCCATTAATTATATGCATATTTTGAAGGAATAAATGTTTTAATAAATGAATACAATCTGTTTACTTATTTCTGTTATGATATAAGAATTACAGACTAGTGTGTGCATATACTGTGGGTGCCCTCTTAACCCACTGTTTACACCAGATTCAAATAAATCTCTGAGGTTACTATCATTCTGAAGTTCTATAACTGTTTCTTGGATTTCATAAGGAAGCCTTTATGCTTGACATTGAAAGGATTAAAAATTTGTTTCTTATTTGTTTTGGTTTCATCTTGACGTTGGCTATATTATGAAAAATGATAGGTGCATTTAACATTTAGTATTTGCAGGTGACTTAATATGTTGTGATGGATTGTGATGTTAGCACGTGTTAATATGCTGTGATGTTACCATAAACTTTGTCATCAGCAAGTATTTCCACAGTTAGAAATACTGAACAATTTTTACTTCCATGTTCCATAAGGAAATGGAAGTATGGTGATGGCAAAAAAAATCATGTTTGAGATTATTGCAGATTCTGATTGTACTACCCTCAAAACATGAAAAAAAGCCATTTTTCAAAAAGTGTCCGTGTCTGTAGATTTTTTTATATGGCAAATGACAACAGCCGCAAATTCAAACAGAATCAAATAATTTTTTGCATACAGCCCTGATCTGTAGAGTACCCTATTGTTTTTGGTGAAGATCGGTTAAGGGAAAGAGGTAGTTTACCTGCAACGTTTTATGTTTTAACAAGTGTATTTTCTATGGCAAACGATAACAGCTGCAAATTCAAACAGAATCAAATAATAAAATATTCCGCAGGCTTTCAGGGCCGTTGTCAGATGAATTGTTCATGATATCCAGGCTGTTTGGCCGTGGTCCATGGTTTATAATAAAACCAAACGTTTCTGCAGCTCCACTGGCTGCCATCATCAGTGGTATAAAAAATCCTGCACGCTGTGTGTTTACGTACAGGCCCACAGTACTGTGGTATAGGCTTTGGTGAAGATCGGTTACGGGGAAAGGGCAGTTTACCTGAAACATTTTTTGTTGTAACAAGAGTAAAGTACTTAATTTTGATAAATAAAGTATCCTGATAAGAAGATCTTAATAATCCACTGCAGAAACGTAGATGAAATATATATAAATGAAGAGGGTAGTTGAACGGGCTGGGGGTAATTTTCTATAAATGAAAATTATAGTTGAAAAGGGAGGGGATAATTTTTATATGTGTACTACGTTATCGGCAACAGAGTAGTAGTTTGTTGTTAAAATTCCTTCCCGGGCTATTTGGCCGTAGTCTAATGTTTTCTGCAAAACCAGATGTTCGGCAGTGCCGTCGACTGCCATCATCAGTGATAATCGAGTGCGATAACGTGTGGTGGTATACGTTAGTAACCACAGTACTGTGGTTAAGGCTGAAGCAATAAGTGGAAAGAAGTAATTTCTACGGAAAATTTCATTTCGTAAATGATTTTAAATATAAATCTTAGAACATGGAAGTCATGTATGGTTCTCCATACCGATATTTTGCTTTAATTTTGTCAACACACAGATGTTTTCAGTTTTTCTCACCTTTTATTTTTATTCCTAGAACCTTGCAGCTACAGATTTAGCAGGTTCAAATGAGCAAATATATCCATGAGATACACAAGTTGCGTTTCGAATGTTAGTTCAAGAAACTGGTCCAACAAATTGTTCATTTATGTTGTTATCAAAAGCACTCTGAGCTCCTCTTTTAGTTCGTACAACAGTTCTAACATATTTTCTTTTGGGAGCCAGTGAACTTCAGTATGAGAAAGTGGTGCTTCATGTTTAGCATGTAAGTCTTCACACAATTTTTTGAAAGTGCGTTAAATTAGCACACTTTATTTAACAAAATTCACCAAATTTATGGACAGTTTCATGATGTGGCTAGGCCGTTCGGCAACGTTTTAGATACTAGAGCTCGATGATGAATGATACAATGCATTGGCAGTGTGGAGGAGATCTTCTCATTTACTGATGTTTATATTATATGTGTATGTAAATGATAAATAGAAAACATTAAATAATTATACTATCAACGGATAATGTCACAAAGTATAAATCAAACAAGAAGACAACCTTATCACTAAGCTAACTGCTGGGTATTGATTCTATTGAAGTGTGTAAAGTTCTATGCTATGGAGTGACTAGACAAAACAATATCAGTGTGTATTTATTATCCACAATTGAATTTTTGTCAAAGGCTTGTAAAATAAACAATAATCATGTTACAGGCACCGCGACAGTTGTCGCATACCTCTTTACTGTTTCCAAGAAAACTGTGTCATAATTGACAATAGCTCACTGTTTAGTCTCAGTGAAGCCGAAGGTATACAGTTGTTTATGATCGAAGGAACGGTTGCTTCATGTGTTTGTCTCTCCTTTGCTATAATTTGCCATATCTTTCGACAAGCCTGGCTATGAAGATTTCTCCAGATTTAATTTAGTTTTAAAATCTGACATTCTGAAGAGACAATAACTACAGACATGTAGATTAAAATTTAATAACTTAATCTACTAGAAGTAAATTTTCATTGCTTAAGAAACAGTAAAACAACCACAATTTTGTTTGTTTGTGCTGCACTTTACAAGCTAGAAAGCTAGACTATCTCGCTTTTTATCCCTGTATCTTAATAGCCCCATGGACTACTTTTGAGCTTGTGGAACACGGGTGAGAACAACTGCATTCGTAAGGTGGAATTGAATCAATATGCGGTTGACTACTGTGTTTGTTGAAACAGTGCATTAACTGCGGGCTGATGCAGACCCAGTATAACAAAACGTACCCCATAATTTATGGTGGATGTCAGTATTCTAAATTGAGAACCTGTTTTGGATCATGATATAATGTTCATGCTTGGAACACTTGTCTGTTAGTAAATCGTGGTTTGGAATTTTATGTGATTCACTGTCGGTGTTAATAGTATATATTTTATTTTTAAGAGTTATTTTATGACTGTTTACAACTTATGATTTTTTTTATTATAATGTTTGATACACAGTTTAAAAAAATGTGCATAATAGTAGTTTTATTTGCATTAGATCACTCTGAAATATAATTTACCACTAAGACTGTTGTAGATACACTGTAAAAGATTTTTATTGCTCAGTGCAGTACCAGGCATTTGTTGTGTGTGTAGATGCCTAGTGCACTTGTTGTGTCCTTGAACAATGTATAATACTAATTTTGATGCAAATATAAAAATATCGGTATGTAGAACCATACATGACTTCCATATTCTAAGATTTATTTTTAAAATCTTTTTCGAAATGAAATATTACCATAGAAACTACTTCTTTCTACTTACTGCTTCAGCCTTAACCACAGTACTGTGGTCACTAACATATACCACCTCACGTTATCGCACTCGATTTTCACTGATGATGGAAGTCAATGACATTGCCGAAACGTCTGGTTTTGTAGAAAACATTGGACTACGGCCAAATATCCCGGGAAGGAATTTTAACAAAAACTACTTCTTTGTTGCCGATAACGTTGTACACATATATATAAAAAATATGCATAAAATTAATGGCTTGTATAAGTTAATGATTGATCTCCATTAAGTAGTGCTCAAGTTTCCAAAGTTTTAATATTATGATGTCCGTAATTAAAACATCAGAGCAGGTTTAGTGTGTATTAGGGTTCACCGTGGACAAAAATTTTCAACATTTCCTATTGAGCGTTGCTTAGAATAAATCTGCGAATCTACAGTGTACAAGTTTCACAGAACAAACACGCGGAAAAGAAGGAGCGCTCCGAAGTCACTCATGGACCCTCAGCATCTTGCAGAGGGTTCATTTCCTAAAGACGAAAAGTCTGTCTATGAATCGTTCCTCTGTAAACACATGCAGTTACAGTGCCCATCGATCCACAGGAAGCAAATCGCTATCCACGCTGGACACTTTTTCGGCTTGCATGCGTTATGTTGGTATGGGTTCGGCACTTTCCATTTAAAAACCCTGCAAAAGTAAGAAAATAAACATGAATGAGGCCAGAAATAACGCGAATTGTGTGTGTGTGTGTGTGTGTGTGTCTTCCCTGCCTTTTTATTGCGGTAGTGATAATAATAAAATGGAAACGTAAACAGTACATAACTGAGATATGCTTGCCTGCCACGCACGATATATTTTCTCTTATACATGACTAGCAGAATACCCGTGCTTCACTACGGAGTTTCACGTTGTACGTAATGAAAATGTTAGTTTAATTAATAAAGTGTAATTAAAGTAGACTTCTTAAAAATGAATAGCTGTTGCCCACAACTTCGTTCGCGTGGTCTTCAATTTAATGCGATAGTATATTTAGAACAGAATCTATTCTATTGGGTTGCCATAGTAACCAGATCTAATAGTTTTTTAAGACCGCAAAGGACCCCCCAGAGGATCGTATCGAAAAAAAAACACCTGTCCTATGTTGGTTCTCCCGTTGCGTAAAATATTTGTGCCAAGTTTGGTTGAAATCGGTCCAATGGTTTAGATGGAGACGTGGAAGACCCCAAAGGATCGTATCGAAAAAAACACTTGTCCTATGTTGGTTCTCCCTTTGTGTAAAATATTTGTGCCAAGTTTGGTTGAAATCGGTCCAGTGGTTTAGGAGGCGAAGTGGAAGACCCCAAAGAACCCCCAAAAGGACCCCATCGAAAAAACACCTATCCTATGTTGGTTCTCCCGTTGCGTAAAATATTTGTGCCAAGTTTGGTTGAAATCGGTACAGTGGTTTAGGAGGAGATGTGGAAGAAACCTTCGCGGACGTGCGCACAACTCACCGAAGTTTCATCGCAATCGGATGAATGGTATAGGAACGCATATGGGACAAACAAAGAAACATTCATTTTTATATATAAGATGTAAACTATACCACTTACTTGACATAAACCGTGATAGCTAAGCTAATGTACAGCATATATGTATTAATTATACACATAAATGTTCCTCGATAGACACTCTGTCTATTGGCGAAAACTTGAATAAAATCTGTTCAGTACTTCCTGAGATTAGTGATTTCAAACACAGAGAGAAAACGGACCGACTTTACTTTATACTATGTACAGATTTACATTAAAATGAAAAAATTATAATTTTATTTTTATTTTTAACAATTACCCTTGTTTGAAAAAGTTTAAATGAATTTTCAAGTACTTTACTCTTGTTAAAACGTAAAAGGTTGCAGGTAAACTACCCCTTCCCCTTAACCGATCTTCACCAAAATCAAAAGGCCTTGAGTCCTCTACAATTCAGTGAAGTATGCAAAAAATTATTTGATTCTGTTTGAATTTGCGGCAGTTATCGTTTGCCATAGAAAATACGCTTGATAAAAAAACGTTGCAGGTAAACTACCCCTTCCCCTCAACCGATCTTCACCAAAAACAGTAGGTCTTGAGTACTCTACAAATCACGGCTGTATGCAAAAAATTATTTGATTCTGTTTGAATTTGCGGCTGTTATCGTTTGCCATAGAAAATACCCTTGATAAAAAAACGCTGCAGGTAAACTACCCCTTTCCCTTAACCGATCTTCACCAAAAACAATAGGTCTTGAGAACTCTGCAATTTAGGGCTGTATGCAAATAATCTTTTGATTCTGTTTGAATTTGTGGCTGTTATCGTTTGCCATAGGAAATACCCTTGTTAAAACATAAAACGTTACAGGTAAACTACCCCTTTCCCTTAACCGATCTTCACCAAAAACAATAGGTCTTGAGAACTCTACAATTCAGGGCTGTATGCGAAACATTATTTGATTCTGTTTGAATTTGCGGCTGTTGTCGTTTGCCAAAAAAAAAAAATTCTTTTGATAAAAAAAACCGTTGCAGGTAAACTACCCCTTTCCCTCAACCGATCTTCACCAAAAACAATAGGTCGTGAGTACTCTACAAATCAGGGCTGTATGCAAAAAATTATTTGATTCTGTTTGAATTTGCGGCAGTTATCGTTTGCCATAGAAAAAAAATCTACACACAGACAGACAGACAGACAGACATACACACAGACACTTTTCGGAAAACGACTTTTTTTCATGTTTTGAGTGTAGTACAATCAGAATCTGCAATAATCTCGAACACGATTTTTTTTGCCATCACCATGCTTCCATTTCCTTAAGGAATATGGAAGTAAAACAAATTGTCATAATTCTGAATTTCTATAATAATTTATGTAATTATTACTACTATAATAATAATATAAAGTAGAACTTTCTTAATGTTGCGCCTTCAGGATGGAGTGGTAGGTGTGATGATGTGGGAAGAAATGATGAACATGAAAATAATGCAAATATTAGTAATATAACATAATTATAATCTAACAGAAAACAAAATTCTTTATAACTATTTATACACTGATGTAGAAGGAAATTGGTGTGTTCCATGATTTTTTTTTGTTTACAACTAAAGAAGACAAAATAAAAGTCTGTTATAAGACATTTGAGCTCTTGTACACCATCTGATGTGTCTGAATGCCAGCGTGTATACTTGCAGTTTGTTTTCACAGAGTATTAGATTTTACAGAAATATTTAAACTTTTACAAAAAACTGTATTTAAACGTTGCTTTTTACTTATAATAATGTTAATGTTCTTTGTCTTTATTGTTGGCTAGAACATATCTTGGGTTTGCCAGTGACCTTTTAGTGTATAGGGTTAACTGATTCGGATGTATTGTAAATTTGTTAGAAGGCATTTTATTTATGTTGATTGATTTTCTTACCATTTATGTGATGTTTATTGAGCGTTTGAAGAAGGGGAGATAGTATGGGTATAAAGGCAGTAGCCGTGACATGTATAGGAAGAAACTGAATAGCATTTCAAGTGTTCTTATTCAGACAGTAATACCAACAAAAACATTCTTATAAAGAATGACTTTGCATGTACCAGCTAAACAAATTTCTTTTAATACAATTAGAGGTGTCTGATGGTGTATTATTTCTTTAAAATTTATCAAAAAAACAATATCCTAGATTGATGATCATGTAATCAATCACAAAAAGGAAAATTGTAGTAAGGAAAATCCAATGTCATAATGTAATTATAAACTAGTTTTTTTTTTAATTGTTAAGACAAAATGTTAAGAAGATATCCTTATACAAGTGTACAATTACACTTATAATTCTTGTAATTATATGTGAATGACTTGCATTAAATGCACAAATTTAGAGAGTAACATTAATAAGAGGTTAATCTTGGCTGCAGCGCTACTGATGATGCTATATTAATTTTACTATGACTGTTGCAAAGGATTAATTGTGCTAAACATCTGACAGAAATTTTTATTTTTGCCTAAGAGCTAGTGTTGGTTTTTATTATTAATTCTACTGTCTTGTATAATATGGACAGTCATATTTATAATTGGCTGTAGAGACTTAAAAATCTAAGACAGTATTCAGACACAATATATAATAACTAAACTACCTGGTAGTATGGTTTTTTGGTTAAAGCATTGTGTTTCTGTTTGCAAAGTCAAGCATCACATGTGTGAGTACAGACACAGTGGCCTGGGACCTCTACACCACAAAGGTAATCAGCGGGAGATGGGTAACTGAACTAAACACAGGCAACAAAAGGCATAACAATAAAAAAAAAAAAAAATACAAATCACAAGACAAAATAATTTAAAAAAACCGTATATGTTGAAAGGAGGTATGCAATAGGGTACACAAAAAATGTAATAGAGAGAACAGGACTTCTTCAGAATCCTGGGAGGTGATCATAACTTAAATACTTTTTGCTGTCATGCAAAGTTGACAAAACTCCTGTAACTTTAATTGCAGATTTTTATGAAGGTGATGTTGTTTGTGATGGTTTTGTAACGTGTGTCGTATATTTTATGTGTATATTGGTTATTGCAGTTATTAGGTATTATCGTAGTATATGTTTGGTATTTTAGTATTTCTAGACTTGGTCTTAGATTTTATAAGTTTGAAACTTCTTTTTCTGCACTACAAGGATTAGGCATTTGCCTGTTCCGTCCTCACAAACTTATGACACCACCGTTTCAGTGATCTTCCTATATCTCTTTTCCCTCTTGGGTTGTAGTTAAGTATTTTTTTGGGTATTCTCAAATTTCCCATTCTATTTACGTGTTGTTTCCATCTTTCTTTATATTCAGTTATTTTTTTCATTTATTGCATTTAGTTCATTTCGCACGTCTTCATTTCTTACTAAATCTCTTCTTGTGCAGCCTTTGACCCGTCTCAAAAATCTCATTTCTGCTGCCTGTATTTTGCTGTCTCCTTTTTTGGTATTTACCCAACTTTCACTCCCATACATAAGTACAGGTACAGCTATCATTTTATAAAATTTTATCCGTGTGTCTTTTCGTGTTTTGTTATTTAATGTTCTATTTATTGTGCCACATATTGCCTGGAACTTATTTATTTTATTTTCCATGTCATTGTCATAATTGTAGCTTGTGTCACAGCGCAAGGATGTAAAATTTGATACTTGTTCGATTGGTTTATTGTTGACAATTATTTTTGAACTAACGCGATACTTGCCTTGGAAAGCCATAACTTTAGTCTTATGCAAGGAAATTTTAAGATTATATTCTGAACATATTTGATTCAGTTGGTGAACTGCCAGTTGTAATTATCTTCACTCTCTTGTATTAGTATTTTATCATCAGCAAATAGTAACATACTCAGGAAAGTATGTCGGTCTAGCTGGACTCCAGGATATTCCTTTAATTGCCATTTTTTAAGTTTGAAACTTCTAAAATAAAATTTGAGCTATAGGGTGATTGTCGAGAGGAACAGCAGATAAGGTCTCAGGTTGGACTTGTAAGAAATGTTTGTGTTCTTTGTTGTACGGTATTCATTATCTCTCAGATAAATACAATATATGGCATCATTTCATTTCGGATATTTAACCCAGTGTAGTTATTTCCTTTGTTGTGAATTCTGTTGCTGCTGAAGTATTGATTGATTACTTATTGCAGTATTGAATTGATGTGTAGTTATATACACAGTTACTGTTGTGACATTGTTGAATTATAGTTACTTAAAACAGATGATTTATGGGACCAGGCAGGTCATTGAAAGCCTGTCCCATGTTTATTGAATGAAGTTTTAGTTGTCAGTAGGGTACTGTAAAACAATTACTGTATCAGGTCAGAAACCATTCATGATATATTTATAAAACTTTTCATTGAAGCTAAAATGTAGCATACTGTTAATCTAATGAAATACTGTTACGCAGTCTAACTGATCATCGGTGGAAAACAAAATACAAGACACCAATGAAGTCACTAAAAACCAGCTTTAATTATCACAATTAAACAGTTTGTAAACAACAAGTTATTCAACAAGATTATACTCGTACAATAATTCTAGTACAGGCAAATTAGACTAAAAATGGGCGCTCAGTGGAAATAATTTGGAACAAGCTGAAATTTGATACATGTGTTTGGGTTAGCCCTAGAAATAAGCCAGCAAAACTCAATTAAAATCAATGACCGTGAACGGCCACCATCTTGAAAAATCTATTTTCGGTATGTTTTTTAGTATTTTTTAATTTTTTGTGCAACAACTATTCAAGCTAGGATAAAATTGTATTGGTCCTTTTTTGTAGAGCATAAAATTTCCTCTTATTTAAAAAAAAATTTTCTGTGGGGCTTTAGACTCTTGTTCTGGGAATGGCCGCCGCTTGAGAAATATGTCACCGGCACGTGTTTTCAGCATATTTTTGTTTTTGTGCAAAAACCGTTCCAGATAGAAAACAGTTGCACTGGACTTTTTTTGTAGAGCATGAAATTTCACATAATTGGGAAAATTTGCATCTGGTTAACCCACACTCGAGTAAACGATACTGTGTTACCTTTGACATCTACCGTCCTGTGTCAAAGAATGATTAGAACTGTGAAAGATAAAAATGAAATATGTTCATATTTTGAATATGAGTTGTCGCCAGTGCTATTGTCATTGTTTGATGAAAACGGTATGAGGAAGACCCGCAAGTCTGCTCTTTACTCTATTTTCAGACCGATTTCAGATTTTCATCTACAGAATTGCAAGTATGTATTTGATGGAGGCCATCTTCTACACAAAGTGGTCTGGCCTTCTCAAACGACTTACGAGTGTATATACAAAGCGTACAGCAATTATGTGGTAGAGCACTATGACAATTATGTGGTCATGATGCGATAGTCGTGTTTGATAGATATGATTCTAGTTTGGTTCTAACTAAAAACATGGAAAGACAGAGACGTTCTTTAAAAATCTCCTGCCCTGACATTCTCTTTGAAGAAACTATGAGCTGAACTGTCGAACGAAGCAAGTTTTTGTCGAATTTGACTAATAAAAGCCGATTCGTTAACCAGATGGCCACAAACTTGAAGGTGAAGGCATTGAAGGCCAACAAACTTGAAGGTACTGTTACCCAGGCCAATGACGATGCAGACACACGCATCGTCCAAACAGCCATAGTAGAGTGTCAAAGCAACACCACCAAGCCTGTCATCGTAGTGGGAGAAGATGTGGACTTGTTGATTCTGATGACGCACTTACACCCCAACACAATTCTGTGTACTTTTTGAAACCTGGAAGGGGCAAAATTCCCGCTGTATTATTCCATTCAAAAGATGACCAGCAAGACTTCACAGACATCAAAGACCAACTACTGTTCCTGCATGCATTAAGTGGCTGTGACACAACTTCATCATTATTTAAACAAGGGAAAAAGAAAATTTTTAAGTTAGTCCAATCTGACCCTGGACTTAGAGGTATGTTGTCAGTTTTCAATGATACATCAGCACAGCCTGAAGTCTTGCAAGCTGCCGGAGAAAAATGTGCTGCGCATTTACGGAGCAAAGGATAAAGACACTTCTTTAAACTACTACAGATACAATAAATTCTGTCATTTGGTGTCAAAAGGAAAACATGAAGTGAACTTGGCAAGTCTTCCATCAACAACTGAAGCTGCCCATCAACACATATTAAGAGTCTTTCACCAAGTGCAGGTGTTGTATGGAAATGTTTTGTATCCTGAAAAGTGGGGATGGCAGAAACAGCATGGGAATTGCTTAGTTCCAGTTACCACCTTAAAGCCTCCCGCACCTGAAAACCTTTTAAAGTTGGTTGTGTACAGATGTATTAAAGGTTGCCACTCAGGATGTGCCTGCCTGAAAGCAGGTTTAAGGTGCACCTTAGCATGCTCTCATTGTAAGGGGATTGGTTGCCAAAACTCACCACAACCTGTGGCAGAAGAGGAAGAAGAAACCTTGAGAAGATTATGATAAAGATTTGAACCAACCTGAGGATGCAACAGCAAAGGATTATACTAAGGACGATGAAGGGGTGTCAGCCATTGAAATGACTTCCCACTTTGATCGGCCAAGCACATCAATAGTAACAAGAAAAATTTTGTTTTTACTTTATATTCTTTGTAGCCAATGACATATATACATTTTGACTTATTTTAAAACATTGTCGCATATTATTTCATTTAAACTACTAAATGTTTGTACTTAACACCAATAAATGTATTGAACATTTACATTTTTGTTCATTTATTCTTTGCCAGAATGCTCAAATAATACTAGTAAATAGAACGATAACTAAAAATAAGCCAGACAGACATGGTAGCAATATATGTAAATAACATAATATTACAGCACATCTTGCATGTAAATTTTAAATTTGATCACTTAAGAGTTGTAGAGATTTATTTGTGCTAGAACAGCTTAATTTTTTCTCTTTACTTTTTTGTAAAATCTATATGACATCAACCAAATATAAAAATAAGAAAAATAATTAAGTAAGAAAGTGCTCAATATTAACAAAATATGAAATTTTATATTTTAAAACCCCTTTTTTCCCCTTGTAAAAACCAGTAATCAAACCTTAAACCCCTAATAGGCTATATTATAATCATTTGTATGTTTAATTTCTTTATTATTTTTTTAACCATTCAATTTTTTCTTCACCATATAACTTAAAAAACGTCTTCTTTTATTATGTGAAACAGTAATTTAAGGTGTCCAGTTAATTTTTAAAACTTTAAAAGTCTAGCAGACCCAATGGTGATTTATTGCGGCGCATTGAACCGCACAGGATCACTAGTTTAATAATAATAGTCTTTAGCCCACAGACACAAAAATTTAGAATTTTATAGAAAATTTTATGCTCTATAAAAAAGGTCTAGTACAATGTTATCGTATCTTGAATGGTATTTCACAAAAACACAATAATATACTGGAAAACACGAAACCAGAAATAATTTCTCAAGATGGCGGCCGTTCCCAGCCGTAAAGTCTATGTCCCACAGAGATCATTTTTTTCTTTGCATGGGAAATTTTATTCTTGGATTTCGTTGTCCATGACGTGTCCGTTACTTAATTATAGTGATATTTGGAAATTTTATGTTCTACAAAAAAGGTCCAGTACAACTTTATTCTGTCTTGAATGGTTTTTGCACAAAAAACAAAAATATGCTGAAAAACACATAGCGGAAATGGATTTTTCAAGATGGCGGGCGTTCCCACCATTGATTTTAATTGAGTTTTGCTGGGTTGTTTCTAGGCCTTACCCAGATATGTGTACCAAATTTCAGCTTGTTCCTAATTATTTCCACTGATAAATCTAATTTGCCTGTACTAATTCGAGTTAAATCTGTCCACACAAATTATAATGTCAACTATAAAGAATTCCGCACTATAGTCACTTTTCACTAATACACCACTGAAAACGCACTGTGTAAATCGCCTGATATTAACTAAACTGACTGTCGCTGAATGCTTATATTTATATCCTGCTGATATGTCAGAATAATCTGTCACTTTGGATGACATGTTAAACAAACAGGCGCTCTTGAGAATCCACTAGAAACAGTGTCCTTGAACACACCACACTGACCGGTACAGTCTGGAATAGACTCGATAGTTGACGCGTAATTATCTTTCATGTCAAAGTAGCAGCAGTATGTATGTACACACACACATTGGAGCCGAGATACTTGTAGAATGTTCCGTATTACATAACAATACATACACTAAAAGAATAAGCAGGGTGGTTTTTCAAAGGAAATGCTTTATACAGTCCATAATTTTTACTTCATCTTGAAAATATACTTTATTAATTGGAAGGTTTAGCATAAGCAAAATTGTGAGTCAGACATGATAAAAAGTGTTAGTTTCAGGATGTTTTATCAGTACGATGTTTTATCAGTACATAGTTATACTTACCTAATAACTGAAATAAATGCACTTATTAAAATTACTATTTAAATTAGTGTTACATGTTTTTCAAAATCCACGTCCTCATTTTTCTTCATTCTTGATCATTTTTACTTTCATGTTTTATTTCTTTTTATTAAAGTTTTTTATTCTCATGAGCTTGTCCTGGCACCCTTATTTTATAAATAAATAATTTTCAAACCCTGATTAGTAAATTTACTTGGTGTAAATAAATACCCATACACTTTATTGATCACATGAAACTTTTTAACAAAGGAATCTTTGTTGAAACATTCTGTGCCATCATTTCGCCTAATTTTAAAGTGTCAAATTCATCATAGCTGTTTTTGATAATCTCTGACAAAAATTTAAACTTCTGCTCGGTTTTTTTTTTTAAACTAACCATGCAAACACTTTTTCATAAGGTGAATATCGGTGAAGTACTATAATACTGGTTTGATATATCAGTAATTTTGCAGGACACCCCTCCCGTATTACAAATATGGGCACACATTTGTAATGTACTTACATCTGCAAGTTTATTTGTCAGACAACTCATGTCATAAGCTCTCATCAATAAACAACATGTGAATGAATGTAGTGTAAATATTTTATTGCATAGTTTTACATCTTCAGCATTGTTATGTAATGCATAAAAAGTGTTACATAATACGGAATGTTCTACAAGTTTCTCGAATATTCCAGCTGTAATGTGTATGTGCGTACATAATGCTGCTAGTTTGCGGTGAAAGACAATTACACGTCAACTATCAGGTCTATACCAGACCATACACCAGTCAGCGCAGTGTGTTCAAGGACACTGTTTCTAGTGGATTCTCGAAAGGGCCTGTTTGTTTAACAAGTCATCCAAAGTGACAATTATTCTGGAAATCAGCGGGGTATAAATGCAGCCATTCAGCAACGGTCAAGTTAGTTATTGTCGGGCGATTACGCAGTGCGTTTAAGTGGCGATTTACACAGTGCGGTTTGAAGTATTGTGGTGACGTGTTATGTGTTTTATAATCGTGCGGGACAATTGTAATACAATTGTGTTTTATATTAGTTGACATTTTATTGCGTGTGAACAATTTTTATTTGATTTGTTGTAAGAGACTATCTTGTTGATTACAAACTGTTTAATTGTGATAATTAAAGTTGGTGGTTAGTGACTTAATTGGTGTCTTGTATTTTGTTTTCCACTGTACCCACGACAATCAGTTAGACTGTCGTAACAGTATTATGATGTATTACTACTCCACATTTTGTTTGGAGGTTCTGAGTGAAATAACGTGGTAGTTTTCCCAATCTGTGAAGAGCTACCTATCACTCAATTCCTTTTCTTGTGCCGGGTTTGAATTTTCCCGTCGTGATTTGAACGATTGGTGCCTCCAAAGCGCGTAGTCGCTGGGCGAGACAAGCTAACGCGATTGGTAAGGCCGTGTCTGCGCCACAGCGACTCGATATAGTATGCCATCCAACCGTAACAGCTGATGCGTTGTTTGCCGAAGCTTATGTTCGACAATTCGAAACAAGTTGAATTTCTGTACCATGGGGGAATGAGGAATACGGGCTTCATTCTCATTTCGTCTCCAACCTTCCAACAGGGTGTGCTAATCTGACGGCCCAGGGGAGTACCTATTTGATTTGTGTCTAGTTGAGTTCTTAACCTCGTAAAGCGTTTCAGGTGAGCAATTATTTTGTTCGATGTTAATTTAATGATGGGTATGTGTGTTATATTTGTGTATGTGTGTGTGATCCAAAACCATTTTACTGTAATACTTTTCTATTACAAATTGAATTACACGTTACTTCCGGTCTGGGAGCACATGGCGACTTTGCATTTAACGGCCTTGATAAATTTAAAAGTAAATGTTACAAAAATAGTAAACGTGATGTTCAAACAGTATGTGGAATTTTCAAGTTTCTTAATTACACAGAACAGTATAATGTATTGGAAATAACAGAGTAGTGGTGGTGCTATTCAATGAGAAATTATGTTCATCATGTTTTGGCCTTATGTATTCTAGTAAATTCAGCTAATATGTGTAGTTCATTGGATCTCTTAAAAATGTATTTTGCAGTTACTAGTTATTTTGGATCTTTTTTGCTATTGCTTTTGTGACACCTCTAAATAAAAGTTTCATATGTCAAGATAACCAAATCTTGGTGAGTAGGGTAAAACAGATATATATATATATATCAAACAAAAGTAAACTTATATTAAGGTAATGTAATAAAACAAATTTCCAGATTATGATGTGTATTAGTATAATAAGAGCAACTAGAGTGTTGATAAAGATTGTGACAGTGTGTGTGTGGTGTCTGTTCTGAGGCGAGAGAGTGTAGGGGTAGCTGTGTTTTCTGACGGCTAATCTGCAAAAATGTTATAGGGTCCCCGCACAGCCGGGAGAAAGGACAGATGCGAAGATGGTGACACTGACGTCAGTCACCATCTGCAGAGCAGTGTAGCATGAAGCTCCCCGAAGCCGTCAGGTACAGAAATACTACGCCTACAGAGTCCAGGAGACATCTGCCCAGAATGAACTAGCTGGAACTTCTGGACTCTTCAAACACCACCACCAACACTAATCGCAGACTGGTCTACGGGATATCATGTCAGTTCTTCAAAAGTACAGGTGGGAGCATTCCAATTACTAAACCAGTCGACAACAACTCCACCGGTTTTAGATCAAGTCTAACTGACATTTTATATCAATGTAAAGACATGCTCTTAAGGCTACCAGAAGCCCAGTTAAACTTTTGGCATAATTTAAATTTGTAAAGTAAATCAAACTGAGATTCAATCTTTTGAAGGCTGTAATTGAACTTTTGACATAATTTAAATTGTAATGTAAATCAAACTGAGATTCAATCTTTTGAAGGCTGTAATTAAAATAGGACTAATAAAAATTGTTACTGGTTACAAGAGTATTTTATTGCAAGTCCTGTCACTCTGGGCTCCAGCACATTTTTCGCTTCATCTAGGCCAAGTGGTCTAATTTAAAATTTTACGTAACGGCCTAAGTGGCCATTACATTCTTAAATATCATTCTTCAGCCGTAGCAACCTGTGCTTCATTCATATGTGGTCATGATCACTATACTTCAGTCTTCTTATTTTTATATCACCAAAATATGGTTTGCACCCAGAATGGTAGCAAAATAAGAAAATTCTTAACTAAATTATAAAATAATAGCTGCTGTTTAAAATATTGTGTGTGACAACAAATATTGTAATCTTTGTTAACACGTGCTATGTACTCGACTTTCTATGTCAGGAAGGTGACAGTGTTCTAATATTGGCAGTTTATAGGTGGCACCTGACAATTCTCAGCTTCGCCTGATTAAGGGATACATTTTGGAACGTTCTTACCAATTACATACCACAAGTAATCTTACTGGGTATAAACTTGTGGCGTGGAAGCTGCTGGGGAGTAATAAACGGTTCGATAAACTATCGAACTATCGATTTTTTCATATTAACTTTACTATCAGAATCAGTGACGAAGTAAAGAATTTATTTTTGAATGGAATTAATACCTTTCAACAAAGTTAACTACAAGTATTTTTACGTTGTAAATTGAATAATAACAATAAAAACTATTGGGAATTAATACAACAATGGCATGTTTCGATTTGTGGGATATAGTTTTGTGAGCATGTACAATTGGCTGTACTTAGTACACATTACAGGGTGATTCAGAAAGCACTTTACAACTTTGAAAATATATAAATTTATTCAGATGACTTACAGTGTCGGTTGAGGTGTCATTTTATTGCAAAACACCAAGTTTTTACTCACATAGTGCCATAGTTCCAAATGCAGCCACCAGAACTGCTATCACCATTGTTGTTCAAAATGGCTGTTTCGCTGGTGTGGAATGTAACAAAGTCAGGTACTACAGTCCAACGTAATTTTCTTTACGGTAAAGATCTTCCAAGTAGGCCTACAATTTACTTTTGGCACCTAGCCTTTGTTCTGTACACCAGTCAAAGTCAACAGGACACCCACAAGTTTCTGATGTTGCTGTGGAAAAACGTAGAGGAGCTTTGCCCATAGCCCGAAGAAATCAACACAATGTGCTTCTTGTGAAACTGGCATACCACAGCTGACTGTTAGCCTGTATTATACTACAAAACATTTGCACCTGACAAAAATCTAAACGTTCCATACATGCATACAAACTTTTCATGTTACATGAAACAGATACAGTTGCTTATCGACACTTCTGTGCGGAAGTGTTGGATCGAGTAGAAGCCGATGAGACATTCCTGGACAGTGAATCTTTAGGGATGAGTCAACATTTCACATCAGTGGCAAGGTGGACACCCACAACTTCAGGATCTGAGGTAACAAAAATCCACATGAAAGATTGCAGCGTGCACATGACAGCCCAAAAGCGAGTGGTTTTTGTGTCCTCAGAAAATTTGAAGTGCATGGCCTGTTCTTTTTTATGGAGAAAAACGTAAATAGTATCGTACATTTGGATATGCTTGAAAATTTTGTCATTCCACTGTAAGACAAAGATGACCAAGATTGCCGGCTTCACTACACCAGCAAGACAGGGCACTGCCTCACTTCAGCCAATTCCTAGGTCATTGGATTGGTCGTGCAGGGCCTAATGCATGGCCACTTTGCTCCCCAGATTTTTTATCCCTCTTGCCTTTTTGTTTGGGTGTTTGTTCCACCTTTGCCTGCGGATCTCCCTGAGCTGAGAAATTGCATTTACGCTGAAGACATGACTTCTGACATACTGCCTCAAATTTTGAATGAAATTGATCTCAGGTGGGGTTTCTGCCGTATCACAAATGGTGCCAGATCAAACCAAAATGACTGTTTAAAATGGCACTTCAACCAACTATGTAAGTCATCGGAATAAATTTCTATATGCTTTCAAAGTTGTAAAGTGTTTTTTTGAATCACCCTGTATTTTGGTGGTGGTAACAAAGTGTTATTTAACTTGGCGACTTTTATTATGGGTTGAGTGTAGTATGTACTGGATAACTGTACAAGTGGGAGGACTACTGTGAATACAGGTGTGTTTGTTAGAAGTATCAATAAAAGTTTTGAGTATTGATTTCTCTGACATTCACACCTCAATTCCTGCATAACAATATATAAATATCTGTGTGAAGTAGGTTCAGTGGCTTATTAATGGGTTCAGTGAGTTAAATCTCATGAAATCACATTTGAAAATAGATGTAGGAAAATCTTTGCCAATAGATTTCTCATTATTTTAAATGAGAAAAAAGTGACAACCTTTTTATGCTCAAATACTAAAATATAGTTTTATTTTTTTACAACTTGATCGCCTAAGTGCATAATACTTGGTATGTTGTAACTTGCAGTACATTAGTGGACAACAGTGTTAATTGTACTATTAATAATGAATGTTATAGTGGATGTTAAAATAATATGTAATAATAGTGTGAGTGCTAATCTATCCTTTCTTGTGTAGGGTCGTCTTGACGGATACAGAGACTTGCAGAAAAACGGAAAGGAACTGCACAACGAACAGTTACTGGCAGTCGCAAAGTATGATGAAGTGGTACAAACGTTAGAATTTTCCCGAGACCTTTATAAGCAGTTTTTGTCAATCTCAACCGAATGCACTAAACAACAGAAAAAACAGGCACGCAAGGAAGCTCTTGAAAAAACTCAACAGGAAATAGCAAAGTTTAAAGAAATTCTTGTTATTCAGGTAATTATGATGTATAACGTTTGAAGCTACATGTGTGTAGGATAGAAATGAGAAACTTTCGTCCTTACTCCTTTTGCTTCAGATTTAATCAGTAACATTTTGTAATTTTAATTTTTATGAATTTTATTACAAACCTTCCCTCTTCGTTCTTAATGAATTCTGTAAAATGTAGAAGTGTCAGAGTGTAACTTGTGTAATGTGTCTTACCAATCCGTCCTCGCTCGGTAACGTAACTTACGATGCGTGAGTCCGTCGCGAACGTACGAATAACCAGGTATCGTAGTCCTTACCTGAGGTTCACTAGGAGTGTATCAATCCCGGGTTGCGCCAAATTGTTTATTTAAAACAATTAAAAAATTTATTATTATCAGCGGTTCCGCTCAGGCGGTGTGGAGAATTTAACTTGTCCCGCTGCTTATCGATTTTTTTTCAATCAAGCCAGCAGTTTGCTATATTCGCTGCTTGAGCGCTAGTTGCCAATTCACAGATGTTCGCTATAATGTACAATATTAATAATACACTTTCCTACTGAAAATAAAACACATTTGTTATAAACAGTATTGATTTATTAATGAATGGTTATTACTTTTTCATTGACACAAGTTAGATTTGGTTTGTTATATTATTTTGCACCGGTTATTTATCTATGAGACAATCTCTCTCTGGGTTTGACAAATCGATTTTGAACGTAACAAATACACCGTAATGGTGTTCTGCCGAAGTAGTCAACAAATATTTTCGTTCAATCGTCTGGATTCTTTTGATCACGATAAAAGGATTAGATGCAATTACAATAATAAAAATACACAACCTTACAATTTTTCTACTTAAATCTTATAACGTGTAGCTATAAATGGTTTGTTGGAGTGTAGTAAAAGTGTTTTAAAGGTTCGTAAACTAACACTAGGTTAACTTTATAATTTGACAAATTTTCATTGTCTTAGTATTTTTATGTAATCTTTGAAAGAGAATAAATTCAGTTTAGTGATATTTCATAGTATAGTGAGAAATATTTAAAGTACGTTATTTCAGGAATTGGATAATTTATATGATACTTAACAACTTCGTAGACCGGGGTTAATCAGTTGGTCTGGTACAAAGGACTGTAATTTATTCACTTCGTTTCGAATTAAAAGGTCTTCGCCATCCGTTAATTGGTTTCAGTCATAGGCTGCCTCCTTCTCGTTCAATTTTGGTACTTTAGTTAACTTTTATAACATTTTAAATGAAAAAGTTGGTTGTTCAAATTTTGGCATCTGTTTTCCAAGAGCGTCACTTTTCGAGTAACGATATTCAACGGTAATTTTCGCCACCAACGTCGGTTTCTATGGTTACCAAAGAATTCTGATTGGCTTAGCTTGACATAAATCCATTGTTATCAAAATTTGAATTCTTTTCAAAATCCTCATATATCTTCTGACTGTCGTCATTCCATTATCTTCCTTCCTAAGTATTAATTATTAGCACTGTTATTTGTATTTTCTTCCAAAGGTTATTTTGGTATCCCACAAGATTGGGTTATTTCATGTTTTATAAGTTTACAATTATTTTAATATTTCCTAATTACATTTCTGTTTATTTAACTCCTTATTTTAATATTTTGCTTTTAATAAGATTTACAATTTATCCTTGGTTGATTAGTCACCTTGGATTTGTTAATTATTTGGTTATTTTCGTACAATTAGTATTTGTTGGTGTTTGACAGTTAGGCCTTTCTCATGTCTAAGTAGCCATTACTGATTTTTGATTATTTCATATACATTACATCTCATTTTAGCCTAGAGCTTTATTTTGTTCTTATAACTATGTTTATTATCTATTGATGTGTTTTGGTTCTGTTTTTGTGTGATTTGTATGTTACTGCTATTTTATACATCCTGTATTGCTAACTATTTACTAACTGGTTTTCTCGTTTTCTAAATCAAACATTGCTTTCTTTTCTTACTTATTTACTCCGCCAATGTCAACAATATGGCTATTAATTACTATTTTTTCATCACATAAAATACAACATTTAGGTCTATGGTTGGTATAATTACCCCTGCCATATCCTGTTCATAAGTTTGTTTAAACAATTATTTAACATTTAATATCTAATATTGGTGTACAATTCATTACCTTTGATTTATTTTTTGGGTGATAAACAACCTCACCTCTATTGATCTTGATTCAATAATCATCCCTTATAACATGGGTGTTTATTGAGTGTTTTAAATTTCTTATTTTATATAAATACTCTTTGTCTTCACTCCAGGGTAACTCTATCTGATTACATTTTCTTGCGATTCTCACCTTTAAATTCTACTATATACTTTTAAACTCTATAATAAGATTCTTTTCTAATCTATACAGTTAATATCACTTTTCAGTGTTCATTACTACTTAATTAATGGCTTATTTTAAGTACTATTCTTAACAACTTTCTTAAATATTATTGTTCACTATTAAACCTTTAGTGTTCGTTATTTTTACTAAGTATTTATCTTAGCTTTCAGTATTTTTCCTATTGCTATCATTGACAATATTTTTATCACCTGCACTTTTAAATTATCTTGTGTTTATTATAATTTACTTAGTGTTTCTTTTTCTATCATTTCACTTTAGGGTAGTTTCACTTTCACTATGTTAAATTCCGTTTACTTCTCACTATTTCAATATCTCTCTCTTTCTCTACACATATTATATATACTTATTAATATCATGTCTTTCTCTATTACTAACTTACATGTACTTCTAATTCTTTGGCTAGTGTATTTTTAGCTATCGTGTTTTATTAATGACTAATTACAATTGTCACTCAATCAATACTAACATTTATTCTTTATATTGGTTCTTTAACGGTTTTGTTTCCTTTATTATATTTGATTATATTATTTCTCACTTATCTATTCTCTATTCCTTGTCTGTGTTTTCTCGACTTGTTTCATTTTATTTTCTTCATCGTTGGTTTTCTCTCTTTGTTCTCATTTTTCTTCTCCTTCACTTCTCATCTTGTTTACTTTTATATTGGTTCTTATCTGGCCAATCTCTGGGGTTGGGTCAAAGTCGTTTGTCTGTCAGTCTAGTCTGTGAGTTTCTTTAACAATCACTTTTAGTTTATAATTCTTCCTCCTTCTTTCTTAATTACATTTTATATTTTTATTCTCTTCATTATTTATTTATTAAAATATATTATTTTTTAGCATTTTTTACATGCTTATAGACATCAAATATGATCTGAATTTGGCGATGTTATAATGTCAACAACCAGCTCTTAAGGAGTAGCAGTCACACATACAGGCAGCCCTGTGTGACTTTCTGTGCAGTTAGTGAAGCATTTTTATATCTCAGAAAGAAATTTATAAATTTCTATGAGAATATAAAAACTAATTATAATCCACGAAATTTAGGTTTGTGCTCCCGATTTTATTTTGTACTAGCAGGTACCCGCGGCTTCGCATGCGAATATTTGTATATGATTGTTGTGGTAACTGTCGGGTGGTACATTGCTAATGGTACATCTATTTAATAATATTCTTATATTGTAAGTTATGAGTATCCAAAAATTGAGAAGCAATAGATCCATCATTCATGTTTCCTCGATACGTAAAATCAAAATTTGATAATTTAGTAGATATTTACAAACATGCAGTAACACAATTAGATAAAATGTTTATTCGTATAGAATAATACAAATAATGAACACATAAGTATATTGATATGAGTTAGTTGAAATCTTACGTGCTAAATCAGTCTTAAACTTTTTGGTAGAATCCTTATATACGTAAATGTGTCACAGTCCAGTATACTCAGTTTTTATATACACTTTTACATCAGAGCCTCGTTATAAACTACATTTTTCGTTCTGCCATTATCAGAGCAAATAAAGAGCTCGCTGCTTCTGCTTACTCGAGAACATGCCACATACAGTTGTCCGTGAGAAAAGCAAGCAGCTCTTAAGTCCATACCAGCTGTACGTAAAGTTTGCCCTTGTGACTTATTGATAGTCATTGCAAAGCATAAATTAACCGGAAACTGAAGTCTTTTAAATTGAAATGGAAAGTTATTGGGTATGATTGGAATACATACATACATACATACATCCTCGGCGCTACAGCCCAGTCCGGGCCCTGGCCTCCAAAAGAAATCTTCCCCACTGGTCTCTACTCCCGGCCAATGTCCACCAGTTTGCTGCACCCAGCCTCACTGCCTCTTTACCAACCTGGTCCAGCCATCTTGTACGCGGTCTTCCCCTCCTTCTCCTTCCCATCGGCAAATAATTCATCACTCTTTTTGGGATTCTATCCTCCTCCATTCTCTGCACATGACCAGCCCAACGCAATCTGTTAATTTGTATGAGTTGCACGATCGGAAGATCTTTAAACCTTTCGTACAACTCTCGATTATGCAGTCGCCTCCAAATGTTGTTTTCCCTCACAGGGCCATAGATTCTCCTCAGTACCCTCCTCTCAAAAACGGATAGTCTCTGCTCATCTAGTTTTTTTAACACCCAGCATTCCGAGCCATACATCAGGACTGGTCTAATCAAGGTCTTGTATAGGGAGGCTTTTGTATCTTTAGTTATTAATTTTGATTTAAAATGTTTTACCAGTCCGTAGTAACACCTATTAGCAGATAATATTCGTCTTTCAATATCTCTAGAGGAGTCATTTCCAGAGTCCACATATGACCCGAGATATGGAAAACCCTGAACCTTTTCAAATTCATAATCGTTAATGCGCAGGGACAGGGTACGAGTATTGGCACCTACAACCATATATTTGGTTTTGCTTTGGTTTATAACCAAGCCCATAGCCTTAGCGGACAACTCCAGTTCCTGAAAGGCTTCCTTTAAGCCAGATTCAGACCTACTTATGACGTCAATTTCATCGGCATAGGCCAGAAGCTGTACCTCCTTGTGAAATATGTGTCCGCTAGTGTGAATTCCTGAATCCCTGATGACCTTTTCTAGAGCTATGTTGAACAACAGACATGCTAAGGCATCTCCTTGTTTCAACCCATTCAATGTTTTTAAGGAGTTAGATAGATTTGATTGTATTCTGATTTGGCACTTAGAATTGGACATAACTACTCCAACCATACGCACCAACTTAGATGGTATATGCAACTCCTTCATAGCTCTATATAGCATTTTCCGGTTGATTGAATCATATGCCGACTGGAAATCCACAAAGAGATGGTGAGTGGGCACTCCATATTCCAACGTTTTTTCCAGGATTTGCCTTAGTGTAAATATTTGGTCTGTTGTTGACCTATTCCTAGTGAATCCACACTGATATTCTTTTATGTTTTCCTCAGCATAGGGAAGCAGCCTAGAAAATATGATGTTGGACAATACCTTATATGCTGTATTAAGTAGAGAGATGCCCCTATAATTTTTACATATAAGCGGATCACCCTTTTTATGTATTAAACACACCGCCCCATTGTTCCACTCATCAGGCATTACCTCCTCCAGCCATATTTGCTCTATAAGATGGGCAAATTCCTTTATGAAATCTCCTCCTGCGCTCTTTAATAGTTCCCCTGGTAAACCATCGGAACCTGCTGCCTTGTTATTTTTAAGCTTTTCTAGAGCTTCATACACCTCGTCATAGGATGGCACCAACTCCTCTCTATCATCCTCGAATTCTCCTACCTCCTCTTCATTCTCAGATGCCTCCATCGAAGCCTCCCCAACTGAGCCTAGCAACTCTTCGAAGTGTTCTGTCCATCTCCTGATCACGCCAGCATTATCACTCACAAGGCCACCATTATTATCCCTACAGGCATTTGTTCTAGGCTGAAATTCCTGTCTCATATCATTCACCTTCCTGTACATATCTCGGCTCAGCCTTTTACTCTTATATTCCTCTATCTTTTCCATCTGTCTCATCATATACTCCCTCTTTTTTCCTCTATGAATCTTCTTTTCCCTCCGCCTGGCCTTCCTGTATTCCTCTTGAACAGCCCTAGTGCATTTCCTTTGGATCATAAATTTGTATGTCTTGTTTTTGAAGTCAGTTGCCTCTTCACACTCCTTATCAAACCACTCATCTCGCCCATGTCTCTTCTTCAAACCAACGATTTCTTCTCCCGTGGTCACTAACATGTTTTTTATTTGCCAGTGGTTTTCTATATCTTGTTCCTCACGGCATTCAAGTCTCCACTGTCTAATTTTCTCATTAGTAACTTCCTCGAACCTCCGTTTTATTTCTTCTTCCTTTAGCATTTCTGTATTGTATCTAACAGTCTTTATTCCTTTTTCATTTCTATTATTGGAGATTCTAGCTCTCAGTTTTGCAACTACGAGATAGTGATCGCTGTCCATGTTGGCACTTCTATAAACTCTCACGTCTTGTAAGTCTGATTTATGGCGGCCATCCAATAGGACATGATCTATTTGATTGACCGTTCTCCCATCTGGAGAGATCCATGTGCCCTTATGTATGTCTTTGTGGTCGAAGAAAGTCCCTCCTATGATCATATTTTGACCAACTGCAAAGTTCAATAGTCGGAAACCATTGTCTGAGTGTTCAGAGTGTAAACTATACTTTCCTATATTACTACAGGTATGGCTGCTTCCCACTTTGGCATTTAAGTCACCTATGATTATTTTTATGTCATGTCTAGGGCTGCTAGCATACGCATTCTCCAGCAAGTCATAAAAATCATCTTTCTCCTCCTCAGGCTTACCATCAGTTGGGGCATGCACGTTTATTATAGTATAGTTAAAGAAAATTCCCCTAAGTCTTATTTTACACATTCTAGGTGTAAGGGGTTTAAAATCGATGATATTTGCTTTCATTCTACGGCTTACCAAGAAGCCAGTTCCAAGCACATGGTCCCGGTTCTGACAGCTGTAATACACCGAGTAGTCCCTTCGATCCATGATTCCAGCACCAGTCCACCTCATCTCCTGCATAGCCAAAACATCTATCTTATATTTGAGAACCTCTCCTATTAATATCTTCAAGGCTCCAGGTCTGTATAAGGAACGCAAGTTCCATGTCGCAAGTTTAAAATCTTTGTCCTTTTTACACGATCCAGTCCCAATTCCATTAATCCGTCCGGCTTTTCCTTTTTCTCTTGGTTTCATAACAATCTTTTTTTTATGGGGTGGGTTGTTAACCCTACGCCCAACCCCCAACCTGGAGGACCAGTGGTTTTATGTTTAGAGTTCCCGTCTCTTAGATGAGTTGCCTTCACTGAGCTAACGAGTCTCATCCACCCGTCCGCAGTAGACCATGCTCACTAGATCTATGGGCGCCGCCGTTGACATTTTTATGTTCTTCCGCCGCCAACCCCGCCATGCATCCTGCTGCCGACACACTACATCTTGGTAAGCCGGGTCCCTGATTACCTCAGGGCCACCTCGCCCAGACCCCCATCTCTCGTTGGCTCGCCGACCCAAGCTGCCGAAGGGATTGGTTACCACAACCTTAGCATGGGTTGCTCGACTTAACAGGGCCCACCGCTTGTAGGTGAGAGTTGGAGTTGGAGAGGAGAGGCTAGTGACCAGCTCTTGTATGCAGGCCATATATTACGCATCACTCCCCCATTTAGGCCCTTAATTTACAATTTACATCAGTACATTACAGTATACTCAGTTTTTATATACACTTTTACATCAGAGCCTCGTTATAAACTACATTTTTCGTTCTGCCATTATCAGAGCAAATAAAGAGCTCGCTGCTTCTGCTTACTCGAGAACATGCCACATACAGTTGTCCGTGAGAAAAGCAAGCAGCTCTTAAGTCCATACCAGCTGTACGTAAAGTTTGCCCTTGTGACTTATTGATAGTCATTGCAAAGCATAAATTAACCGGAAACTGAAGTCTTTTAAATTGAAATGGAAAATTATTGGGTATGATTGGAATTCTTGGGATAAATACTGTTTCTCCTTTGCCGCAGCCTGTTAAGATAGTCGCTTCGATGATATGTTTTTTTAGCGACCTAACTTTCAATCGTGTTCCACTGCATAACTGTGGTGGCTTCAGATTTCTCATGAGTATAATTGGATCACCTAGTTTTAATTTCAATGTGTGAGCTGGTAATCCTGATGCAGATAAAGTATTCAAAAACTCAGTTGGGTAATGTACTGCATCCTCTTCGTTCAAAACTGTATTAATGGGGTGATATGTTTTTTTCGTCTCCTGGAAATTTATGCAATATGCAACTATTTATGGCATTTACTTGTTCGTTTTTGGTGCTAGTATCACAGGCTCACATAACCACACATCATCGTGCAAATTTATAGACTCAGTATGTCCATAAAGCTTTCGATCAACTCTGCCAGTGAAGAAACTGTACTACATAATGATGGCGGTAAACATATCGCACCGTCTGTCTCTAGTATCTTACCATCTCCAAGGTTTAATAAAGTAGTAGAAAATTCGTGAATATCTGCATCACCTCCAAGTTGGACTCTCATGTTTATTGTGAGTGATACTGTTTGAACGGTACGCCATATATTCGATCGTTTGACGCAAGCGTTTTCTTCATCAGCTCTGGTACCTCGCGTAACTACGGGCCCAATGTTTGTCTGCAATTTCCGGCAAAGAGAAAAGTTATTCCACCCATAAATCTGTTGTCATTGTGCAAATCTCGTAGAGTTCTATCGAGAGCTTCTACTGATTTTTTAGGGGCCATAGTGCACTCATCCCAAACAGTCAAGTCTGCATTTCTAATCAATTCTGCTTTAGCACTATTTTTGGAAATATTGCACACTGGAAATTCGCTGCAATTCAAATCTATTGGTATTTAAAAAAAGGAATGAGCAGTTTTTCTGCCTGGTAATAATGTAGCAGCGATTCCCGAGGAAGCTGCTGCTAATGCGATCTTGCCTTCGCTTCTTAACTTCGAAAGAGTCAATTTGATTAAAAATGTTTTACCTGTGCCTCCTGATGTGTCAAGGAAAAATGCATTTTCAGATTTATAGTAAACACTTTGAAGAATGAGTTGATATATATTTCTTTGTTCGTCTGTCAGTAATATTTCATTCTCTTCAGCTGTAGAAAGTAGCTGTTGTCTGTCATAAGTGGTTTCAGAAAGATATTCCTTTGAAATGTTTTGCACGGTAGACTGTGGATTTGGTAATCTGTATTGAGGTATCGGATTACCTCCGACAGAAGTAACAAAATCTTGTAAAAGCAGTAAACAACTATTTTCAATGCTTTCCTTGTATAAACTCAAATCAGCATCAGGAATTCGACGCATAATATCTCGCATCAAGTCTCAGAGAAGTGGTCTTTGTATTTGATCCACAATGCACTTGGGTTTGAAATACTGGAGAACACCAACATTATTGCAAAAAGTTCTCTCATTTTGTCAGGGCTAGCAGGTAAACTTGCCTCTGACAATGTGTCGTTCCAATGATTGTCATTCTCTATGAGATCAAGAGCTTGGCATGCAGCTTGAAACGTTGGATGAATTACGTTGTCGACAGTCTTGATATTTTCAAATGAAGTTGGGCCACGTATATTGTGCAGAAGTAAACGAAGAAAATAATATTCATGATTGTTTGGATGAACTGTATACACTCGACCCAATACGTGTTCACGATATACGTTCTCGCTCCCTTCTAATAAGACTCGTCGACGTCTACATTGAAATTTTCTTGTCTGCCTATTGAAAGTGTAATATGCTAGCACTTCTTCGTACAACAAAGTTTTGGCAAAGTTATCTTCCCGACATAGATAAAAAAATGCCATGAGAGTGGTGTTTCTTGGATTTTCTATTCTTCCGTGCAAATTATCTTCACGAAAATAAACTCTCTGCCCATTTTCGAGATGTACATCTAGATGAATAATAGGTGGAAAATGCTCATGTATAGGGAAAGAGAAGATTCTCCATATAGCTTCAGATGTGCTTATGTATCGACCAATTTGAAACTGTAATACCTCATCGTAAGAATTTTGTATACCAATCGTAGCTAGATTCGGAGCCTTTATTGACGTATTTACATATATATTTAATGGATTTTACATTACTACACAATTCAACATTGATGTGAGCACCAAAAGGTCGTGAAAGCACCGGTGAGTATGGAGCTACCCATCTATTGTCAACTATCAAAATCTCATCTCTCAAACGGATTTCACACTGAAAACCTCCATCTTCAGGACTTAGTCGGCGATAATTAGGGTAGCTGTCATCATTTATCGTCGTTTCTTTTGTAAGCGATTTAGGATATCGTTTAGTACACTGACCCTCCTTCATACATGGTGACTGTGCATTAATTGTTCCACATGGCCCATGAATCGTATGTGTTTTAACTATATCATAAAGCTCTGGATCTTTACCAGGGTCCGGCAGCTCTCCACTAATCACAGAATCTATCTGATCTGGTCGTATTTTTTCTTCTAACCAGAGCAAAATATGCGCATGCGGCAAACCTCTTTTTGCCACTCTACGCTGTACATGTAGCAGACAACTGAGCCAAAAATGTTACCTTTAACTAAGAAATCCATTAATTTCTTCAATTTCAGATAAAATACACGTGCTACCAAGTCGTGTCGATCTTGAGCTGAAAAGCCTTGATGCAACTCCTGGACGATCTCTCTCCACTTAGGATTTGTAGTGAACATAATAAATAAATCAGGCCACGAGTATTTGCGTACGTAGCAAAAAGCGTCTTGCGTTCGCTCTTGCATATATCGTGGACCTCCTGTGAAACTGGAGGGTAGAATGACCAGGCGGCCTAAATTATCCAAACTTTCATTATTTCATAATGCATCTTGCAAATGTATATAATTCTCAGCTCTTAACTGAGTTTGATGAGTACGGATGTATATAAGCCTTTCCCTCTCTATCTTAGCATACATATCAACAATATTTGATTCAGAAGCTGTTTGTAATAAATTAAATGACTGTACTCATCTTTTCTTATCATGAGTCTGTACGAATAAAATTGTAGAGCTGAAACTTTCTTAGTAGTTTGTAACCCAGTCTAAGGATCGACTAATTTTAATGTAAACCATCTTCTCCTCTGCAAAACATTAAAGGGTACTGTAAAGCATCATAAGCTCGATGTGTTTGTGCAATTCAATGTAGCGTATGATCCCTCGCACGGATTATTATATCGCGTTTATCGCATTCCTGGTTAACTAAAACTATTGCCACCTCATTAGTTGTCGGTGCATTGTATCGACCCCTGTGCTCTTCATTATTTTCTTTTTGATCAGCATGAATCACAATATGGTACTGATTATTATTCGCAGATGTTACAAATTCAAACGCACTTTTCAGTTCACTAACATATGGGTTGAATGCGTGAAGTAAATTTTGAAGTTCTGTTACTAATGTCTTATCCAAGTTACAAATATGATTCATTCTTGTTTCAGCTTGCTGTAAATAATCAGCTATGAAATACACCTGTAGAAATTTTGGTACTTCGTTTTGTGTGGGGAGTAATGATCCCATGAGTTGATATACTTGCCCTTGAATTTGGAAGTAGGCATGAAGCTCCCTTCGACTATTTCATTGGCTCCGAATGATGTAAATTGAAAAGCTGAATTGTACAATCTTAATGCATTCAAAAATTTTTTCGATAAATGTTCTCCATTTAATAATGATTTTAACGGTTCTGGAGGAGGAAGTACGGTATCTAATCGCACTTTTCCTGCAGAGCAACATAATCCATGTGATTCATTTTTCCACTTTAAAGCTTTGCAATGAGGGCAAACCATACTCGGTAACCCGATATCTGTTTCATTCGCGTAGTTAATAACTGGATTATAATTGAAACCACTATTTAATTTTGCATTCTATCGTAAAGTAGGACCTCGTGATCTGAGAGTCGCTTGCCTGCGTCTTTGTGCCGCTAATCTATTTTCACGAATCGTAGGACTTTCAACCCATGAGACTTCTTCTAATCCAGATCTTTCTGAAGAGTTTCCAGGAACTGATTGCATTTCGACTCCTTCGACGTCATTTTCAGATGCTCTAAGACGCCTCTTTCTTTCCGCAACAGCAGTAGATCTTCCTAAACATGATCATCTTTTTGGCATTGCAAAGCTAAAAAAAGTGGAAATGTATTTATTTGATCTATACTAATAAATCTCTAGGGGGCAATTAATAATTTATACAATACAATACATATTGCACATACTGTATTACTTACCTATGACGTAAAATTAACGAAGAAAGGCACTCATACTACATCACTGACACTCATCGCATAATTCTCGATGAAGTAGGTTAAGTATAATTCTCGACAATTAATTATTCCTACTGCACATAGGCCTACTGAATATTCAAATGTCGAAGAGTATGGTTTGTCAGAATCAACGTGTACTATATAATCAATTTTACAATATAATCAAACAGTGAATTATTGTATTGTTTATACGAACTCCATATGCTGATAAGAATTCCATAAGAATATTATTAATACAGATGTACCATTACCAATTTACCAACTCGACAGTTACCACAATAATCATATACAAATATTCGCGATCGAAGCCGCGAGTTTAAAAAAATGAGTTTTTTTTGCTATAACTTCGGTTCTTTTTAACCTATTGTTATTCGCAATCGAAGCCGGGGGTTTAAAAAAATTAGTTTTTTTGCAATAACTTCGGTTCTTTTTAACCTATCATTATCAGATAAAATGGAAAACCTTCCGTTGGGTACCTGCTATCAGCGTGCAAAGTTTCATTGAAATCGGTTCAGTAGATTCTGAGATTACCGGGGACAAACATAGACCCCCCTAGAGATTTATTATATAGATTATAATTGCACATAACGAGATTCAGCCTCGGGTGTGAGAAAGATTCTTTTCTTAAAATCATATGTGGTACCTGTTATCAGTTCTGATGTAGGGTTGATTCAGAGGGCAAGTGTAAAAATGGAAATTGAAAACCACTTACCGTATAATTATAGTATAATATTCAGAAATAATTATTCGTAGGGACAGGTCTGTTGCAGCATTGATTTATTTTGTACATTAAAATTTAATCTCCCTCGTGTAATGTATAATTAATAGTAAAAAAAATGTCAGCAATAGGTTAGGTGTTATTTGCGTCTATAATCAGTAACAAATAACTGCATGTTTTACTTGATTTGCATAACAAGTGGTTGTGGTTTCTTCTCAAATTGGGAGAAGCCACAAGAAGCCGTAGTAGAATCTCACAGAAATTCACAAAGTTTTTGTTACCTATGAGCAAAAGTCAAAAAGTTAAGGAAAAACAAAGGAAAAGTCAATTTTTGTTGTACTTATTATATAAAATGAAACTTGTGTATTTTTCTACTCAATCTCCTCATATTGTAATGCATTCTTCTCTTTATGAGATGTTGAATTCCTTTGTGGAAGAAACTTTTTGGTCTTATGTGAAGCAAATATTGCATCACATCTATGAATTCTTTATTCCAACAAAAATGTTTTCCTTACAGCTCTTGTTTGTGTAGACTAAAAAGACGAAAATTGCTTGGAGCCAGGTCATGGCTACTGTACGGTCTTCCATTTTGTACATATGGACAAAAATTTTGTTGTCTTTAGGACTTAATTTTGATTTTTTGAAAATAAAATGTAAAGCATCATTGATAATTCTGTGGCATATTGTTACAACACAAATAAGCCACTCCAATACCAGGGATAAAAATGATGAATCAAAAATATAAAATGTTTAAACTAATTAAAATAAAATGACAGTGACGCGACAAACGACGACATGACCTAACCCAAGTGATTGACCAAATAAAAGGAAACCAAAGGAGAAGGGGAAAACCAAATGAGAAAGTGATTGAATCAAGTGATTGACCCAATACAACCAAATAAAATGAACCAGATGAGAAGGGGAAAACCAAAATAAAATGAAATTAAAAGGAAATAAAATGAAATTGAAGAAGGAGGAAAATGAAAATGAAACCAAAACAAGTGTAAAGGAAATAAAAGGAAAACAAATGATAAGACTCCAAAAAATATAATATAGAATAGAAAAAGGAGAAATGATACACTCGAATATAATAAGGGAAACGAAACCAATAACTAACAAATGTAAAAGATAATTATTATTATCGATTAAATGACAAATGTAAATGATAATTGATAAAACCCGATAAAGTAATGAGAAAAATAAGAGTACACTAACCAAAAAATTAGAGTTTAAATGTAATAGAGAACTCTATAAAGACATGAACTTATTAATCGTATAAATAACATTTGTAAAGAGAGAGATAGTGAGAAAGTAAACATAACCAAGTGACAAAGAGAATGTAATGTTAGGGATTACCCACTAATAACACTTAAAATAAAATTTAAGAAGTGCAAAAGTGAAAGTGTAAAACCCCAAAATAATGAGAACCCTATTGATAGGTGTAAACACTTAATAATCTGTGATGAACACTAAATGATTAATGGTGAACGATATTAGTAAATAAGAATTTTGTTAATGATAGTATTAGGTATAAACACTTAATAATCTGTGATGAACACTAAATGGTTAATAGTGAACAATATTATTTAATAAGAATCTTGTTATTGATAGCATTAAGTTTAATTGTAAGTAAGTAAGGGATACAATAATATTCAAAGGGGGGATCCCATGGAAGGTTAAAAGTTAGGGTTACCATGGCTAGAAGATGGAGTTTGTATAAGAAAAAATATAATAAAGAAAATAGAGCAAAATAAAATAAACACCCCATGTTCTAAGGGATAATCAATTAAGTAAGTTTAAATGGTGTAATGATGTTTATCACCCAAGAGATAAGAATGAAACGAATTGTAAGCAAACATTGCATAATAACTGTTCAAAAAATTGTTTAATTTAATATATAAATAGGATATGGCTGAAGGAATTATACAGACCACAGGCCTAGATGTTATGTTTTATGTAATAGAGAATAGTGAGTAATAGCCTAGTTGTTAACAATGGCAAAATAAGTAAATAGAAATAATGCAGATCTAATAACACTGGAAAATCAGTTAGGAAATAATTAACAAACTGTAATATAGGACTTAATGGTAACATACAATTATTTTAAAAACAGAACCAAAACACATCAGTAAGCAAACAGATCATTTATAATATCAAAACAAAACATGTATGAGGGTAAATTAAGATGTAATTTGTATAAAACGAGTAAATATAATCAGTTACTACTTAGGCCTATGAAATGCCTAACTATAAAAAACAAATAACTACAAATTGTAAAAAACTAACAAAAATATTAGCAAATCCAAGGCAAGCAACTAGTCAAGGATAATTTGTGAATCAGATTAAAAGATAAATGTTAGAATAAGGACTTAAAATAAAAAAGAAATGTAATTAACAAATATCAAAATAATTGCCCAAACATAATACATTAGAAAACCCAACCTTATGGGATGTCAAAATGATCTTTGAAAGAAAATACGAACAGTAGTGATAATATTTAATACATAGGAAGGAAGACGGAAGAATAATAGCAATCAGAAGATATACAGTGATTTTGAATAAAAATTCAAATGTGATAACAATGGTCTTAAGTCAAGCTAAGCCAATCAAAAGCTATGAGTAACCATGACAACGAACGTTGGTTACGAATTTTCCATTAAATCTTATTATTCAATAAGTGACGCTCTTCCAGAATGGACGCCAGGCCGTGAATGACCAAATTTTAATCTAAAATGTATAAAAAGTAATCAAAATTCAAAAAGATGAAAACGTAAGAAGCAGACGAGGGACGAGAACATTTAACTGATGCCAAGGACCAATTTAAATAAATTTTAAATGAACAAATCTCTACAACTAACATGAAAAAGATGCCAGACGTACTTAAGCCCCAAGAATATTGAAAATTGAAGACCCCATCCCACTATAACTGACTGACAGTACACCACCAGTCGACTGATTTGATAAGTATTATTAAATTACCCGAATTTCTGAAATAAATTCACTTTAAATTTTTCTCACAGTAATCTGAACTCTCACTATAAACTGAATATTATTTCTTTCAAAGATTGTAACGTGGCATTTTGGCCTACCTGGGGTAATAAGGAAATTTGTATTTTTTTTTTTTTAATAAAGCCGATAATATTTTTTACTATTGGGACAAAACTTATAAACAAAAGGTAAATTCAGTGGTAGCGTAAATAGCGATGGTGGCAGCACTGCTGTGTTAAAATTATTCATGAATATTTTACAAAACGAGAAACAACCGACGGAATTGTGCCAAGGTCAACCAGTGACACACAAAACCGCATAACAAGTTATGTAACGAAACATCAGGCCATGTTGCGTCCGTGCATGAGTCACGCTGCTATGCAGGGTGTGTCGACGCCAACAGTTTTGTGACACACAGCAAACAAAGACCAGTCAGCAATTAACATCAACACCAAGCGGACGTGGGCAGTTCCGGTCACCGCCGGCTGCGTACCGTTTTGGCCCGCATATAGCAGAAAATGTAAATTGTTATATATTTCAAAATACAACAGTTTGTGGATAAATATTCATCCTTAGTTACAAAATTGACTGTTCGACCATAAAATGTGAAAGTGCAACAGTGAAATAAGACCGCTACAGTGTAAAACACGAGTTGACGCCCAGTTGAATTTCTACACATTTAACAGGAAAGTAAACATTTTAAAATATCATTAAATAATGGCATTTTCAAATTGAGCTCAGTAAAATAAAAAAGAAATTTAGAAGTGTGAAAGTATGCGTAATTGAGTGAATGTAAAAAATATAGGCCTTATAAGAAGTGCTGGTTGCGTAATTTTTATATAATAATTAAATTCATTTGATTTGTTGTTTTTATATAAGTTAATAATTAATTAAATAATGAATTGTTTTACCAATGGAGCCCCGTGGCCAAATATATATTCAAAATAGTGTAAAAGAAATTGACGAGATGGGAGTTAGTCGTATAAAATAAAAAGTGTTCATTAACTACATGTGTGTTGGTCATTTGCGTTCACCTGTTTTTCTCTGCTAATGAGTACACCTGACGAGTAGGGATGGCAACATTGATTGGTATATCGATATATCGGTCTTCCGATATATCGTAACAGCTATATCGATATATCTGATATATTGCTTGAAATATACCGATATATTACGATATATCGGTAAATTTAGAACACCTCTTGGATCTTATGACTTTCAATGCTCCATTGTTTATTTGTGTACCTTTTCATAACTTCATGTTCATCATTCTTTTATGGAGACGTTTATGTGAAGAGTATGAGATTCATTTTAGGTAAACTGGTTAAATGGACCCTAAAATCATGATTTCTAAATAAACGGTTTGCAGTTTCGTAAGAATGTATGGCTTGTGAACTTTATACATACGTAGTACTGTAACTAATGTTTAGTCTTGTTTTGTAGACTAAACATGAACACAACACTTGCCATTGTTTTGTAATTTTGTAACCAGTGACTTATCGAGTTGTATCTGTTGCAATGTTTCTCCAAAGTCGAGCCTAGACATCAACAATCGTATATTTTGGAATGTCTACACTTTGTGTACATGTTACGATTCACGAAAAAGCGTAGTAGTATATGGTTGACATTGCTCTGGCATCATAGCAATACTAACACATGTAAGAGCCAGACAGTACCATTGAGTGGACAATAGAATACAATTTACTCTAATTACTGTGACTTTTTTCATTGAATTTAGATTTTCTATTCATTTTTTATTTTTTGCATAATGGCTTGTAACAAAATATTGTACACTGCTGAAGAAATATTAGCAGAGTTTCAAAGGCAAGAAGGAAGAAGACTCAGACTTAGAAGAAGATTTTGACAAAGAAGTTTCCGAGACTGAAGATAACATTCTTATAGACAGCGGTAACGAAGATGACGAGTTCGACTTAGCTGAAGGGACACAGGATTGTAGCAGTGCTGATGATCGAAATGCCTATGAAAACACTGATGATGACAGGATTTTTGAATTGGGGAAAGACGAACAAACCGGTACGCTCCAGATTTTCATGAACCTCATCTTTAAATGTTATCACACACCTGCCCGGACCAAAAGGCGATGCTCGAGGGATCGTTGATGAGTACAATTGTTTTCTTTATTTGTAACCGATGAGATGCTGGAAAA